>CM076579.1:981355455-982555455 GCA_034641835.2 Pinus albicaulis | reverse complement strand
TGAATTCATTCTCAATAACGTTGGGATCTCTGGAGATGTTCACCAGGGTAGTATCAGAAATGATAGCCATTTTCCCTTCAGCAAGACTAGGTGAATAGGACCAGAAGACGAAGGGCTAGACAATATTGTTTCAACTTCTCGCAAGTATGGTAGAAAATAGTACCGATGATGCAAATCATCCCTCAGTCTTTCCACACCAGTCATTGCTTCATGGATAGCCTCTTAAAGTGGAAAATTAGTATAAAGTATATCCTGAGAAAAAGATGAAATAAGAGTCCAAGTCGGAGCCACATCTTCGTCCAACTCCTCTGGTGAAAGAGAAACTGGAATCAAATCTGTAGAGTCAACAACAGAATGATAGGAAATCTCTGCTACAGATATAGGGAATTTCATTCCACCCACTTTACCTTCCTCTAATGTGGAGATAGGAGAAGGCAAGGTCCAAGGATCCGAAAAATAATAAGTTCGAAAGAAATCCCTTTGAGTAGGAACCCTGGAGGATGTGATAGCATTAATATGAACCAAAGGAGGTGGAAGATCAAAATTACCCATCAACGATGTATACATTCCAACCCCAAAATTCTCAACAGGTTGCTTGGCATCATTCACCAAGGGTACAATAGAGTCAGTAGATGCATTTGGATCTACAGGAGAAAAACCCATCTGGTCAATAGTGACAATCCTCCCTTCGTGGGGAAAACATAGATACGAAATAATGATGAAGCAATAACATCCATCTCATAAATCTAATTTTGTCCCAGCAGAAGGTTGTATTCTAAATTTTCAACAACTATATTGACCTCAATATTGACATTTTTACCCCCAACAAAGATGGGTAAAGCTAGAACAATGTCATGTGGCCAGAGAGAATTACCATCAAATGCAGTGAGAAGATTATGTGAAGGCACAACTGAAGGGGATCCAATGGCTTTCCAACATGAGATAGACATGACACATGTGGAAGCACCCTCATCGACTACCATTCGAAAAATATTGATCTTCCAATATGTATACTTAATCTGAAAAGCCATGTGATGGGGAAGTCTCTTCTTAATATTCGACATGTCAAATGTGATCATAAGATATTTTTTTGGATCAAGAACCCCAATTGCAGTGATAAATGCACTCCTTTGTACCTCTAACGTAGAAATGGCGCAAGGACTTTGAGCCATATCTTCTACAATGGAATAGTCTTGGGCATCCTTGGAATTAGGATTAATCGTCATACGCTTAGTAGACCCTTTCGGCATCCAAGGTATAGGCTCACTGCATGCCTCTCTATATGGAGTGGCTCAGGATTAATAGGATCACCCTTAGCTTTTGACGACTCAACTTCACCATAATCGCAAGATCTTGTAGTGATATCAGCATGAGCACTCCTCATATATACATTTGAGGAATTTTCCCCTTCCTGGTTGCCCCCTACAGGAGCTCCAGTATTAGCATTCACGCCAGTAAGCAATTGTCGCCCTTAGGGAAAAGGGTTTTTCAATACAGCTTGGGAACTAGAGGAACCCTGTTGAGCTAACAAGTGCTAAGCATCCTGAATTTTTGGGTAGAGATGAGTAAAATGTTCTCTGGTGCATAAATTGCATGAAAACTTAGCTTTCTTCTTATGATCTCTCTTACCCTCTCCAACATTATCATTGGATTTGTTCACATTAACCTTCCCATCCTTATCTTTCTTCTTATTATTATGTCCCTTCTTCTTCCCATCATATTGTTGATTTCCATTGGGGTTAGAAGCTTGAAAAATATTAATAATTAAGGGCTGGGAAGTGGTCGACATCGACAGCGTAGCCTGACCAAAAGGAGCAGATTATAAAGACAACGGTTGCACTTGATTCAACAAGTTATAATTTCCACTATCAATCAAACCGACAAGCCTGTCAGCATGAGGACTTGGGTTCATTTTGGCTAAATCTACTTTGGAATGAGGAGCATCTGGAAAATATTATTAAGGACTCCAGACTAAGAATATACTAGTTCTAACTACTGATCCCTAAAGATAGTCGGTTCCTCAAAGAATACCCCAGAAAGGGATACATCCTTCAAGATTTCTGGCTGCAAGGAGTTAATAAACCACTCGAGAAGGAATTCATTAGGAATCTGGACTTTGATGAGCCTCTTCCTTCTCATCCATTCCCGAATATGATCAGAAATGTGTGTTGCCTTATCCTGCTGGAAATTGGCCAAGAGATCAGTCTCGGCATCATAATGAATAACCAACTGGAAATGGTTCAGAAACATAGTAGCCAACTTGCTAAAAGTAGCAAAACTGCCCCCTGTCAGCTCAATGTACCATTTTGTAGCGTTTCTAGTTAGGGTGCATTGAAATAGCCTTAACCTAATTGAATTGTCAATAAGGGATTTCGACGAACACCATTCATTGAAAGTGGTAACATGTTCAGTCAAATCCTCACCAGTCTTCCCTTCAATTTTTGGAATATCTGAGGGAATTTTATTAGGGACCGGAGGCCAACGTGGTTTGTATCGAATTGGATCATTCGTCAATTTTGATAAATTTGGAAAATTAAAAGTTTCCGGGAAAGGTAAGTGTGGAGGAGCTTGAGAATTCCATCCCCCAAAGGAAGGATTCCCAACATTCTAAAAAGAATACCCTATATTTTTTGAGGCACCAGGTTTCCAAAGATTGTTCATGGAAAAGTTTGAGCCATAAGAGAAACCTTGTGGCCTAGAAGCATTTGGAGAAGGACCCCCTCCCATCATAGGATTACCATAAACATCGATATTTCCCCTAATAGAAGTGTTAAATGAAGAGGAAACCCCTTGGTAAGGGTTCCAAGCATTGGCAAATGGAGAGAAACCCTGAGAAGAACCTACAGAAGGGAAAGGTACATTCCCTTGCAAACCAGAGAAAAACAAATTCCCAGCTCCCAACCCTGTAAAAGCAGGGTTCCAGCCTTGAAAAGCATTAGAGCTTTGACCTATGATAAAAATATTAAACCCTTGAATTTGAGAGGTAAAAGGAAAATATCCTAAGGAAGGTTTCGAATGGGGAATGTGCCCACTTCTGAAGGGGAAACCCTGAAAATAAGTTGACCCACTAGCCATAGAAGGCATAGGTGCAGAGAGAGAAGAAGTAGCAGTGAAGGAAACAAAAGGAATTGCACTAGATGGCATTCCAAAATAAAATGGACCAGAATGGGAAGAAAATTCTTGGGTTCCCCCAATCGTAGATGGAATAGAGATAGAGCCAAACATAGAAGCACTTGGAGTGATAGTTGAAATAGGAATAGTACCCTCGCCTTCAATTGAAAGAGGAGTATGAATGCTCGCAATGCTCATAGCCGAAGTTGTGTTCCCATTCGTGGCCATCGAAAGAAAGGGATAAGGATGGGGGCTAGCTAGTCTCTGATACGCTGGCCCAACGTACAAAAGAACATCTGGAAAACTAGAAAGAAGAGAAGAAGAACGAGTACCTGGAGGTTCAAGAACTTCTTTAACTTCAACTTCTTCTGCCAGAAAAAGGACTCCAGAGATGAGTGGAGTACTTCTCTCTATAATACCACTAGTACTAGGAACACTAGCAGAAACAACAACCCCAGACGGAGGATCACTCTCTGATGCGTTCTCAACTATTGGATGAAAATCAGTAGCAGAATTGCTCCTACACCTTCTTCAAGAAGGCTCGACACTCGCAGGAGAAAGCCCACGAAGCCTCCTCAATATACGAGGCAATCAGTCAACCACTTTTAATAATTATGAGATTAATTAGAATCAAAAAATTATGAAGATATGGAAATCTAGGAGAAAATAGCACACTCTATCAAAAGTCCCTAAGATACATCAATCAAACAACATTTAGGTATTTCCACTCTGGGTTATTAGGAATGGACACCAAAATACAAAAAAGTGAATAAAAGGACCTTCCAAAAATAGTTTGAGGTAATTACGCCCCAGGCCTACTAGCAAAGGTAACAAAAATATTTACGCTGACCTCTTAACAAAATCCTTTGTTGGTGCAAGTACCAAAATTCGCAAGGGCACCCTCCAAAAGTACCAATGAAAGTGATACAATGTCTGCCTGAGGTACCACGGGTATTCCCACCCCCCCCCCCCCACAGTCACCTGTGTGATACCTAGGAAAGGAAACTAAAGGCACTAGTTCATATCAAAAGTCGGGTGAAACGGCCTTAGGTCAAGATTCAACAAATAGGAGACGGGGTATCTATCTTCTCTACCTTCACTATCCCTCGCGCTTAACTCTCTGGAGGTAGAGCTTTCCCGGTCCACTTAACGAAGTTGGATTTCACTCGTTAATCAAATTCTACGTTTGACAATTTTGAGTGGCCTTGGAGAGTTAACTCTCCACTTACCTATTCCAAGGCCCTATGAGCTAGACTAGTTCTTGTATAATTAATGACAACGCAAAAAAAATCTAGTTCATTTTAATTAATCGCTTGATTTTAAATGGCTATTTTTTTAAAGTCACAGGTAGATGGAGAATGCAACTTATGATGTTTTTGACGCAAAAGAGAAATCAATAGAAAACCTACTGCATGAATATGCAATTTTTCTTTCGATGAAAAGAGATTTCTACTTGGGTTCTATGAAACAACTAAGAACAAGAAATACTTCTTTTTTATTTTCAATATCACTCTTCACACACTTCAAAAACTATCAAAAAGACTGGAATGCTTAATTGTGCAACTAATGGAAAAACTACCAATGATTAATGAAAATCCTAGGACTACTTACAAAGGGAAGAAAATGAGCTTTTCAATAAGATTGGCCTGATCAATTTGACAGAAAAGCAGAGACAAGCCCAAACAGGAACTTCTTTGCCCAAAACAATGCCAAATAAATCTTGATATAAAAGAGACAAATCCAAACAAGGACTCCTCTCATAACCAAGAAAAAAAACCAAAAATGAAAAACTAAAAAATTGCTTGAAAAAGGATCAAAACCATGAAAATAAAACCAAAGCAAAAGAAACGGAAAAAAAAAATTGCTTTTGGATTTTCACTTTTTAAGGAAAAAAAAAATTCATTAAGAGAAGCACAAAACTACCAAAGGTCCCAAATCAAGAAATTAAGACAATAAGGCAACTTCCAATTCCACAAGCCAACTATGCCACTTTCGTAGCGGGACTCAAATAAATGAAAAGAAGTAATCAACTCAAGAAACTGATTCAAAACAATAGCATAAACTTCCAGCAAACAAAAAATTCAAGCTGACAAAAGGAAACTTCAAGATTCACTAGAAAGTTAATCTCAAGAAACAAGAAAACCAAGAAAGTCAAGAAGGAAAAAACCAAGAAGTGAATAAATGCACAAGGAAAGCATGAGCAAACTAACAAAGGCTCACTACTCAGAAAGGTCAAAACAACCAAGAACTTTAGAAATAAGTCTTGGTGCTATAGCCGCACTTAAAACTTCACCGAAAATGTAAAACCCTAAATTGTTTAGGTTTTCACAAAAAAAGCAGAGAAACTAACATACAAAAAGGAGAAACACTATCTAGACACCTAAGAGGTTCTAATCCTCTCGATGGTACAGTAGTAGCATATAAATGTGAAAATGTCATAGCAGGAATAGGGAAGGTAAGTGAGTATCCAACTTTGATGTGTTAGTACCTGCTTATTCATTATGGATATTCCTAGGAACTTATAGCTAGTATTACAAAACACTCTTATGCGCGATTTATTCCTTTGCTCAATCGACTGCTGTATCAAACTCATAAGCAATAGAAGTGACTGGATCAACAGAATCAAAGCTAGACCAACTTTGACTGAACCGACTGAAAGAACTGAATCTACAACTGCTCGGTGTTAGTGTCCCGTAATTTGGCAGATTGGTAAACCATATGACAGGGTAACATCAGACCAAGCTTTGGAGTCCTAGGACCTAGCTTTCCTGGACTCAGAGAGGGCTCTCTCTATTACGCGAAGGATGTGAACTTGTTCGCTTTGTATGTTTGATTTTAGGCTAGCTGTTAAGTATATTTTGGTTTGTTTTTGGGTTTTTGAAGTAAACTTATCAAAAAGGACAAATAGAAAAAGATTTCATCAAATCAACAAGGCTATGGGGTCAGATAAATTCAAGACTGTCTAAATGGTGGACAAGGTAATACTGCGGGGCCGATTTAGTTAAGGTAAATGGATCCTTTGGGTGAAAGTGAAGTGAAATGAACATTAAGTTTGTGAAAGACAAAGAGATCTTAACAAATATATTTTTAAAGCAGGTATTCATGAGGTAGGGCAAACCATAAATCTCTATGAATAAAACTCAAACTGATACATATGAAATATAAACAATCCAACGATACATAGAAGCATAAGAACCTCTAACTCTAGAAAATCACCTTCATATTTTTGGAAAACAAATAATATAAAAAAACAACTCAATCTATGAAGAGGGAACTCCTAAACAACATATCTTGAGCTATCAGGAACTCTGAAATAAGTTTGCAAGCATCGATAAAGGGCAAGATCGAATGAGACCTCTTTGACTTAACTAAAACAACCAATATTTCATAGAAAGATTTCAGAAATGGAGTTTTGAGAAACTATAAGTAAGCAGGGCATACCTTAAATCATACAATATAGAAAAACATACTGACCATAAATCAAACAAATAACAATTTCTTGATGGACCTAAAGGGCAGTTAAGAATCCTTTAGAAATGATCACGAAGAGGAAAACATCAAAGATGTAACATGCATGATGTTTGAGGTGCTTCCATGAGCATGTCTCAACATATACTTTTTTGATCTACAGAAAATGAGAAGTATGGAACATTAATGAAAACAAGGAAACATAAACAAATCAGAAAAACATCACCATTCACCAAGCCATGGAATCCTGCACACAATGCTCCTTCACCATCAAGCCAAGCAAGACATCATCCACCTCATAAAACAGGTATTTCTTCCAAGATAATAATTCTATGTATTGCTCTCAATATATCAAGTTCTGCCTCCTTGTTACAATGAATCCTCTTGGTTTATATAAGCCAAAGAGGAGGAAAACCACCTAGAGCAACTAGAAGGCCATTGGCCAAAAAACAAATATCTAAAACTGTCCTTGAGGTTTAGCAAAGTCCAAGGCACAAAATATCCTTCAAAAATATATTTTCGGACCAAAATAGCAAAAAAGAATCACTTTCAAGGCCTGACACACAAGATAAACTTGCTTAACGCACATTTGGCCTAGTCATCACTCAGAAAACTTCTTTTTAGCAAAATCTAAGGAGCGTAGCACCAGAAAAAAGTATGTTTTGCAGTGAAGTTTTGGCAGACCTCCCGATGTCGAAATGAGTCCCATGATGGCTCGTTGGAAAGCTACGGATATCTATTTTCCAAAAATACTTGATTTTTCCAATATGATGCCTGGAAGTCAATAAAAAAGTAGAAATGGTGAAAAACCCAAGAGTGTAGCACCTGCTGATATAAGGGGCGGAAAGGTAAAAAATGGTTGTTTTTGGCCTTTTTGAGGGATGAAAACAGCTTCATTTGATCTAAAAGATTTTAAACATGTTTCTTTGATGTCAAGGAATCCAAAAACATATTTTTCTTTAGCTGAGGATGCTCCGATAAAAAGTTAAGGCACCCATGATTTTATGCTTTTAGGCCTAAAATTCACAAAAAACAAGAAAGTGTCCAAAAATTCCCAAATTTGGTGAGTAAACCCCGTAAGGGTTTTTAGAAACATGAAATGAAGCTTGAGCAAGAATTCCAAGACGAGATAGGTATTTTCCATGTTTTTTCGTTGGGCGCCTCCTTTGGGCATCTTTGAGTTTCCTTCGGGCAAACTGATTCAACCTCTTGCAGTGCTCAGTCATTCTCCTTTGTAGGCCCAAATCCTTGTTATCTTTCTCCAATTTGTTTTCCAAATGCTGATTTTCCCTCTCAAACCAAGACTCTCTATCATTCTCAATTTCTTTGGCAAGGAGCTCCGTAAGAGGGTACTGTTGTGCACGAGCTGATTCTTCTTCTTTCTGCTTTTGCAATGCTCTTCTAAGACCCATGGTCTTCGGTCTCTTTCTTGCTGGACCTTCTTCTTCATCATCTTCCGCATACTCACCCATGTGTTCTTCTAACCTCACTTGTGACTTTTGAGCTTCCCTTCTATATTTGAGTGCTCAAGCCTCAAATATTTCCATATGTCCACTCATTTGATTATTTTGCAATTGAAAATAGTGCATGATGTCTTTTGACCTTTCTAGGCCATTTCCCAAATCTTTAATCTGAGCCTTCCAGTTTTGCAAAAGAGATCTAAGAATATTGGCCTCATCATCTTTAGCATCACTGTCTATTTGTATTATTTCAAATTCCCTTTCATGCTCATGGCTGCTCTCTTGCTGTTCAATATTCTCTTTTCCCTTGCCTTTAATGATTTTCTTTCCTTTGGTTTTCTTGGGCAATTCTGCATCACTCTTCTTTGGCAATTTGCCTCTACTCCTTAGTGCCCTAGTGACATTGCTAGTCACTATTTGAGTGGTTTTCTTCTTTGTTGCTTTGGTGTTTTTTGTCTTTGCTAATTTTGATGAAGGAAGCATGGCCCCTTGCCTTGGAGAGGCAGTAAACACATGCTCTTGACCTTGCTGATGATGAGTGAGAGGAGGAGTTAATACCTGGGCTTGTTTAGTTTCGTCTCTTACAGCCTCAGGACTATCCTCTTTTCCAAAAACATTATCTGTTTGCACTTCTTGGTTACTTTGTTATGGGGAAATTCCTTGTTCATTAATTTTGATATTTGTAATGAACTCATCATCAGGAGTAATCTCAGAAAGATCATGCTCTTTTTCTGTTTGGTGAGATATCTCTAGGTCTGTTGTTTTTTCCTTTCCAAAACTAACTCTACCTTCATCTATCTTCTTGCTATCATGACTGTTTATATTACTTCCCTCTTTTTTGTGACTGCTTCCATCATTTTCATTGTTTTCAATTTTTTCCTGATGTGGACTGCCTTCATCATGATCACTGTCTTCATTTTCTCCTTGTGTCTTTCCACTTTCATGATCACTGCTTTCATTTTCTTGTTGTGGGTTGCCTTCTTCTTCATCACTGTCTTCATTTTCTCCTTCTGGACTACCTGCCTCATCATGCTTTCCTTTCTCTCTACTATTGATTTCATCACTTTCCTGCTCTTTGTCACCATCACTTGTTCTTTGCTTTTACTACATTCTTCTTTCTCACTATCATCTGTGGAGGATGGTTTTTGTTGGGGAGTAGACTCATGAGAATAAGAGGAAACATAGGGTGTGGAGGGCAAGGAATGAGCATGAGGAGGGTCTCGAGATGAAAATGGCCTGATTTGTAGTGGCATAGAAGATGCAGAAGTAAAATTAGGGTGAGAGATGAAAGTTTCCCAAGGGATGCCCTTTTGTTTCAGATGGTGAAGGATAATGATCTTAATGAGAGAGTGATGGAATAAACTTGCTTTCTGTTGAGCTGGAGGCTTCTTTCTAACAATGGAAGAATCTTGTCTATACTCTTGCACAGGAAAAAAGGTAGCTTTAGCAGCTTAGATTTTGTGAAATGCATCAGGAGTATGATGTGATAGGAATATACTCGGGAGAATCTACCTTCACACGCGAAAAACTTCATGATTATCTTCATGAGGACTGCATAGTCATCCATCAAGTGTGAAAAAGGAAAGATAGAACTGCATGCATCTTGATGATTTGGTTTTAGAAAAGGCTTATAGTGGCTGAGGTCAAGGTATGACTGTTTGAACCACTCCTCTCCTATGTGAGGGATTTTGGTTCCTTTAGAAACAGCTCTAGGAGTGAGTTCAAAATCTAGACCTGCTATGTGAACTTGCTTTCTGTTACACCATTTTTTGGTCATCTAACCTATTATCATTAGATGGACCCAAGTACACAATGTAAGACCAATTTTACCCTAAGTAAAATTTCCTTCACTATGTAAAATAACTTAATAAACCATATTTATTAGGTTGTTTATGGTCTAAACAGGAAACCCCAAAAGGAAATATTAAACAAACCTATATTTGTTTGATTTTCCTCATGGAATAATTAATTAAACCATAATTTAATGATTATTCCTAGTCATGTTTAACCCAAAACAAAGAAATTAATTAGATAAACCTTTATTTATCTTATTATTTTCTAGGAATAATTATTTAAATCTTATTTAGATAATATTCCTTGTTAAATATGACCAAATCACCCACAAATAATTAAATAAATCATTATTTATTTGATTATCCTTCGACCACTTCCTTAAAAAGATAAATAAATCATTTATTTATTTATTATTAACAAATAAAGGGATTTGACCCAAGTCAAATACTTTTTCCCTCCAACAAATATAGTAAAATATTCCATAAAAGGTGGATCTAGATTTGGTTAACATTATTTTAATCATGCACCAAGATCTAGAATGACCCGATATTTTGTTATAAATAGGAGGGTTTTTCCTACCATTCCTCACCTTTTGTTGCCTATTATATCACTCTGGATCTAAACTCTTGGTCTGACTTTGAGCCATTATCATTGTCATATTTTCCATTATTTGCTGTGTGAGCTCCCTTTGAGTTCTATCTTTGTCTAGGTTTTCTACACCAACAGGAGAGAGAAATGCTAGATCTGAAGTGCTGAGGACTTCCAAGAACCCATCCCATTGAGGATAATTGGAAACATCTTCTTGTTTTCCTCCCAGGTGCCCTTAATACAAAAAATTCTTTCAAAAATTGTTCTTGTCTTGTCTATTGGATATATGGAGCAAACCCTTCTTTTTACTGCTTAATGTCTTTCTATGTATAGATCTGGTTTTTTGTAGCTCTTATCTTGATCAACTAACTACAGATCTGAAGATATTGGCAGCCACATTTGATGTTAGGGCTATTAGTCATGCGTAGCTAAAGTGGTATTTTTTCGTACACTTTGACAAAGGATTCATACTAACACTTTCCATCCAATCTCAGGGAAAATAGTTCAGTTAAATAAGGGTGGCTAGTGACCTATGGTATTCTACCGCAAAAATCAAAGCATCCTACCTCTTGAAAACAGGACAAGATTGAGGGAGAGGCAGTGATTTCTTGAATAGTGGTGGGCTCAAATCTGTTGTGTTGGCCTCCCTTTTTTACCCTTTTCTTTGGAGGCATTTTGATTTTACTGTTCTTCTCCAAAATCAACTAAACAGCCCTTAAATAAAAGCAGGCTTTTTTTTTCCTTTAAAACTTTTTTCTCCTTTAATTTGGTTTTCAAAACATCTTTTATGATTTAAGAGCAACTGAGGGGTAAAAGATAGTGATAAATACCTTGAAAAAATTCTTTGCAATGATGAAAATTTATCCTTGAGCAAGAATGGAAATTTTTGGTCCTTTGTAATGAAATGAGCAGGTGCTAGGCCCTTGCACATAGACGCGTAGCGTCTGAACGGAGGCTGCACGAGAAAAATACATTGCGCTAGTTCAAAAAACTAGGTTTCTGAATGAGGTTTGAACAACGGGCAGTTGTGGGCACCGGGCATAAATCTGAATGAGGTTCGGGCGTTGAAACACGTCGCGCCAGTGTACAAGCGCGTCATTCCCTTTGTATTTTCCTTCGGTGAGCTACTACAGGCACGTAGCGCTCAAGTACAGGCACGTCACGTCCTGGAAAACGTGCACGGGGTGTTTGCCAAGGGACCAGAAAAACCCCTTCCGCTTTCCAATCAATAAAATGAGGATAGATATGCCCATTAAGGGCTTTTGTATACCCTTTGAAATTATTTTATGGCACGTACTTTTCCTTTTGACTTTTTACAATAGTTTTATTAAACCTTTGCCTCCTTGTGCTCATTTACCCTATTTCCATGAAACAGCTTTTGAAACATTTTTCACTGTGGGGTATTTTAATCATAATTTTTCAACAGTGAAACCAGTTTGGAAACTATGCACTCTCTACTTATATATTTGAAGGGGGTATTTAAACCAGAAAATGTGCCCTTTGCTTTATATTTGAAGGAGGTCCTTTAAATCAGTCTTTGCCCTCTACTTATAAATTGAAGGAGGTATTTAAACCAGAAAATGTGCCCTCTGCTTTATATTTGAAGGAGATCCTTTAAAGCAGTCTTTGCCCTCTACTTATAAATTGAAGGAGGTATTTAAACCAAAAAAAGTGCCCTCTGCTTTATATTTGAAGGAGGTCCTTTAAAGAAATCTTTGCCTTCTGCTTATAAATTGAAGGAGGTATTTAAAGCAACTTTAGGCCCGGTCTCTGTTTTCCAAATGAAGCCTTTAGCCTTCTAAACAAATTTTTTGTGTCATGCCCTCTGCTTATCATCTTTGAAGGAGGCTTGTTAGACATAAAATGTTTAGGTCCTCTGCTCATGATTGAAGGAGGTGCCTCATAAAAAACAAGTGATTTCCATCTGCTTATCATTGAAGGAAGAAATTCATAAAAAGTGATTGCCATCTTCTTATCATCATTAAAGGAGGCAATTCAAATGGTTTATCCTTTATCAATCTGTACAAGACATGTTTCTTGTAGAAATTTACTGTGGAGATAATGAAAAGGTAAGATATTTCAAACTCTAGCATATCTGCTTGTGTCTCTTAGGTTAACTTTCTTTTGCAATATCTTTAGCTTCCTTTGTGATGACAGATTCTTTGATAGTTTAGAGTCTAGGCTATAGGGGTATAAAAAAGGCAGCTTTTCCCTTTTTATGCTTTTCACTTTGATGCATAAACTTCTGGAAGTCCTTTTCCAGGAAACTAACACACCTTTGTACTCCTTTTGCCAGGATGAATAATTCTTTGACCTTCTTGGCGTTTTTTATTTTGCAGGGATGAATCCTGTAGGTTTCCTTTCTCTTTTAAATCTGCATTTTCTTTATTTCCCAACAGTCAACTGTTCTAGCTTTGAAAACTCTCCTTGAAGTGTCCCTTTGGTCAGAACTGCTTATTGGCATCTATCCTAGCACCCTTGCAGAGATGCATTGATAAAATGTCTTTGACCATTGGAGACCTTTTCTGAGGTATCGTGATGATAATGCTTGAAAATTTCACTTGATTACTTTCTTCGGACATAGGACCTTCTTACTCTGTTTCTTCCTGAATTTGAACCTTATAAGCTTTGTTGAAACAAAACACAACAACCATTTTGATGGTGTGTGACCTAGGGGTAAACAAAGGTTTTGTTTTTCCAGATAAGAAGAGAGGATGGCTGAATGATATTTAAAAAACAAGGTTTTTTGACAAGAGATATTCTTCTCAATATACTTACCCTAAACACCATCACCTAAACCTAGACAGCTTGTCATAATTTCTAAAGGACTTCTTGGGCATAGTCAGGTCATCATATGGGAATTTAAATAGTGAGAGGGGAGGAGACAACTTTTTCCTATGCTTGACAATGAGCTATGTGAAAACAGGGGATTTTGATGTTCAGAGATACAAGGCTTATGACAGTTATGGACAGGGGAGTTTTATCAAGACTGAAACTTGATGAACACTTCTAACACAGTCTGACAGAGAGGAAAAAAGATAGAAATCTCTCTGAGGGGTTTACTAGAGGACAAATTTACTATTTGAAATTGGTTTCTAGAAAACCTAGTCAAGGCATATAGTCATCACAACAGGCAAAAAATATTGATGACTAACACTCGAAACTGCCTTTGAACTACCGCCTTACACTTATGAGTGATATTTAATGGGATTCAGTTAGCACTTAGACCATTTATATTAACCTTTAGACTACAAAAATAATTTCAGTTGAACCTACAGCAACCAACAACTTGTCGTGTTAACAACCCTGTCTCCATACAGGCTGACTGACCAGCAGGCAGGAAAGACTTACAAGGTCCCAAAATTTATTTTTTCAAATTTTACTGGGCATACACAGATCCAATGTGTGAAAAAAATGTGTATACGCATTTGTATCTAAAGAAACTTGCATATACACAGGTTCCTTTGGAAAAAACAGAAGGTATACACGAATGTGTACACACCAAGCAACGTATAGAAATTTTAATAAAGAAAAAAAAAACCCAGGCGTGATCCATAAGATCATGACTTTTGCTTGGATGGGAAAAGAATCTACTAGACTAAAAAAGTGATCAAAATTTCATGGAACCCAAAATATAGAGAAAAACAACCCAAAATAGGAATTACACAGATGTAATCCCTAGTGGAGTCGCCCGTTCTGTTATGGGCAAAGCTACCCTAAGGTCTAGGTTGAGGGACCTAACAGAGCAGAAGACATATCATCACAAGAAGCATTCCAATTACAATTCCTAATGCTTGAACTAGAAAACTATGGATACGTGACCTTACCTGTGTGTCCTACATTCGACATCGATCCTGCAGGGTGAAAACCCTCTGCTACTCCTCATGCTTCAAGAACTTGAAGTCAATCAAGACAAAGAACACAAAATAGTTGCACAACATATATATCCTTGATGTCAGCATGTTAGAACATATAATCTCATAAAAATAACATGAAATTAACCATTACAAGATCATTCAACATGTATAGGTGACATATAACACAAGGACATCAGGAACAGGACATAGCTTCTTTTATTGATAATATGTAAATAAAAAGTGGAGAAATCACCTGAGATCTTCCACGGCTCTAAGTAAAATCGTCCTCTGGATTCATGCAGCCCTAACCTCACAAATCTTCTTCCATAAAAGGTGCACAAAGGATGTCACATAAAGAGGGAGTGAACATCACAAGGAAACATGGGTTTTCTGAACTTGGGAAGTGCAGGAGGCACAGGGAAATATCAGACTTGATCAGGGCTATAACATGCTATAATATCAATAGCATTCTCTCTCCTCCCTTAGGCATTTAGCTTAAGGTGTATTTATACTTTGTCAAATTAGTTTTTTCAGTTGGGAAACAGTTTGGCCACGGGCTGGTGTAGGTAGTCTGTAGGTAAAACTTATAAACCCTGCCCAATTAATAGGGATTTTAATATTTTTTAATATTTTAAATTGTATATGCAGGTTAGATATGAGTGGACCCATGTTTTCATGTGGAAAAGTCTAGGCAGAGTCGCATATGGAATTCAAAATACTATTTCTTAAGAAGTTTGACCAAGTTTGAATGGAAGGGTTTCCCAAGGCCAATGCATAAGTCATCAAGTCTATAGAGGTGATAAATTATTCTATAACACCGAGTTTCCTCCAACGAGAGAAGTGTGCAATTACAAAATAATCTTTTGTTTTAGTTGGGAATTATTACAAAGATATAAGCGATCTTCGTACAATAAGGAATCATTTTTCCAACTAAATTTATCAGATGTAATGGGATCTTGCTGCAAATTTTGAATGAGTGTCCAAACTTCCTTGTCATTCTTCCATTCCTCCCTTTCTTCAGTTATCCAATCTGGTTGGATAATAGAAATGACACAAAGCAATGCTTCCACCTCCTCATCCTTTCTTGAGAGTGCATTTGCAACAACATTTAGTTTCCATTTTTTGTAGTTGATTTCAAAGTCATAACCCAAAATTTTTGTGACCCATTTTTGATGATCTTATGAAGATAGTCTTTGTTCCAAAAAGTATTTAAGACTATCATGATCAATTTTTACCTTGAAGTGTCTTCCCATTAGGTAAGGTTGCCATTTCTTTAGTGCATGTAGTATTGCCAACATTTCCTTCTCATAAATAGCTTTCTGTAAATACTTTCCTTTGATTGGATGAATTTCAAAATAAATGAGCCTTCCTTCTTGCATTAAAACAACACCAATTCCATTTCCCAAGGAATCACATTCCACAATAAATTTTTGTGAAGACTGGCCTAGATAAGACCAGTGTTAGGTACATTCCCTGTTTAAGATGTTCAAAGGCCTTAGTTGCTTCAGGAGTCCATGAAAATTCATCTTTCTTCAATAATGTCGTTAGAGGTGCTACTATTCTCCCATCATTCTTAGCAAAATTGCAATAATACCTTGTTAACCTAAGAAATCCTCGCAACTGCTTTATGGTTCTGGGGACTTTCCATTCCTTAATGGCTTTAATTTTGTTAGGGTCTACCTTAACACCCTCCTCAAATACAATATGACCCAGATATTCCACCTCTTGTACTCCAAAGAAACATTTGGAGGCTTTTTCATATAGTTGTTTTTCCTCCAATAGTTTGAGCACCCTGTCAACATGTTTAACATGATCCTTCCAAGACATGTTGTAGATTAGTATATCATCAAAACATACTAACACAAATTTTCTAAGGGTTTAAAAATGGAATTCATCAACCCTTGAAATGTAGAAGGTTCATTAGTAAGACCAAAAGGCATGACCAAAAATTCATAATGACCCTCATGAGTTCAAAATGTTGTTTTCGGAATTTCTTCATTATTCAGTCTAATTTGATGATATCCTGAACGAATTTCCACCTTGGTAAAATAAATTGCTCCATGTAATTCATCCAATAATGCATAAATCACAGGAATGGGAAATTTATCTTTAATAGTGAGCTTATTGAGCTCCCTATAATCCAGACACATGCACCATGATCCATCCTTCTTGTGCACCAATACTACATGAGCAGAGAAAGAAATTTGAATAGGTTGAATTATACTAGCCTCTAACATTTCTGCAACCATACATTAAATTCCACTCTTTTGGACATAAGGATATCTGTAAGGCATGATGTTCGGAGGAACACATCCTGGAATAAAATTAATAGCATGATCATGATCATGAATAGGTGGGAGTCCTTTGGGAGTTTCAAACACCTTGGAATGATTGTCCAAGCCTTTTTGGAGATATGGAGAAATAGATGATTTTGATGGTGGAACTTCTAGTGACAATAATTGTGCAATTACACCTCATTGTTCTTTCTTCAGAATCTTTGTCATGACATTAGAGCTTATTATATTTCCCGGCTTCTTTGCGATACCCCGTAATTTAACTTCCTCTCCTTCTGAAAAAAAATCAAGAAAAGTTATTGAAAATTAAAAGCTAACATTCCCAAAGATATTAACCGTTGTACTCCAAGTACAACATCAAAACCTCCCATTGGAATGGAAAGCATTAGAATTTTTAATACATATTACCCCATGGTTAGATTGATATTATGAAATTTTCCAGAGAAATTTATAGTCCCTCCATTTTCAACCATCACTTGACACTCTGGTGTTGGGTATAGGAAGTAATCCAATTCCTTGGCTACCTTACAATGAATAAAATTATGGGTACTACCTGAATCAATCAACACTATTACATTTTTCTTCTTGATATTTACTTCTATCTTGAGAGTTTGAGGAGTGGTAATTCTTGCCAATGCATTACAATATATGGTCAGACTCATTTCTTCTTTTTCTAGGTTTGGTTCCTAGCGTATATCCTCTTCTTTTCAAGTTTCTTGTTCATTTTCTTCCTCCTCTTCACAATCTATGTGTTACACAGCATTTTGTCACCATTCCCGCAATCCCTCGTCCCGTACATTGGAGGAATATTCCTATGACCTGTGAACAGTAAAATGTCCTGAAAACACCTTGATGGCATCCTTCTGCATAAGGATAATAATTATCCTCAAGAACATTTCCTTTGAAAAACCCTAAAAACCTATGTTTTGGCATTGGCGCGAGTAGCAAGTTCATCCCTCGCACCAATGGGGAAAATGTACACTAGTTGGCGCGCCAGCTGGCGCTTTGTCCCTGTGTTATGCCCACTCCAAGCCTATTAAGGAATGCATTTTAACAATAGAAGGTAGAAGTTTGATTCTAACAACTTCAGAACAGATCATCAAAATGAGGTTGGGTTGTTTGCCTCTGGATCTCCCTGTTTAGGAAGTGGTTTTCCACCTCTCATGGAACCTTCCTAAGAGATAGGACTCTCCCCCATGATTATAGGGAGCCTAACCTCTCTTTCTCCCTCTATAAAAGCCCGCCCTCTCCATTTGCTAGCTAGTTGAACTTTTGGGAAGGAAATTATAGCTGAGTGACAATCAAGAGCAGAGCTAAGGAGAACCATGTGAGAGAGAGAGTTTTGTCAAATCCCTGACGAGCTTTGTGAGACATGTCCCACTGGAACCTTGTCGAAGGAAGATCACGACATCAGAGCACTGGTTGTAATCATTCTCTCGTGTCTTAATATACATGACTTTGTTATTGGTTCCATGATTGTGTTTGTCCATTATATAATGCAATTTCATTCGTTCCTCTCTGACTGATCGATAGTTATAAAGTGTGAAATATTATGTTGCATGTTGTCTCTCCTCTTTGCATGTGTATAGGTATCTGGATGCAACAAACTCATGGATCGTGACCTGTCCAGCTAGGAACGGAAGCATCACTTCTTCTTCGACAACGGCAGCGAAGGAATCATGGTTAGCGATCTATCACAGTTCTATCTTTTGTAACTAGGAACCAATAGTCTTGTGTGTTTCGATTGTTGCTAGACCCACTCTAGGGCTTGTGGGATCGCCTCTGTCCGTAGAGGGGATTTACCACCACAAAAATTTGGTGACTCCACTGGGGATCAGTGGGAGTTGGTCCTTCCTCCATTGGGTTTTTTTTGGCTTTTTGTTTGATTAGTCTGCTTTTCTGGTTCACCTTCCTTGGTGTTAAAACATTGTTCAGCACCTAGAAGACCATATATAGTCTCTATTAGTTCATTTTCATCATTTTTCTAGGGTAAACCTGATTGGCGTGGTTATACCCCTAAAATTCGTGCCGACTGGCGCTTGTTGCTAGTTAGGCCCCCGCGCCATTCCCTGTTTGGCTTAGATTACACCCAAACAGGCGTGCCAACCCTGCTTGGTTTTAGGTTTTGCCTATTCTTGGACTTTCTAAGCTTGAATTTTGGTCCTGGTTCATTTTTTATTGATTGAGTGCTTTGAAGTCATGTTTGACTGGGTTTAGCCCTTTTCCTCTATTCATTTGCCCTTTTCTGTTAGTTTTTTATATTAGCCCTAGGGCTTCTACATGCTTCAGTGTGTTGAGCCTCCTGTGGGAGTTTTGGGCCTTTGCTTTCTCGGTCAACTTCGTTTTTGTTTCTTTGCATTCATCTTACTGAATCCCATTGAATCATTGTGTTAATTGAGTGATTTTCCTCTCTTTCATTTAGTTTCTCTTTGTGTTGCTCCAAGCCTAGATCACTCGGTTTGTTTGAGTCTCATGTGAGATTCTTCTTCGCTTTGAGGGATCTCATCATCGGTTTGAGTCTTGATTGTGTTTGTTTCAGTTGAGTGAACTTGTTTTGTTTCAGCTCTCTCTTTCTAGTTCTCAAATTGATGCTTTCATTAGTTTTTCATTTATTTAGTGCATTTTCTCTGATATATTGAAAAATACAAAAAACAAATCTTTTGCATTTTTATTGGCATAGTGAAAATTGAAAGCTCTTTTGCATTACTAATGTTATATAACTCTAGAGAAAAGTTTTCTAGTTTCATTAGCTTGCATTGAAAACAGTAGGGGATGTTTTTGTGTGTTCATTTTGTTGTCATTTGAAAGCTCTCAACTCTCCCGTAGATAGCTCTTCATTGAACAAAATGATATTTTGTGGCATGTAGTTTTCATCTAGAGGTTTTATGAGATCCAACATTCGATAGGGCCTTGAAATCGAAAAGTAATTTGAATATCAACTTTAAAATTTACTGAATTAACCTAAGGCAGTGTTGAAACTTAATGGAACATCTAGTAGTCTAAGGTAGAGATGTGTTCTAGCGTATTTAAGCCTAGTAGATGTCGCTCGCCATCTAGCCATAAACAGTGCTAGTACGGACTTGTGCTCCCCGTACCGTCGTGTATATAAAGGGAGACCCCATTAGGTTGCAAATCCTTTATCCATAGGAAGTTGAGTCTGCTACCTTTTACCCGTGATACATCGGACATAGCATTCAGAGAGATTACCTACATGTATGTTAAGTCCTTGTTTGATTTCTCTTTCATTTTTACCAAGGTGTATATGGCATCTCATGGATATCTGGTACACCCATTTACATATATTACCAGAGCAGTCATTCTGATCTTTACTGACTCCCTAAATTTGAAAATATCATCAAGTGCTTGTCCTTTCATGCTTATTTCCAAACTGAAAGTGATAGAGTCATATTTTAATCGTTTCTAGACTCTTAAAACATGAAATAGTAAAATTTCAAGTTTCAATGTGGTAAAATTAATCACCTACAATCACACGCCCATTTAAAGATTGATTTTTTGGCCTGTTTTTGTTTGCCTTGGTTTTTGGCCTGTGTGTCTTTGTTTTTTATCTCATCCTCTTTTTTGCTATAGTCACAGTGGTGGAACCATCAGTTTCGTCTACTGGTATTCCTTATACAGACGATTCATCAAAGGTCTCTCAGTCCTCTGTTGAGCATCAGTAGCCCGTTGTATTTGAGTTTCTCGATGAGGGACCGGTTATAACTGAACTTCCCTTTGGAGGACCAATTGAGTTCAATTAGCACTTGTCCAATGCTTGGTTTGGATTTGGATTTTGGGAACACTTCCCTCCTTTGACATCGGGATCACAATTTTTTGCTGTTGTCATACCTCCTAGTCCCCATTGTCTTTTAGAAGATCTTACGGCAGGGTTAGATATGGACTCATCTAGTCCTACTCCTAGTGAGGTAATTCCTACTTCTTGTGAAGACTACCAGCTCTTTCCTCAAAGACATCCCTCAACCATCTATTCTGTCTTCACCTGTTCCATCGCTCCCAGCTGGATATAGGTCTTTAAGTCAGGTCATGGCTGCTATTGCCTCTATGGGAATATCGACTCCATCCATGGAACCGACCATTCCCTCGTTAGGGATGTCGCCACCGACACCTCTCACGGCATCTCCTTTTGTCACATCGGTACCTATTAGACCTACTTTCTACATGGATGTGTCTATGCCTGTTGTCACCACTCAGTCAACTAGGACCTCGTCAGTTCCTGAAGATGTTTATATAGCTTCTGTCGTTCTCGAGAATATTTCTCCTGAGGAGTAACGGATGTCTTTACAACCCCCGATCTCTAAGGTTGGTCAGTCCTCTCAGGATCTTAACCGTCCTTACTTTTCTCATTATTGAGAGGATGTTACCCCGATCTACACATTTCCATATCAATATGATGAGCAGGGCAACCCCATTCATTTTCCTGCTCCTGAGGCTTATCGGTATATTAACGATTTTATATCTACCTTGCCTGTGTAACCTTCTAACCAACAAGGAAAACCCTTTCAGGGAAAACCTTTGTTTTAGCAAATATATGCTCCTGGCCCACAAGGAAATCCCTTCTAGGGACAACCTTCGGCCCAGCTAGGGTATGCATACGACCTACAACAACAACCCTTACAGGGAAAACCTTCGGTCCAGCAGGGATTATTGTACGGCCCGCAAGGGAAGTCTTACAATCCTCAAGGTCAACCTATGTAGCCTCACCATGTGGTCCAACCAAGGCAACCTCAAGGACTAGCAGGGCAACCGGGGTATCAACCTGGACCTCCATACAGTCCTGGGGGGAAAACCCATCCTTCTCAACCTTTGGTGCAACCTCAACAGCCTCGTTTTCCAATTGGTCAAAATGTTGCACAGCTAGGGCCATCTTATGGTCCTGTCACAGGTCAACCTGGTTAACAGGCACAACCTGGCCCACTCCTGCCATTAGGCCAACCTGCTTAGTCGAGGCAACCTGGTGTTCCTCATCAGCCAGGTCAAGCTGTTCAACCAGGACAACCTTCTCAGCCTGTTAACCCTACTCAACTGCCAATATATTCTACGCCACAGCCGAATCCACCTGTGCGCCTGACTTATCCAACTCATTAGGGCCCCACTTACCAGCAGCCCATTCGACCCCAAGGCAGCTATTACCCTCAAGGTTAGTCTCAACTAGTTTATAACCTGCCTCAAGGTTCTGGTTATTACCCTTAATATCCAGGCTATACTTATACTCCGCAAAAAAATCCATACACTACTCAATTGGGGCCCATGTATAATCAGAATCAGTACCCTGGTTATCAATCCCCGTATCCTGGTTTTCAGCTGCCATATCAACCTCATTATCTGGCTTATACCCCCTATGGTCAGAATCCTCTAGGACAGAACCAATGGGGGTAGATTTATGCTCATCCAGGATGGAGTACAAGTATAGGTCCTTATCGGGGACCTGGCATGCCTTTTAACCCTCAATTACCTTTTCTTGCCACGTTGGAGTTACCGGACGTGTTCAAATTGACCAATGATCCAATTATTCATAATCCATATTGGCCTTTGGTTCTAATGAAGCTGCTTGGTGATTGTCCTAAGTTTGAGGGAAAATCTGGAGAAGACCCCCAAGCACACGTCATGACATACCATTTATGGTGTTCTTCGAATTATTGGATAGATGACTCGATTCGTCTGTGTATTTTCCAGCGTACTCTCACCGACACTGCTGCTAAATGGTATATAGAACTATCATGTGGTATTTTTCAAAATTTTAATACTCTAGCTATGGCGTTCCTAATGCATTTCTAGTTACCTGTTCATTACGAAGCCGGGACGCATCTCCTGACATCTCTAAAACAGGACAAACCTACTCATATTTCAGATCATCTTCACAAATGGAGACGTCGTCGTCATCTGATCAAGTTTGAAATTCTTGATCAGCTTCTAACTCACTAGTTCACTACCTCTTTTTTCAATAAGATTGCACAAGACATTGCTATGGGGCCATGTGTAACCAAGGAACAAGCCATTTATTGTGCCCAGTACCTTGATTTGGTGTACTCTCAGTCTGACACGTTATACGACATCTTAACTGATGCCCCGTGACCAGGGACCTCTAAAGCGTTGGCTAATCCATCAATAGACGGTATTATTGGTTTTGTCTCTCAGACTTCTCGCAAGTCTTCCAATGGGAAGCAGAAATCGAATTCTTCCAATAATTCTGCTCCTTGGGATACTATATATTCTGGTAAGACCGCGGAGGTCAATGTTGTGCAGGCCAATCCTGCGGACAAGACTTCCAAAGGGAAAAACAAGAGCAAAGGCAAAGCCAAATGTGATGCCCCAAAACCAAAATCATCCAAACCACGTGCTGATGATGGTTCACAGCGAAAACCAAAGTACCCTTGCCTGATTTGTGATGAAGACCACTACACTAAAGATTGTCCTAGACGATCCGAGATTAGTCAAATTCTTAAAGGCTCTAAGGGAACTCCAACGGTTCTTGAGGAACCTTTTCCATCTCAGTAGACCCAGATGGTCGAGCAGCCTTCACCATCTGCACCGTTTGGGTCTCAGGTTTTCATGACGAATGGTGTTGCACCTGTTTCTATAGCCACTCGATCGAAGGATTATTCCGGATCACACTAGGAAGCTGGGAAGGAAGTCATTTATGGCCCTCCTCCCCCGCCTTCCTCTGGTCCTCTTGATATTGAAAGGCCCAATGCTGAACCCATTGTACGGCCACCTTCCAAAGGTGTTCTCCGAAATTCTTCCTATAATCCAAACGCCTGTGCTGCTCAGCATTACAGCATTATTAAAGATTTGGCACAGGTGCCTTCCGCAATGTATGTGTTGGAAGTAATTCAGAGTTGTCTGTCTCAATGGAAAGCTTTGTTATCTGTAATCGGTGGAATTGATCCTACCGACTCTAGCCTTCTCACCTTCGATCCAGAGAATTTTTTCCCTCGACTTCCGCACCAAATTGCGCTTGTTATACAAGTCGGCATTAACGGCCTCAATATTCACAGAGCTGTTGTGACCAAAGGGGCATCTACCTGTGTTATGTCATCTGCTTGCTAGAAAGCCATCGACTCTCCAGCCCTCACTTCATCTCCCAATTCCCTTGAGGCATTCGATGGAAGGGAATCAAAACCCTTGGGTGTTCTCGCGAGTCTACCGATTACATTGCAAGGAAAGACAGTCAACGTTGAAGTGGAAGTTGTTCATGCCAAACTCAACTAAAATCTTCTACTCGGTCGCAGTTGGACCCACGCCATGTTGTGTGATCCATCCACCCTCTTTCGACTTTTGAAGTTTCCACATGAGGGTAAGATTATTATTGTTGATCAGTTGTATTTCTTTATCTCGTCCTCCGAGAAAAACGTGCCATACATGGATCAAATTCCTAATCCCCCTGACAGTATAGGACCAGGTCTTTTCAAGGACCCGATTCTCATGGGTATTTTCCCCATTCCACCACCGAACACCATTCAAGTCAATATGATCTCTAGGTCGGATGACCCATGGATCATCCCTTCTCCTGAACAGGTTGCATCTTTTGGAGAATCAATGCCTCTGACCCCAATTGAAATCAATTATTGTGAGATCATTGCCACATCGGATCCTCCTCCTGCTGATAATGCTCCTTTGAGAATGGCTCTTGATGTTTATTCTCAATCCCTTTAATATTTGATGGGTCGCACAGGTCTTTGAGAGAAGTTTTTCATCGACGAAGGTAACAGTGGAGACTATGTCTCTCGAAGATGCTGCCATGGAAGCGATGGGCATCATCGTTCCTTGTTTATGCTAGGCACAGGGTCAATGTCTAATTTTCTTGAGTGTTTGGCATCTCGGGTTCCTCTCCATAGCTCCAAATGCCAATATTGACTCATGAAGTTTTCTCGGAAGGAAATGCGAGTAATAATGCAGAAACAATGCCTATCAACATCTTTCCGTTAGCGGGGGAACCGTCTAGAACATCCATATGGGAGTCACTTATTCTTCCAATGAGATTCAAGTGTACACTAGTCTCTTCCGCCAATTCCGTGATGTTTTCGCATGGTCTTCCGAAGAGATTCCTGGAATTGATCCCAGTATCGTCGTGCACGAAATTCCCACCCATCCTGGTGCGAATCCTGTGCGCTAGCGTCTACGTCCAGTGCATCCTCGAAAATTCATTGCTATAAAAGCTGAAGTTGAGAAAATTCTTAAAGCGGGTTTCATATATCCGATCCCTCTGACAGAGTGGGTTTCTAATATTGTCCCTGTGGATAAGAAGCAGGGAACAATTCGAGTCTGTGTTGACTATCGAGATATCAATCGGGCTTGCCCTAAGGACAACTATCCTACCCCCTTTATCGATCAGATCATTGATGATTGTGCGGGGAGTTAGATATTTTCCCTTATGGACGAATTTTCAGGTTATAATCAAATCAATATCCTTCAATCCGATCAACACAAGACTGCGTTCATCTGTCCATGGGGAACATTCACCTATAAGAAGCTCCCTATCGGCTTGAAAAGCGTTGGGGCTACCTTCCAGTGTGCCATGTATTACGCCTTTCACGACATATGTAATGTTGTTCAGCCGTACCTAGATGACCTTCCAACTCATTCAGCTCTACGCAAAGACCATCCAGAACATCTCCGCCAGATTTTTCTCTGCTGCAGACGTTACAGCATCAACCTTAATCCTCACAAGTGCGTCTTCTGCGTTGACTCTAGTTGACTTTTAGGATTCATTGTTTCTAAGGACAGAATTCGCCTTGACCCTCTCAAGGTTGAGGCTATCGTTAATCTCCCCTCCCCATCCTCGTTGCATCAACTTCAGAGTCTTCAAGGGAAAGCGAATTTCTTACATCGTTTTATCCCGAACTATGCAAAGGTAGCTAAAGGGTTTACGCGACTTCTAAAATGAGACGTCCCTTTCTGTTGGGACGATATTTCTCAGCAATCTTTTGATAACCTTAAGACGTTACTTGTCAACGCTCCATTAATACGTCCTCCCAATTATCATTGCGAATTTACCCTCTATTTGGCTGTCGCATTCAGTACAATTGCCATGGTTCTGGTACAGGATGACGATGACGGTAACGAACAGTGGTTTATTATCTATCTCGGAACCTCCTCGACACTGAAACGCGTTATGCACACGTCGAGAATTTAGTGCTGGCCGCAGTCCAGGCCGTTTAGCGATTTCGCCATTACATCCTATTACGTACGGTAACCGTGATTTCTGATTGCAACCCATGACTTACATTTTGTCTCGACAATTGCTGGGGGGCAAGTAATCAAAGTGGATTGTGATCCTCCAAGAGTTCAATTTGGAGTTCACTACTGCCAAATCTAATAAATCACTGGTTTTTGTTGATCTCATTTGTTCTCTCCCTACCGACTCTATTTCGTCTCAATCTGAGGATCATATCCCAGATGAAACTCTCTTCTTAATCAGCACTCTCGATCCATGGTACGATGATATCATCGTATACCTCTAGACATCGACCTTCCGGTCCGAGTTAACGAAGGATGCTCGACGCCGCGTTCGACATCAGTCGCAACCATATCGCATTATCAAAGATACCCTATATCGTGTTGGAGTCGATTCCATACTCTGCCGGTGCTTGACCTTAGAGGAGGTTGAGAAAGTTCTGAATGACTGTCACAGTGGCGCCTATGGCGGTCACTTGTCCGGTTATGCTACCGCACAGAAGATCCTTCGTGCGGGCTATTTCTATTCATCTATATTTAAAGATTGTATTGTTGCAGTACGAAAGTGTCACGCGTGCCAGATCTTCCAACGAAAGATGTGTGCGCCGCCTCTCCCATTACATCTTGTCATTGCCATGGGCCCTTTTGCCAAATGTGGCATTGATTTTATGACGTGTAACCCTCACTCGGTCGGGGGGAATGCTTATATCATCATTGCCGTAGATTATTCCACCAAGTGGGCCGAAGCAATGCCTATACTGGCTGCGCATGGTAAGACAGCTACACCATTCATTTTCAACCATGTGATCAATTGTTTCGGCATTCCTCAAGCCATCGTCACTAATCATGGCTCTCATTTTCGAGACTATATGATGGCAGAGCTGACATCTAAGTTGGGCTTGCGTCACGACAGCTCGACACCATACTACCCTCAGGAAAATGGCCAGGTTGAAGCCGTGAACAAGGTACTTGTCACAATGCTTCAACGAAAAATTGGTATACACAAATCAAATTGGCATCTCCAGTTGTTTTCAGCTCTTTGGGCCTACCAAACATCAGTGATGAGTGCAACCGGATTCACACCATTTCAGTTGGTGTATGTTCTGGAAGCTACTCTTCCGATTGAATGTGAGATCCCTTCACTAAAATTCGTTTTGGAATTACAGCCCGATACTTCCCCGGAGGAAGAACGTCTCCTATATCTTGAGAGAATGGACAAAACTCGCTGCTTGGCTGCTTTGGTTATCGAGGCACAGAAAAAGTGGGTTAAAGCTAATTTCTATCAAATGGTTTCTCCACACTCTTTTATCAAAAGGGACCTTGTCCTCTTGTATGATCAAGCCCATGACAAGCTTGGGGCAGGAAAATTCCAACCTATGTGGCATGGGCACTATATCATTAAACGTGTATTGAAAAATGGGGCTTATGAGCTAATCAATTATGAAGGTCTTCCTTTGGCACAACCTAGAAATGGGTTGTACCTAATGAAATATTATGCTTGAATCATTCTTGCGTAGTATATGTACATAGGTGATTTTTTCATTTTTGTGCATGTGTGGTGTGGTGTGCTTTGTAAACGTTTTCTGCTCATTGGGACTTCCTGATTGTGCAGATGTCTATTACTCCTTATGTCGGTTTCGCGGATGGTGCCTCCCATAGTACCAGGAACCTGTCTTCGGCAGCTTGGGTAATTTACAATCCTACTGGTGAGTTGGTTAATTTACAAGGTGTTTGTCTAGGGCCTGCTACAAATAATGTCATGGAACATAGTGCCATTTTGGAATTATTAAACGAGGTTGTTAACCTTCGTATTCACGCATTACTTGTACATCTAGATTCACAACTTGTGGTTTTACAACTCAATGGTCATTATTCAGTTAGAAACCCATGCATTTTAAGATTGTATCTACGTATTCGTTTACTTGAAAGAAATTTTGATTACATCACATATAAGCATATACCAAGATGAATGAATACACTAAAAAATGCAGTAGCCAACATGGTATTAGATAGACATTTACGCAATTTGTAAAAACATCATCATATGTAAGCAAGATCCATGTAGAAAATAGATGTGTATATATATATATATATATGTCGAGTGTTTGCAACATGTGCATCATATAAAACCAAAAATATGCATGTTTTTTTCAGTTACATCTGGAGACGACATGTCTCTCAAAAAATGTGCAAATAAAAAGCCTAGGTGACTAATCGGCATGGTGCTCATGGTAGCACGTCACTACCCACACCAACCGCCTCAGTAAGTGGTGGAGACGACTCGACACCCCCACGATGTGCCTATGATAAGCTAAGGGAACATCAGCTAAATGAGCATAATCTGGAACTCCGCGAGCGATCCCCTCTAGGTTTTGTAAAAGCTCGTCTGCCTCGCCCCCCTCACCTTGAGGGTCATAAGCGAGAGAGGTCCTCCTCGCTACTGGTGACATCCCAGCGGGCCTCTCTTGGCCAATGTCTACATACATATAGGATCAGCCATTAGAACATGCATGTATACCAAAAAATCATAAAACTCATAAAATTAAAAAGAATCTTACCAAGCTCCTCATCCCAGTCCTCTCCTTCTGGGAGCAGAAGGTCTGGGTCTCCAGTAAAATCAGTGCTCGCATAGGGCCAATCCTCCATGACAATAAACTATTGTCGGAGCCAGCCAAAGAACTCGGGCCGCCAGGACATCTGCTGGCCACCCCTTGCCCTGGGCATCAATGCCGCCCATCGAGCCATCCGTGGTTATCTCAATGATGGATCCAAGACTATGGCCCCCTGAAACTGGAAGATAGGTAGTCGTTCCAGGAAGAACGACACCAAAATCGACCCATATCCAAACTTTTTCAGTTTGGTCTTCTTGCATTTGGTCAGTTGTCGTTTGATGTTCATAGTCACGGCTGTGGCCCAGTCAAAACTGTTGGGTTCATGCACTCCGATGCAAGAAAGAGTTGTGTCTTTGTAGCCTCGTGTTGTGCCTGCAACCCCGCAGCCCGCATAATGGCATGTAGCACTACTCTCAGTGCTAGGTTGGGGATGGTCTGAATGTCTACCTTCTCGCTCCCTGTCCCTTTGCATGCCCCTCAGCACACCTGATCCATGACCATCGTCATGTTTTCACCTGAAGGTCGGGTCCCAGTCAAGATAGGGACTGGACCCCTGCGTGACACTCCAGTGATGAAGTACACATCTGACACTTCGAGCTCAAGTACCTGATTTCGAAGTTTGAACTTCTCCTCATCCTCATCCCAGATGCTAATCAGATATTGCAGTAGATTGGGCTGAGCCCAGAGACATGGCGTCAGGAAGAATCTTTTCAGCCTGAAATTCTGGAGAGCATTCATACACTGCTTATTTCCCATTGCCAATTCATCTTCCTCGCTGTGCTCTCTCTCTTTCCATTCGATGACCTTCTTTTGCTAGGTGCCTGCATCAAATCAAACATAGGAGTGTTATAAACCTCCTCAAGTATTCAAAATTGCATTTCATTGGTTCATTTTTGAGATCTTTTGACCAGAATTTGCATTGCGCCATTGGCGCGGCTATCTGGCTAACAGTCACGCCAACTGGTGCGGCCTCTGTGTAAAACAGAGCGGATTGGTGTGGGTCCATGCCTGGAACCCGTGCCAACCACAAAGCCCTAAAAATTCAAATTCCCTCCCTACTAGACCTCAAACCATGATTAAATATAATGAAATGTAGCTTAAAAGATGGACAAAGACGTCATCTCTTACCTGAACCGGACGGAAGTCGATTTGGTCTGCTAGATTGGTCGCACTCGTCGCCTGAAGATCGAAGCACAAAAGGGTCACTTTTGCTCTGCAAAGAGGTAAAAAGTGAAAAGTAAATATTTTTTACCACTGTTGGTCTTTTATAGCTTTTCAAAGTCCTAAAGAGGTTTTTAAACATGTTTTTCGATATATTTTCACATTATTTTCATCAAATATGTTTTACACGCGTCTTTTTGTGCAGTAGCAGGTTTTCCACATGATGGTGACAAAGAGACGAGTTGTATTTTATACTTTTTCGAACTTGGTAAAAATACGAAAAATTCACTACTGGAATCACCTTTCAGCTCTTTTCCAACTCTCTAAAACTAAAAAGATTGCTGAGTTGCTTGTCGTTTTGAGCTCGTTAAATTGGTTGCGAAATGGAATCTGCCCAGTATACGTTTACCCCTTTTTCGGGTTGGGATAGATTATTTACGAAAAAGGAATACCCTAGCCTATCGCAACTAGGAGGTTCTCTCAGACATAGTTTTCTACCTTTTCGGATCTGTGGGACTATCTATGAAAAGGGACTGCTAGAGTTTTCTTTTCCATTGTATTTTCAAAATCTCTAAACATGAAGAGACGTCGATTTCTTCCTTTGTCAGACTCGTTAAAAACTGATGACATCAGACTCCGTCGTAATGATGTTACTCGAGTTCCTCCTTCCTAGGGCTCATAAAATGTACTAGGTTGGATTTGTCCGAAGGACAAACTTATATCACAAGCACATGCTATCCCCTTCAAGCTTGTTTTCAAAAATAATTGGGGTACTCGCCAAAAATGGTGGGAGAAAATGGAACCAATATTATAGTTGTGTTGGAATTATGTCGCTCTTAAACATGACACTTGTCTGCATTCGTGTTGGGTTGGTACCATCTCATCTCGTTCTCTGCTTGCATTAATGGGTTTGGGTAATATATTTTGACCGCTCATCTACTCTTTTCCACGTCGCCATGACCCCAGATCCCTTGATGTCAAATACTACCAAATCGAATGTCGTGCCACCGATATGTTCAAGAGAAGTTGGCCTCTACAGTGTTCAACCTCCCTCTGATTCTCTATTGGTCTTGATTCAAAAAAAATTATATCCCTCTGTCTCGTGTCGATGATGTGGGAAACATTATGGCCCACCTTCGATCAAGGTCACTTCTTGTCGACTTCAGCTCATTATCCAGGAATCTGATCTAGAGACTCCCTTCAAGTACCTTGGAGCCTGCATGCCTCAATGGCAGGTTCTTTGCATTCGACCCCAAGTTTTCATTACTGGCCTTCGATCGGATGATTCTGTGAGTGTTTGATGCCAGCTCACTTTTCACATTCCATGGAATGTACCTCTTTTACCTTGAGAGCCATCGTCATTATTGGTGGTTCCTCTCGCGTCTGTTAACGACTTTCATTATTGGTTGTTAATCAGACGATGTTCTTACATGTTTGACTTCAGCTCACATATTCGCATGCTCGAACTTTTACTATGTTCGGGTCGAGCGAGATGGAGCGCAAGACCTTGGATTTTATTTGATAAACATCCAGGATGCGGGTTCTTTGTGGATTGTTATGATTTATTACATGACTCATTCGATTGGATGGTTGCGACCATACCTGAGTCTACTTGTTGATCCTTATTTACTGGATGGCTGTGTCCATACCTTGGATCTCGGTTTGTGTACACTCCATTATGGATGGCTGCGCCCATACCATATATCATGTATCAAAGATATCAGTTGTATTTTTATTCGCAGGTCTTCCGATGGCAGTGTTTTTAGTTGAGCACGTTCTCATAAAGCACTTCACCCCTCCCTCTCTCTCGGACCTCATGCTTTAGGGGGCATCTGTTACACATCATTTTTTCACCGTCCCTACAATCCCTCATCCCATACATTGGAGGACTATTCCTGTGACCTGTGAATAGTAAAATTTCATGAAAACACCTTGATGACATTCTTCTGCATCAGGATAAGAATTATCCTCAAGAACATTTCCTTTGAAAAACCCTAAAAACCTATGTTTTGGCGTCGGCGCGGGTAGCCATTTCATCCCTCGCGCCAATGGGGAAAAGGTACACTAGTGGGCACGCCAGCTGGTTCTCTGTCCCTGTGTTATGCCTGCACCAAGCCTATTAAGGAATGTTTTTTAACAATAGAAGGCAGAATTTTGATTCTAACAACTTCAGAACAGATCATCAAAATGAGGTTGGGTTGTTTGTCTCTAGATATCCCTATTTAGGAAGTGGTTTTCCACCTCTCATGGAAACTTCCTAAGAGATAGGACTCTCCCCCTTGATTATAGGGAGCCTAACCTCTCCTTCTCCCTCTATAAAATCCTGCCCTCTCCATTTGCTAGCTAGTTGAACTTTTGGGAAGCAAATTATAGCTGAGTGACAATCAAGAGCAGAGCTAAGGAGAACCTTCTGAGAGAGAGAGTTATGTCAAATCCCTGACGAGCTTTGTGAGACACATCCCGCTGGAACCTTATCGAAGGAAGATCACGACATCAGAGCACCAGTTGTAATTGTTCTCTCTTGTCTTAATATAAATGACACTGTTATTGGTTCCATGATTGTGTTTGTCCATTATATAATACAATTTCATTTGTTCCTCTCTGACTGATCGATAGTTATAAAATGTGAAATATTATGTTGCATGTTGTCTCTCTTCTTTTCATGTGTACAGGTATCTAGATGCAACAAAATCACGGATCGTGACCTGTCCAACTAGGAAAGGAAGCATCACTTCTTCTTCGGCAACAACAGCGAAGGAATCACGTTAAGCGATCTATCGTGGTTCTATATTTTGTAACTAGGAACCAATAGTCTTGTGTGTTTTGATTATTGCTAGACCCACTCTAGGGCTAGTGGGATCACCTCTGTCTGCAGAGGGGATTTACCTCTACAACACTATGTAAAATAATTTATTCTCGGCACACTTATGACCTTTAGTGTATTTTCTATCACAACTGTAGAAAATACCTTATTCTCTTTTTTCTTCCAAATTTTGTGGTGTCAATCTTGTAGGTTGTGGAAGTCCAGGAGTAGCAACACTTCCATCTTTATAGATGTTAGTGGTAGGCTTCCTTGTTGCCGTAAATTTACTTTCATTTTTTCTTGCCAACCTGAATTCCTTCTCTAATGAATCAGATTCCCAAAGGTGAACCTCATGTTGGAGGTTATCCTTTAAATTCCATGTGAAGAGATATGTTATAGGTCGATTTGGGCATCATCCCCCATGACTTGGTCAAACTAGATATCATCCCCAGGACCAATTAAATAGGGTCTATCATCCCCTTATATTTTAGTTGTTATATGCCCTAAGAGAAGAACAATTCATTCATGGCTTCTATTGTGAGATTTAAAAGGTTTGAATTATAGGTTATATCACTTATTGACTCACCAACACAGCCTATAAAGGGAATAACTACGTTGCAGTGCCAAATCCTCCATTTAAGGGTGCATTGCAGTGCACTTCTCGACATTCAGGAGTGTGTTGGTCACCTAGGAGTGAAATTCTCATTGTTGTGGGAATATCTACATGGTTAGTGCCTTCTATAAGATTTAATATGTGTCAAAATTTGAATCCAAGTGTCCATCTAACACCTCTGAACTTGGGAACATGTCTTTCCTATTATTAGAAAGTCATTCATTGAGAAACTATCATTAGTTTCCCTATAAATTGAGCACTCATTCTAGTGCTAGGGAAGGAATAAATTTGGTAAAGATATGTTGTTGGATTCTCATTTGAGAGAGTGAAAGTACTGATATGCTGCTGGTATGATGTTGGTTGTGATGAGGCTAGAAGGAAGCTTTAGTTGGCTATCAAAAAATCGATCATTGGTTGTAACCTCCCCCTTCTACTCTTTAATAAATATTGTTGTTCAATTTCCCATACATATGTCTATATTTCTTGTGCAATGGATTCTTGCATGATATATGCATTTCATATCTAATCGATTTGATTGAGTAAGATAAGTAGATATATGTGTATTGGATGTTTTTTTCTGCTATTTTTTGTGTTTGCAGGAATCGATCTAGCGATTTGATATGATTGAGAGCGACAACGACATCGACAGAAGGAGGAGAAGTGATTGAAGCACAAGTAGGATCTTTCACCATCTGCTCGTTTTAGAGAAAGTGATAGTAATTCTTTCCTCTGTTGTTCCAAGTGACTAGCACCACACTTAGGTAATTTGGGTTATCCGTAGATCACAATTCTGCATAACAAATTGGCGACTCCACTAGGGATTATCCTATCATTCCTTGTGTTTTTTCCTCTTTTTATCCTCATCAGTAGCATCTACTTTTACTTATTATACATTTGAATGAAATAATTGCATTGGAAGAGTGTTTTGCTACTTGGTTTTTCAATCCCTGTTGTGCCCAATGCACTGTTGGTCAAGACACAGTGCACTGCAGTGCACTGTCTACCACTCAGGGGTGCTCTTTCATGCACTGTCTCCGCTTAGATACAGCGTTGGCCCCTAAACCAACCAAATTCCATCTAAATTTTTCATTGATATCATTCTCAGCCACTTTTTTTTTGTATTCTCAAATGTCTGATACCTCTTATAAGCCAATAAAATTTCTTGTTCTTCCTCCTTTGAAAAGTAAATTTTTTCAATGTCTCTTTAGTGTTTTTATTTATCATTGGAAAATTAAATTCAAAGTATTTCATTTCTGCATTAGATCAATTTTTTTTCATAAAGGAAATTGTTGTTTCATTCCTCGTTTCTTGTAGGAAAAATCGTAGTTCCATTCTTCATTTTTCCTAAAAGAGAAATAGTTGTTTTATTCCTCGTTTCTCAAAGAAGAAAACACTTGTTTTATTGATTGATGCATATAGTTTCCTTTCTTGCATTCACATTAAAGGAACTGTAAAGAAAAACATGATGTGCATGTAGTGAATTGTGTGTGTTGCATAGGAACAAGTTAGGAAAGTTTCATTTTAGTATGTGCTCTTTGTTGTTTGCTCTAAAACTAATTTCTCTTTCCCTTAGAAGCTAGGATTTTCATTGAAAAAGATAAATTGAAAATTTTTCTTATCATTTAGTTTGCATTTTTAGGAATTTCCATCACATCATGCGGTGAACCTAAAAGACAAAATTTTAAACAATATCAACATAAAATTTAGATTAATTTACCTAACAAATCATTGGAACATTAATGATAACATTTAGAAGGTCTAGGTTAGAGACATGTTCTGGCGTCATTAAACATAGCAACGGTCGCTAACTTGTCTGCGATACATTCCGAGAATGATACCTCACTCCACGTACGTAAGTATATCAAAGCTTTTCCACATACCTTCGGGTATATAGGGCGGTTTTCTATTATGAAAAGTACAATGGGGTGCTCTCACTTTGCAGTTTCACATTAGACAACACTAATATGGACTTAGGCCTCCACGTACATTTGGGTATATTTTGGAGGACAACTTTAGGTTTTTATCCATCTATAGGTAATCGAATCGGACGCCTTGTAACTTGTGATACACCAAACACAACATTCGGGGATATTTCCTACATGTACTTCTTGGTTCGCCAAGAGGTATTCTGTAGTTCACAATTACTTGGTAAACCTTTTGCCTAGAATTACCCTTTTATTTTGTTTATTTGTTTTTGGTCATAAAATAAATCAGTCATCATGGAATAGGAACATCCCTTTCCCCATCATTCACGTAGAATAGCACTTAAACCACCTTTACCACCGAAATCCATTTCTGGTCGATGAAAGCGACATCATTCTATCAAAACTATTACTATCAGTACCTCTGGTGTGACATCATCCTCACATATACCAAAATAGTCTCAAGTTATTTCTACAAATCCTGGTTCATCTACTGTTGTCGAGACAAAGTTCTCACAGCTACCTGTGGTCACGATCCATCCAATTAGTGAGACCATACCTCCCGAACCTGACGTTTTTCAACTGGAATTTGATCCAGATCTTGTCGTTCTTTTACTAGAACATCTGAATCTCAAAGTCAAAAAATTGGAATTTGTTCCTGAATCGGTCGCCCCACAATCTATTGTAGCCATTTAATCTCTCATATCGCACAATTAATCACCTGAAATATACATTGGGCCTGATGGCGAAATCCTCCCACATGGTTTGATTTCGATTGAATAAATTCCACAAGACGAAACACCTTCAACTCCAACCCATTTTGGATTGGAGCTTTATCTTTACGAGACTTTTCCCTAATCACCTCACACTGCTTTCTTTGATCCTGTGTCTATTTGAGTTCCCGTAGATCCTGTAGGGTATACATTGGGTCATATAACCATGCCTGATCCAACATCTTTGGCTGTACCATCTATTCTAGTTTCGACGACACCTTCTCTTGCTACCCCGTCAATGTTTACCACATCACCAAAGTCACATATATATGGTGGCCCTTCCGTCCCACTTGGTTACCAATCTCTATCTGGAACCTTATCTAGTGCATCCTTAAACCCATGGAATTCAACAATGTCACCATCTGGTATTCTATCTGGTACATCTCTAATGAGTACTAAACTACTTGATCCTTTATATACATCATTAGGGAAATATCAAGCTGGTCCATCTGGGTATATTCCATCCAGTACAACTTCAACTGGACTCCCGACATTTGGAGAACAATATTTTCCATATTATTATACTCCTCATGCTGGGGGGAAACCTATGGTCACCCATTTTTACATTACTCCATTGTTATTTGGTCATCCTAATTTCGAAATGACTATTTTTCAATGGCATCCCACTCTACCCATCCAACCACAAATGGTTGTGCAACCATATCAACCGATTCAACCTGTTGCACCCACATCTACTCCAGATCTACTCCACTTGCTAATACTTCCTTACCCCTGTTACAAGCTCAAAATGTTGTAACTCAACCATCTCAGGTGATCCAGGAGGATCTTGATTAGTACAGATCAACAGAGTTCAAAGTACAACCAACGTCTGATTCAGTCTCCAATTCGCCAGTTCTGTTAGTTTCGCCAGTGAAAGGTTCTTCAATGTCATGGTCGACATGTTTCAAAGTTTCAATGTAAAAATGGTTAAGGTTGTTAACCTAGTGCTAAGGCCTAATCATATTACTAAAGGTCTAAATCCTAGCACTATGCATCTAAATCCTATGTAAAATACTAAGTCCTATTCCTAAACCCTAACCCTATATAAAAATTCCTAGCACAAAGGTGTTCCTTGGTACAAAACCTAAAGAAAAAGTGAAAACCCACTTTCAGCCATAAAAAAAAACATTATTATAAAACTATATTACAAAAACCCACAGTGCTAAACTAACTGCCAATTGTAAGACCACATCAAAGTTGGTTGGAAATATGAGCAGGAAGAAAACCGTATTGGAAATGTTAGCTAACCGCGCAGTTATGAAACAGTGTCAGAGAAATTAAAACATGTGATAGGTTTATCAGAAACATCAATGGATAAAACAGTTGTATTGATCGCAGTTAAAAACCGCGTCGAGATTGTTGTCATGTGACAGTTGTTGCCGTAGCTGCCGGAGCCACCATAACCGCCAGAGCCAATTGCTATAATTGCCTATTCACATGTCGACGGTTGTCTTTTTCCACCCGGTTAGCCTGACCGTTGGGATATATTTTATCCTAAGGTATATTTTTGGGTTTTTGTAATTAATCAGCACTAAGGTCTATCACTTACCTCCTAGGTTTTAGTTGATGGGATAGCGTTCGAGACCCTCATCACTTAAATTTCTCAGTCAAGTGCCAAAATAGGCTATCCATGGTTTTAAGGAAACATTATTTAAACCATGACAAAGCTTCATGAAGGAAATTGTGTATTTTCAGTTCAGTTTCAACAAGATAGATGCGAATTTGTTTGCAGCATTTCTCGACCGTCGGGTGTCGGAATTGAGTGCAGAGATAGGCGTCATAAAGGCGAGAGAGATTCATTTCTGTTTACAGAGTCTAGAATTGCCTGCAAGCACAGTCATTCTGATTCATTTCTGTGTAAATAAATTCCTCACGATCAATCCTAATAAAGTGAACGCCCACTTGAAAGTGGACCCGGAGATGTAGTCCACCAGTGACGAACACCGTAATCAACTGTTTGCTTCTTCTTCTCTTTGTTTTATGCCATGATTTAACCATTTATTTTCTGTTGGTTTATGTCGTCTTTCACTTAAAATTTGTCTTCAATTAACAATCAATCTAAAGGACAAGCTAATCAAACTACCTCACCACTTAATCAATCACATTTAGGTCATATTTAGTATTAGAGGAGTTTGTGCTTTGTACTTTGTTTTTCAATGGATGTTAACCAGGTTGGGATTGCAACGTGGAAAAGGAAAGCTTGAGGAATTCGATCTAGAGATCGGAAAGTGAAAAGTCGTTCATCAATCAACGATGACAACGACTGAGAAAGTTGAGACTCCTGAAGCTACTGAATCGAAACCCATGGATGAGAATCAAATCCATAAGATTTTTCTAAACATGCAGTAGATGTTGGAACATTTATATGAAGACAAGAAGACAAGAGATGCAGCCTCATCTTTGAAGGCATCAAAGAATGACAAGGGTAAAGGCAAGGTAGAAAAACCTCCTTCTCCTCCATCATCTCCATCATCATATTCTTCTTTCTCTTATACTTTTAGTTCTGAATCAGAAAAAGAAAAGAATCATAAGATTCCACTTTTTAAACTTGATGTTAAGTTCGAATTACCTATATATGATGGTGAAATAAACCCTGAGAAACTAGACAATTGGGTAAAACGGTTAGAAGTCTATTGTCGTATTCAAAATATTACTGATGATAAGAAAAATATCCAATTAGCTACTCTTAGAATGGGGGGTATTGCTTTGATCTGTTGGGAAAGTAAGACACAGATAGATTTAAAGCGTAAAGGAAAAGTAATCACCTCATGGACTAAGTTTATAAAAGCTCTAAAGAAACAATTATATCCGTTGGATCACACACAACAAGCTGTAATTGATTGGCAGCGCTTGCAACAAGGTAAGGGACATAATTTTCAAGATTTTACACAGGAATTCAGAAAGAAAGCCTTAGCACTTGGTATTTACTTGGTATTTTTTTGGACACAAAAGAAACTTTGTTGAAGTATATTGGCAGTTTTCATTCATATTTGCAGCATACATTATTAATGTTCAATCCTAATGATTTTGATGAATTTTGTGTTCAATCTATTCATGTCGAATCAGGTGGTATACCATTCAAGTTTACACCAAAGAAATCCAAGCAGATGGAAATGCAAGATAGCAAAAAGAAGGGCAAGTCAAATGGAAAGAAGACTGCCACAGCTCAGAAGGAAGATGAAAGACCTACCTGTACACATTGCCAAAGGATCGGTCATGATGAAGCCAGGTTTTGGAAACTTCATATGGAACTCAAGCCAAAGAAGTTCCAAATGAAGAAGGGTGAAAATAAGGCTGAAACAACAATCCAACAAGGCTTGTACTTGGGATTCGATTCAGGTGATGAAGGTAAAATCACTGATATGGTTACAACAGGTAAAATTTCTGAAGCTAGTGCTTCTGCTTCTTCAAATATCACATAGTTGAATGAAGGAAAAATAATCGAGTTATTTCATATAAGGGTAACTTCAAAGCATACTAAGATAGATACATTGTTCGATACGGGATCACAAGCAAATTTGTTTTTTGAGTCATTGATTAAACAATTGGGTTTGAAAACACATAATCATCCAAAACCATATCCTTTAGGCTGGTTAAAGGAACAAATTCAAATTAATGTTACCAAACAGTGTCGGTTAAAATTTGCAATCACAGCTAACTATATCGATGAAGTGGAGCTAGATGTGATACAGTTAGACATATGTGGAATTGTCTTAGGAAGCCCTTATCTCTATAACTTTGATGCAGTATTTTAAAGGAAGGAAAATATGTATCATCTCATAAAATATGGGATTAAGTACATCGTTCGGCCACATAAAACTGAAAATCACTTGAATTTAATCAATGCTAATTAGATGAAGTGCTTAATTAGTTCAAGTAAGAGATACATACTCATGTTGATAAAAGAGAAACATAAGGATCTTAATGATACTTTTTTAGGTTGTGAATTTCAATATGAAGGTAATTTGGTTAAAAAGATAGATTCATTTCAAGATCTAGTTAAAGAACCAAAACATCTACCTCATAAAAAGGAAATATAACATGAGATGCAGTTGATGTCTGATGCCCCTAATAATGGAATGTGTCACAAGTCAGTTATAGAGTGTAAAGAAATAAAGAAACGAATTCCAAGGATGGTTGGAAAAGAATTAATGCAACCCAATTCATCTCCATGAGGTTCACCCATAATTTTGGCTCATAAGTAAAACAGGACATGGGGAATGTGTGTCGATTTTAAAGTTTTTGATTCATTTAAGAAGAAAATTTTCACAGAATTATTAGATCGTCGACAACCATTTGAAACAGATGCTAGTGGTAATAAAAAGGGTAAGAAAATAGTGATTCATGTAGATCATCATTCGCTTCAATAATTTCAATCAAAGTCTAAGTTGCAACAATCTCGCTACTACAGTTTGATGATATTTATTCAACAAATTCACTCAGAAATTGAGAACAAGAAAGGTGTGATAAATAAAGTAGCTGACATGAAGAATAGACTATCTTTGAATGTTTCAGTAGTACTACAGAATAGTTCATTGAAACATGAAAGCTATGTAGAACAATATAGTACTGATGATAATTTCAAAGAAAGTTATGAATTACTAACTCATCGTACTCAGATAGAGGAAAACAATTATCATATTTATGACAAGTTGTTATATTATTTGGGTAAGTTGTGTATACCGTAGATAGAAAAAATGCAAGGTATTCAGATAGGTCACTGTTCTCGGATACAACAGATACATAGGGTAGTATGGAATCAGTTGAAAGAGAGTCGGGCCAAGTTCAAATTGCACCACGAAAATCATCAAGTCGATCATCATTTTCAGGTCGGTGAACAGGTATGGTTGTATATCAGCAAAGTCAGGTCGAAAGGAGAAGGTAAGAAACTGAAATTAATCAGTTATGGTCCCTTTAAAATTTTTGAGAAGATTGGCAATAATGCGTTCCGATTAGATTTACCACCTTATATGCATATTTACTCAGTTGTGAATGTTGAAAGTCTAAAGTTGTATGAACCTCCAATGGTTGTTGATTCTAAGGATGATATATAGATCCCTTCTATTAACGACTTATCACCTGAGTACATGACAGAGTTGCAGGAAGATACCATCTTGGACAGAAGAGTTCGTACTTCCAGGCAAGGAGATGTGGAATATCTTCGAGTGGGACTCAAGGGCATAAATCTGAGTAAGGCGAAGAGGATAGAGATCAAAAAATTGAGGGAGATGTATCCTCACTTATTGTGTGCTTAAAACCAAGCTTTTGTGGTCCAAAAGCTTTCAAGTGGAGAGGATTGATCCAAGAGGATCTTGATTAGTACAGATCGACGGAGTTCCAAGTACAACTGATGTTTGATTCAGTCTCCAATCCACCAGTTTCTTCAATTTCGCCAGTGAAAGGTTCTTCAATGTCATGGTTCGACATGTTTCGAAGTTTGGATGTAAAAATGGTTAAAGTTGTTAACCTAGTGCTAAGACCTAATCATATTACTAAAGGTATAAATTCTAGTACTATTCATTTAAATCCTATCTAAAATACTAATTCCTATTCCTAAATCCTAACCCTATGTAAAAATTCAAAGCGCAAAGGTGTTCCTTGGTACAAAAACTAAATAAAAAGTGAAAACCCACTTTCAGCCATAAAAAAACATTATTATAAAACTATATTACAAAAACCCACAGCGTTAAACTAACCGCCTGTTGTAAGACCGCATCAGAGTTGATTAGAAATATGAGCAGGAAGAAAATCGTATCGGAAATGTTAGCTAACCACGAAGTTATGAAACCGTGTCAGAGAAATTAAAACATGTGACAGGCTTATCAGAAACCCCAGTGGATAAAACAGTTGTATTGACCACAGTTACAAAACGCGTCGAGATTTTTGTCATGTGACAGTTGTTTCCGTAACCGTCAGAGCCACCGTGACCGCCGAAGCCACCATAACCGCTGGAGCCAACCCCCAGAATTTCTTGTTCACATGCCGACAGTTGTCTATTTCCACCCGGTTAGCCTGACCGTCAAGATGCATTTTATCCTAAGGTATATTTTTGGGTTTTTTTAATTAATCAATGCTAAGGTCTATCACTTACCTCCTAGGTTTTAGTTGATGGGATAGGGTTTGAGACGCTTATCACTTAAATTGCTCAACCAAGTGCCAAAACAGGTTATCCATGGTTCGAAGGCAACATTATTTAAACGATGACAAAGCTTCATGAAAGACATTGTGTATTTGACTTCAGTTTCAATAGGATAGAGGTGAATTTTTTTGCAGCATTTCTTGACCGTCTGGTTTCGATCAGAATTGAGCGTAAGACAGGCGTCGGAAAGGTGAGAGAGATTAATTTATGTTTATAGAGTCTAGAAGTGCCTGGGAGCACAGTCATTCTAATTCATTTCTGTGTAAATAAATTCCTCACAATCAATCCTAATAAAGCAAACTCCCACTTGAAAGTGGACCCGGAGATGTAGTCCACCAGGGAAGAACTCCGTAATCAACTGTTTTCTTCTTCTTCTCTCTATTTTGTGTTGTGATTTGATCATTTATTTGTTGCTAGTTTATGTCGTCTTTCACTTAAAAATTTTCTTCAGTTAACAATCAATATAAAGGAAAAACTAATCAAACTACCTCAGCACTTAATCGATCACATTTAGATCATCAGGCGGGTCCTTCAACCCAATAACCTCAATTATTAGGCCCTCAAACTCCAACTCCTTTGGCTGGTTTACAACAACCACCTGTATCCGGAATTATTTATTCACGATATGGATTACCATATTATGGGATGTCACAGCCACAACGGGGTTATACCTATTCCCAACCAAATCCAAGCTATTCAAGTTTGGGTTATAATCTTGGTGGATAAACACCTTGGCATCCACAAGTGCAAATGAAACAACCCTCATTTCAACAAGTAGCTTACCCAGGTTTTGGTCAACAAAATCCTCAAGCGTTTGCTTATCAAGACAACCCCTATCTAGGTTACCAACAACAAATGCCTTATGTTGGTTCTCACAGGCCTGTTGCCCAAGCAATTCCATCATACCCTGGCTATGATCAACCCAGCTTAAATCGACAGTTTCCATTTGTTGCAAATTTAGAATTACTTGATTTAAACTGGCTTACAAACGATCCAATCAACTATGATTCTTGGTGGCCAGTGATACCACATAAATTACCCTCGGATATTCCTAAGTTCAATGGAAGCTCTGGGGAACACCCATCGATGCATGTTATGAATTATCTCATTTGTGGTGTTCAGAAAACTCCTTAAATGATGAATTTTTTCTAATACATATTTTCCAGCGTACGCTCATTGGTTCAGTCGCGAAATGGTATATTGAGTTACCAAGAGCTTCATTTGATAATTTTAGTGCCCTAGCTACTATATTTTTGACCCACTTTCACTTACCCATACGATATGAAACTAGAACGAAACTCTTGACCAATTTCAAATAGACTAATGCTACTCACATTTCTGATCATATTCACAAGTGGCATCATCTTCATAGAATGTTCAAGACATTTGTTCCTAATAAACTCCTTGTTGAGTGGTTCATCAAGTCCTTGTTACCATATATAACTGAGGATGTGGCTAAGGGTGGCACCATCACTGAAGAGCAGGTCATTTCTCATGCCCAATACTTAGATTTTATTTATACTCAGTCTGGCACACTCTACAAGAAAATTCCCAATGCATCGCGATCTAATTTTATTGTTCCTCCTCCATCGTAGGAATCTCATGTCGGACACAGTATGATCGGTACTAAAAGAACACATCACTCTAATACATATGATCATGTACCTTCTTATGAAATTCATGTCATGTCATCTGACAAAGGCAAAAGTGGCAAGCAACCCAGAAGTAAGAAAAGGGGAAATCAAAGAAAAAGAAAACTTCTACCCCGCAAGAAAGATCATCTGATCAAAAAACTGGAAACCAAAAACCTCTTTACCCTTGCATAATATGTAATGAGGAACACTTTTTTCGAGACTGTCCTCACGACACCAAAGTCTCAAAATTTATTAAGACCTCACATGCATCTGTTGTGTTGACATATCCATTTCCGAATCCAGACACAAATTTGGTTGCTATGGATCTAGCTTCTAGTTCCCAAGTGCTTATGCTATCTGTCACGAAGCCAAAAACTGATGTTTTGGTTTCAACGTGAAATACATACCTACTACCTCGACCACAAATCCGTCTATGAGATCTATTCCGCAAACTGCTATTCTTGAGTTAACAATAAAGCCACCAAAGGGAGTTTTTCATAAATCAATGATTCAATCCTCGAGCTCGAGCTGCTCAAAATTATAATATAGTTGAAGATTTGGCTCAATCCCCTTCAGCTATGTCAACGCTTGAGGTAATTCAAAATTTTCCCTCCTAGAAGTAGGCTTTGTTTTCGGCAATTGGTGGAATCAATCTGACCTATTCCAATTTTGTAGTCTTTAATCACATGGGCTATTTGGCACAATTACCAGCAGAATTGGCATTATCCATCCAAGTAATTGTTCTCAATCACCTCGTTCATCGTACTATTATCGATGAGGGATAATTTACATGTATTATGTCTCTATACTGCTGGAAGTCACTTAGCTCGTCACGCCTATCTCAATCGCCTATGATGTTGAAATATTTCGACAGATGTACATATAAGCCTTGCAGTATCATTAAACCTGCATATCGAACTAGGGGGGAAAACAATAAATGTTAAAGTTGAGGTCGGTGATGGACCCCTTGACTGCAACATTTTACTCGGAAGGCCATGGGTATATTCTATGACTACGATTGTCTCTACATATTTTAGAATGATTGCCTTTTCACATAAAGATGTTATCACAGTCATTAATCAACTATCCTTCTTTGCCTCCGGTTCCCAGGTAACTAGAAGCATTTCATTAGTGGACGCACCCCAACTAGCACTTCAGAATATTGGTGTAGGACTCTTAAAGGATTCTTCCCTCATGGGAACCTTTGCATTATCTCTGCCTGCGACATTGGAAAAAATTGCAAACATAGAGACCTGCTGCATGATATATTCCACTCCATTTGGCTTAAAGAATATTATGGGAGATTTTGAATTTGCTACGTTGGATGAATATTTGTCACCCAACCCAATTGATATTGCATGGAAATCAATCTACATGGCTTTGGCGGAAAATCTGAAATCATCGTCGTCGGTCATTTAGGTTTATCGTTCATTAGGTTTTGGTACTCTATCTGATCCTTTTTCATCCACTTTCTTGACAGATGATAATATTGTGGAATCCGTGATGCCAGAAGGAGAACCATGGGAAGATCATCATCATTATTCCCATCTCCCGAATTACAAATAAGATAATCTTATTGAACTATATCACCCATCGATCAAAACTTTCTTTTCGAATTCTTTTCCCATTAATGCAATCGAATCCGAGTGAAATTTATCAAATATTGAAGAAACCATTTCTATCGATATTTCGGCCAAACCTGGTGTTGTAGAAAACATTCATGTCAGCGTGTCTTGTTATCCATCAGAACTCGAAACTTATTTCTCTCTCTTTCATGAATTTTGTGATGTATTTTCTTGGACTTACAAGGAAATGTCAGGTATAGATACTAGTATCGTTGAACACAACATTAACATGTACCCTGATTTCAAACCAATACGTAAACGCCTTCGTCCTATTCATCCGAAGAAGGCTGCTACCATTAAAGCAAAAGTTGAAAAGATTTTGCGTGCTGGTTTCATTTACCCTCTTTCTCTAATTGATTGGGTTTCCAACATTGTTTCTGTTATAAAGAAACAAGGGAAAATTAGAGTGTGTGTCGATTATCAGGATGTCAATCTTGCTTTTCCAAAAGGCAACTATCCTACTCCTTTTATCGACCAGATTATTGACGATTGTGCTGGATGTGAAATATTTTTGTTCATGGATGGATTTTCTGGCTACAATCAAATCAATATCCTCCCAGAGGACCAATATAAGACATAATCCATCTGTCGTTGGGGCACATTCGCTTATCGGAAACTCCCATTTGGTTTAAATAACATCGAGGAAAATTTTCAGAGGGCAATGGATTATGCTTTCAATGACATCAAGCACATTTTTCAACCTTATCTAGATGATTTACCCACAAATTCACGAAACTAGACTAATCACCCGATGCATTTGAGAGCTATCTTTCTACGCTGCTAGCACTATAAAATAAACCTCAATCCACATAAATGTGTTCTTTGTGTTGGTTTTGGTCATTTGCTAGGATTCATTTTCTCGAAAGAAGGAATTTGAATTGACCCATTGAAGGTCCAGGGTATTCTTGATTTTCCTATGCCATCAAATTTGTTCAGTTACATAAACTTCAAGGAAAGGCTAAGTTCCTAAGGAGGTTCATACCCAAATATGCCAAAATGGCTAAAGGGTTTACTCGGCTCTTGAAAAATGGGATTCCCTTCCATTGGGATAAGTTTGTGAAAGCTTATTTTGATGTTTTCAAGGATACACATGTTTGGGCCTCATTAATGTATCCCCCTAATTATCAGAGTGATTATTTTTTATACATTGTCGTGACTGATATGACTATTGCTATGGTATTGGTCCAAGAATAACATGGGATATAACATCTGATATATTATTTGAGTTGTAATATCAATGACACAGAAGTGAAGTATTCATACATCGAAAAGCTCGCTTTGGCAACCGTTCAAGCTGTCCAAATATTTTGCCATTATATCATGTTCCAGAAGATTTTCATTTCAGATTTCAACCCCATGATTTAAATTCTATCACGTCAATTGTTGGGGGGGAATATTCAAAATGGATTGTCATTTTGCAGAAGTTTGATTTGGATTTCATCAAATCCAAGTCAAATAATTCTTTAGTTTTCGCTAAGCTTCTCTGCGACCTTCCCTCTGATAGTACTTCTACTAAATTGGAACCATCAATTCCTAATGAGTCTCTGTTTCTGATTGGATCATCTGATCCTTGGTATGGGGATTTTATCATTTATCTCCAAACCTAGAATTTTCAGCTAGATACCTCTCGCTCAGAACAACGACGTATTCGATACCAAGCCAAAGATTATCTAATCGTCAGCAACACACTTTATTGTCGTGGTGTAGATACGATTTTAAGGAGGTACCTCACTCATGAGGAGGCCGGAAAGGTTTTAAATGATTTTCATGTTGGGGCTTGTGGTGTACACTTTCCGGATATGCTACTGTGTAGAAGATACTTCATGCTGGTTACTTTTGGCAAACAATATTTCGCGACTGCGTCCTCGTGGTCAAAATTTTTCATGCGTGCCATATTTTTTATCATAAATTCCACAAACCACCAGCACCGATGCATCCTGTTATCTTTGTGGGACCATTTACAAAATCGGGCATTGACTTCATGACCTGAAACCCTCATTCATCCGGGGGGAATTGTTATATTATTGTCGCATTAGACTACTTTTTCAAGTGGGATGAAGCGATGCCTGCATTCAACAACACAGGCGAAACAACTACATTATTATTTTTCAATCATGTCATCTCACGGTTTGGTGTTCCACAAGCTATAGTCACAGATCATGGTAAGAATTTCCACAATCACATGATGAATGAGTTGACTGCCAAATTAGGACTGTCGCATGATAGTTCTACACCTTATTATCCACAATCCAGTGAAAAATTTGAGGCTATTAACAAGATTCTTAAACAAATGCTTCAACGAATGATAGGTGTTCACAAAAAAAATTGGCATTTGATCCTATACTCGTCATTGTGGGCATACTGAACCTTGGCAAAAAATGCAACCGAATTTACCCCCTTTCAATTGGTGTATGGTCTGGAAGCTATATTGCCTATCCAATGTGAAATACCATCATTAAAACTTGTAGTTGACTTGTTACCTGACACCCCTTCTGAAGAAGCACAACTTTTTAACCTCATCCATCTTGATGAAATGCTTCGTGAAGCCACATTGGCTAATGAAGTTCATAAGAGACATATAAAGGCACAATATGACAAGCATGTCCAGCCTCGTATCTTCTCAAAGGGTGACCTAGTCTTACTTTATGATTAGGAAGTTGATGTAATAGGTACGGGGAAATTTGAGTTGTTATGGCATGGTCCCTATATTTTCAAAAGATTTCAGGGCTCCTATGAGTTGGTAGATTATGATGGAGTTCCATTGGCGCAACCCAAAATGGGTTGTATCTGAAACGTTACTATGCTTAAGCATGAGTGTAGTGAAATGTTATATTATATTGTATATATGTTGTTGATTTTCATTTATTGTCCTAGTTTGTTTTTCTAGATTTTTCTTGAAGTTAGTAGTCCACTTTACATTTCATCACAGATGTCTGAATCTTTGGAACCATTCGTTGGGTATGCTGATGGTGCTAGTCCTAGTATGCAGAATCTATCCTCTACAGTGTGGGCCATTTTTTATCCGAACGATGAGTTAGTGAGTTTTCAAGGGATGTGTATCGGTTGATCTACAAAAAATATTGATGAGTATAGCATGTTGATCGAACTCCTCTCTGCTGCCATTTGATTTGGTATTAACCACATCATCACTAGGTTAGACTCACAACTTGTGTAATTGCAACTTACTAGTGTTTATACTGTTAGAAATCCAACACTACATCATATGTTCATAAGAGTTCGACTTTTGGAAAGGCATTTTGATTTCAATCAATATCAACACATTTCCAAAAAATTGAACACATTAACTGATTCCTTGGTGAATTATGTTATAAACAGACATTTGCAACACATATAAAGACATATTTTCAATTCACATCACATAATTGAAAAGGATTGCGCAATAAACATAGGAAAACACTGAAAACAAATAGATAGATATTTATACGTTTTTACAAAATTTGTGCCCAAGACACATTTTTCATGTGACCTCAAAATGTATGCAAAATTTTAAAAGTAAACTAGTGATGTCCGTGATAACATGCTACTGATCTAGCTATCCTACGCAATAATCTCATCCAATGGTTGGAAACGCCAATAGTATGGTGCTGCAGTCTCATGGGTAACTCTTCAATTAGGAAACCAAAATCTTGAGAGTCAATCCCTCTATGTGTTGTTGTAGCTCAACAAGAGTCTTGGCCATATCCAAATCCTAAAGGACTACTCTCCCGACAACCCTCTCTACTAGCTCATCTGCTCTCTGCTCTGGCTGACCCACTGGTCGAACTAGACCTACATCTGCATTACATCAAAACTTTAGTTTAGTCTTTGGGAAACATAAAAATACAAAAAAATGTATAAACATTACAAAAATAAAAAAATCATGGTCAAAAAATTCTTACCAATTGCACCACATTGAGCGACGTTTAGTAGAGCCAAGACTGGATCTCCTCGGAAGTCTACATCTACATATGTATAATCATCGATGGTGACCATATGTCGTCTAAACCAGGCAAAGAATGGAATCGAGAATACGATGGTCAATTGACCATCATGTATAGTCATCAGTTCTACCCATCTCTGCATCCTTGGATCTCTAAGGCCAGATATACCTAATGTAACATGCTAGGGCTGCATTAATGGAATCTACTCTAAGGCAAAATAAATCAGGATTGTACCATAGTTGAAATTATTCTTCCTTCCTCCATTTTTCTTGGTTATTTTTTATTTCAATTGAAAGAGGACAGCTTCAGCCCAGCTAAACATTGTTGGTTCCAAGCACTCTAATGCATATTGCATGTAAGATCTGTTTTCCACATGTAGTGTAGTGGTACCAGAAAGCTTTGCGATAGTGAATAGGATGGTCCTCAAAGGCACCATGTTTTCCACATGTAATGCAGCGGTACCAGAAATAAACAAAAATGTAAATTGCACCCAATGCACCCCAGGTCAAGGGAATGTGCATTCGATATGCACCTAGCCTTCAATTCTAGTGCATTGCAACACACCTTTCGACATTCAAGGGTGTGTTTCCCTCTGAGTGAAATAATTTTACCCTAAGGGGCTCAAAACCATAAAATTTTCAATTAAATGAAACATAAATGATACTGAAGGAAAGAGAAGTTTCATAGCTCTAACCTGGATCGAACGGCGAGGAAAATCATCCACAGAATCTGTCACAATCAATTGCTGAAGTTCGGGGGCAAAAACTGGTTCAAAGATCCAAAATTCAAATGGTAAAAATGAACGGTAAAAAATCTCTTAATTAGTCATTTGATTATTTAAAAAACGTATTTAATGTTGTGACTATGGTTTTTATTCATTTTTGGCTATGAAACAGGTATTTTTAATCCATTTGATGTTTTTCTAAATATGTTTTACAACTGATATAGCATATCAGTCGTGCACACTTATTCAAGAATGATTTGACCATAAAGCATACTTTTATCCTTATTTTTCAAGTTTTGACAAAAATGAAAAAGGACTTGAAGAGAACTTTTATTTCTTTTTCAGCTTTGATAACGACGGAAAATGAACCCTTGGAGTCTTCTTTTAGCTCTTTTCATACTCCAATAATGTGAAAATATTGTCGAGCACTTGTATTTTCGAGCTCATAAAATTAAATGAAATGACATCTACTCGGTATAAGTTTAACCCTTTCTGGACTGAGATAGATTATTTATGAAAAAGAAAAACCTTAGTCAAACATGGCTAGGAGGTTCTCTTAAGTATCATTTTACAATTTTTTGGACCTAAGCAACAAATTTACGAAAAATTATTCATGGAGTTTTCTTTTTTCCTCTTTTTCAAACTTCTAAATATGAAAAAGGATCAGGTTGTCACTGTCGTTAGGCTCATTAAAACATAAAATAGCGACGGACTTGTCGATCATGGCAATAATTGAGTTTCATTTATCGCTAAACTCGTTAAATTATTAAATAGTGATGCATTCACCCGAAGGGTTGAATTATAGATCAAGCATATGTTATCCTTCTCAAACTTGTTAAAAAATAAAGAGGTATTGGTCGACAAATGACCGGGGAAATTTTGGAAAGCGAGCAACACTTTATGGTAGCAGGTCTCTCTTGAACATGACTCTTTCACTCCATCATCGTGACTTTTGGGTTGGGTAATATTCTTGATGGTTCATTCATACCTATGGTTCATCATTTCTTCACTCCAGTTTTGGGTCAATGCTGCCACTCATCTCAGTGTCATTGATATGTTCAAGAGAAGTCATCCAGTGAATACTCATCCTTTTGCAATACTCATAAACCTTCATTTTTATGACAGTCATCCCTGAACATTGATATATCAAGTCAAATTTTGTCTCTGAAATTAGTAACTCTCGTTTTGCGATAAATTAGCTTCTTTTCGACATCAGCTCATGATCCAGGAAGTTAACTTAGAAACATCATCTTCTAGTACCATGAGGCTTGTCACATCATCGACAAGTTTCTCGCTTCCGTACCTTGGACCAAAATATTTTGTTTTCCATTCAACATCAAATCATCTATTCACACATTGAAAATTGTACTGCAGTACCTTGAGATCCATTAACATCACTGGTGGTTCTCTCACATTTGTTAACAACTCACATCATTGGCTAGTAATCAAGCGATCACTTTCCCTGTTCGACTACAAATCATATATTCATATGGCTAGAATTGTAGTTTCATTCATCCAAGCTATGATTTCAAGATTGTTGTACACATCATATGTACAACGACTTTACATATAAATTGTCATCCAAACATGGGCCTATATCTGTAGGCATGTCTGTATTGGGAAGCATTCCAATGTAGACGACTTTCTGAACTATGTACATGTCATTAGATATTTTGTGTGTTGAGCATGGTAATCCCTCCCTCAACAATTCATGATCAATATGAAAATATCATGATGTAATGTATTGTAATATTTATGCAGGTCAACGCTCCACTTTAGTTCCGGCTCATCACATCGTAAAGCATCTCATCCAAATACTATTATTATTATTTTGAATTCATGCTATAGGGGGAAGCTGTTATAGGTCAATTTGGGCATCATCCCCCATGACCTAGTCAAATTGAACATCATCCCCAAGACCGTCTATCATCCCCTTATATTTCAGTTTCTATATGACCTAAGATAAGAAAAATTCATTCATGGCTTCTATTGTGAGATTTCCAAGGTTTGAAATATAAGTTATATCACTTATTGACTCACCAACACAGCCTCTAAAGGAACTAACAACATTTCTGTGCCAAATCTTCCATTCAAGGGTGCACTGCAGTGCACTTCCTGACATTCAAGAGTGCGTTGGTCACTTGGGAGCGGAAGTCTCATTGTTTCAGGAATCTCCACATGGCCATGCCTTCTAGAAGAGTCCATATGTATCAAAATTCAAATCCAAGTGTCCATCTAACACCTCCAAACTTGGGAACCTATCTTACCTATTATTAGAAAGTCAATCATTGAGAACCTACCATTAGTTTCCCTATCAATTGAGCACTCATTCTATTGCTAGGGAAGGAATAAATTTGGTAAAGTTATGTTTTTGGGTTCTCATTTGAGAGAGTGAAAGTATTGATATGCTGCTGGTATGATGTTGGATGTGATGAGGCTGGAATGAAGCTGGAGCTGGTTGGAAAAAAATTGATCATTAGTTGTAACCTCCCCCTTCTACTCTTTAAAAAAGATCATTGTTCATTTTCCCATACATATGTCTCTATTTATTGTGCAATAGATTCTTGAATGATATATGTATTTCATATCTAATCGATTTGATTGAGTAAGATAAGTAGATATCTGCATATTGCATGTTGTTTGATGTTTTATGTTTGTGTTTGTAGGAATCGATATGGTGATTTGAGTTGGATTGAGAGTGACAGAAACATCAACAGAAGGAGAAGGAGAAATTATTGAATCGCAAGTAGGCTCTTTCACCATTCTATATATCTCCTTGTTTTAGAGAAAGTGATAGTAATTATTTCCTCTGTTGTTCTAAGTGACTAGCACCACACTTAGGGAATTTTTTTTATCCTTAGATCACAATTATGCATAACAAAATCAATCATGTGTTCCTCTGGAATATCAGTTACCCTTATATTTAATTTTTGGAAGTACTCAATGTGATCCACCATTGAACCCTTTTGTTTGAGATTTAATAGTTGGCTAAAGAAGGTGTTTTTTTTTGTATCCTCATAACATGCTATCATTTCCTCTGTAAATTTTGACATTTTTTTACGAGAGCAAAGCCATCGAAACCACACAAATGCATTTTTTTCTAAATTTAAAGTTGTAATGTGTACCTTTTGTGTGATCTCCATGGATTTTCTTTAACCAGCTCTAATACCATGTTAATTTTTCATAGAGCAGCATTTTTCTTTACTTTAATAGTTACATTTCTTCATTAATATATTAAGTTCACCCCAAATCATTACATCATTATACTGATCTACATTATTAACCGTCAAAATATGAAACTATGCTGAAAGAACAATACAATCATCATCATCTAAGCAACGTAGTGTAAAATATCAAAGGAAGAGAAGAATGAACACATAGAGACACCAGCATTGGTCTAAGACCAGGGAAAAACCCACCACTAGGAAAACCCTTGCAAATTATTCTTCTAGATCATCATAAAATGATTTAGCAACAAGAGTACAATGATCCATAGATCCATATCTTCATAATGCAGAAAAAAAACTAGCATACGCACAATAAAACCACATACATACTTCTGCTGAAGGAACTTGATTATGACAACAGAGATGTGCTGACACTGGCTTAAGCACACTGATGAATATTTTTGATACAGAGAGAAGACTGTAGATACATATTTTAGTGAAAATACATAGATAAGATCTATATATCTGTAGATCTACAACCTAAAGAGCAAGAATATGAAATATCATCAATTGATCTCAACTACCAAGTCCTAGATCTAAGTCCAAGACACTGTCAATGACTATTGTGATGTGATTGTGACTGTGTGACGAATGAATGATGATGCCACGCAAGCAATAGACTATGATTCAAATCATATATGCCCAGTAAATCTCTTATATGTGGCCTTAAGACTGTTTTCTTGAGGTTGAAGCACCCATAACACTGACCTCAACATTTTTCACCTACGGCTAAAGAACTCATAACCCTGACCTCAACATTATGTGCCCACGTCTGAGGGTTTGATCAACCCTAAACCCTGACCTCTCCCTGAATAATGATTGCACGCAACTATACCAGCTAAACCTCGGCCTTAACACAACCTGCTCATGTTATGGCTAGGCTCAACCACTACCTACCCGTGGCCTACCCGCAGTTATGGCCCTAAACACCTAGATCAAATGCGAGACCCTACCTATGATCCTGATCTCTTTTTGCGAGATCTTTCTAACATAACTGTGCGAGCCAAAACAGAAAATATGAACCCAATACCAAAATAGCATGAAGACGATCTCATGAGAAAATGTGTGCAAATGAACTTGGGGTCGCTTCTATTTATAAATTTGTGAGGGATCGCTTTGGGCTTTGACTGAATCCACATGCAGTTAGGCTGACCCATAAAATAATTAAATAATTCATAACTTAACTTATGCTTAACTGATTGGGGAAATCTATAGTTAGATTCTGGTCCTCTTGAAAAGAGGAATCTAATGAAATTATAATCTTGACCATCTAAGTTGTCCATAGTGGAATTTGACCGCATTTTCTTAATTTTAATAGAACCTGACTAGTGTTGTTCTAGTGAATCATGCTCCAACTCCTAAATATATTTCCTCCCCTAAACACCTATGTACCCTACACACAAGACAATAAGAGAATAAAATGTACTCTCTTACCAATGATCCATTAGAGCCTCATGCTAGATCTATTCTAGTTTATTCAAGCTAGTCTAGATATAATAAAATTCATGTACTAAATAAAAAGAATTGGGGGGAAATGAAATTCACATTACTAAGGAAAAAATTAGCTTATAGATTTACCTTGAATGCAAGAGATACCTTCTAAAGCCTTGGTCGCAACTCTTCCTTGGCTAAAAACCACTAATAAGCCTAACTATTGAATGTAGTGATTTTATTTTAGAATTTCACCAACATATTGTAGTAAAACCCTTCTTATATAAGTTTTCCAAGGATATGAGAAGATGAATGTAGAAATATAGGTCCTTGTGAGTTTATTTTTTTAACAAAATATCGTAGATCATATCACAAAGCATCCCATCCTTCTCGAATAGATCTCCTTGGAAATTAGAAAATCTAGAAGATTATGAGAATCATCACTCTATATTACTATCCCTAGAATTATGGAATCACATTCATAGCTCCTTTATAGTGGAAAATAAATGATACATTTCCCTTTGTTAGGTTTATAGGAGCAACGAAGAATTTAAAATGGATTTCCTAACGTCATAAGTGAGTGTCTCATTATGATAACTTAGGTAGGTTCGTACATTAAACCCAAGTGTCAAAAATAGGATTATAATTGGGCCATGTAGGTAGGACACATATGTAATTATGTTTATAATTTGGCAAAATGTTCTTATGTTTTCTAGGTCATAAACTATGGGGGAATTTTTATGTCCTAAATAATGGCTTGGTATATTGAAACCAAATGATAATTATGTTTACCTATTTAACTATGGTAAACATAGTCTTTATAGCTTAAATGAAAGAGTTTGGAAAGAGCTTAAAAATGAGATACTATATAAGTGAAAATCAAAACCATTATGTGAAATTTACGTATAGAATAAGTAGAGGAAAAATAAGGTATAGTTTGCTTCTAGAAATCATAAATCCTTATTTAAATATTATAATGGGGCATTGGGAGTAGACAATAAAAATAACTTGAACTATAGAATCCACCTATGAAATCAAAACTGAAATTTGGGCATACTAGCATTTAGGATATTAATAGAAAGATGAATACAATGTTACAGAGGAAAAGTGAAAAAATGAGCCACTATTTGAACAACCATAAATTTCAACTCAGAATTTAGAATGATGCTTTGAATAGCCAAAGGAGTGCTAATGAAGAGTGGAATTCAATTGTTAAGTATATTTTTTATTTGAGTACAAAAAATTCTCAACTAGTTAAAGGGATGCTACTAGTGACCTTGAGGAGTAGTTAAATCTCTCTTTGTGTGTGGGAGTGACTTCTAGGATTTTTATAATTGGTTGTTTCTATATGAAAAAATTTAATTGTATGCACATTTTGTAGAATTAGGGATATTATTAGTAGAAAAAAATAAACTCAATGTCACAAAATAGATACATGGAGGAGGAATGAAGATTTTTTAGCCATAAGATGGAATCTAATGTCCTAAACACTAGATTGGGTAATGCAGGGACTAGAAATAATGAACTTAGAAGAAAATTGGAACTAGATGAATTGGTGGAGTCTGTTATAATTTTGATAATCGAAGTGTAGATATAAAAGGATGGAAATGAAATAATAATAAGGAAACAAGAGGACTAGTACCAATAAATCCTTAGCTAGTGCATAACATAAATCACTTGTAAATACAAACAAAGACTGGGTCAGGCTCAAGATATGAATAATAAGGTAGACCTTATGCAAGGAGGTGTGGATAAAAATCATTCAAATACTGAAGAAGTGATATAAGGACCATTAGATATCACCACTCATCCAAGAATATATAGCATCTAATCATTTTAGAAGAAACCTATAAATTTCTCCTATTAGACTTCAAAGGAGAAGGCATGAGTTGGAAAATTTGCAAGGTGAGCTTATGAAGCGTAATTCACCTACCTTTGATGGTGAGATTAGGAGGGGAGATGATATTGAAACTTGGTTACTTATAATTAGAAAATATCTTCAATTGCATAACTGCTCATTCAACTTGGAAGCTAAAGTAGCCATACATCATTTACAACAAAATGATTTTATCTGCTAAGACTAATTAAAGCAAGTCAAGCATATTTATGAGAAAAAAATTTCTTAGGAGAAGTTCAAGAAATATTTCCAGAAATAATATATTTCAAAGCACCACTATGACATGAAGGTGTAGGAGTTTTTTGAACTCCAGTTGGGAAGCATGACCATAGAAGAGTATGGAAATAATATTGGATATATTTAAGTGTGTGGGCTTTATCAAGGAGGAGAATGTAAAAGTTTATAGGTTTTAAGAGGATTTCCATATTTTATAAGACAAGATTTACTTTTATGAACCTAATACTTTGGTTGAAACCATTATAAAGGAAAAGTATTTGTATGAGAAAAACAAAGACAGAGACTTTTCAAAAATCATATAGATAAGAAGAAGGAAGAATCATATCAAAGGAAGAAGGTTTTCAGACCACCTTTCCAAAAGAAATTGTCCTAAAAAACATCAAAAAACTCAACATGATCAAGATGAACCAAAATTTGAAGAATCATTGGGAAAAAGACGAATACCATTACTCAAATTTTGGGGATGTAAAGTATGTAATATATAGAGAGACTTCCCTCAAAGCGATGACAATATGAGGACTCCACATAACATGTAAAAGGATACAATAATAGAAGATATGGGTAGATATCCCATGAATATAGGAAACCTGAAAGGATCAATAGGTAGAGCATAAATCCCATATGAATAAGTTGGAAGGTAATATTATAACTCAAGTTTTTGAAATTTTCATTGATTTCAGGATTAATCCATAGTTACATTAACCCTAAAGTAGTGGATAATTTTCATTTGATGAAAATCAAGTTTTAAAGGTCATGGTTGGTTTAACATGTCATTGGAACAAGGGGAAAGATCAAAGAGATAGTCAAGATATGTCCCATAAATTTGAATGAAGTGGATACTATTGTAGATTCAAATATTATCCATTATGATTTTATGATGTTTTCAATAGAATGGATTTGTTGGAAAAGTGTCATGATGTCCTGTATTTTTAGAATAAGACTTTTACATGTCTTAATGAATGAGGAAACAAATATTTTTTAAAGGAGTTCCAATATCTATTTTTATAAGAGAGGTTCCATCCATACAATTGAAGAGATGTTTTAGGAAAGCATGTCAATTGTTTGTAACTCATGTATATATTGACATTCTGAATTTGTACTAGTGTCTTTCCGACTAAAAAATGCACCAATTTTATTTATGTGCTTAATGAATGGTATATTTAGAAATTATTTCAATGATTTTTTCGTTGTATTCATGAATGCCATAATTATCTATTCCAAGTCGGAGGAAGAGCATGGCCATCTTCTAAGATAGTTACTATAAGTATCGAGGGAGTCTCAAATATATGTCAAGTTGAGTAAGTATTATTTTACCAAGAGAAGACCGAATATTCAAGGCAGATCATTTCAAAAGAAGGCATAATTGTGAATCTAATGAAGATAGAAGCAATCAGAAGTTAGACAGGACCAAAGAATGTTTCAAAAGCTAGAGATTTTATAGGATTAGATAGATACTAAAGGAGGATTAAAACAAACTCATCAATAATTTCTTATCCCATCACTTATTTACAAAAGAATAGAACTAAATTTGAATGGAAAATATATTGTGAAGAAAGATTTCAACATTTCAATGACTTACTCATATGTGCACCAATTTTAAATGTTGTAGATCCAAATGAATATTTTTTAATATGTACAATTAAATGGAAAGAAGGACTTGGTGGAATTCTTACTCAAAATTGTATGTCTTTAGTTATGATTCAAGGAAATTGAAAAATCATGAGATAAATAATACCACACATCCTTTGTAATTTTATGATTTACATGCTTTAAGAATGTAGAGGGATTACCTCATTGGGAACAAATTTGAATTGAGGATAAACCATAGTGGTATGTAATATTTATTTGAGGAACCAATTTTAAATTTTAGACAAGCAAGATGGTTGGTATTTTTGAGCGAGGATTACTTTTACGTCAATCACATCAAAGGGAAGGGAAACAAAGTTTCAAGTTCACTTAGTAGAAAGGTATTTCTATGCATGCTATAACCATTAGTATATGCATAATTTAGATTTAAAAATCAAAAGTTTGGATATTGTTGTTATAAATCAACATTAAATACAGGTCAAAGAAAATCTACAACAAGAGGAACTACCAAACAATTGCAATTAATATGCGCTATAGGAAGATTGTTGGAGATGGGATCCCCTTGAAGAAAGTAGCAAGGAAAGACTCCACATATCGAGTAGTGGAGCGCGCAACACGAAGTCTATTTTGAGTCATAGGGGCTTTAGGGTGTGTCAAGGCCCCTTATTATGTAATGAGCTGGGATTATTTTGTTAACGTGGACTCTGATCACGGTTTTGGGCCATGGTATTGTAAATACCAAACCTATATAAGGAGTCTAGATAGAAGTCATAGGAAGATGTGAAAAGAACGAAAGTAGGCTTAATTGATAGATCTCATGAGATGCATTTGGATCTAATATTGTTTTGAGTCAGAGTATGTTTTTTGTATTAGAGGAAAAGGCTCCTGCAACTGTGAGCGCAGGGTGGAACTGAATGTATGAGAAGGATATGGCTATTAATGAAAGAAATGTTGGATAGATCTGATTTCTATTGATGGGTTTTGGTTTACTTACTGTTTATGAATGTCTATGATGAATAATGGTTTTGATCTATAATTGAATAGCGCAGTGTTTTTTATGGTCATGTCCTTTGTTTAATGCATGAATAAGTAAGATCGCGCAATCTGTGAGTAAGTTCAACATATAAGTTGAAAAACACTTGTATTATTGATAGTTCTAATTACGAAGCTCTGTAAATAAGGAAAAGCCATAAATATACAATCCTCTATCACTCTATATGCAGAAACCTAGTTCTACCATCCCCCTATATTACCTCGGGTGAGATTTCGGTTTGCGTAAGAAAATTGTTTCTGAAAGGGCTGGTAATAGTGGGTTTTGTTGGATTGCGCAGTCACTTTGAACCTGGGTCTAGGCCCCATCAAGCCAAAAAATGGTTTCATTGTTGGGACCAGGATCTGACTAATAACTGGATTTGGAATGCTTCTAAGCAAGAGATTGAATATTGGGTAATTCTAAAGGAATGTGAATTTGTTGTGAAAGAAAAAAAACCCACACATCTCTACTGAATATTGGTTACAGAAGTATATCTATACATATTAGTATGAGATATTTTTCGCGTCCATTTCTAGTGATTTGTACGAGTGGATATTAAGGATAGCTGCGTAGATGGGCTGATTCTATAATAAGCTAACTACATGGACCCAAGATCTGATTGAATGATCAAAATCTCGATTACGGACAAAAAATTGCCAAAATTTAAATTTATTAAAATCACACCAAACAAGAACAACTGGATTGGGCCCGTTTCCAAGAATCTATCACACTTCGTTTCACTCAAAATGGAGTATGTATGAGGAAGTTAGATCCCATTGATCACCGTGCCAAATAGGAATATTTAAAAAAAAGGGTCAAACAGGGTCAAAGGCCAAAAATTTGGTTTTCCTCTGGCCTAATGAGAAGCTGATAAGTGTCAAATTGTGGTTGGTTATTATGTTGGTGGTTTTTCACGATTTTATTGGTTTAATTTTAAGCCAATAGGAAGAAGACATGTGGCAAGCCCATAGGTTGCCACGTGCCCCCCCTCAAAGGCCGAAATTTGGTAAGTTATGTTGAAATTCAAATTTTTAATGGGTGGAATTTTTTTTATTATATGCCTGGGTGGAGGTTTGGGTCAAACCCATGACCTCCCCAACAGAATGCACCTCCCCTACCACTATTCCACAACATTGAAACTTAATATACAATAGCCGCAACATGTAGTTCAAGTTGAATAAAGGGTATGGCGGAGGAAAAAAGGGACCAGCCCCTTACTATAGGACCATGCCCTACGACTGTGGCTAAGGGCTTATTCCGTTATGGCGGAATTATCATTTAATGTGGGTCATTAACCCATAAATCACAGTTTAGCGCTTAAGCCGAATTTAATTTTCGGCTTTGTAAAAACACGCTTAGAGCGCTAACCATCCATTAATCGTGCTTAATATTTACTTAAATTCTAGTTTAACTTGGTAGAGGTTTGGTGGTTCTGCTATTTTCGGCACCACTACAAATTTTGGCAGACTTAACAAGAGATGTTCCAGATTTGGAAGAGTTTTCCTACATAAAACTGAAGAAACCATAACTTTGGCATATTTTGACCAATTTTGGCTCAATAAAGAGTCATTCCTAGATGATTTTGTTGCTCTGAGCATGGTGGTGTAGGTTTCAGAGGCTTTGGAGCACTTATGTAAGTGATTTTTCCACCTTGAAGATTAAAGAAGCCCATGGCCACCAGGAGAGGGGGACATGCCTAGATCATTTGAAGACCATTTTCAAAGATTGAAGAGTATAATTTGGGGTTTTTGGGTCTTCTAAAACCAATGGAGAAGGTTGCAAATCCATTGGAGCACTGTAGGTGAATGTAATCATATAATTGACCATTAATCCAAAGAGGGCCTAGCTAGTTGAAGTAGGTCCATGGAGATGTAGCCCAGGAGGGGTGAAGTCCATTATCAACTATTGTGTAATGTGTTTTCTGTGTTTTATTTCTCTACAATTTACTTGTTGTACATGTGTTTTTAACAGCTAATTAAATCATGAATTTCTCATTAAAAAAAATACATAAACTTGACACATAAAACATCACATAACTGGATAATTTGAGAATATCCTAAACACGTTTTTTTAATACTGATGAGGGAGATAGCACAGAAAAAATAGTTTACCGATATTCAGATCAAGTTGGTATCAGAGCATAGTTTAGCTCATTTTAGCCAAGGTTATCTAGAAGAATTAGCTATTTTTTTTGCATTTGTGCAAGGAGAATTTAACTGTGTGCAAGTTTGTGTGTGTGAAGAGAAGGTCAAGATTGAGAGATCAGTTCTCAAATCACAACAAAGAAGCTTTTTAGGCATTACAAGTGTTATGTAAATTTCATCAAGCATTGTTTCTAGTCAATCTTCCTTAGCAAAACTCTTTGATAAAGAGATGTTGCAGAAGCTCTACATAATGAATGATATGGTGCAAGAGATGTATGAAGATAAGAGGGAGAGCATTATACTTCAAGAGAAGTTGATATCCATGAAGGAGGAGAAGTGATAACTACTTGAAAATATGCATGAGATGGAGACTCAGCTCCATAACTAAAATGAAAACCTAGCAAGGATGCATGAGACAGAGACTTAACTCCATGATGCCAAGGAAACCTTAGCCAAGCATGTGCTTGAAAAAGAGGTATGCAATTCAATTTTATCTTCAATTACTTCTCAAGATGAATTTTTTGGTGCATTTCAAAGACACACTAGAGGAATAGGGTCCAAATTATTGATGAAAATGGGCTATGACGATAGAGGATTGGGAAAACATGCACAAGGCACTGTTGAGCCTATTGTTGTTGAGGAAAGGCCTAGGTATTTGGGTCTTGGTTATGGACAACATGATGGAGAATGCTCCAAATCAAAGGAAGCACATGAAGGTGTTCCAAGAAGGACTTTCATTACATTTTCATTACCTCAAGCTTGTGAAGTTTTTGTTCATGAGGAATGCAAAAGTTTTACACCCACTTTACAAGAAGATGCTCATAAGCATGCAGCTAATGAGAATGGTAAACAATAGGATGTGGAAAGCTCTAAAGATATTGAAGCCATTGTTGGTGTTAGTGTCAGTATTTTCATATTGCCATTAGTGATAAAAAATACTCTTTTCATATCATTTTAGGAGTCCTGCTCAGAATTTTTTTATCATTCCATTAGGTCATGCAAAAAAATTACTCACTGATGGTAACCCTAGTCAAAAAATTTCACTCTTCCTAAAAAATGCATACTTATTGGCCCACCTTCATGCCATTATGATCATACTTTAGTCATAAAAGTCCATTTCATCATGTCATTATGTCAGTCAGGTCTCCATGAAGTCTGGTCATTCAAGGTCTTCATTAGGTCTCTAGGTTTCATTTTTCCAAGGTCCAAATACAACACCATTTCATTGTATAAGGTCAGGAAAAGTATGAGAGCGATCCAAATAATATCCCTTTGCCATCTAAAGAGGATTTGAAAGCATGTAAAGATGGTTTCCAAAGTTGTAATTTTTATTTCAAGTATGAGTTTCATTCCAAAATGTAATTTTATTTCAAAAAACTGAGATGTAATTTTATTTTATTTATGTATTTTTATGTCCATTATATGTAATATGTACTCAATTTCCCAAAGCTAACAACTCAGTTCCATATGCCAAACACATAAAACTTCAAAGTATGAAGAGTTCCTACTCCAACATGATCAATTTGCAAAGCAAAAAAGACAGATTTAAAGGGTATTTTTCAAGGTTTTAAAAGTGAAATTGAACATTGCAAAAGTGCGTTTTAAAATCATCAAAACCAAATACCACAAAGTATTTAAAAGCAAAAGACATAAAAAAAAATCTCATTTTCTCTTTCCATCATCAAGCAACCTCAGCAAAAGCACGAAAATCCAAGAAAGAACACGAAATTTACAAAACAGGGGCATTGTTGCGCTCCTGGCAGAAGGAGGGTTCCCCTATGTATTACGTTGTGCCCCTGTGTATTACGTTGTGCCCCTGTGTATTACGTTGTGCCCTTGCGTTGTATGCTATGTGTCTGTGTTGTACGATGCGAACCTGTGCTGTGTGTTGCGCGCTTGCCCAAAAATGCTCAGGGAGCTCTAAAACACTTTCCATTGCTCTCAAACTTCAGCACCAGTGCTATACAACCTCTAGCAATCAAGTAAGACAGATTTGCACCATCCCTCTTCTTATCAAGTCGATTTTGTGGTGTTTGAAGTTGTTTAAAATATTTGGTGTCTATTTTTATCTTGAAACCCTATTATCATCCCCTAAATCCCAATTACACTTCCTAACACTTCCTAAGACTTCCTTTTCCTTCTCATATCACTATTAGAACCTATCCCTGCCCCCTATATCACTATCACCATTTCCGTAATCTCTTTATTCCCAATACCTTGAGACCTATGTGCCTCATTTTCCTAGGCTCACAAATCCCTAAATTGTAATAAAATTTCCTATCCCAAACCCCATAATAGTTATACTCCTTGTCACTTCCCTGAAATCCTAAACCCCTTCCCCCATCTCCCTAAATTTCCCTATCCCATTCCCACTTCCCAAAACTCATTCCTCACTATCATTCCATCTCCCTAGTGTTTTCACACTAAGACAACTATGGAAGAAGAACAAAACATAAGCTATTGTGAGGGAGAAGAAAGAAATGAGAGGAGGCCAAACAAAGGAGGGAGAATCCTTAGACTTGAGCCATTAAACACCAGGGAATTCATGGCATCTCCCATGACAATGAAATGTTTTAAGCATGTATGATGCCTTGAATTCTATGAGAAAATACAAAGGGTCCAACATCATCCTGACTTTTAGCTAAGGATAGTGAGTTTTCTTGGTCCATAGCTTGTCAACAGTCCTTTGAGACATTGAAGGAAAAACTAGTACAAGCACCAGTTTTGAGAGGACCAAACTTGTCCTTGCCATTTCATGTTTCCTCTGATGCCTCAGAAACTGCCATTGGCGTAGCGTTAGGACAAGAAGAAGACAAAAAATCCTATGCTATCTACTTCATTAGAAAAAACTTGTCACCCGCTGAAACTACACAGTTACTGAGAAAGCGTTTTTAGCTATAATTTTTTCTATTAACAAATTCAGACACTAAATTACAGGGTAATAATTATTTGTCCATACCGATCATTCCACAATAAAATATTTGATGAATAAACCATTAACTAGCGGTAGATTGACTAGGTGGTTACTATTATTACATGAATTCAATATTAATGTTGTTGATAGACCAGGAAAATCTAACGTAGTAGCTAATTATCTTTCAAGATTAAATAATCCTGGTGAAGAAATTCATGTTGATGATGATTTCCCTGACGAACATATTTTTTTGTGTCAATGGAATCTCCATGGATCACTGACATAACTAACTATTTACTCACTGGAAATACACCACCTCACTTATCTGCTCGTGAAAAGTGGAACATTACACAGAAAAGTGTTGCATATTCTTGGTTTCAAGGAGACCTCTTTTACACCGAGCCAAGTTTCATTATCTGAAGGTGTGTAAGAAAGGAAGAAGTGTTTGAAATCTAAAAATATGTTCATGACGAACCTTACGGAGGCCACTTCGCTAATAAGCGAACTCCATACAAAATTTTATGAGATGGCTATTTTTGTCCCTCCTTATTTAAGGATGCCAAACAATATGTCAAGTGATGTGATAGCTGTTAGCGGGTAGGCCAACCCAATCAAACCAATGAAATTTATTTATGTCCTCAAGTTATGATTGAGCATTTTGAAAAATGGGCTATTGATTTCGTAGGACCAATAAATCCAACATCATAAAATAAAAATCATATTTTGGTTTGTACAGATTTCATTACAAAATGGATAGAGGCTAAAGCTGTTTATTTTGCTACTGAAAGATTTTTTGTTTATTTTCTCTTTACTGAAATATTTACTAGATTTGGTGTGCCTAGAGAGACTATTTCTAACAATGGTCTGCAGTTTATTTCTAATCTGGTACAAGGTGTGATGGAGCAGTACAAAATTCAGCATAGGAAATCCACATTGTATCACCCACAAGAAAATGGTTAGGTGGAGTTCACAAACAAGGTAACTGAGTCCATCCTCATAAATCCAATGAATATGCATAGAAAGGATTAGGCTAACAGATTACCAGAAGCGATATGGGCATACCGAACCACTTGGAAGAACAACACGAGACATACACCATATGAGATGGTATATGGGAAACAAGTCCTTTTGCCGATAGAATTCCAGATCAAGACCTTCAAGACTAAAGTCCAGTTCAAATTAGACCTCTCTAATGCACAACAGAAGCATCTCCTACAATTGAATGAGTTAGATGAATTTTTAAGGGATGTTGTTCAACAGAACATATTGGTTCAACAACAAGCAAAAAGTGGCATGACAATTCCATCTGAAGAAGCAGTTCCAACCAAGTGATTGGGTACTCCTTTATGATTCCAAATTTAAATATTTTAAAGGAAAATTCCATAAACGTTGGATGGGACCTTATGAGGTGGCCAAAGGGTTTGAAAACAAAGCAGTAGAAATCAAAACTATTGATGGACAAAATTTAGTGTTCCTAGTGAATGGGCATAGATTAAAGGTATATTTTCAGCCCCTCACTAAAGGAAATTTTATGAAGAAAGTCCAAAAATAATATAAGAAGGATATGGTAGGTGGCAACACCAACCAATTGAAAATATAATTCTTTCTTTTCTTGAAAAAAAATATAAATTAAATTAAATTAAAAAAAATAACAAAAAAAAAAAACTTTTTCCCGTAATTATGAAAATCAATTGACAAGAAGATCAAAATTTCAATAAAAAGTGAATGTTGTTTGATTTTTTAGATGTGTTGAATGTCACCAAGAAGAAGCAAGTTCAAATGGAAACCAATCCCTTACCCAAGTTTGGGATAGCTGGCACGGAAACTTTTATTCAAACAACGCTCAATTCCCGCTGCATTTACTTTTTCCAGCACCAGTGCAGGTAGATTTTAAATGTAAATTATATCCTTATTATATTTATCGTTTCATAAGTTCCTACTATTTTTCTTCTTCTAATCCTGCAATGAATTACCCTCCTTTTTATTCTAAGAAAACTATCCCTATCCTATTTCGTTTTTCCCTCTTTTTCCCCCTAAATTGTTTCCCCCAAAGTCCCTTTTTTGTTTATCCCTCTTGGTGGTTTCATTCCTAGAATCCTTGCCATGATATTCCTTCCCATTCTATAAATTACCCTTTCCCACTTCCTTTTTTTCCCTCATGGATCGATTACAGGATCTGATGTGAATTCAGAAGTCAGATCAGAAGGCATGCTTGACACCAAAGAATGGAAAATAAAACTTTCCTTGTATAATCAGGCAATTTTTATTTTCCCAGCCAATGAATTATACTCTATCAGAATTTATTTTTGTCCCTTTTTCTCTTCGATGTTACAGAGATCCCTGGTGCAGGAACGCATGTTCAATGAAAGCACATTTCAGTGCAGGCACATTGCGGTGCAGGCAGGTTCAATGCAAGCATGATCAGTGCAAGCATGCGCCCGATGGTAAACACATGCAAGAATGATCAACGTAATGCAGGGATACCTGGCGCAAAAATGTGCATTAGAAAGTCTATCTTTATTTTTCACAGGAAGAATGACTGCCCCATCAATGGACCATAGCAACTAATTATTTGAATTATGGTTAAGACTTTGCTTTGTCACTTACTTATGTAGGAAGAAATTATTTTAAGTACAAGATCTTTTAGGTCATGAAGTCTTATCTTTTTAATGAGTAATGAAGTAAGCCTTATGTGAAATTATGAAGCAAATGTGGGATATTATGAATCCATCTGAAACCCAACACTTACCTCTTTTTGAAAATATTTTTCATCACCTATCAATGATGGCCTTACCTCATAATCTGACCATGCATGACCGTTACACCGCGTTATCACTAAAACCTCTTCCTTTTCCAATCATCATCGCCTACCTGTACTGGACCGATACGTGTGTGCATTAGTCCTGAAGGAACAATGATGGAGCGTGATTGGATGGAAGAGGCCACTAAGGCGGTGGGAGGACGGCTCCATCATCATAAAATTCTTGACAGGCCCCCTCAACTCCTCAGTGTGATATTTTTTTTTCGACAAAGAATTGGGGTGAATTCAAAAATAGATGGCACCCATGAGAAATGAATCATCATATGTGAAGGTGATAGAGCAGACAAATGAGTATCAGAATATTCTTGCATTGTTTCAAGAATCGGGAACTTTCCCATTTCTGCAAAATTTCAATGTATTCGATCTAACTGTGGAATTGGAATTTGCAAGGACGTTTGAGGGAGGTCAAGCCAAGGTAGGCTCACTAGAATTTGAGGTCACATAAGAATCCATCGCTCAGGATATGGGCTTATCAAACGTGGGAGAACAATGGTTCAATAAGGAGAAAATTGAGAAGAAAATATGGCATATATTTGTGGTTGACCGGAAGCTGAACATCGACTGGAATAAGGGGCTTATGCGCAACACCATACTTGGGAAATGGCGAGACCTCCTGTATCTATTACAAAAGTTTCTTACCTGCGAGGGACATTATTCATTGACATTCCTATACCATATCTATTTGTTGTTGCACTTTGAGTCAGGGAAACTCATCAATTTTCCCTATTTCATGCTTTGAAGCTAGGAAAAAATGGCAAAAGGTGTTCAGACAGGGGAAGCGAGTCAGGTCACATGAAAATTGTATCATCATGGGATGATCATGATTCTCATTAAGAATGAGCTGAAGGCCATAGGAATGACATGGAAGGTATTTTTGAAGGAATTCCAAGGACGAGTATAGAGAAATCATTCGAGAAAAAGAATGGAGGAAAGAAAAGAACAGTAGAAGCTCTGACTCCACGCCCTACCAAGACAAAAAGTAAGAAAAATTCAGTGCATGCAGAAGAGCATCCTGTAAAATAAACTCCGTCCTCGGTGAGAATAATGACCAGGAACTTGGCCAAGAGAGGGACTGCCACTTTGAGGGCGAGTAAGAATCAATCGAGCTCCCCGATTTTGTTGGATGAGTCACCACCGGCTTCATCCGGAGATCATAATCTCTCGATTCTTGGAGATTCAGTGGCTCATACCGAGGTTAATGAATTTCATGCAGAGAAGGAGTACGAAATCCCCTCGTTGGCCTTCCTTCGTACATTAAAGAAAAGAAAAGTGACACTTAGTGCAAGCCGAGAACAGACAGAAGGTCGGGATGATGAGGCATAGCATGTTGAAGCCCTTGATAATTTCTAAGTACAGAGTACTGAAACCCCTGATGAGATAGATCCGTAGGGTATTGAAGCCCTTGGTGAGATGGATGTGGAAGATACTGAGACCCTTGGTGATATTGCAGTTTTGGGCACTGAAACCCTGGATGAACTTGAAATACAAAAATTGGGTGGCCAAGATAACATTGACCTTGGCGATGATGGTACATGTTTAGAGTCAGTTGCAAAGAAGAGGCTTGCACCAAATGGGTTGGAAACATAGAAAAACACCTTATATCTGAACAATCGGATAGAATAACTTGAGCAACGAGTTCATGACTTGGAAGCATTAAAACAAGCCATGAAGGAGAAGGCTACAGTGCAGAAGCAAAGATAAATGGAATTGACAGAAGAAGTCAAAGGGTATGGAATTTTTGGGCCTCAAAGAGCTATAAATGAATTAAAAAGGTGACCCAACAACTTAAGAAGGCCCGAGGTAAAATAATGAAGACAATGAAAGTAGGGTTCAGTATACAAGTCTAGGATTAAAGGAAGACTCCTTATTTTTGGATTTTTTGCAGCATGTAAAGTTTGAGTGAGGAGACACAACAACTTAGGGATGGGAGGATGTTGGTAGGATAAAACACCTCATTTGTAACCCCTTTCCTAATTTAAGACCACAATCATAAATCTTTGTTTCATCCTTATAAACTTTCTTATACCTGCAGTAGTCTAAGAATCATGTCCTATCCCTTCACTAGTTTTATATTTCATACTTAAGGTTTATTAAGTACTTAATAAATAATTTTTAATAGATTTTATGCATTTTATATTCTTGCAACTAATATTTCCTTCCTAAAGTATTTTTATAAGAAAATAGTAATCATCGTATCAACATGGTCTAGTGCAGGCAAATTCCTACACCGTTGGCAGCCGACTGCTCTTAAACTTATGTGATAGCTCGTTACCTAATGTGGGCATCTTGTTCCAACTCGTCTAGTTCAGTTACGGTCATATTGAGTTGAATTCGAAGCGGAGGATAGTCAGGGATATTATCGAAGATTGAGTCACCGACCAACGATCAGATTAGCATTTTTTTATAGTCGTAGGCTTATTTTGTAATGTTGGTTGTTATTTTGTTTCAGCTGAAAGGCTGGAATTAGAATGATTGTATGTAATTTCATTATGGACATAGGCTGAAAGGGTTGTATAAATATATGTTTCAGATATAAATTACGGAGTGATAGCCATGCTACTGTAACTCTGGAAAAATTGTAATTTTGTGTTGTCGCCCTCATTCTAGGCTAGATCCAGATTTATGATGTATTTTTGATGATTCAAAATTTATACAAGGAATTATGCCATGTTGTTTACATTCTACATTTTAATCTATTACTGATGCGTCTTTGAGTGTTGAAGCTTCAAGTTTTTTAAAAATGGGAAATGATCTGGTTGGCTATGGCCCAGCCAACCCAACTCGTTTTCCTTCCCGTTTCCATTCAGTTAAAGGTGTGTTTTGATTTTATTTATGCATAGTGTGGATTGAGTTTATGATTAATTACTTCATAAGAATTCTAGCTTATTTCATTGACATTCAAGTGCAATGGATCCATGGCGTGAACATTAACTAAGTTTGATTTAATTTTTGTCATTTCCTTTTTACGAATCTTAGTTTATTTCCACCTGGAATCATGCAAGAATGTTATTCCTGCACTAGTACATTTATAATTCTTGCAACTTGGTTTTTCGGTTCATTTTAGAAATATTGTTTCATTCCTTCCTTCATAAGAATTCAATGAATTTCTGCAAGTGAATGTTCATTAGAAAATAGAAGTCTTTCTAATACCAAGAGTTAAAATCCTAGGAATTAAAGACGCTTTTTTCATTGATGAATGAACGTTGTTACGACACATCGATCTGTGCTTGCACTTTATATTTTTAAAAGGAGAGAATTAAAAATTAAATCTGAAAAATTAAAGCGAACCTTTATGAGTTAACAAATATTAAAGTAAAATCAGGTTTATGTGACTAACTATTACATGGATAAAATCCTACTATCATACTTGAGTTATTTCTTCCACTGCATTGAAGAAAGTGTGCTTTGAATTTTGAAGTTTGTTTCATTTCAAAGCTTGTTTTCGTTACGAGATTTAGTTTAGTTGAAGCATTCCTTTTCATGTGCAATTTATTTCAGAATTATGATTCGCCTTTACAATTTCTTTCATAGATTAGCACACCCTTTCTTTTCTTGGAAGTAACTGGAAAACTTGGTGTAGGAATCTCTTTTCTGATATAGGAACCAATATCTTGTTGTAGTAAAAAGGTGCTCGAAGCCTCAAGCTTAGAGCCCCTACACAAAGACATAAATATCCAGTGCAAGTGAAAAATATACTTCCTGCACATAAGTCCTGTGCTTGTACTAGTGCAAGCATACTGCAAGAGTACAAGAATAACAACTTGGTGCAGGAAGGAAAATCCTTAAGAAGGTAGATATTTCCAAGGGCCCACTTGTGAACCTGGCAACACCCATACTAGAGATAAACATCGAATTTCATTTCAGAAATCAAGTTTACTTACATTAGTGTGAAAGTTCCTTTATTTGGTTTCTTCGCAAGGCACTTTCTTTCGCATTCCAGCACTAGAACTTCTTTGGTGTAAATTTTTATGTGATCTTTCTTTTCAATTCTGCAAGATCTTGATTAAAGAAGTAGGAATATATAGGAAAATTTCATACCACTTCTGGCATTTCCTGTGCTTCGTCTCTAAGTTTACGAACCCCCCGAGTTGACAATTAAGTGTTGAAACGAGTTTGCTTAACTGCGATTCCCGCATCCAACATACTTTAAGCCCCTCCATCAACAGATCTTCTCCTTTCAACTCCAAATCATTATCCAGGAGCTTGATATAGGAATTGGTAGTACCTTGGAGCTTGCAGACCTCAGTGGAAGGTTTCCTGGCGATCGACAATGGGTTTACATCATTGGCTCCTGATTGGTCGAGTTCACTGGTGTTTGAAGTCAGCTTATTTATTCACACTTAGTGGACTGTACTAGGTACCTTGGGATCCATTTTCTTCATTGGTGGATTCCCTTGCATCTGTTACTGTTTTTCTTCATTAGCCAATAATCAGACGATTTCTACCATGTTCAACCTCAGCTCATATATTTGCATGATGTAGATTCGTACCATGGGGGTTATGTCGAAGACCATGGGTTGGGGACATCTTACTCTTATATGGCATCCTTCCCAAGCTGCGTTGGAGTTATGTATCATTTATGTACTTTGAGGACTATCTTGAGACACTTCTATGTTTTTCATGTTTCCATAGTCCTACTGATGTATACTATGACATAGATCCACGACTATATTTGTTAGTGGCTATGATCTATTTGATGAGTCACATGGACCCACTATGTATGTCTTCATGGCCATGTTCTAGCATTTCACGTCATGGATCCGCAGTGTATTTTTGGCAGCCATGTTTAGTATCTCTTTATGACCAAGCATGGGTATGCCCTACTCAAGGATGCTATCAGCAAAGTTGAGACTTCAAAACTTGAGTTCCTATGATCAAGATTCATAGTCTTGGATCCTTCCTCCTATTTTGAGCTTTGAGTATTATTGTAATTCATTTTAGCCATTCATTTCTCTTTTGACCTCGTGCATTAGGGGGCATATGTTATAACTCTATTTTCCACTCCATTATAGTGAGAGAAACCCAATATCAACTTACCTCAGTTATTTGGATAAAATGGATCCCTTTTCACCTTTTCTTTTACTTATGTTAGATTTATCCCATGATAAAAGGGTGAAATAACATAATTGAGAAATTTCTCATAATTATTTTTCCAAAATATTATAATTATGAGATAATAATTATTTCATAGTTGAGATAATTGAGAAAATTTCATAATTATGAAAAGGTTTCTAGAGTTTCCCATTCCTAAGGAGATCAACTTGACCCACTTGTGCATGAGTTTTCTAGGGGTCCATTATTTTAGAGGTTTCCTAACTTCTCAAGCCCCTAGGTGTCTAGATACATTATCCCAAAAGATAGAATGATACTTTATAACCTCACCAAGAGGAAGGGGGGGGGGGGGGTGCCAAGATCCAAACTATATGGCGAGAGCTCTGCTATATTGGGAGAGGATACCATCCTACAAGCTAGAGGAGAGGAAGCTTTGAGGCGAAGGTATAAGAATTGTAATGTATTTTATGATCAATGGGAATTTATGTTCCTTCCCTTATGTGAATGTTTATTCAACATATTTTATGGTCAATTCTATTGCTTTTTATCTAACGATCTTCCAGGGAACATCACCTGTCATCTTTCATTGATTGTGATTATGTGCAGGGATAAGAGATCGAGTGAGGACCTGGTAGATCGCTCGAGTGGATCGCAAGGTCTGCATTAAACTCAAAACCCTTCCCTAACTTGCGAGGAGGCCAGGTGTTATCTCATTTATTTATAACATAGAATCGGTTGTTTGATGCATGGTTGATCATTTAGGATCAAGATTTCCTTTTTTTTTTATTGGTCTTGTTTTCCTCTATTTGGTTATTTGATTGGACACGAGATCATGGAGCAACATATCCTTGCAAATTTAGACGCAACAAATTGAAATGGGAAATTTGATTTTATGGGACCATGGAAATCATAAGAGGTTGAGAGCAAGGGAGATGACCCTCAAGTTAGTCTTAGTTCCTAGGAGATGATGTGATAAATGAAAATATATCAAGTTTGGAGGTTTTTTGGATGAAAAGAGTTTGAAAATGGACCAAAGGGGTAGATAAACCCTACCAAAAGGGAATATGCAGGGTTGGGGGTCAAAGAAAGATAAATGCAAAAATAAATTATTGCAAAGGAAGAGGAAGAGGTACCTACCTGGAGAGGAGTCAGGTGCTTGTTCCGTTTCCAAGTCTCTTTTTCCTTGAGTGCTCCGTTCAATTTAACAAATGAGCTATGGGAGAGGGTGGATATATAAGAATCGGTCGCACGTGCGAGGCTCCGAGAGTTCGTCAAGTCGCATGTCATTTCAGGTTGAAAAGTCAGTGTTCACGTGTCTTGCACTATAGCAACCATGTGACCTCAAGTCTAGAGGTTGCATAATCACAATATAGGAGGAGTCACAAAGTCATATGTTGGGTCCATGTCTATGGTGTGACCTGGCGACTATGCTTGGTCAATGCAAGTTGTAGGTGTTAGGTCCCTATATTACTAGTTTAGTCCCTTATTGTTATTGGTGTAGCCCCCTTATTGTTATTTTTGTACCCCTATAACCCCAATATTGTTATAATTGTGCCCTTACATTATTATTGTTAGGTCGGCTAAGATTATATTGTGGCCCCATGGACTCCTATATATAGAAGGAGGTTTTGGTCATTTGTATCATCCAAGAATTTTTCATTTATGTAATGTATTGGAGGGGGAGGTTGCCCCCTCGAATTGGTTGATTTATAAGGCGCTGATCTTTCTTTTCTTCTATTTTTGGAGATGGCTTAATAACATTTGGTATCAGAGCTTTGGATTCTAGGGTTTCACTGCTCCAAACAGGTCATCATGGCATTTTCGCTATAAATTTTTTTCTACGAAGGTTCAAAAGCTGAAACTTTTAAAGAGCAAAGCCAAAATCCTGAGGAATGTCATGGAAAAATTTCAGATCTTGGTTCACAATATTTTTGGAGATATGATCTATGAAAGTTAGGATTTGTACAGGCTCCTGAATTTAACATAAACATGTCATCGTGCTGTTTTCACTATAACGTTTTTTCTACAAGGGTTCAGAAGCTGAAATTTTAACAGAGCGAAGCTGCAATCCTGAGGAACATTGTGAAAAAATTTCAGAGCTTGATTCGCAACATTTTTGGAGATAGGGTCTGTGGAAATTAGGGATTTTTCAGACTCCAAAATTTCATCTCAAAGAGGTGACCTTGGTAAAATCATCATAACTCTCTCTCGAAGCATTGGATTGGAATTATGTAAAATGTTACTGCAAGTACATGGACTGTAGATTCCTCTGTATCAATTTCAGAGCCAAAGGAAGAAATAGTGACCCGTGGCACACTGTACAAGGTCGCCCTACTGAACCAGTCCATAATTAGGTCATTGTGGGTGATTCGGCATAACTTTGCCTTGAAGAATCCAAATCAGGTTAGACCTCTAGAATTTGAAAGAAGATTTAGAGGGCTACTACAGGGCCCAATTTCAGATATTGAAGATCTAAAATCACAGAGATAATTCAACTTCAACATCAAGCTCCTCAAAAGCAAGAAAAAGGTGTGTATTTTTTTCGAATTACATAAGTCTCATTTGAAAAAATTAGTTTGAATTTATTCCAAGGGCATATTTAATAATAGATATAATTATTGGGTTCTAAAGTGCCCCCTAAAAAGAATTCAACACCCATTAAGCCTTCAGAAGGCTATACTATGACTTTTGAAGACGAAGAAATGCAACATTAGATGTCAAAATTTCAAGAGCAAGTGCACCTATCGCAAAGAGCAACAAAAAATGAAATGGGAGTTTTGAAGAAAGGCGTGGAAACTAAGATGGATGGTTTGAAGAAAGGTGTGGAAGCTAAAATGAATAGTTTGGAAGCTAAGATGGATGGCATGGAAGTTGGCATGGAGCTAAGATGGATGACATGGAAGCTAAGACCGATGAAAAAATGGAAAACATGAAGAATGAGTAAAAGTATACATCGAAAGTTGATACAAGAAATTTTTCCTAATGGCGAAAAGATAGTAGAGGAAAATCATGATGAGAACAAATTAAATATTAATCATGATTTCATAAACTCTAATGTTGGATGGAAGAACCACCATATTCCAAAGATGGATATGAGGAAGTTTTATGACAAGGATCTAATAACATGGATACTACATATGGAGCAATATTTTGATCTCAATAATGTGCAAAACACACAAAAGGTACACATTGCAACTTTACATTTAGAACAAAATACATTTGTATGGTATGGATGGCTTTGCTCCCATAAAAAAATTATCACTTGGTCAATTTTTACAGAGGAATTGATAGTGCATTATGAGGATACAGAAAGCAACACCTTCTTTAGCCAATTGATAAATCTCAAACAAAAGGGTTCAGTGGTGGAGCACATTGAGGAATTCCAAAAATTAAATATAAGGGTAGCTGATATTCCAGAGGAACACAGGATTGATATCTTCATAGGGACTTTAAATGATAACATCCAACATGAAGTTTGCATTTGGGAACCTGATTCATTGGAAAAGGCATTCAGGTTGGCAAGAAAAATTGAATGTAAAATTATGGCGACAAGGAAGCCTTCCACTCACATATATAAAGATGGAAGTGTTGCTACTCCTAGACTTCCACAACCTACAAGGTTGACACCACAAAAATTGGAAGAAAAAAGAGCAAAAGGGCTTTGCTACAGTTTTGATAGCAAATACACTAAAGGCCATAAGTGTGCTGAGAAGAAATTTTTTACATAGATTGTGAAGAGGAAGAATAAAATGAACAAGAATCTTCAAAAGAAGAGGATATACACCAGGAACCAACCCTAGAAGAGGAAGAAATGAGTCTGACCATATTGTGTAATGCATTGGAAGGAATTACCACTCATCAAACTCTCAAGATAGAAGGACATATCAAGAAGAAAAAGGTAATAGTGTTGATTGATTCGAGTAGTACCCATAATTTTATTCATTGTAAGGTAGCCAAGGAATTGAATTGTTTCCTATACCCAGCACCAGAATGTCAAGTTATGGTTGCAAATGGAGGAACTATAAATTGCTCTAGAAAATGCCATAATATCAAGCTAACCACAGGGGAATATGTATTTAATATTCCAATGCTTTCCATTCCAATGGGAGGTGTTGATGTTGTTCTAGGAGTACAATGGTTACAATCTTTGGGGACAGTTGCTTTTAATTTTCAAGAAATTTTCTTGAATTTTTTTTCAGAAGGAAAGGAAGTCGAATTACGGGGTATCGCAGGGAAGCCGGGAAATATAATAAGCTCTAATGTCATGACAAAGCTTCTAAAAAAAGAACAATGAGGCGTAATTGCACAATTATCCTCACTAGAAGTTCCAAAATCAAAATCATTTGTTTCTGCAGATCTCCAAAAAGTCTTGGACAATCATTCCAAGGTGTTTGAAACTCCCAAGTTACTCCCACCTATTCATTATCATGATCAAGATATTCATTTGATTCCAGGAAGTGTTCCTCCAAACATTAGGCCTTATAGATATCCTTATGTCCAAAAGAGAGAAATTGAACGTATGATTTCAGAAATGTTAGACGCTAGTATAATTCAACCTAGTCAAAGTTGTTTCTCTTCTCCAGTAGTAGTAGTGCACAATAAGGATGGATCATGGCACATGCGTCTGGATTACAGGGAGCTCAATAAGCTCACCATTAAAGATAAATTTCCCATTCCTATGATTGATGAATTATTGGATGAATTACATGGAGCAATTTATTTTACCAAGTTGGATCTTCATTTAGGATATCATCAAATTAGAATGAAGACTGAAGATATTCCAAAAACAACATTTCGAACTCATAAGGGTCATTATGAATTTTTGGTCATGCCTTTTGGCCTTACCAATGCACCTTCTACATTTCAAGGGTTGATGAATTCCATTTTCAAACCCTTCCTTAGAAAATTTGTGCTAGTATTTTTTGATGATATACTAATCTACAGCAGGTCTTGGAAGGATCACGTTGAACATGTTGACAGGGTGCTCAAACTATTGCAGGAGAAATAATTATATGCAAAAACATTCAAATGTTTCTTTGGAGTACAAGAGGTGGAATATCTGGGTCATATTGTATCTCACGAGGGTGTTAAAGTAGACCCTAACAAAATTAAAGCCATTAAGGAATGGAAAGTCCCCACAACCATAAAGTAGTTGTGAGGATTTCTCAGGTTAACAGGGTATTATCGCAAGTTTGTTAAGAATTATGGGAGAATAGCAGCACCTCTAACAACATTATTGAAGAAAAGTGCATTTTCATGGACTCCTGAAGCAACTAAGGCCTTTGAACATCTTAAAGAGGAAATGTGCCTAGCACTGGTCCTAGCTACGCTAGACTTCACAAAAACCTTTATTGTGGAATGTGATGCCTTAGGAAACGGAATTGGTGTTGTCTTAATGCAAGAAGGATGACCCATTGCTTTTTAAAGTCGTCTAATCGAAGGAAAGTATATGCAGAAAGATATTTATGAGAAGGAAATTTTAGCAATACTACATGCACTAAAGAAATGGCGACCTTACCTAATGGGAAGAAACTTCAAGGTAAAAACTGATTATGATAGTCTTGAACAATTTTTGAAACAAAGACTATCATCAGAAGAGCAGCAAAAATGGGTCACAAAGATGTTAGGTTATGACTTTGAAATAATCTACAAAAAAGGGAAGCTAAATTTTGTTGCAGATGCACTCTCAAGAAAGAATGAAGAGGTGGAAGCATTGCTTTGTGCCATATCTATTATCCAGCCAGATTTGATAATCGAAGCAAGGGATGAATGGACGAAGGACGAAGATGTTAGTATGAATCTTTTGTCGAAGTGTACGAAAAAATACCACTTTAGCTACGCATAACTTATAGCCCTAACATCAAATATGGTTGCCAATATTTTCATATCTGCAGTTAGTTGATCAAGACAAGTGCTACAAAAAACCAGATCTATGCATAAAGAGACATTAAGCAGGAAAAAGAAGGTTTTTCTCCATACATCCAATAGACAAGACAAGAACAATGTTTTTTGAAAGAATTTTTGTATTAAGGGCACCTGGGAGGAAAACAAGAAGGTGTTTCCAATTCTCCTCAATGGGATGGGTTCTTGGAAGTCCTCGGCACTTCAGATCTAGCATTTCTCTCTCTTGTTGGTGTAGAAAACCCAGACAAAGATAGAACTCAAAGGGAGCTCACACAGCAAATGATGGAAAATATGACAATGATAATGGCTCAAAGTCAGACCAAGAGTCTAGATCCAGAGTGATCTAATAGGCAACAAAAGGTGAATAATGGTAGGAGAAACCCTCCTATTTATAACAAAATATTGGGTCATTCTAGATCTTGGTGCATGATTAAAATAACATTAACCAAATCTAGATCCACCTTTTATGGAATATTTTATTATATTTGTTGGAGGAAAAAGTATTTGACTTGGGTCAAATCCCTTTATTTGTGAATAATAAATAAATAAATGATTTATTTATCATTTTAAGGAAGTGGTTGAAATATAATCAAATAAATAATGATTTATTTAATTATTTATGGGTGATTTAGTCATATTTAACAAGGAATATTATTTAAATAAGATTTAAATAATTATTCTTAGAAAATAATAAGATAAATAAAGATTTATCTAATTAATTTCTTTGTTTTGGGTTAAGCATGACCAGGAATAATAATTGAATTATTGTTTAATTAATTATTCCTTGAGGAAAATCAAACAAATATAGGTTTGTTTAATATTTCCTTTTGGGGTTTCCTGTTTAGACCATAAACAACCTAATAAATGTGTTTTATTAATTTATTTTACATAGTGAAAGCAATTTTACTTAGGGTAAAATTGGTCTTACATGGTGTACTTGGGTCCATCTAATGATAGTAGGTTAGATGACCAAAAAATGGTGTAACAGAAGAAGTGTGGACACTCATTCAAAAGTTGCAGCAAGGTCCTAGTACATCTGATACATTTAGTTGGAAAAATGATTCCTTATGGTACAAAGATCGCTTATATTTTTGTAAGAATTCCCAACTAAAACAAAAGATTATTTTGGAATTGCACACTTCTCCTTTAGGAGGACACTCAGGATTTTTTAAAAATTACCACAGGGTGAAGAAAGATATTTTTTGGGATGGCCTTAAATCTGATATTCAAAATTTTGTGGCGGAATGTTTGGTTTGCCAGCAAAATAAAGTTAAGACAATTAATACCCCGGGTCTTCTACAACCTTTATCCATTCCAAGTTAACGTTGGGATGATATTTCAATGGATTTTATCACAAGTTTACCTAAGTCCGAAGGAAAGAGTGTCATCATGGTGGTAGTTGATACACTTACTAAGTATGCACACTTTTGTGCATTATCTCATCCATTTAAAGCAAGTACAGTTGCTACTACATTTATGGACACAATTCAAAAGCTACATGGAAACCCAAAGATTGTTGTAAGCGACAGAGATCCCATTTTTATTGGAAATTTTTGGACGAAGTTATTTTCTTGTTTGGGTACTCAATTAGCTCATAGATCATCTTATCATCCTCAATCTGATGGTCAAATTGAGATAGTGAATAAATTTTTGGAAGGATATCTTCGTTGTTTTGTATATGATAAAAAAACACAATGGGTCAAGTGGTTACCTCTCGCTGAATGGTGATATAACACTTCCTTCCATACTGCAGCAAAAATGACCCCATTTATGGCACTTTATGGATATCATCCACCATCCATCACATCATCTTTAAGAGAAAATTCGAAGGTTCAAGCAGTGGAAGATCACATCGAGCATCAACAAGAAGTTCTCCAACTCTTAAAAGATAACCTAAATTTGGAACAAAATCGAATGAAACAACAGGCAGATCAACATTGCAGTGAGAGAAGTTTTGATGTACGAGACTAGATATTTTTACGGCTACAACCATACAAACAAATGTCCCTCAAGCAAGCTAAGAAGGATAATAAATTATCTCCAAAGTACTATGGTCCTTACAAGGTGTTGCAAAATATTGGTACTATGGCCTACAAATTAGAGCTTCCTGCTTCTTCGCAAGTGCATCCAATTTTCCATGTTTCATGCTTAAAGAAGGTTATAGGTGAAAATCTTCCAGTTCAAACAATATTGCCAGAACTTGATGAGGAAGGAAAAATCATATTGGAACCTGAAGCAGTCACTAAAACAAGAACTTTACAACTACGAAATCGATCAATTTCAGAGTATCTCATCAAGTGGAAGAACTTACCCACTGAATATTCTACATGGGAGGATGATAATTTTATACAGAAGCACCCAGAGCTACTCAAGCATTGAGGACAACACTTTTTTGAAGGAGAGGGGCATGTTAGGTCCGTATATTACTAGTTTAGTCCCTTATTGTTATTAGTGTAGCCCCCTTATTGTTATTGTTGTACTCCTGTAACCCCAATATTGTTATTATTGTGCCCTTACATTATTATTGTTAGGTCGGCTAGGATTATATTGTGGCCCCATGGACTCCTATATATAGAAGGAGGTTTTGGTCATTTGTATCGTCCAAGAATTGTTCATTTATGTAATGTATTGGAGGTTTCCCCCTCGAAGTGGCTGATTTCTAAGGCGTTGATCTCTCTTTTCTTCTATTTTTGGAGTTGGTTTCATAACAGCGGGTCACAAGGGATGTTCAGTCGCAAGGTCGCCACTCAAAATTCTATAAATCATGTGAAGTACATGTTTTACGACTTTGATACTTAGTCCAAGAAGATATGGTTGGATCGCAAGTAAAAATGTTAGTAGTAAACTTTGTCTTTGGGACGTGTGACGCTGAGAGAGTTAAATTATGAATTTTTCCACTTGACCTTTTCTCAGGTACCTCAAGGAAACCTTAACCTATTGTGGGGATGAAGAAACTCGTTATGATGTAGATGGAGGATAGAAGTCTAAACAAGGGGCTCCAAGATTTTGAAAGTGTCAAATTTTGGGGTTGTTGTAACGACTACAATAAGCCCCTATTTTTTTTGGATGGTGATTCTAACTGGTTAAAATGGGTCCAATTTCCATATTCCTAAAAATTACCTACGCTAATGTGAATCTAATCTAAACTAATCTAAACATACAAATTTAAGTCTAACACTACGCTTTTTTTGCTAAAATATTATATTGCCTGTTATCATCAGTAGGAAAAGTGAAAATACTTTCTTTCTCACAGCATGCTTGCAAGAGGCAATCTTTTGTGCTAGTTGAAATGAGGGTTCAGCTAAGCCATATGGAAATTTGCTCCTATCAAAGGAGACTTTTAACAATACAATCCTAAATGCAAATGCAATTCTAATATACCATGTAGGCATTAAGTGGAACCTATTATATATTGGTTAGGAAAATGAGTACTCCTCATCCTTCTCAAGAGATGTAAAAGGGGAAAAAGATTGTAATTGAATTTAAGGTTAATATGTGATAACAAATTATAGAAATAGTTCATATATTTTTCTACAATTAGAACATATACAGTTTAATGATAATCTCAATATATAGTTACTAAAACATCTCATGCATATACTTAAATTCAATTGTTAACGAATTAATTCAATATTAGATGTATTATCATATTAAATAAATAGTTCATTTAACTCAATAACAATTTATACAAGACAAGATTGCAGTTAACTGATAAATAGTTATCAACAACTACAAAAAATTCTTCTCGAATCCGATATCAAATCCCAATTCAAAATATGTTCAGCTTGCAAAGATAACTTTACAAGATTTCGAATAATATTAAACAATTGGAATTAACAATAGTGCTAACATCAATTATTAATACACTAATTCAGAACAAAAATAAATCAAATTTGAATTAACATAAAATAACAAGTGTGGAAATCATACAATAGTGCATGGAAGATGAAAACTTGGCATTAGCTCCAAAATGTTTACTCTTGTGCATTCTTTTGAGTCTCGAACTATTTCATGAAGTAACTTTACAATAGTGCAAAATCCTTTCCTCTTAGAGATCAAAGCTCTACTTATTTTACAAAAAATATCTCTCTTTTATAATAGTGTAATTGAAAGTCTCCTCTTGCAGAATTTCCCCCCATAATCTTCATATCTTGAACCTTCCACTCTTTGTATTCATGTTCTTTTATAATTCTTTGAATTTGTTTAACTTCCTTGATCTCATACTTCACATTATCCATTCTTCCTAGCCATCCAAACTATAACTATTATTAATCAAACTATATCTTAAAAATCCAAAATAAATCCTAAAATAAAACTTTACATAGAAATTTAATATATAAAATCAAACCTATTATAAAATTTTGAAAAAATAAAACAAAGCAACAAAAATTAAAATAAACTAAATCTGAAATTAAAATAAACTATATCTAAATTAAAATAGCATTCTTCAATTCAAAACTAATAAAAAAAAACTAAATCTGAATAATGAAATCTAATTATAATAAAACTCAAACAACAAGAAAACAAAACTAAATTTCAAAATTAAAACTAAACTAAACTATTTTAAAATAGTGATGGAATTAAAATTTCATACGATAAAAAACTAAAATTAAATTAAAGCGATAATATGTAATGTAACCAAAACTAAAATTACAGTACTCCAAAGTATTTCTATGAAACAATAATATAATTGAATTTATGAAATGAATCAATGAAAATGAAACTAAATTCCAATGGCATAGCGTGTTCTTATTGCAATTTGACTAATACACTCATCCGCACTTTCATAACGGTTTCCGTAATGTTTCTCTTTCTTTTGGAGAAATTTGCGTTAATTTGCCCCTGCAGCCTTGGAGAAATCTCATTCAATTCTCAAATATCGGTAATTGAATAACATCATGGAAACTTCTGTGACTTGAAACCTTCACGGGCTGCGCTAACCAGTCAAACATGTTACATGAATTGAATGATATTGGGTCCAGACTTCCGTGTCCTCCTTTTGTTTATAAAGTGCACACATGTAATTCAGGAATATCCTAAGATGTTTAGGGCGGAGGACAATCAGCGTTTTATGGAGAAAGTATCGTCAGAAGAAGTAAAGAGAGTCTTAAAATCTCTGGCGACAGATAACAGCCTGGGGCCAGACGGCTGGACTCCGGATTTTTTCTGCATTTCTGCGATGAATTTATAGAAGATATGACGGATATGGTGGAGAAAGCAAAAGTTACGGGAAGGATTAATGGTACTATCAACTCTACTTTCCTTGTTTTAATCCCTAAAAGGAAAGAAAATCTCTCTTTTGACGATTTTAGGCCCATTTCATTATGTAATACAATACATAAAATTGTTTCTAAGGTCCTTGCAGAGAGAATGAAAGGTGTGCTATCAGAGTTCATTTCACCTGAGCAATATGGCTTCCTGAAAAACAAGAACATTCACGATGTTGTAGCAGCAGCACAAGAGACTTTACACACGATACAATCAAAGAAGTTGGCAGCGGCAGTGATGAAGATCGATCTAAGATAGCATATGATCGTGTGGACTAGGTGTATCTGCATCTTGTTCTTTTTAAGATTGGACTTGCCCTAGAGGTGGTAGCTTGGATAATGGGATGTATCTGTAATACATCAATGGCGGTGATTATCAATGGCTAGGCATCTAAGTTATTTAAACCCAACAGAGGTTTGAGGCCGTGGTGTGCCATGTCGCCTCTTTTATTCATCTTAGTTATGGATGCATTAAGTCTAAAAATCAACAGGGCATCCGAGGAAGGAGTCTTCAGGGGTATAGAAATTAGCAGACAGATGAAGGAAACTCACAGATTTTTCGTAGATGACATTCTCATCTTTGGATTAATGATATGGGAAAGTTGGAAGCTAATGTATGAAATATTAAACCTTTTCTGTGATGGAACTGGGATGTTGGCAAGCATCGAGAAATCATGCATTTATCACGCTGAGGGGGATGAGGAGATGTATTGGGGTTTAGGAACACTGTTCAATTTTAAATTGCTTCCTCTGAATGTGGGATTAACATATTTGGGTTTCAGAATGAAGGCGGGGAATTACACAGTGAATCACTGGCACTGGTTGCTTAGCAAATATAGGAAGAAGATCAATTTTTGGGCAACCAAATGGTTATCCAAAGGCGGAACACTAATACTGATAAGGGTTGTTCTCCAACAAATCACGGTCTATTGGGGGCATCTTTTTATTTTACCCAACAAGACTCTGAGGGAAATCAGGGAAATTATGGCCAATTTTATATGGGGAGGGGGAAGGGACAAAAAACCCATTCACCTGGCTAAGTGGGAATGCCTGACAATTCCTAAATAAAGTGGGGGATGGGGTATTCTTGACCTGGAGATCTTTGGAGAGGCCCTCATCATAAAATCAATTTGGCGGTGTCTTAATGGCAAAGGGAAATGTCAAGAAATTATTAAAGAAAAGTACCTGAAAGGCACATCGGTGGAAGAGATGGCAATTACAGGCTGGAAGGAAGGTAGATGTAGATCACAAATCTGGAAAGGTTTTGGAAAACTGTGGCCCAAAATCAAGGAGCATCTGAAATGGGTTTTTGGGAATGGGGCTAAAATCCTTATTGGGATCAGAAGGATGTTGGGATATGATGTCCAAAGCAACAACAATGGGGACTTTATCCACTGTTTAAATCTCAGGGGTTTCTTTTTCTTATAGTGGGTTATAGAGGAATGGGTTGGGGGTTTACCTAAATGGAAAAGCTTTAAGGATTTGAGGCTGGATAATAGATGGAATGATTCCTAGACAATGTTAACAAATAGATTGAAATCAATGGGATTAAGCAGGTTGGATGAAGGTGACAGGCTAATGTGGGAGGGCTTGAAATCTAATGAAGTACTGAAAGCGCGGGATATTTATTCTGCATTGATTAAAACGAAGACTAATCAGGAATCGGGATTGTGGTTTTATGGTTTTTGGAAAACAGATGCTCAAATCAAAATGATCCTTTTTTTATGGACTGTCTGGAAAGACAAAAATTTAACATGGAAAAACCTGCAGAGAAGAGGGTGGCAGGGTCCTGGGTTGTGCTCGCTATGCGGGGAAGCAAAGGAGGACAACTATCATATGTTTTACCAATGCCCCTTTGCTCTTGAAACTATGAAATTGGTCGGTGATAAATTACAGATTAATATTCCCATTCACCAATCGACGGAGGAATGTCTGCGGTGGTGGTTAAATAGAGGTGTGTCAGTAAGGAGCATACCAATATTTTTTCACTGGCATGTGTGGTGCACCCATAACAGAAAACTTTTTGAGGGCGTTCATGTTCATCCCAGCGGAACTGCCTTCCTGATTTATAGTTTGTGGGACAATATGAAGGCTGCCCACAAGCCTCCTAGAGACTTATCGAAGAGATTTCACCCTCATGCGATCCATTACCCTATTGGATACTTCGATGGGGCATCACAACTGTCAAATTGTGGATGTGGGGCTTCACTAATTCTATCTCCTAATTGTCGCTATAACATCTTCTGGAATGGGGGAACAGGTACGAATATGAGGGCTGAAGTTTTAGCGTTATGGGGGCTTCTATGGTTTGCCAGTCAACTATACTTGGAAAAGCTCTGGATTTTAGGGGATTCTAAAGTACTGATCGACCACATGAATCAGAAAGAACACATCAATTTAGGATCTCTTGCCCATTGGATGGAGAGAATCAATATTTTAAAAAGTCGATTCACAACCATTTCTTTTTGTCATGTATACAGGGAGATGAACACCGTTGCAGATCGTCTATCAAAGAAAGGTTTGGGTTGCAGATCTAGTATTATGCATTACCAGCTATACAGGGCGGATGGCAGCGGTGTAACTGGTTCAGTAAACCTTCCATGAGAGGGTCTCTTTTCTTGTCTATTGGCCGATAAACTTTTTATTTTATTTTTTGTTACTAGATACAAGCATAAGCTAATGGTATTTTGTGTTTCGATGATCAAGTCTGAGTTTTTGGCATGGCTGAATGATTTCAGCAGGACATGTATTTTGTTGACATAGTAGGGTCGTTTTTGTTGTTAATGGCCCCGTTTATTTTTGGATAGGCAAGTCATGATTAACAAAGAAAATGATATGTAATGAACATGAAAATGTTTATGATCAAAGTTTTTGAAAGTTGTTCTGGTACTCAATATAAACCAGAGTATTTCTCGTGTTGAAAAAAGGTTGTAATTTAAAATATTTTTTATATTTATTTTAATGATGATAATGATGATGGTTATCATCTGTAAAGACCAATGCAGTTTATGAGAGGAGAAAGAATCTAAGTTTAATTCTTCAAAATCTTATTTTTATGGTAAAAAAAAAGGTCTAAAAAAAATGTTTTTCATCTTCTACTTGCTTAGAATAAAAGATAATGTTTTGGGTAAAGTTTATTTTGGATGCATCTAAAATGCATAATATTATTGTGTAATATTTATATGACTTTCTATTATTATTTTATATGTATGATGAAAGTTTTTTTATATTACACATTTATTGTTTTAACTTATATACCAGGCTTGAACGTGGTTTTGATGTGTACCTTTTAATTATATTTTATTTAATATATTTACAGTATTTTATAATTAATTACAATTAGATAATTATATTATGTAATTACAATAAAATAAAATTAATTAAATCAAACTATATTTATAAAAAATTAATTAACTAAAATTATTAAAATTTAAATAAAAATAATTTATAAAAATTTTAAAATTAAAAATTAAATACACATTTACATGCTTCAAGACTAGGTGGTGAAACAACCAATTTTCAACCAATCATAACTTTCTAACTATATGAAAGAATCAAGTGAAATTTGAACCCTTGGAAAACTAACACAGAAGCGCCAATAATGGAGTGATAACCAACAAAAATCGAAACAAGTTGAAAACACTTGAAGCAAAGCAAGGTAGGCTAAAGATAATATTAACCAAATTTATATAAAGGGCACCATTAATTTTGAAAAAATTAAGGGGGATGTTGTGGCCACAACACAAGGACAAATAGAAACAACCTCGATAAGGGGAGCCTAGTTGTAGGTTGTTTGAGGGAAAATTTCCCTAAGGCTAGGGTTAAAAGTTACAATAGAGAGGAAAAAGAATTTAAACAAGAAAACTTAATCAGAAATGCATAGTACTTAAATTAACAAAGGTTGGAAAAGGATACATACTTGTAGGTCCTACATTTTATGATGATCCCATAGGGTCCAAACCCTAACTCTTCCTATACAAGTTGCAGACTTGCAAGATAGACAAGAAACGACCAACAGATCACAAAATTTAAAATACATATGCATAGAATTCAATTAGATCATAAAAATATCCATTACAATTTCACATTCGTAAAGATAGACTATGAAAACTGGAACGGAACAGGAGTTTCTTTATAAGAATGATAGAAACAAGAGATGGTAAAGCTACAACCTGACCCTATATTTTGGCACTGACATAACCTTCCTCCATATCCTTCCTAATCGAGCAAATGAAGACCTCATCTCTAACAAAAACAATATGATATGAGATAAAGGGGGCTCAACATCTATGCATGGAAGGGATGGTTTTCTGGAGATAGGGAAGTGCAGAGAGCTTAGGATAACACAGACCTAATCTAGGGATAATTTGGTAGAGCAAGGATGCCAATCATTAAGATGCTTTTTAGGCTAACCCATAGGGTGTATTTATACCACCAAAAACCAATTAATTTGGTTAGGCCACAGGCTTCTGCAGGTAGGCTCCTGGTCAAACCCATAAACCCCACCCGAAAAATATATTTTTTATATATATTTTCAAATTTAAAAAGGTATACACATGAAGCATTCAAAGGAACCACATACATATGCACTTTTACATTGGACAGAGTTGCGCATAGTTTTTTAAATCTGTTTTTTTGAGATAAGGATGGTTCTTCAAGGGAAAAGGGATCATCCCAGGCCAATCAAGAGCATTCAATTTACTAGAGTGACAAAATATTTTATAAGAGATGTCCCCTAATGTATGAGATCAAAAGGGGGTATGATGGTTGAAATACATTAAGTATATAAAGGAGGAGTCATTAAAAAGACCCAAAAGGAGATCACGAGCTTCCAACCCCATCAAATACTTGCAGAAAGAATCAGAAATAAAACTCATATATGAGGCAAGCATACCCATGCTTAGAGGAAGAATCATGGTTTCTAGTCAAGTAAATTGGGGATCCATGAAGTATATAAAAGTACGATGATGATTAGGAGGATACATATTAGATAAACATGTCACAGGTATGAATAAAACAAAATGGAACTATGTCTCAGTAATATATAGGAAGATATTTGTACAAAGCATGATGTAGAATTGATCCCCCACAGAAGTACCAAAGTCATATATGGAGTAGTGGTATTGTACAAAACTCAGGTGGCAACATATAAGATGTTATTGAAAGTGATGGAAGAATATCAAAGTGGATGTCACTAGCATAAAAGTTGGAGGAATTGTCAAATGAACATGAATGTTGAAACAACCTGAGGTATTCACTAACCATTGATGGTACATTTCTACACTGTGTAAATAGATGAGATGAATTTTACCATCTGAGAAATCATTTGATTGCTATTCATTAATGTATGCAACTAACAAATGTGAGATAAACAACCAACAATGATAATGGATGTCAAGGTACCTAGTACAATCTAAGAGGTGTGAATAAAATAGTTGAAGTTGAACACTTGAAAGAATATATCGATCAGGGGACATTGATGTATTCCCATTGTCAAAAATGAATCTACCACTGATGATTACAAACCCTAAGGTACTAAAAAAGGACTCTATATCTTATTCCCAAATAAATGAGCTAGAGTCGATGGGGAAATATCCACTAGAAGGAATGCTTTAGGGAATCCCACATCAACAAACACGAGTGTAACCCACTGGAAACTAATTTGGAAGAACTCATATGAATAAGACTAAATAAACCACCACCAAGTACATGTCTTGCATGCACCAAATGGAAATAGTGCATGAAAGTGACCCTCTGAACCCACAAATAATGAATGTTGACAGTAGAGGTGAGGAATCCACCAATACAATCAAATGGAAACCAAGGTATTGTTTGAATCCCATTGTGCGATAATGTAAGATGATATCGAATATAAGGGAAACCACTCATTCAAATACCAATGATGAAAATAAATGCTTGATACAAGGTCACCTATCAATGATGGAAATAGGGTCAAGGTGCAACTCTAGGTCTACTCTTAGAGAAATGTTTCGGAGTTGATAAGAGCAAACCTGTCAGCAAGAAGTTAATGGGGACCTTCTATGCTGATATGAGTATATGACTGAGATGTTGTTATGATAATTAGAGTAACTTGATGAACTATTTATGGCCGAAAAAATGAGCCAAGAGATGCAGAAAAATGGTCGACATAGAGTTTACTTCCCTTAACAGAAGCACAACACATTTTGTGACTTAGGTAGCATGGACCATAATGAAATTTGTATAAGTTTTAGATACAAGAGGCACCAACAGACTCTCCATATGGTTGTAAGAGTAACCAACCAGAGGAACACTGACCCTAAAACAAGGTTTGGCTCCTATAAAGGCCATAATAAATCCCAACCCGATGAGGAAAAGACTCATAATCAAGTGCTTTTTTCAAGGAACACAACTGACTCTGCAAGCGAAATAATGAAATAAAATCTCCTTGTACCCTCTTTTTTCTAAAATATTTGAATTTTTTTTTCTTTTTCATATTATAAAAATCCTTAAAAAGAATAAAATAATGCTTATAGTATAGTGGAGGGAATGAATTTCATGGGAAAATGAAATATTTCCATTAGTTGGAACATTCATGTTCTCAATGCAAGGTAATGTGTGCATTTCATTGGAACTTGGGGGATGTTACCTCCATGGATAAAGGTGTCAATTTGCAAAGGCTAAAGATGCATGGATTCAAATTTTAGAAATAGCATCAAGAAAAATTGGCTTATACGAGAGAAAATCTAGATTCTACAAAAGGTCAAAAGCACAACAAATTAATATGCAATGTTGTAGTACAACTCAAAAAGTGGGAGCCTCTAGGGTATAAATTTAGAATAAGAGTGAGAAAGAAGAATGCAGCTTCAATGTAGAGTCATGATGGGTATCAAAGAGAACTCCTAAGCTAATGAAGAAGACTTCAACATGGATTCCAAGTGAAAACAGCGTTCAACATGGGTGCCAAGTGACAACAAGGTACTATTTAGAGCGCCCATGATAGGGTAGGCTCTACCACAAAATTTATGACACTTCTAAGAAATGAGAAAATTTCGCATCACAATTTGGTGTGATCGATTCTAAGGCCAAAATGGAAAATGAAATTGATAATGTGGTATGCAAGGTGGTGAACCTAACCTATATGCCAGCTTTGAGATCCAATACCTATTAGTGCATGCTAATCGTGAAGATATCGGTGGGATGCTATATGGTATAAAGTCAGAATGAGAGTGAGGAACAAAAAAGAGGCTTCAATGGAAAGTCATGACGAGACTAAATAGGACCCCTAAGCCTATAGTAAGTTTGCAGCATGGGCAAAAAATTGCTAGTGACGTGCTAACTACGAAGTCCATGTGAGGAAGGCTCTACCACTAAGTTGTGATGTAAAAGTAGGAAGTGAAAATTTGAAATGTCACAACATAATGGGATTGACAAAATGGCTAGGTACTACAAACTAAGGTCAGAATGCAATATGCAATGGTAAATTTCTGATGCAAGAGCATCAAGGGAATTTTTTATTTGTAAATATGTTAGAAAAGGGGGTGTGACAATTTTTAATATTTTATTAATTAAATTGTTATTTTAAATAAAATAGGAGGAAGTGAGGATTTTGTAAATATCCTTTTATTAATTAAAAGGATATAAGAGAATTTGGTTAGTTAAGGATATGAAGGGATAAGATTCTAGATAATAGGATTTGTTGAGATATTCTAGTGGTATTGAGATATTAATGGGATTGAGCATTAAATTAGATCATTTTTAAAATTGTATAAATTCATCAAGCCTCAAACACTTGAGGAGTGAGTGTGAGTAGAGAGTGAGAGGTTTTGAACAGCCAAGGCTGTAAGCCTCTGGCAGTTTGTAAGGGCCATAGATTACAAATATCAGGCCAAACAAGAATTGCAAGTATTTTTTTTATATGATAAGTGTGTTTAGAGCTTTATTGGTGGATTTGTGTTTATTTTCAGTGATTGGAATGAAACCGAAGTTCGGTGCAGTTTAAGATTTTAATACCAGTTTGGAAAAGTCGATTTCACTGTTTGTATAGCACATTGGCAGATTATATATATATATATGAATATCTGCAGCATTGAACAGATGTATATTGAAGCCGTGAAAGCATATGAAAAAGGGTATGATGAACATTGTTCTCATTTAATTTTAATGGCTCGACAATGTATATGAAAATCGATCCAGGAGTTTAATCGATTAATTGTGATGTTAACTTGTGAGGAGGTTTTAATTATTGGAAAGCGCTTCAGATATTAAGGTTTGTTTGCATTAAAAAGAATCAATGGATAACATCACAAGTCTATAGATCGAACACACCGTTTGTTAGAACGATGTCAGCTGGAACAAATTCTAATATTTCTTGAAAGAAACTGAAGACGATATGATGCTGTTGTGAGATCGATTGAAAGGTAAATGCATGGATGACATTTCATAATTTCGAATGGTGCAGAGGGTTAACCTATTCGTTGGTCCAGTTCTTAATGCAGGTGAATTGTTTTAATTGCCCGAATGATATTAACGTGGATGTGGAATAAGTAGTAAACTTGAAAAGCGATGGCGCAGGACTGTTATTTCTTAACTCTGTTTTCAACTGGACTCGCTTTTAAATTGTGTGTTCCAGTTGCAGCGCAGGAGTAAAGGACGAGCGTGGGAAATAATTCTGGTGCAAAGAACTGCATTACAAGAATTGTGAAATGTTGAAAATTGAATTGTGAATAGCGACATCAATCTTTATTAGTTGCAGAACATTGTTGCCGGAGTCATTCTCATCTGGATAAGTGGGTGCAGTAAAGTAGAAATTCGAGTCGATGAGCGTAACTGACCAACGTATATAGAGTGCTTATGGGACAACGCTGGTAAAGAAAGTAGATTGAGGGCTTTGTATATTTGTTCTGCAGTAAGAGAAATCGGAACAGAGGCGGAATGGTTGGGATTTGATATCGATTCCAACCGTATGAGCCAGCATCGTTTCTAATGAATAAATTGAAGATGTATGAGGTTGCGTTGAAATCAGTTCATTGCATGATCATGGAGGAGTGAAAGCGTTGTGGAAGGTATGTAATTGAATAGCAGATTGTTGTTATTGAGAAAAATGTTTATACAAACTGCCATAGCTTTGGTAAGCGGAATTGGAAGGGCGCACTTATATATATAATTGATATTTGGTTGACTATGCTGAAAGTTTGAAGTTACATAATCTTGTGCAGGCCCAAATATTATTAAAATGGTGATGTTTGTGTGTCAGATTTGGTTAATTAAATGTCAGATTGAATTTTATAACATGGGCCATTGATTTTTTATTATAGAAAACTTGATACTGAAAACATATATGAATGTTAATAAGAAAAGGGAAAGGATGAATGAGGTTAATGTGAGCATTCGAATGTTGAGTCATTGGGTTTGATTGAAAGTTTATGAATTTGCCTGAAGAGGAGTAGATATTGGAATTGATATAATTTCATATATGATGGCATTTAATTAAGGCATGGAATCAATGGTGAATGATTTTGAACATATTTTGAAGATAGCTTCCACATGCAAATGGTACAGTTGTGAAATTGCCAGCTATTGAGGTTGTAATTTGGGAAAATGCTGAAATGCATCCTTATATGCATAGAGATTAAAGATTTTGGGTATTGCAGGGTTGGCCCTGCATCATTTTTGGTATCAAAGCTTGGCTCTGTTGAGATTGAAGAATGTTTCTTTTTTGAATGAAGACAGAAGGTTTTGTTGAAGAACTGAAATGTATTTTTGAATATGTGATGAATGATTGAAAGGAAAATCAGATTTCTAAATCTGATATGCAAACTACACAAGTGAACAGGATTGCAGGAAGGAAAAGATCATGCAAGATCTTAAGAGGTGAGATAGTTTTCTGATTTGAAATTTATGATTGAAGTTTATGGTTGCAGATAAGATGATGGCAGTGAACCTGGCATTCAGCTAAAGGCTGGATAAGGAGGAAAATCGCAGTGTTCTGAAGAAGAAGGTGAGTTAGCCCAGAGAGAGAGCAGAGGAAAGTGCTCAAAAGGTTCCAAAGGCAGTGAACCAAGTACTTACCAAAATACTGAGTGAGGAGAGCTTGGTGAGGTAAGGGGAAGTAAGAGAGATTGCTGTCGTAGAGGCTAGTGCAACTCATGGTGAGTGAGAAACTCATGGAGAAGATGATCATGGATGATCAGAGAAGAGGTTCAGAGGAATGCCATAGAGGTGAGATGACTGAAGAAGTCCGAGAAAGAGAGATTGCAGTAATGAAGGTACAATTGCAGGTACTAGAGGAATGGCTGCAAGAGTAGGAAAACCAGAATAGAAAATGGATCTTTCCACTGAAGGGAAAGAGAGTGATTTGGCGACAATTGCAGAGGAGGTTGAGGCAAATTGTGATTGCCTTGTTGAAAAAGGAACTTAGAGTTCTTGAGCCAGAGATGGAATTTGAAGATTCCACATGCAGATTTGTTTAGAAGGATGTGTTGGAGGAAGCAGTCAAGACTGAAAAGTCTTGCAGTTTTAAAACTAATAAGTTGTGTATGTTTGTAGGTACAGCACAGGAAGATGAGCAAGCTTTAGAGTTTGTTCAGGAGAGAGAATTGAATCTGAAGGTTGTTCATATTGATGCTGAGATAGCAAGATCTCAGGAGGAATGAATGAAGATGAAGGAGTCTAATCAGAATGTTGGTGCAGAAAGAGAAGGACCAGCTGATGATTGGTCAAGAACTGGTGAAGGTATGGAAAATTGTGTGAATTTTCCAAGTTCTACTCCTAATGAAATTGTTGAATTGTATAGGAAGCTAGATCTCCAGAGAAGAGAATTGGAGAGACAGAGGACTTATGTGCAGGATAATTTGCTGAGGAAGCAAGGCAGGAAAGTTTTCATGAAGGACAGTCATGAAGTAGATGATGGTAAGAAGGCGAGACTAGCTAACAGTCTCTTGATGAATGCAAATCAGCATACTGATGTGCTGACAGAGGAATCGGGAAGGAACTAGAGCAACATGTGGAGCGACATCTATGATGGCAGTTGAAGCAACATCCATAGTGACAGCTAGAGCAACATGTTTTATTAAAGATGCTGGAAACAATCAGCAGACAGAGGATATACTGGACAGAGAGATTTAGTTGATAAGGAGGTTAATGATGAAAAAGTCTCAGAGAAAGACAGTAGCAAGAAAGAAAAGGAGTGACAACAAGAGGAAGACAGTAGCAGATCTTGAAGGCAAAGCAAGTGGAGCATTACAGCACAAAATATGGAAACCTGGAGGACAACAGCAGATAACAACAATAGTAAAGCAATTGACAAGCAAGGAAATATTACAAAATAAAATTTGGGATCCAGGAGGAAATAATTATCCAGACTTATGACCAGGTGGTCATGAATTTTCTTACATGGGGAGTCTGATGCAGGAGCATCAAGGGCATTTTTTATTTGTAAATATGTTAGAAAAGGGGGTGTGACAATTTTTAATATTTTATTAATTAATTTGTTATTTTAAATAAAATAGGAGAAAGTGAGGATTTTGTAAATATCCTTTTATTAATTAAAAGGATATGAGAGAATTTGGTTAGTTAAGGATATAAAGGGATAAGATTCTAGATAATAGGATTTGTTGAGATATTTTAGTGATATTGAGATATTAAGGGGATTGAGCATTAAATTAGATCATTTTTAAAAAATTGTATAAATTCTCGAACCTCGGAAACACTTGAGGTAGTGTGAGAGTAAAGAGTGAGAGGTTTTGAACGGCCCAGTGTAAGCTACGCGCGGTTGTAAACATAGATGCAAATGCCAGGCCAACAAAATTGCAAGTATATTTTTTATTTGATAAGTGTGTTTAGAGCTTTATTGGTGGATTTGTGTTTATTTTCAGTGATTGGAATGAAACCGAAGTTCGGTGCAGTTTAAGATTTTAATACCAGTTTGGAAAAGTCGATTTCACTATTTTCATAGCACATTGGCAGATTATATATATATATGAATATCTGCAGCATTGAACAGATGTATATTGAAGCCGTGAAAGCGTATGAAAAAGGGTATGATGAACGCTGTTCTCATTTAATTTTAATGGCTCGACAATGTATATGAAAATCGATCCAGGAGTTTAATCGATTAATTGTGATGTTAACTTGTGAGGAGGTTTTAATTATTGGAAAGCGCTTCAGATATTAAGGTTTTTTTGCATTAAAAAGATCCAATGGATAACATCACAGGTCTATAGATCGAACACATCGTTTGTTAGAACGATGTCAGCTGGAACAAATTCTAATATTTCTTGAAAGCAACTGAAGACGATATGATGTTGTTGTGAGATCGATTGAAAGGTAAATGCGTGGATGACATTTCAGACTTTCGAATGGTGCAGAGGGTTAACCTATTCGTTGGTCCAGTTCTTAACGCAGGTGAATTGTTTTAATTGCCCGAATGATATTAACGTGGATGTGGAATAAGTAGTAAACTTGAAAAGCGATGGCGCAGGACTGTTATTTCTTAACTCTGTTTTCAACTGGACTCGCTTTTAAATTGTGTGTTCCAGTTGCAGCGCAGGAGTAAAGGACGAGCGTGGGAAATAATTCTGGTGCAAAGAACTGCATTACAAGAATTGTGAAACGTTGAAAATTGAATTGTGAATAGTGACATCAATCTTTATTAGTTGCAGAACATTGTTGCTGGAGTCATTCTCATATGGATAAGTGGGTGCAGTAAAGTAGAAATTCGAGTCGATGAGCGTAACTGACCAAGGTATATAGAGCGCTTATGGGACAGCGCTGGTAAAGAAAGTAGATTAAGGGCTTTGTATATTTGTTCTGCAGTAAGAGCAATCGGAACAGAGGTGGAATGGTTGGGATTTGATATCGATTCCAACCGTATGAGCCAGCATCGTTTCTAATGAATAAATTGAAGATGTATGAGGCTGCGTTGAAATCATTTCATTGCATGATCGTGGAGGATTGAAAGCGTTGTGGAAGGTATGTAATTGAATAGCAGATTGTTGTTATTGAGAAAAATGTTTATACAAACTACCATAGCTTTGGTAAGCGGAATTGGAAGGGCGCACTTATATATATAATTGATATTTGGTTGACTATGCTGAAAGTTTGAAGTTACATAATCTTGTGCAGGCCCAAATATTATTAAAATGGTGATGTTTGTGTGTCAAATTTGGTTAATTAAATGTCAGATTGAATTTTATAACATGGGCCATTGATTTTTTATTATAGAAAACTTGATACTGAAAACATATATGAATGTTAATAAGAAAAGGGAAAGGATGAATGAGGTTTATGTGAGCATTCGAATGTTGATTCATTGGGTTTGATTGAAAGTTTATGAATTTGCCTGAAGAGGAGTAGATATTGGAATTGATATAATTTCATATATGATGGCATTTAATTAAGGCATGGAATCAATGGTGAATGATTTTGAACATATTTTGAAGATAGCTTCCGCATGCAAATGGTACAGTTGTGAAATTGCCAGCTATTGAGGTTGTAATTTGGGCAAATGCTGAAATGCATCCTTATATGCACAGAGATTAAAGATTCTAGGTATTGCAGGGTTGGCCCTGCATCAATTTCTAACCTATATTCTAGTTAAATTAGGGGCAACACTTGTCGTGATAGGTAAGAGATCATGGAAATTTAATGATGGAAATATCACTAAGTGATAAAAAAAATCTTCATAACCCTGAAAATTACTTGAAAGTAATTAGAGATAGGCTAAAACATTATCAAATAAGTTATAAAATAAACAAACTATAAAATGTGGGTTTGAAATTTCATATAAATAGGTTAAATGAAAGTAAAAACTCACCATTTTTTTTTTAACCTATTTCAGTGCTCAAAAGTATTTTTATACCTTAAATTTGAGAGTTGATTCCAGGAGATTTGTCTGATTAAATAAAAAAAAACTACAAAATACAAGTACTTATAAACTCAATCCTCTTTGATTTGACTGTATTTTTGAATATTTTCATTATATTTCAATTGGTCAAAATTCACCCTAAAAATCCAAGCTATGTATACATGATTTCTATTTTTATAAGGTGTGTATAGGAAGCCATATACATGGCTTGTTAAAATAAAAGTCATATATGCACACAACTGTCTAGATCAAAAAATGTGTACCTGTAGAATTGGTTTTTAAACTTGAAATATAACAACTTGATTTGATAAAATTTAAGTGGATGGAAATTGTATGGTGCAAGAGAGAACATGAAGAGATCGACAACTTGATTTTAGGGGACCAAGAAGCTATGGATGAATTGAAAAATTGTGGATTACTCAAGTTCTTTATGATGCCAAATATGTGATCGCGAAAGAGACTACTAAATATGAACATCAACTATTGTTACCTTGAGCAATGACATTTTATGATTGATTCCAAGCCCCTACATATTGGAGTTGAAGATATCTGGTTCATCACAGGTTTATTCGGATGACGAGAAGCAGTAACCTGAAAGGTAAAGCTAGTGGGGGCCTAAACATTGATGACTATGTTTCCATATATTGTGCACCTATAACACAAAACGTGGGTCACAGATACCCATTGGAAGCATAGGTAACATGGAAATAAAAATCTTGCTTGTCAATACTGTCAGGGTTTTAGGATCAACTTACTTGCATCACGCCTCACAATTGACAATGTTTTTGACACTAGAATTCCTAAAACCAGTAATCTATAATTGGTGTATCTCACTCTTATCCCTTATGAAGAGCCAATTGACATCATGCAAATAGGGAAAGAAAAATAATTTGGATCTGGTAACATTTTAAGCTCATTTTTCTTCAAGAGGAGTCCTATCTTACAACCATGAATAACAACCCACATTAGTGATATGAGAGAGCCTTGAATGGTGATGACTCAAAAAACCTTTGACTACGATTTCTTCCAACTGTGGGAGAAAAAATTTGTATGGATAGAATACTACCCATAATTAGGACTATACTTCCTATGAGATCCAGAGTTATTAATACTTGAGGATGTTGTGAAAGAAGAGGTCAGTAAGATCTTTCTAAATTTCGATATATTTTTATTTTTATTTTTTGTGATAATTAAGGAAAATTCTTAAGAAATTAAAGTAATTTCTCTATGGAAAAATTGTATTAATGAAATTAATTGTTGATGATATAGATATCATACTAGTGAGACGTGAAGGACTACCGAGATATTAGCGTCATGGTAAGGATGCCAAAGGAATAACAATTAATTATGAGAGAGTCATACATGTAGTTTAGAGGAACTGAGAGATTTGACTCGCCAGGTTCCTATGGCACCAGTAGAGTACCTATCAAAGGTGATTCAAAGACGTGTGGTAGTAGTGCCAAGGGATTTTGTGCCACTCTTTCAGTGAGCGTCCAATGCCATTTTCCACTATCATGATATGAATCCAGGGCATGGCCCTCAATCTTAGAATTTTGTATGATTAACTTATCATATTATGATATGATCAAGAAAGATCCCTAATTGTGTAGGACATTTTTCCACAATTTGTAAGATATATATATATATATATATATATATATATATATATATATATATATATATATATCGGTTTCAAGATTATTTGATCATGTGTTTGATTGATTGATGTTATATTTATAATGCTTCTTTCATTGTGATGAATGAATAATGTGCCGATCCAATACATAATTTTCAATAGAATCGACCACTGAATTAGTTGATCGTGGAATATGAATGTAAGTTATAAAATTAAATGGTCATTCAAGTAATGTCACTCTAGAAAAACATTGATATAATGAAGTATATCTCACATGATAAATGTTATTCAACTAAGACACCACCAACTAAGAGTCTAAGTAAACTACTAATGATCAAATACTATAAGATATTTCCTCGGAAAGTAATTCAATAACAACACTTTATTTTCCCATATTATTGGAAGCGGACATATACATGTGCCACCAGAAATGAACAACTTGCTAGATGGATAATAAATTACCCAAGTTGTAGAAGTAAAGTTCCTAGTATATCGACTAGCATTGTCTACAAACCCTAAGTAAGCCAAATTATTCATCAACACCTTATAAAGCATGTCGAGAACATCATGAGACGCATAATCACGAAACCTAGACATAATAAATAAAATTACTCTATAAAATATTTATAAAGCAAAGAAAATTCCCTAGGACAATCCTAGGCGTAACACTTCTTGGGATAGAGCCCATTCCTAAGCTCAACTAAAGAATTTCCCTCAAAATTGACCAATTCATATGCACCCTTATTCAAGACATGTTTAATGATATAAGGGTCGTACCACATAGGCTTAAATTTTCCTACCCCTAGGGTGCCCTTGTCTTGGTCATAGACCAACACAAGGTAACCTTCAGTGAAAACCCTAGGATGTATAGACTTATCTTACTAATATTTTACTCATTTTTTATGGGCCTCATTCGTCATAAAATCATCTCAGTGCTTCTCATCAAAATGATCTAGATGAAATAAGATGTTATTCTAATCTTGGCATATCAGGGAGAAGTTTAAATTCTAACTTGAGTGATGGAATCTCACACTCAATAGGGAGAATCGATTCCATACCATAGGCTAACTAAAAAGGACTAGACCTAGTACAAATTTGACAAACATTTGGTATGTCCATAAAGCGGGGTACAACATGATGTGCAAATTAGACTTTGCTTGATTAATATTTCTTTGCAACAAGGTATTTAAAGACTCATTGACAACTTCAACCTAGCCATTTTCTTGGGGATAATACAGAGAGGAATTCTCTTGCCTAAAACCCAACTTAGAGGCCAATTTGGACATCATTTTGTTCTAAAAGTGACTACCAATGTCAGTTACAATCTCTTTAGGGATACCGAAATGTGAAATGACTTGATTGAAGAGGAAAAATGCAGTAGTCTCACTATAATTATTATAGGTAGGCATGGCCTCAACCCGCTTAGTCAAGTAGTTGACAACCATGATGATATACTTAGGCCCCCTTGCCAAAGCTGGGTGAAAAGTAGTAAAGCCCACTCCCCATTTAGTAAAAATGGAACAATAGTAAGAATGGGGAAAAGTGAAGCTGGATGAGCACGCATTTTCTAAGTATCCACTTGACAAGGATGACACTTCTTGGCCGCCTCAATACAATATTTAAAAATTGAATGACAGAAATATCTTGCACACAATATTATTTTTGTTATTGCTAGCCCAGATAGATGACTTCCATAGGCTCCACTATGGAAATAATTCAATACTGACTCAGCATCTTCCAAGATTAAATAACAACATGGAATTGAATCTACCCCACAACGGTATAACATATTTCCGATAATCAAATAATTATTAGCTAAATGATAAAGTCGTCATTGATCATCCTTAGAAAAGTACTGAGGAAACTTAAGTTTTAATATATAACATGATATCTCCATAACAAGGATCTTGTGAAGATATCAAAAAGAGGTGCTAGTACATAATTGATTAGTCATAATTAAGATCCTCTTCACAAGAAAACTCTGTGATCAATTCAATGAAAACCAAAGAATTTTTATATTTTGTAGACATAAATTCAAGGTCAAATTCTTGAAAAATCACAATCCATTTATTGAACTTTCCCCCAATCACTCACCTACTGAGGACATATTGAAAAGGAATGAAATAAAAAACTATGATGATTTAACTTAACAAAATGTAATGAAAGAGTTGCTCGACAACATAAAATGCTAATAAAGCCAATTTCTCAACATGAGAATATTGGATTTCAAGAAATGTTATGCCACGACTGAGGTAATAGATAATGTGTTCTTGGAATGCATCATCATCTTGAACTAGAACCATACCAATGGTAGATTCTACCATTGTGATATATAAAAGGAAGTCTCTACTATAAGTAGGCAGACTTAGTAAAGTAGTAGAGGCCAATGCCTTTTTCAAATCATCAATGAAGCATTGATCAAATTCATGGGCCAAATAAATGGTACTCCATTCTGCAATAAGCACATAAATCCCTTAATTATCTCAGCATAATTTACAATGAATCTTCGTAAAAAAATGGATTTACCTTGTAGACTTTGAAGATGGTGCAGATTAGACAAGGGAGGCAACTAAAGTATTTCATCCACCTTGAAACGATCAACTCTAATCCCTTCATTATAGAAAATAAATCCCAACAATCAACCTGATGTTACAAAAAACAAACACTAATGAGGTTCAACCAAATTTATAATGGAAACATCTTTCAAAAATTTGGCAAAGGTGCTTTAGATGTTTTTCTCTCTTACGAAAGAGAGTAGCTAGATCATCCAAATAAGCCTCTACAATATTCTTGATGTCGTGGAAAGTGTAATACATGGCTCGTTGAAAGGTAGCCCCAAATTTTTTAAGGAAAAAATAATTTCCAATATGCAAAATTACCCCAAGGAAAAATAAATGTTGTCTTATGTTGATCTTCACGATGGATCGTTATTTAGTTATAATAAGATAATCCATCCATGAAGGAAAAATTATCATTTCCCACACACTCATCAATAATTTGATCAATAAATGGTGTAGGGAAATTGTCTTTTGAACAAGCTTTATGTAGGTCCCTAAAATCAGTGCATACATAGATCAGCCCTTATTTCTTATCCATGGGAATGGGATTGGAAACCCATTTAGTCAGGGGAACATGATAGATAAAACCTACTTTAAGAAATTCCCCTACCTCTTCCTTAATCGTTATAACTTTCCTAGGGTTTACAAGTTGAAGCTTTTAGCATATCGGTAAATCACATTTTCACAGGTCTTTACCTAATGATGTACAATGCTTGGGTTAATTCCAGGAATTTATTCGTAAGACCATGCGAACACATCACAAAACTACTTAAACATATTGGTATAAATATTAACTTTGACTTAGGATTACAATCAACTCGTATAAAGGAATTTTCAATAATTTTTGGATTGTTACCACACAATCTAGCAAGCCCTAAGGAGGGAATTCCTATATGACAGAGAGCTAGACTAAGTGATAACAATATGACAATGGCCTATTGTCACCATAACTAGTGTGCCCTACTCTTTACGGACTTTCACTAATGGGAGGAGTATCGATAGGATGGAATTCACATTTGATATATATTTTTTGGTTTATGGTGCTAGGTGATATGGTAAGACCTCTCAAGGGAAGCTATAGGTGATAATATGGCACTTATAAAGTTTTTTCACTCCCTCTGTGAGACCTATAAATACTTTTGCAATACTTAGGGTTTATTGAATAATCATGGAAAAAGGTATTTCCAATGTTAAGGTAAGAAGAAGAAAGGGATTCTTGTTATTTACTTCACTGAGTACTAAGCTCATACATCGAATTCCCCGATTTGAGGATCTACAAGCTAGGGTTTCCTTCTTAGGGCACATCTAGGGCACAAGATTTTATGGATGAAAATCACTTGGATGCTTACCAAACTTTTAGGTCTTGTAGATAAGACACAGGCTTGGTTTCTATGCTCCTGGAATCCACCAATTTAATCTCTAATGTAACTTTCTTTATGCCCTAGCCTAGTCGTCCTACTTTAGGGGATCGAAATTTGGGAGAAGAAATTTATGAGGAAATTTTAGTTTGATAACAAAAGGCTTGGGAAAATTCCTTTTCATTTGGGCGTATGGAGTCCTATATGCTTTATATTAGCCAAAAATGTTTTTAAGCAAGTCAAGAATTGATGCCCTAGCTACCAAACCTCAACAATTACCCACTCAATAATTATGGATTTTTAGGGAGAAAAACATTATTTTACCACCAACAAAATTCATCACATGTCATACCATGAATAAAATATGCAATTTCCAACCAAATAGCTTTCAAAAATTATCTTCATAAAATTAGGGCACAATATAGCATGAATATAGTTGCAACAATCCCATACATTAGACATTTTTTTAGAGAAAAACTTCAACAAAAGGCACTTACAAGATGACATGAAATATATCCATCCACGATCATGATATAACTCCAAAAGAATATAAAAAATCAGCTCCAAATATTGTAAATATGTTTATTTATAGTAATTCCAATATATATATATATATATATATATATTGTAAATGTGTTTTGTTTTATTTTATATACAAGGCTTGACCCTGGTGGTTTTGGGGATTGGCCCTTTTAAATATATTTTATTTAATATATTTACGATATTTTATAGTTAATTACAATTACATTATGTAATTACAGTAATATAAAATTAATTAAATCAAATATTTTTATTTATATAAATTTAATTAACTAAAATTATTCATATTTACATATTAAAAAAAAAATCTAAAATTTATAAATAAAAAATTAAATACACATTTACATTATTCAAGCCTCAGTAGTGAAACAACCAATTTTCAACCAATCATAACTTTCTACCATCCAATAGAATCAAGTGAAATTTGAACCCTAAGAAAACTAACAAGGAAGCGACAAAAATAGAGTGATAAGCATCAAAAATATAAAAAAGTAGAAAACTATTGAAGCAAAGCAAGGCAGGCTAAAGATAAAATTAATCGAATTTATATGAAGGGCCCCATTAATTTTTAAAAAAATTAAGGGGGATGTTGTGGCCACAACACAAGGACATATAGAAACAACCTTGACAGGGGCAACCTAGTTGTAGGTTGTTTGAGGGAAAAGTTCCCTAGGGCTAGGGTTGAAAGCTCCAACACAAAGGACAAAGAATTCAAACAAGAAAGATCAATCAAACATGCATAGTACTTAAATTAACAAAGGCTAGGAAAGGATACATACTTTTCGTTCCTACGTTTGATGATGATCTCGTAGGGTCCAAACCCTAACTCTTCCGCTAGAAGTTGAATACCTGCAAGATAGACAAGAAAAGACCAACATATCACAAAATTCAAAGTACATATGCATATAATTCAAGTAGATAATAACAATATCCATTACAATTTCACTTTCATAAATATACACAATGAAAACTGGAACATAAGATGATTTTCTTTATAATATTGATAACAACAAGAGATGGTAAAGCTACAACCTAATCTTGCCTTTTTGCACTAACAGAACCTTCCTCTATACCCTTCCTACTTGAGCAAATGAATACCTCCTCTCCAATACAAGCATTATGATGGGAGATAAAGGGGGCTCAACGTCTATGCATTAAACTATTGTTTCTTAGATATAGGGAAGTGTAGAGAGCTTAGGATAATGTAGACATGATCTAGGGATAATTTGGCAGAGTAAGGATTCCAATCATTAATATGTTTTTTAGGCTAACCCATAGGTTGTATTTATACCACCAAAAACTAGTTAATTTGGTTAGGCCATAGGCTCCTTCAGGTGGGCTCTTGGCCTAACCAGTAAACCCCGCCCGAAAAATATATTTTTAATATATTTGTTTTGTAACACCCTCCTCCCAAATTTACCCAAGTTAACCGGTCCATTGGGTTAAACATGTGATGAGAGGCTACTACGATCTGATTCATCCTCCTAAGTCACCTTAAGGAAGTGGAACTGATAGAACACAACCAATTTGACCATAGACACATCCTACAAAATCTTCAATAGCTAACCCACCCATACTAGGTGACCAACCCCAGAGGGAACTCAACATTTCAATGAATTAAACCCCCAGTCGCTCCCTTGCCAAGGCCTCCATGCGACTCAGAGCCCCATCCACTCCCATGAGCTTACCTGAGTGTGATTGTACCCTTTTTTTCCCAGTGCTATGACAACGATTGTGAGATTTAAGGCTAATTTACAGGGCTAGGACCTAGTCACTTCCTAGAATTCCATGAAACCTCCAGAAATGAAAATTAGCATAGAAACAATGATACAAATGCAAATACTTGAACAAATACTTGAATCGGCCCCTACTAGCCATGATAGACATTTAATCAAACATGTCACAAATATGTATTCTACAGGTCATTATAGCATATCTGAGCATAGGGGTACTATACTTAATTGAGAATCACTAAGAAGCGTTGTTTCCTTATCACGTTAGCTGCAGTATCATCTATTAGGTCACATATTCATTTTTCATTAATTTATAAATAAAAACATGATGAGAACCATACATTTTCAATGCCATAAAACATATTCATAACCAACATATAAAAAACAAAAATAATGAGGATACAATGGCCATAAATGCCACATATGAAATACTACATTTTCACATAGAATATGAAGGAAAGGAACTCTTATTAATGAATGCAAAAACCAACCTGGTATGGGACTACCGCGTTCCACCAGACCATGGATTGGTTGAGCCAAATATCTCTTAAACAAATCACCCGCATGCCATATTCCAAGCATGAATGTGGGACTCAAAACCAAAAAAATCAACTAGAGCTTCCGGAGGCTAAACCACCTCACTCGAGTCATCAATAGAACCAGTCTTTACCACAATCCTCACCAGATCACTAGGCCATAAACAAGCATGGTTTCCACCATATTTCTCCACATACACCATCGATAATTTTCATGTCTCCTAGTCTCTAGGATTTACCACAATCCACGGTCTGATCCAAGGATCACTAGGCCATAATCGATACACCATTACCCTTTAAGATTTACCGTAAATCCTGCCTTTCACTAGCCAAGGATTCCTAGGCATGATCAAGGGAAACTACCTCTAGAATTTTACTGTATATCACATCATTCACCAATCGAGAAGTCCTATTCCCACGAAGGCACACAATAATTTGCTTTACCGCAACCCACAATCTGGTTCAGGGGTTAGTAGGCCAGTGGATTTACCACAATCCACATTCTGGTTTAGGGATCACTAGGTCATGTGTTTTCCATTCAGAGATCCACCACACCCAGTTTTGAATCCATCCGACAACCTAGCCCAACCAAAACATGATAACCCCATCACACCATGGCTATCCGAAAATGGAAAGGCAAGGTTGAAGAACACTGACACACTTGGAAAAACCCATGCCAATGAAAATAAGAGAACCAATAACATGCATGCATAACCATGCATGCCAAATCTAGCAAGGAAATCACACATGCAAATCGATACCTGCAAGTAAAACTGTTGTAGTTGCTTGATCCTTCTCTTCCTTTCTTTGTCATTGCTTCCTCTTTTCCTTCTTTTCCTTTCTTAATCCAATGTTGAAGTGCTCCAAGAAAACTCTGTGTGTCCAAGAGTGTGAGAGAGAGCTCCAAAACTAAACTGACAAAAGATTACATTGACAAAAGGTACAAACTGGTCCTCATAAGCCCTTTTATTTTAATGTGGCCTCTATTTTCTTCATTTTCCATTATTTTTCCTTCATTTTCTTCCTCACATGTAACATGTGGCCTTTCACCTTCCTTTTCTTCTAATTTCCATTATTTTCATAAATAAATGTCACTTTTCCTTTCCAAAGCCTTTTCCATTACATTTTCCAATTTCCTTAGCCATAATAACTGAAATGAACACCCACAGTAGGATGTTTTTCCCAACATTCAACTTGGAATAAGTGTCCCATAACTATGGTCATTATTTTTCATTTATTAACTTTTATTACATGGAATTTTTAGCAGAGTTGTTACAGAACCCTCCCCCTTGGGGGAACACCATCCATGGTGTTCAATGACACCTACAACCAACAATAGTACTGAAAGAAAAACATATTTTCCATGGAGATTTATAACTTAGCTCATTGCATTATTTACAATTTCAACCTGCTGACAAGAAAACCAACATGACAACATAACAACATGACAACCATAATGACATGACACCCATACTACATATTAAAGCTTTATAACACAGATCATGGTGGTCTTTACATCCATATACATATTTACATATACCAAAAAATCATACCAAAGCATATACCCAACATATATCAAGTACATTCACACAACCAACGAATAGAGAAGGATACATAGCCCACATCTGATCCGCCATCTCCCATGTAGCTTCATCGGGCCCAAAGTGCTTCCACTACACTTAACCTGCTCGATTTCTCGGTTCCAGAGCATGAACACTTTTCTCTGCAATATACATTGATTTTCCAGCTGGAATTCTCCATCTGGCCATTAACTCACATGATCAACATCTTTAACATACTTCTTAAGAAATAACACATGGAAAACGTCATGGATGTTCACTCTTGGAGGTAGTGAAAGTCGATAGGTTGTTGGTCGAATTCTTTCAAGAATCCTAAAAGGTCCAAAAAATTGAGGTTCCAGCTTGACACACGATCCAATCCGCAAGGAGCTATTTTTGGGCTTGACGTGCAAGTACACATGTTCCCCAACCTAAAACTCCTTGAAAACCTGTTTTGATTTGCATAGATTTTTTACCTATCCTATGCTACCTTTAGAGTCTTCTTGATTACCTGCATTTCTTGTTCCATTTCTGCATGTCTCGTCCAATCAATACCCTATTCACCAAATCACTCCAACTAATGGGACTATTACAACTCCACTCATACAATGCCTCAAATGGACTCATCCTCGGTGACTCCTAGTAACCATTGTTCTAAGAAAACTCAACCAGTGGAAGTTATTCCTCCCATATCCTCTGCTAATGCATCACATACATCCTCAACATGTCCTCCAATATCATGTTGACCCTCTTTTTCTGTCCGTCAGTCTGCAGATGATAAGTTGTACTGAAGGCCAAATTTGTACCTAAACCTACAAACAACGCCTTCCAAAACTTGGAAGTGAGCTTTGCATCCCTGTCTAACACAATATTTTTTGTAACACAATACAATCTTACCAATACATCTCTGATGAACACATGTGCCACATCACTAGTTGAATACGTAGTCTTCACTAGAATGAAGTGTGTTACCTTAGTCAACCTGCCCACCACAACCATGATGGAATCTGTTGTTTAGATGTCCTCGAAAAACCTGTAATGAAATCCATGGAAATGACCTCTCATTTCCACTCTGGAATCAAAATTGATTGTAGTAGTCCACCTGGATGCTTACATTCTACCTTTACCTATTTACAGACTAAACATCTAGCCACAAGCTATGCCACATCCTTTTTCAAATTCAACCAATAGTAAAATTTCTTCACCGTTATCAATGTATTTTGGTATCCTAGGCGACCTGAATATGGTTTTGCATGAAACTTTCTCAAGATAATCTTCTTGAGCTCACTATTGTGTGGCACATATATCTTATCCCTAAATCTGATCAAGCCATCTGGTAAGAGACAATAGTCCACATCTTGTGCATTGTACCTTCACCTGTACCTATACTTGTACTCTGTTGTAACTTGTGACTAAGCTCTTTATACCTACCACCTTGTTGACCTGCCTATAAAATCTAATCTTGTAATTTTGTCCCATAAAAAATCATAGTTGTTAAATGATTCACCTGTATCCTCCTACTAAGAGAATCTGCAACCTGGTTCTCTTTACCCTTGATGTAACTGATCTCGAAGTCAAACTCATTGATCATGGCCAACCATCTAGATTTCCTGGAATTCAGATTCAATTGGTCAAACAAGCATCTTATCCCACTATGATCACTCATTAGTACAAACCTCCTACCAAGAAGATAGTGCCTCCACGTCTTCAATGCATGAATGAATGCTGCCAACTCAAGATCCTATGTAGGATATGTCTGCTCATGCTCATTCATTTTTTATGACTCATAGCATACTACCTGTCCTTCCTGCATAAGAAATCCACCAATCCCTCTCTTACGAACATATGTACACATTAAAAACTCTTTGTCTAGGTCTACAATATTTAACAATGGAGCATTTTTCAACAATTGCTTCAACTATTCAAAACTCGTTGCATTAGGCTTCATTTGGGTCTTACATTACCTGTTTGGTTTCATTTAGCTCTCCCTATGTTGTGTAACCAGCTCCAAAAATAGAAGAAAAGAGATATCAACGCCTTATAAATGAGCCGCTTCGAGGGGGCAACCTCCAATACATTACATAAATGAACAATTCTTGGATGATACAAATGAACAAAACCTCCTTCTATATATAGGATTCCATGGGCCTGATATAATCTGGTGGGGCCACGATGTAATCTCGCCGACTAACAATAATAATGTAAGGGCACAATAATAACAATATGGGGTACAGGGGTGCAACAACAATAAGTGGGGCTACACTAACATAATAAGGGACTACTATTAATATAGGCTTAACATACCTCTCCTTCAAACAAGTGTTGTCCTCAACGCTTGATTATTTCTTGATGCTTCTGTATAAAATTCTCATCCTCCCATGTGGAATCTTCTACAGGAAATTTCTTCCACTTGCTGAGATACTCTGAAATTGATCGTACTTGTCAAGTTCTTGTTTTTGTGACTGCTTCAGAACTTCTTTCGATGTGATGTTGATATTTCTGTTGTTTCATTAGATTCTGCACCAAAGTTAGGTTATCCTTTGAGAGTTGGAGAACTTGTTGTTGATGCTCGATGTCATCTTCCACTAATTTATCATCCATATTAGCTATTATTTTATCCTTCAAACCATCCAACTTAGCCTCAATTTCTTCTTTTAAACCATCTATGTCATCTTCGGTTGCTCTTTGTAAGATCGAAATTTGTTGCACTTAGTACCGTAATTTTGATATCTCATACTGCAATTCTTCCACTTCATGCATCATAGTGTAGATTTCTGAGGGCTTAATGGGTGTTGAATTCTTTTTAGGAGGCATTTCATAATGCAATACTGAAATATATGCTCAATAGGCCCTTGGAATCACTTCAAACTGATTTTTCAAACAAGATTTATGCAATTTGGGAAAAACAATACACACCTTTTACTTGCTTTTGAGGAGCTCGATATTGGAATTGGATTATCTCTGTGATTGTGAATCTTAAATATCTGAAATTCTGCAATGAACTAGCCCTCTGAATTCTCTTTTGAATGCCACAGGTCTGACCTGATTTGGATTCTCCAAGCCAAAGTTGTGTCCAATCTCCCACAATGACCTAATTATGAACTAGTTCAGTAGATCGAACTTGTACTACTTGCCACGTGTCACTGTTTCATTCTTTGTCTTTGAAATTGATAGCCAAGAAACTACAGTCTGTTTATTTGCAACCACTTTTTACGGCACTCCAATCCGATGCCCAGAGAGAGATTTATTGAACTTTTCCCACGATCACCACTTTGAGATGAAATTCAGAAGCTTGAAAAAGCACTACCTTCCACAGATCATATCTCCAAAAATATTCCGAACCAAGCTCTGAAATTTTTTGACGAATTTCTTCAAGATTTCAACTTCGCACCATAGGAATTTTAGATCCTGAACCTTCATAGAAAAAAATTTACAGCGCAAATTCCACGATGACCTGTTTAGGAGCCCGAGAAAAGACCTAACTTCCATAGATCATATCTCCGAAAATATTACGAACCAAGCTCTGAAATTTTTAGAAAAGCTTCCTCGGGATTTTGGCTTCACACCCTAAAAGTTTCAGCTTCTGAAACTTCGTAGAAAAAAAGTTATAGTGAAAAATGCCCGATGACCTGTTTGGAGCAGCGAAACCCTAGAATCCAAAGCTCTCATACCAAATGTTGTGTAACCAACTCCAAAAATAGAAGAAAAGAGATATCAACACCTTAGAAATGAGCCACTTCGAGGGGGAAACCTCCAATACATTACATAAACGAACAATTCTTGGATGATACAAATGAACAAAACCTCCTTCTATATATAGGAGTCCATGGGGCCACAATATAATCCTAGTGGGGCCACAATGTAATCCTAGCCGACCTAACAATAATAATGTAAGGACACAATAATAACAATATAAGGGTTACATGGGTACAAAAATAACAATAAGTGGGGCTACACTAACATAATAAGGGACTACACTATTAATATAGGGACTTAACACCCTGAGCTCCATTAATTTTCCTCTTCCCACAACCAATTCCCATAACCCTCAAAACATAACAGGAAAGAACATGAAGAAAACCACGAGAAACCAATAACAATTCGACATCACAAACAAAGTGGCATGGCCATGCACTAGACGTAATCAAAACAACAAATCATGGGAAAACAAATCACAAAATACTAAAAGCAAAAACTCTCAACAGACACCATAACTCAAGCCCCAGGGTTCTGAGTGTTTCCAAGGGAAAGCTCAACTAGAGCCTACTTCAATATTTCATGGTGGTATCCCTTGCCATGCAATTCTTGCATCATACTGCCATAAATACATAGATTTTAGTGCATAAATAAATATAACAATACACCAGTTTCCTTACTTGTTATATTCAAAAATATTTCCTGCAATTGAACGTCTTCAGATATCATCTCTCAAGGGATTCCAATTCCCTTGACGAATCCAACTATGACTAAAAACCTACTAATATGCCTACATCTCATCAACCATCTTCGATGTATCTTCCTTTTCCCCAAAGTGCTTCGATGCACTTTACCTTGCTCTATTACTCAACTCTATAGCATAAGCTTATTCTATTGCAAGATGAATTGAAGCTTTGCCTACAAATCTACCCTTGGTTCCGCCTCCTCCTGAATGATGGATACATAGTTACCTTCCTGCATGTTATCCATTACCTGCATGTTATCCGTTGCTACATAGATCGAGGGAATGCTCTGACCTGCATCCCCAATTGTCAGCACCTCTTGCACACTATGGATTTTATTCCTACCACACATCCACTATGCACTCTGATACAAATGGAAATCCTTCCCGTGATGATCTCCATCACAGGTTCAACACCATAATGGTTCTTCATCTTCTAACATGAAATTCATCCCAAATAATCTCCTCAAATTTGATGCCTCTGACACACTTAACACCTTCCCATCAAATGTCTTCTTTTCCTTTGAGACTGAAGGTAATTATCTTGGATTTCATGTACTCTACTGGAAAAAATTCCTTATCAATCCTCCTAAAGGATGGTGGAGGTAATGTTGATGATGTCTCTTAGAATCAGAGCTAGAATGAAATCCATAAGCACTACCCCTCCTATCAGGTGCATCCAAATATCTTCCACCTTTGACTATATCAGCTTTGTCCAATCTATTTCTTCTAAGAGACTTGCTTCCATAAGCCCCATTAGTCTATTCTTCCTATCCATAATTGATTCTCATCTCTATCTATCTCTACAAATATGAAAATATCTAAAGGATAACTGCATTAAATTTTTCTTTCTTTTCCTAAGATCTAGCAACCATTTCTTATGCCTTAGTCAACTTATAATTGTCTTCCTAGAAACTTCTTATATTTGCCCTCAGACTCCTAAGTGTATCATCTAGATCAAGAGAACACTTTCCCCTTGATTCTCAACTGACCTTTCCCATTCCATAGATTTCATGGCATGCCTGTAAGGGGAGTCACGTGAACTGTAGTCCACTAGTCTTCTCTTCATCTCCAATATTCTATTTTTTGCAAACATACCATGTTAGATAAACTAAATAGAGAGATAATCAAAATAATACCTCATAGTATCTTAGGGGAGGCTATCACATCTGCACAAATTAGATTAAAGTAATACGACACAATATCACAAGTATATATAGACTCATACATGAATATCATAACCATAACCATTTGCATAGGCCAATCTAGATTAACACGATACATATAACATCAAGATATTAGTTGCAATGACCATACTCATCATGCATATGACTATAACGCATTAAAAAATGAGTTAAATATCACGCATGACTAACATATACACATGCATATGACCGCACTAATCAACTAACATCTACCATACATGTAACTACAACAACAATAAAATGGCAGACATGCATATAACTTTGATACATATAACAATCATTAACCATCATACCTGCATGCCAAACATACAAACATGTGTGACGATCTACTTTTTACCCCGAGGTCCAGAGCTACAACCTTGCTCTGATACCACTTTGTAACCACCCCTCCCACATTTACCCAATTTCACAAGCTCGCAGGGTAAACATGAGACGAGTGTCACTATGACATGACCTGACCTTCAAATTCTATTTATGGAAGTGCGGTCGACAAACCGAAAACTTTATTAACATCCCACGAGGACTACAAATCACTCAGGAGTTGAAAAACCACCTTAAGTGATCAATCCTTGATTTGGAACCCTTTTTCTCTGAACTAGCAGCCCAACTGCATGCACAACACAACAAAAGTATGGTTAAATGCCTCCAACCACACGCATATGCTTTCTTCCATGCAGTTATGGCCTAAATCCTTTAGTTATGAGCATCATGCGGTTCCCATATTTTTGCCACCTTTTCAGGCCAGCCTCCATACCACTACCCAGAATTACCTATAACTTTCCAGAAACCTTCAAACTTGAAGTAAGGACTTGACCTAGACTGCCTAATCCATAACATGCATTTCTTCAAACATAGGGAAAACATGTAAGTTATAGGTCATGAATGCATATCTAATCATAAATCGATAATATTCATATGAGAATAAAAAAAAAGGATCTAAGCCCTCTCTAGCTAGTTGCAATAACACTTGTTAGTCTATGCATTCATCAACCAATCAATAACTTATCAAAACATGTCAAGATCCATAAATAGATTACATCATGTAACCAACATATAACTAGCAAATAACCACCATAGAAACCATGTTAAATAAGCCATAATATCACCAACATAATCACTAGAAGTATTCATAAAACATAGTAGGTAAAATAGCTCTTATTAATATATGAAAATACCAACCAAGTCAGGGACTTCCACATACCACCCGACCATAGATTGGGTTGAACCAAATCTCTCTTTCAGCTAATCACCCTCGTGTTATATTCCAAGCATGAATGTCAGATCTCATGGATTAAACCAAAACAAAACCATACAGGGCTTCTAGAGGCCAAACCACCTCAACCCTCAACCAAAGTGATTTGAACTTTATGGTCCAAAAATCACTAAATCAACCAGATCCATCTATACCCAAGTTGTCCAAGCGGCTCTAGGAACCAGTAACTCAACCCACAACCTTCTAATGCTCTAGAGAGTTTGTTCCAACCATGGCTCTAAGGGCTAGTAATTCAACCCACCAATGGCTCCAAAGTACTTGTTCCAACCCATAGCTATAAGGAACATGAGCATCAATAAGAAAAATAAGTGGAAAATCCCACAACACCATGGTTATCCAGGAAAAAGCAAAGGAAGGCTAAAACCACTGTCAGTCCAGGAAAATTTCCATGCTAATGGCAACACATAACTAGAGAATGGCATGCATATACCATGCATCCAAAAATTAACATGCTAAATCTCACATGCATGATGTTACCTGCAATCCACAACTAATATCTTTCCTTACTTGTCGTTGTCCAAGTTTTCTCTTGCACCTATTTTCTTTCCTTGATTGCTTCTCCAAATGCATGTTCCTTCTCCTTTAATGATCCTGATGAAAAGATAAGAAAAAGTTTTCAACTGATTCTCATGTGCCTTTTTATCATTGATGTCTCTTTTTTCTTCATTTTCCTTCATTTTCCCTCTAATTTCCCTTGCATGCAGATCTATGTCTCTTCATCTTCCTTTTATGTTATTTTTCTTTATTTTCATTATTAAATTCCAATTTTTACCTCTTTTCCTTTTCCAATGCTTCTTCTTCTTGATAGTAATTAGAAATATCACAAATTAACAAGGAGAGTGAGGGGTAATTGAACCTAATTTAACTAGTTAGAATCACAGTTTCAATTAGATAAGGGCCTAATTGGGGCCCTGACCGGGTGATCTCCCCAATGTTGATCATGGTGTTTTTTGGCCATTAATGGGTCTTCAATTAACATTCATGGTTATTCCTCTAAATCTCATAGATATTTGGTAATTTGATAGAAAAAACATTATTAGCTAAGTTTATTATTCATTAAAGTGCCACATTATGAAAATAAGCTAACTATTTCACAATATAGTGAGTGTGCTTCATTAGTTTAGTAATCTCGAACTGATATAATAAATTTTTTAATTTACCCAATTAAATTAGACCTGGAAATAGGGTCTTAATAATTAAAGCATTGATTGACTCAAAAAGTAGACCAAGATCCATAAGTTTGTCTAACAAAAGGAATTCTAGTCTAGCGTCTACATATTCAATCCTTAAAATGGGGAAGGTATCATTGAAAGTTCACCATGAAATACATATATGATATGGATTTAGTTAACATTGTATACATTAACCATCTTGATCCCCTAACATTTTAATGGACATGATTCATAATAAAACCCCCTCATTATTCCAATATATAAAATCATACATTATAAGATATTAATAAAATTAGAAGAATACAACATCACCATAAAATGAAAAAACAAACAAAATGTGAAAAGGGGGTGATATTCCATAATCCTCGGTAATATTCAAACTATCCTTTTAGTATATTTATTGCATCAAATATGTGTAAGAAAGATTTTTCAATAATCATTCCTATGAGGAATAGTTAATATAAAAAACCAATAACAACTAAGCAACTATTGTTAATATAAACAACCAATAACAACTAAGCAACTAAACAAGGACCGACAACCAACCTCCAAATAGGCCAAATCCTTAATCATGCTCTAAGGAGGGATGATTCAATAAAAATCTACATTATTAACTTACATCTAATACTTTCTACAATTTGATTAGTTCATGCATCACTAGGTTTTTGCAAACTTTTTCCACTACTCAAAACTCAAAGCCATAGCCATAGCTTGATATGATATTTCCTCTCTTCCCATAACCAATGATCCTCTTTAATCTTGCTAATAATCCCCGAAATGGGTTGAATAATTCAGATATGGTTGTTTGTTGAGATAATGCCACTATTTACTCAATGAAATCAAGGGGGAATGCTTTATCATATTATTTCTGGGTGTATATAAAAACATGTACATAAGTGGTGTTAATATGGTAGATTATTCTTTAAAATTGGGAAAGTGAATTGCTCTCTCCTCTCCTAGAGCACATAATTATTTTCGAAGATTATCAAAATTAAGATAATATGGTTAATATTATTGATTTATATAGTTGTACTATTGTGTTTTTATAAATGGTATTAATAGTTAACTTCATTGTTGGATATAATTGATATAGTACTTAAATTTGGATGCATTGTTGAGTTAGAGGCGGAACATAGCTTTGAAGTGTGTATTATCCCTATAAAAAAAAGTTAGCTTTTCCTCATCGGCGTAAGCTTATGTTGGAGAGTTATAAACTTAAAATTAACTTGAGGTTTGAATGTGACTTGAAAATTGTGGAATTTAGCTATTTTTTTAACTACCATGGCCACTCATTTATGTAATAGAAAATAGAGTGAAACATGGTAATCTTCATTTTTATTTTAATGTTGTTCTTCTTTATTTAAATGCTTATTAGAATAAATGTAAGTGGGTTATTCCATTATATATATTGTATTAAAAACACTATTTAAATTTTTTATTTATATTATTTTCTATAAATAAATAAATAAAAACTTATTATATATTTTATTTATTTTATTCATTATTATTTATTTTATTATAATATTTTTTAATTTTAAATTATATATATATATATATATTCTTTTCCCTTAATGATTTTATATGAGACTCCCTCCCCACATTGAAGAGAAACACTTAAGAAATATTAATTTTGTTATATATATAGATATATACTTTTCCCTTAATGGTTCTATATAAGACTCCCTCTCCATCGCATAAATTTTGTATGGATTTGCATTTTCAATGGATACTTGAAATGAAAGTGCATAATAAAAGGAATGACATTATGGGAATTTTCATGATTAATATATTCAATGAAATGAGAATGTGATTCGTTATAACTATGTTGTTGGTTGGGAATGAGCAAACCATATCTTTCCATATAGAATACAAAGAGAGATGGTAATAACGTTTAATTCAAAATGTTATAAATTTTTTAAAACAATTGGTTTTAAGTTTTTGAAACAAATTTTGAAAATACACATATAAAAGGTAATGACATTGTAAAAGGCCTTAAATTATTTTATAATAATTTATATTTATTATTAGAAATATGAAAATATAATTTGATCTTTTATATAATAATGTTTAATAAAATAATGAAAATAGATTAATATATGAAATGGAATTTTAATAAAGTGAATTAATATAAATTAAATTTTAAATTTAATATTTTTTTTTTGAAATTTAATAGTAGTGAATTATATCACAATGATGTCTAAAAATAATATCTGAATAAGAAAGGGAATTGAAATGGTAACTTGACATCTAATAGAACACTAAAGGTGGGGGAAGCTTATTGTAAATAGCTTGACACCATGAATTTGGGGACGACTGATGACTGGGACAAAGTTAATGGAAATCCTGCGTAATAATACCATTTCCTGGGCCTGTGGTCATTGAAATCGTGCGTGATACCATCCAGATATAGATTGATGAGAACAATCTATAGTATAAATAAATGAACCCAAAAATATCGTAAAAACTATAACAGAAATATATAATCAACTTACAAAATTTATCAAAATCTGCAGGATTTCCAAAGAGATGACCCTTCGATGTCAGTAAAACCAATTTACAAAATCTTCAGGATTTCCCTGTGACGTGAAGCATGATTTCCCGACCTTGACATTTAAGGCAATCGGGATAACAGCAATTATATTTAATTATATATGGACATTTTAATTTTTAAAATTATGTAATTTATTTGACAAATTTAATGGCAAAATCTTTAATAATAATTAATAAAAAATTATATTAAACAAATTTTAAATTTATATTTTAATTGAAAAAATAATCAACCTACTAAATAGAATTTTATACACTTTTATGAATTTTAAATAAATTTAAGAAAATTTACAAATTAATAAAGCCAAGGTATATTATTTAGAGAAGGATTACATTATATAAACAATATAGAATGATTATATTTTACCCCATACAGATGTAAGAATAATGATATTTGTTTGTCATTAAATCAAATCTATAATTATGTTATTATTAATAAATATGTTTATTTTGGATCAAGATTTTAGAATTTTAATTTTATTATCAATAATTAATAGATAGGTAGTAAAGAATTAGCTTTATTAAATATTTACAAAATATTATTAATGATGGTTAACTATAAAAAGTTGAAATTTATTTAAAGGTAGTTGTATCCTTTTTATTTTTTAATTTACTTTTAAAAGATTATATATAAAATTAAAATAATATATATTTATATGTTATCTTTAAAATAAATTATGATTTTTTTAGATATAAGTATGGTTTTTTTTTTAACATATGACCCTGTGATGTTAAAATGAACATGGAGAACAATATAGAGAAGCTAAAAACTACCTATGACAAAACTTTAGTTGAGAAAGAAACAACAATAACAATTAATATATTTCTTTTCACCTGCCTCTCTACTTGTAGTATGAATTCAATGGATTCAAAGTCCGTACTCTGAAAATGTCACATATTTTCTTGAAAAATAATAAGAATTTCCATAAGATTTAAAAAAAAATTAATAGTAATTTTTTAAAACCTAAATTATAGATGTTAAATTTTAGAGTTTTGAGTAACCTTGATTTTTCAATAGTGTTGATCCATTTCTATCATGAAAAAACAATTCAAACACTTGCATCATATTTTTGAAAAAAAACAAAAATAACCAGAAACCAAAAAAATATCCTTGCTGCATCCCCTGATCCAGGTGTACAGTTGTCAATATGAATTCGGGAGGCGGCAACTTGGCATGCGCTCCCATAACTTGTAATTAAGGCTAGTAAATATGGACTGCCAGTTAAGCAGGGCGAAGTGTGTGAACGCCGGGATAGGAATGATGGCGCATAATGGACAGGTTGTATGGACAGGCCGCGGAAAGCCAGCTGCGAATAAGGTAAGTAATTTAACTTCGCCCCTTCATTCTAGCAAGCATAATCCATTGCATGCGATAGACTGGAGGTGGCAGCGAAGGTGACCCAACGGTTTTCACCCAAGCTATAGTTCGACTCTGTCAAGGTATGTTACTGTCATTTTCTCAGCTCTTTTGATGGATTATGAAGAAGTTTTGGTTTGTTTGCAGTATAATCATGTTAGTTTGGGTCTAAGGAAGAATGTTAAGTGGCTTAATCCTGAAATGAAACCGGTTCCTCCATGTTTCCGTGACCCTTGTAATTACTCTGTCCTTGCTATAAACCCTAGTCGAATGTATGGTAGTATAATCCCCAATCCTATCTGCTATCAGAGCGCCATCCATGGGAATATAGGGATTAGCTTAACAAATTGTGGGCTAGATTTCCAAAGCTAGGCTTCTCGATGCTTCAAATTACCTGAATGCAAGCCCTGTCATGCAATTTTACTTCTCTGTTCTGGTTTGGAAAAAGCAATTTTCTAGACCCCTTTTGTTTATATAACTGTGATGAAGATAGGGAGTCTTTGGTCTGTAACCATTTATATAGGTCAGCGCCCTTGCCTGAATAATGTGATTGCTAGCCAAAATCTATTCTACCCCTTGTCTATTTTGCAGAGTCAACCCAAAAATTTGGATAGTAAGCCTCCCAGCTTCAGTAAGCGATTTGTTAACATAAGGAATCACACGAAGTATAAGGTCAATAACCCAATCAGTCGAAGCCCTGAGTCTTTGTATCAGTGGTATAGTAAATATAGGGGGATGAGGCGCTTACGCCTGTATGACATTCACACTATCAAGGTTACTGTAAGGCGCATGCTCTGTATTAATAGACCTTCTTACATATTTTTCATTCAATTGTGTATGTCAGTGCTTGTCCAAAAGACCCATCCTGCAATGGGAAAAAGACATCACAGGGCTGTAACTGCCAAAGGAAAGCAGCCTGCTCAATCCGAACCCGCTCCCAAGAAAAGGGGTCGTAAAACTAATCTGGAACACCTGGAAACGCTTGTAGTAAATTATGTCATTGGCAATTCCTCTGAAGTCTGCAATGACATTCATGGGCGGGAAAAGGAAATTCAGCTGGAACCTAAAGATAATGAGACAGAGGCCGAGATCCTCGATTTCATTACTAATCCAGGCCATACTCGAGGAAGGCTTACACTGTTCAATCAGACAGTCCACACGTACTGGATAGTAAAATGTTTGATTGCAAAAGCTATACAGAGTAACCATCCAGTTCAAGCCAAGACAGAACCAATTCAACCAGACCTCCGCACTCAGGCTCAGCTTTTGGAGATTCAGGACCAGCAACAACATATTAAAATCACACAATACCAGACTGCAGATCGAGTTAGTAGACTAGATGATAAAGTGGGGCGCATGGAGAAACTCCTCCAAAAGATTCTTCAGCAACTCAATCAAGCAGAAATCCCTGGGTCTAATGTCAAAGACCCTGCGCCAGTCTCCTCATCTGAGGGCTAGAAGATTTAGTTTGTTAGATTTTGATGGTTTTTTGTTAAAGTTATGAACTTTTATTATCTGTTATGATTGTACAGACTACAGTAGTTGAACAGGTAGCACAAGAAAACTTTAGACGTAAGAGACAATTTCAGTACTGAGATGCACATCATGCTTTTAGATGGTCAACAGACCTGGTTTCCTTCGGGCAGGTTGAGGTCAAACACTGATTTTATATTTTGTAGCCTGTCTTTTAATATAAATAGAAATGGCAAGGTCCCACCGAATTTACAAAAAAAAAAATATCCCTGCTGCATAATTGTGGATTTGGTAAACACCGATTCAAAGCGTTTTAACCACTGTTGATTTTCGTATTTCATGAAGAAGTTGTCTACTCAGTGTACAAAATAACTGGGTTCGCAGTTTTTTTGTTGGAATTAGGTAAAATAAAAATAAAAATAGTTGCAGTGTTTGGAATTCATTTTTGATAGTGACAATGGATTCAGCACTATCAAAAACTTTTAGGGCACCCAAAATACTGAATTTTAGCAACTGTAAACAAGATTATGATAAAATCTTTACGAAATTTTTTCAAAATCTTTACCAAATTCTAAGCCATTCTATTACTTTTTAGTTTTTTAAACTACAGCTTTCATGACAAAGTCCTCAGATTCATTGCATATTTACTAAATTCAAATTCATTAATACAATTCGTTACACGGATTAATACGAATAAAGTACGGTAAAGTTTGAAAATTAAATGTTTTTTCTATACCAAAATAATAACAGCTTCACACGGACTTATTTTTCCTTTCGGGCAAAACATTTTTTTTTGGACATCTCCACCCTGAAATAGTAATCCCCTGGATTGTGATTAACAACTCTTTGTTCACCTAAATGTGAACATTGGTGATAATTAGAGAAATTTATGTTTACTAAAAAGATTAATAGATTGATAGATTAAAAATATTAATAGATTGATAGATTTATATTAGTGCTGAATAAATGTATATCATATAATTTAATAGTTTTTGATTTGTAAATATTTTGTAGTATTATTTAAATTTATATGAGTTTATTTAATCGCTGAGAAATATTTTTTTTGGATATGTGAAATTATTTTAGATTTATTTTACATATTTATATTTTTAAGATTTTGTTATTAATAAATTTCATTTTATATTTGTTTTATTATATAATATTATTAAATTTGATATTGTTTTGTTTTCCAATTTTTTTGAATTATTTTAAACTGAAAATGTTTATAGTGTTGTAAAATTTATTTAGTTTTTTTTGTTTTTTTTAATTTAAAAAAAAAAAAAGTAATTAATTAATTAATTATTTATTATTTTTTCTAAATAAGACTAGTTCTATTAAGAAAGTAAATGGTATAATATGAAGATACAATCAAGAGAAGTTAGACAGCGGAGAAATTGGAAATGATAAACTATCAATTTATGTCCTGAAGAGTAACCATGAAATAAGTAAAAAGGATCACAAAGGGTAGTCTGAATCAGCTGGTTAGACATAGGAATCTACCGAAATGGGTCGAATTTTCCATACGACATTTTTTTCCCTTTCTTTTTACCGACTTTGACCCAGTGAATGTGATGCACCTGGGCAGGAACCACTTGCAGACTGTTATGGGTTGAAGGAGGAGTCTCCTTGTCTGAATCAAAGGTGGAAGACTCATGAGTGTGTTTCTGCAAGTTTGGAGGATCAGTGGGTTCCTTAGGGCTTACCGAGGGTGTGTCCTACATTTGATTTTCTTCCTCCCCTTCTGCTTCATCCTCCTCTTCATCCGAGCTAAAAGAATCAATGTCATCCATGGGGGGTGGATTACATGGTTTCCATCTTTTGGATTTCGACTTGCGAAAGTTTTTCTTTTTTTTGGCGAGTAACGTGATGCAGGAGTTCTAAAGGTGCCCTGTTTGATGGAAGTGGTGGCATCAGAAGGCTGTGTTCTCATAATCCAGGGCCTGTGTCCATAGGAAGTCTCCAATTTTGAGACTGATTTGATCTGGCAGACCTTTACTCATATCTATTTCTGCGCAGATTCTGCCGTAGGTGTAAATTCATTTCTCCCCTCTGGAGGGGTTTGTTGCCAGAAAGCAACCCAGAGTGTTTCCTATCCCTTGGAAGATAGCGAAGTGCCATAGATGCGCAGGGAGGTTCGGAAGTATGACCCAAATGGGAAGCTTGGTAATTAATGTTGTAGAAGGGTCGAAGTCTAAGAACCATAGGGTGAGGAAAAACCTGTTGTTCTCCAAAACCATGGGTCTTCTATTAAGGCTTTTTGATAATATTAGCTGAAAGCGAACACAACTATGAAGAAATCCTTCGAGCAAAATAAGACCTTACAGTTGTTGGTCTAGTTTGAGTGGATCCATTGGTATAGATCTGCAGTGCGCTGCCATAGTCCATTAAATCTGCAAATAATGACAGATTCTACATACTTTTAAAATTAATATTTTTGAGTATTTGTCAAATGTATACTTTGGAATCTTTTCCAAGTCGAATTTACTATGCTTCAGTGTCGACATCCGTGATACTACTTTCTCCTCGCGTCTTACTATCCAGGCCGGTTGATTGAGGGATATTGCTGGACATATGCCTGCTAAATAGGTCCTCGGCGTTGGTGGGTTTGCCTACGAGCTTGGCACAAGTGGCCAACATTACCCCCAATCACTTTATTCATTATTACAAACAGTACAGCGAGGCTGTAGCCCTAATTGTATGTACACCACCTGCCATGCTTGAGCAATAATTTCCAACATTGATTTTGCCTTGATAAGCTGCCTGTACAAACCCTTGTGAAGGAGGAGCAACGTTAAATACAACGTGGTGAGCAGGCATTTAGCGGACATTTACCTTACCAAAAAAATAAGCCTGAGCAAGTTTCCCTTGCGTTCTCTTACTGCCTGCCCTATAATATCAGTGCATCACATGCCATTTTAACCTTTGTTTTGCAAAAAAACCTACGAAGGAACCCATGAATGATTGAAAAAACAAAAATTAATGCAACAAGATTATATCTAAAAAGTTTGGTGGCACGATTTTCTATATTAGTTAAAAATATATATTACTTTATATTAATTATATCACAAAGAGGGTATAAGTAAAAGTCTTAATAGGAGTAACAAAACAAGCAATGTTCAATTTCGTGTTTGATGACACTTTTGTCAAATTTGGGGTCTTAAAATAAGTTGTTGATGATAAAGGAGCACAATTTACTTCAAAGCTTTTGGGAAAAGAATTAATGAAAAATACAAAAATAAATATCGTGATTTTCTTTTTTCCATTCACAAGTTAATTCTATAAATCATGAGTGAGACAGTCCAAATTCATTAAACTTTGTGGGCCTAGAAGCAACATAGAAAAATATTACCAATATCACTCTTTATGAATTGGTATACCGTAAGAAATTCAGAAAGACTTTTAGAATTGTTGTTGAATGAGGAGTGAAATTGACTGAAGCATAAGGAGTGAAATTGACTGAAGCATAAGCAAATAATTGTGCAACTAAATGAGTTAGATGAAATTCAACAAAATGCTCTCCAACAAACTATTTTGGTTCAACAACAAAGAATGAAGTGTCATGACAAGCTCATTAAGTAAAGACAATTCAAAGTTGGTGATTGGGCTTTGCTATTTGATTCCAAATGTAAATACTTCACTGGTAATTTCACCACTCACTAATTTGGCCCTTACGAAATCCAATAAGTTTTTTATAATGGTTATGTAAAGATAAAGAGAATTAATGAGGAAGAAGTTTTATTTTCGGTCAATTGTCACAAGTTGAAACTGCACAACATGATAATAGATCAAAATGATTTTATTTCCCTACTATTTTAGTCAGCTAAAATCTAAGCTATGGGTGTAGAGATTAATACTCCTACCCCTCTTTTCCCTGAGTTTATATTTTCAAAACACACACACACACACAAATATATATATATATGAAAAATAAAAGTAAAAAAGTTTATTTGTGACAATCCAAGTTACTAGCACAATATAGACTTGAACTTTCATTTGAAAACCAAGTAATTGGATAATGAAAATTACTAATAAAAATACCTATTAAGTGATTAGTATAATCATAACTATATTGTAATCAATGATCAAAGTTGTCAGTTACCTATTGTAATCAAATATTGATCTAAAGAGGATATCTACAAAGATGTGCATGTCTCCTAATTTATTTTTAAAAAACTCAATGGCTATATAACTTTGTACAAAACATTACTTTCTATTCAAAAGGGCTCAACATTGTATATGAATTCTTAGGGATAATAATTTCTAATCCAAATCATAAATAAAAAGGCACTCATTTGATCATCAATTCCAAAAAAACACAAGTTTCATTATCCATTTAGAAGGAAACGAGTTATATTCATACTTGTCAAAAAAATCAACTTCGTCTACAAGAAAAACATTCAAAGATAGACTCAAAGTATGCAATAAAATACTCCAAGCAATAAGTGAAGAATTGAAAAATCTAAAGCATCGTGATTGAAAACTTCAATAATTATTCCTATAATATCAAGAACAATAAGAGTAATTTCTCAATACTTTTGAATTTTGTTCATAATCAAAATTGAAATAAATAGTAATACATTGTTACCAACCATTCATCCCTTTTAACATATATCTTAGAAATATTTTCAAAGCCATTTGTAATCATTATTGTCCACATTAATACTTCTAAATCATACCTTCATACCTAATTTAGACTATTTAATCATCATACAAAACTCTTTGTATGTACATTATCTATCTATACTTATCCATAATTACTATTTTAAACCATCATTTCACTACCCCCATATATATATATATATATATATTCACTCTCATAATCACTACAACCAATCTAATTGTTGTACACATACATCTTCATTATCAATTTTGAAATGAATCTCACTATCTCTCTATACATATATCCTCATGATAAACATTGAAATGACACTTATATTTGAGTGACAACCTCTTTGTTTTGTCCTCATATGCCTTACAACAAGTGTTTACTTTATATTTTCTATTTTGAAACTATATACTCTATTTTAAACATTATACTCTATCACCTTGTTATTGCATTTGAAAATAACCTGCCACCCTATTGCTCATAATTGTGAACAGCATACTTTGCTACACTTTGAAACTTTTATATTCCTACCTTTTCTCTCAAAATCGAAGTTGTTCCTCAACAATATAGATTATTAGTCACATGGAGAAAATAAGAGGGCTCAAAAAAGGTATGTCTTCATCAAATTTTACACGAGATGTCTCTTCAGTTTAGTCTATTCATGAAAGAGTATTGGCATAAACATGTTTAGTCTTCTGATAGCAAGGTTTCTATACGTTTTTCATAAGCTATCAAATTATTGTGTGAGAATTTCAAGTTGATTATGCAATGTATTCTTAATGGAATTTCTGAAAACTAGTTACAGTCAGAGAAGTTAGAAAGGCACAAAGGTTTTCAAATATTTCATTCTATACACAATATATTGATTGTAATAAATATTTTAAATGCATTGTTCAAGAAATTTGTTAAATAGGGATATTGATTCTGGATTTTGTATAAGTTTGAAGTGCGCATATTGCTTAAAAATGGAAATGGTTGTTGAAATACAACAAGAAAATTTCAGCACCCACGCCTAGTGCATTAAGCACCTGCACTAGTGTGGGTCCCACAGGGCTATTTTGGTGCATGTCTATTTTAGTTATCCCTTAATTAATATGGACAATAAAATGTAATCTAGTCTAAAAAATAACTTGTAATAGTTAACTGAGAGTGATAAACTCAGTTAGTTCAAGGATTTCGAGTTAGAGGTAGTTAGTGAGGCATGCAAAGTAATTCTAGTTGTAACATAGTTCGAAGTGCAGTGGTGCATTCGTTAATGCAAGTTGTAATCAGTTTAACTCAGTTAAGTGAGTTAAACTCAATTATGCTAGTTGTAACTGCTTGATACACTAGTGAGAGATCAAGTGAATTAAATATTAATTAATTCACAATTAGTGATCTCACATACAACTGGCGATTTACTATTATTAGCTGCATGCACGTCAAATCCAATGGAGACCTAGTTGAGATCTAGGTGAAAGGGAAGTTAACTATCAGTTGTAAGATTATTGGGTTGCGCCCATGCAACCAAACACCCATTGGAGTGCCCATGATACTTGCGCAGTCAAGGAAGGCTCTCTGGAGGTAGTAAGTTGGCTAAGTATTGGTCAATTTTATGCATGACAATGTGAGACAATTAGTTGAGTACTGGAGGGCTCTTGTGAGAAGATTTTTGTATGTAATTGTTTCATGATCCATGCTGAATATATATAATAGGAGATAGTGGGGTTTCTAGCAGCAAGATTTCCCTGGGAAATTATCTGTGTTGTGTTTGATTTGATTCTTATTTACTTCATGTGATTGGCGATTGTGTTTTAATTCTGCAAAATATTTGTAGAAGCGATTCAGCATTTAAATTTAGTACATTTTTAGATCGGATTGAATCCAATATATACATGCATGTTGTATAATTTCTACAATGGTAGTTAGATATGAGCCTTATAAAATTTGAAATAACTCATTTACACCAAGAATGTCAACTAATACTTCAAAATGTAGGTTGGATTGACTTATTCTCTATGTTTCAAGGCCACAATATGGAAGTCACAAGAGCCTTTACTCAAATTTTTGATGATGAATGTGCACAATTGGGTAACCTAATAATTTATCTCTTTGAGCACTCATTGTCTCAAATTATTGGCTTGTATCAACCAAGGGAAAGATGGTTAAAAAACAAACCTATTGAAGAGAAATCTTGGACACCCTTCCTCAATTGGTTAAGACAAAAACCCAATTGGGCCATAAGAGTGCCAAGAAGCTGGCTAAAATATCACTGGAAAGATCTACTCTTTCCCATCCAAAAATATATAACTCATAAGGGAAGATATAGTGTTATGTTTCTATACCATATATTCTTAATTTTGCATCTCAAGAATGAAAAACCCGTAAATATGCATTGTTATCTATTGAGCAATCTAATAAAAATGGCCAAGACTATCCAAATGAAACCAAGGAATGAGAATCAAAAGCGTTGATCATCATGGCCTCATCAAGATGATTTTCCAACATGAATTACAGAAGAACGACGCAATCTAAGAGAAAATCCTTATTGACAATGGTTTTGTGGAAGAAATAAATGATGAAGACAATCTAATTAAGTTTAAAGAAGAGGAATAGGATGAATTTGTTCAACTAAGGGAATCAAAGAGAACAGTTTCTAGGGATAACAGAAAGAGGGAAGTGGAAGAGCCCACAAAACAACCAATCATATATCAAAGAAGGATAACCAAGACTATATACAAGGAGTTCATAAACAAGGTAAACATGACAACCAACAATAAGTACAAGCATTTACAAAGATTACTATGAAACCAATAACAAAGTTCTTTACCCCTACAACACCAACACTATAAGTTGTCAAAAGTCATAATATTGTATGTGATTATATTGAGTCTTCAAAAGCAGACGAAGGAGAACCATCTACATTTGCATGAAGATAAAAATAACCCTTCATATTTACAATAGAGAAAAAGGAACCATCACCATTTGAAGAAAGGGACCTTTCTGTCTTTACCAAAACTCAAAAAGGAACTTATGTAGTATCCCAATATTTAAAGGGAAATTTTCTTATGTCATTTTTAGAGCTAGACATGAACAAGAAAGAAAAGGAAAACTAGGAGATTGAAAAGAGAGGTTGAAAAGATGAAAACATTAGAAAGGTATATTAAAAATCAAAATTAGATGCTCACTGGGCATAATATTAATATTATGGAGTAAAATGAAAGATTGAAGGAAGAGAATAAGAGGTTGACAAAGGGAAATTTCTTGATAACAAAGCAAGGATACCAATGGTACAAACAAAGACAAGCATTAAAGATTAAAAATTGAAGTTTGAGGGTAAAGGTACTAATTTAAAGACCAAGGCAACCAATATAGAGAGGTTCCACATCTAATGTGGATTTCATCTTACGAGTAGTATGGGCCCTATAAAGATGAAAATGAGAACATAATTTTGAATGCATGAGGACATGTAATAATGTATCTTGGAGGAGATGTTGGTCCTCATTTTTGTCATAAAAATTCACTTAAATTATCATCATTTCAGCGATATTTACCCCATTTTCCTTCAGTTTTGCCTCATTGTGCTTATATTGTGCAAAATAACGCCAAAAAAAACCATAAAGTTGTACTTACATTAATTTATTTAATTGTTGTTATTTAACAATTTTTAAGTGTTGAAAAATCATTATACCAATTTTTACAGCAAATAATTCGATTTGGTAATTTCTCCTTCATTGAGATATTTGCATATGGTTTGGAGAAAAACAAGAATATGGGTTTTGTTCCCAACCTCCACAAGATGTATAGCTTCCTCCTAGATTTGGACGAGTTTGGAGAATCCCTATCAACGCAGGGTCAACATTTCCATAGAAGGGAAAATCACGCTAAACCAACATGGAAATTTTCCCCTACTTCTAACACTCATGATTTGACATGAATTCAACTACCACCAAGGTCAAATTTTTTGAGTGTGGGTGCTAAATTAGGCACATAGTTAGCTCATAGAGGATTATTAACTTGTTAGTTTCATTCTTTTTTGTATAAATAATCATAGAGAGCACTAGAAACAAGGGAATTAAACTCCTTTATACCAATAAACTTTTAATTAAGTTTCACACTTATTTTCTTCATTATATATATAACAACTCTTAGGTTCTACAGTCAGTGCTTTTTTTTGTGTGTGCTAGTTAAAGCTTGGAGGGCCTCTAGTCTCTTGGCATGTACACATATCTTTCATGTGTATATACTTTAGTTTCAGGTGCATTTTTTTGCAAGTAAATATCTCTTTGTGCTTTCTTTAATTTTTTATTATATGTGTGTAAATTAGCCTTAGTTTATATTGTAGCAAACAATTCCTTTGATTAAGTGTAGAATTTTCTTTCAAATGAAGCCTAATATTTTTTTTGGTAATGATTGGAGTGGTCTACATAGTATTGTTGTAAGCCTCTTTCACCTATGGGAGTAAAACAAAGATGCTACAATTTTTTAGATATAGATTTCGGAATCTCCACAGTCATCATTTTTTTGGACAGAAAAATGATGACTGTGGAGATTCTGAAATCTATATCTAAAAATCTACACCACAGAAACCTCCCATCTATCAATGCTACAACTTGATTTTCTACCCATTGAGAACCCAATGGATGCTTGATTAGCTAATTAGACTTGACTCGATTGATTTGATTTAGAGTAGCATTTTCATTTAATGCATAAGTTATTAGAAACCTTTCCCAATTAACAATCTCTTGAAATGAAGATAGTATTGTTCTGTGAGCCATTTGAGGCATTATATCTCACAACCTATTTTTCCACCTTTACAAGCTTTGGTGCTCTAGCTTGGAAAATATTAGTTTCTATTTTATCTTGAAAGTTACATTGCTAGTCTAGAACTTTGTTTTACATTGCAGTATTTCAAGGATAGTCATGATGTCAAGTTAGAGATATTATTATTTTCCACTACAGTGACTTCATGTATTTATACTTTCTTCAATCATAGATGTTAAGCTTGAATTCCATTCTTAGTCAAAGATTGAATTTCGTTCTCATTCAAAGTTTAATTAGTGAGTTAAGTAACTTTCACATGCTTTTGATTTTAGTTTGAATTTCATTCTTTACTTATGTCTTCAATTAATATTCATTATTAGTCCTTAAATCTTATAGCTCATTTGTAATTTGATATAAAATTCATTCTTATTTAAGTTTATTATTCATTACGGTGACACATTATAAAACTAAGCTAATTATTTCACATATAGTGAGTGTTTTTCATTAGTTTACAAATAACAAGTTGATATAATAAATGTATTAATTAATGAAAGTAAATTAGACATAACAATAGGGTCCTAACAATGGAAACAATTATTGGCTCTAAGTGTAGAGCAAGATCCATGATTTTGTCCAACTAAGGGAATTTTACTCTAATATGCACATATTCAATCCCTAAAATGGGGAAGGTATAATTGAAAATGAATTTCCAAAAACATAGGCTATCATGTGGATTTAGTTAACATGACAATTGCAAGTTCCATTCTATACATTAACCATCTTAATCCCTTAACATTTGAATCGACATGATTCAAAATAAAAACCCACTAATTACTCCAATATATAAAACCATTCATTATAAGAGATTACGAAAACCATAAGAATACAACATCACCCTAAAACAAAACAAAAAATGTGAAAGGGGGGTGACATTCCATAATCATAATAATGTCTAAACCGTCCTTGAAGAACATTTATTGCATCTAACAGGTATAACAAATACTTCTTCAATAATCATCCCAATGAGGAATTGTTAATATAAACAACCAGTAACAACTAAACAAGGACCAATTAGCTTATTTTGAGGCTTTGGCCCATTTTAAATCATACTCTTAGGAGGGATGATTCAATGAAAATCCACATTATTAGCTTACAACTAATGCTATCAATACTATCTACAAGTTGATTATTTCATTTGTCACTAGGTTTTTGCAAACTTTCCCACTACTCCTTAAAAATCAAAGGCATAGCTTGATATTCTAGTTCTTAGGGTGAAACAAAAATGGGTGGAACAACTTACATTCAATTGTTTGTGGAGCTAGTGCCATCATATACTCATCAAATCAAAACAAAGATGGGATTGCATAGTCATATTATTTTTAGGGGTAGTATAATAACATGTAGATAAGTGATGTTAATGTGGAATGTAGGAAAGTTGAATGGATTACTTCTCTTATACAATAAAGGGACACATAATGGTTTTGGGAGTTTGTGAAAAGTGAGAACAACATGGTTAATATGTTGGCTTCTGATTTTACAACTAAGTATTTATTTGTATGGTGGTAGTATTGTATTTTTATAAATGGTGTTAATGGTTAGCCTCGTTGTTGGTTATGATTGATAAAGTACTTGAATTCGGATGCATTCTTGAGTTAGAGGGAGAACTTAGTTTTGAAGTGTGTGTATCGATCGCTATTCCATATGAGTAAAATTATGTTTAAGTGTAGACATATAAAATTAATATTAGCTTGGAGTTTGAATGAGAATGGTTAATTGTGCAATTTTCATATTATGTTGTGTGCATGGTATTTTTTAAGGATTTAAATATTTTTCTTATATGTAGTAATGTAAGTGACTATTTTGGTTTGAAAATTCATGTGTATAGAATTTAGGAAAATATTCAACAAATATGTAATTTTCAATTTAAATTGGTAAAATTTTGGTTAATATGTGTGTAAAAAATAGGCTAATTTTTAACTAAATTGACCAATATTTAAAAAAAAAAAAAACAAAAACAAAAACAAAAACAAAAAACTCATTTGTGAAATTTCCCTAACTATGTGGGAAAGAAAATAGAATGAAATATCATATAAAGTAATGTAAATGGTCACAAAAAAGACCAAGAGTCACAAGGAAGTGTATAAATGTGTATCCTAACTAATAATAAATACATTCAATAATTTATTCTAATCCTGTGTTCACATTCCATGTATGTTTAACATGTATCAAAATAGGCAATTGTTTGTCCAATTTGAGCCACTGGATTTGTGGCCACTATGTGCATTTGAGTGGCACATCGTGAGCTTGTCAGATTAGAGACATGAGACATCACTTTAAAGTTATCTACAAATATATCTAGCATCCAGTCAGGTTTTATGTTTTTTAGTGGCATTTAATAACTTCTATATTTTGGCGTGTTCGCCCTGGCGCTCATGAATTTCTGTCATTATATTTGGGTGTTATTTCTTTCCACGATTTGCTACCTTTTCCAATACCTTCTCATGACCATCATGAGGTTATTATTGTCAACCTCCACTCCTTGTGAGGCGTTACTCTAAGCATTTTTGGAACTCAACCACTCTTTCTGAGACCTCTATTTCCGTGGCATGGTAGAAACGCCTATGTCATTCCTGGCCCATCATTTCTTTGTGTGACAGTCGATACGCAATTCTAACTTGAAGAGCGATTGGTCTGACCCTTTCGCTATCCGTTTCATTAGTAACACTCCCTGAGTACCTAACATTTCTTGATATTTCTTGCTGTCATGTCAAGTCGACACTCTATTCTTCGAATCTGTGACAATTGGTCAAAATCCTTTTCACTAATTTTTTTCCCCGGTGTTAAATATAAGCTACCAGGCCAATGCATGGCACAGTTACTCAGTAAATTTTCCCAGGTTCGACTCCATAAGACTGTTCATATTCCCCGAATTCGGTATGACAAGGGGGGGATAATATTTCTTAGGTACGAAGTGGTTGAATATATGAGAAATATTGCCTGTGAGAAATGTTGTGAAGTTACCCAGGTTGCCACTGTGTCTTTCTCTCAATGAGCCATGAGTAAAACTAGTCAAATAATTGCCATTTGTTTTATCTGGGAAGCGCCATGACCCACCATTCCATCCGGAATGATCATTTCGGGATTGGAAGAAAGAGAGATAATTGTGGGCTTTCTTGGTGGACTAGTTATCGCTATGTATATGGGGGATCCGAAGTAATTGTTGAAAGAACGAATTAACATAGGATCCGAAGATGCGCAGGACGTTGGGTAGGGAGCTCAGTTATCCTCATCTCTTTCTCGAGCTTTTTTCCGAATCAATTTCGTCTTAATTTTGTTTTTAGCTAAGAGAGACAGAAACTAACCCAGATTCACTCAATTACATTGTGTCAGATTTCCATGTTGTATGATAGAGTATATATTGTTTTTATGGACATATGATGTATGGAGACACATTTGAAGAGCCTACGTCCTAAAGTGATGATATTTTCTTGAAGACATGGCTAGTGAGTATTTATCTTCCTCATTATTCTGTGGTTCATTGATTGTTGAAGCGCGGGGTTACCAAGATTGTTTTTGAAGTTTAAATTGCTAAGATTGATCCTTTGTTAAAGTCATTAAGAATTCTAATAATGTCTATTGCTAAAAGCACACTTAAAGTTAGTGAAGACACTTTCATAGATATTTAAATCTCTCTGCAAAATGCACAAGAAAAGATTGACTTTTTGCATCTTGAATTTCAATTCCAGCAAGAAGAATTATAGCAATGGGGTCATCATTGTGAATCTGTTTTTGTTCAAAACATTGAAAGATTCCCATAAGCAGCAAGTCAATAATGTTGCAGTTGACTCAGATTGAGTACCTAATGAAGGAGCATATTTGCATGAAGATACATAAGTTTAGTCTGCACTTCCTAAGCCCATCATCAGACCTAGGGAAGAGCTTGTTAGCAACAAGCACAAAACAGAGCTTGGATATGACAAGGATGTGTTCTTTCATATTCCAGATTATTCAAAGCCCATCCAGTTTCAGAGTGCTAGATTTATTCATAACATTGCATCTTCATATGTTCTAGATTTTTCTCCTCTTCCACAACAACAACAAAAAAAATGTTAAATGCTAAGATTGTGACCGAGTTTTCCATATAAAAGATCAATGGTTTGATCTTCATCCATGTGAGCATTGTCATAAAACCACTCATTCTTCACACAAATGCTTCAAAAACAAGCCTTCTGCAAGAACAAATATTCATCTTGGATGGATCACTTCTTGGAAATGGGCTTCAACAGCCAAGAATATGTTTCAGTCATATGTCAAAATCTCTTCTAGAATATTAAAATGCCTTGCATTTGAGTTTTCTCTATCATCCCACCTTGTATCTGACAAGGGGGAAAGTGATGGCCATATACAAGCCTCAAAGCCACATCAAGTGAGACTTAGCCACAACCTACCATACCAGATTCAAAGTTGTAGCCAAAGACATAGGGCCCCTGAGCATGTCGTTGGTTGGTGGTCAACCTTAAACTATCTTTGCGGGGTTGAGACCTCCCTTTTCAGGTTGAGCTTCTCCCTCTTCAGATAATTGGGGACACTTCTTCTAGCAAAAGACTTCAGCTTATTTCCAGTTTTGGAAGAGTTCCAGGAATTTCATTAAGCATTCCAGAGTTGGTGGTCATCCTTAAACCATCACAGGTTGAGACCTCCCTTTTCAGGTTGAGGTTCTCCCTTTTTACGCAGGTTGCAGACCTCTTTTTTCTAGGTTGAAGGTCTCCCTCTTCAAAGCATTAAGAGCACTTCCTCTAGCAAAAGACTTCAACTTCTTGTCAGATTTGGAAGAGTTCCAAGAACTACACTAAGCGTTCTAGAGTTGGTGGTCATCCTTAAACCACCTCTTTATGCCAACATTTCAGAGAGCACATTCAACCTAGTGTTGCTATGCATATTTTTGCACATTTTATATTACAACTCTCTTCTTGGACTCATACATACCCCTTCGGATTAAGGGGGGAGTGTTGGCCACCTAATCCACTAAAAATTGGTGTGGAGTGTAAATGGTCAAAGAGAGTCCAAGAGATCACTTGGTATGTGAAAACCATGAGTAAAAAGAAAGTATATAAATATATACCATAATTAACAGTAAATGCATTCAATGATTTATCTTAATCTTGTATTCACATTCTATATGTCTTTAACACAAAGTCTTCTCTATTTTTATTCTTATTAAAATAAATGCAAGTGAGTTAACCAATTTTATATTTTGTATTAAATACAAATATTTAAAAACTTCTAATCTATATTATATTTTATAAATAATACATTATAAATAAAAAAACATATTATATAATTTTTTTATTTTTTTTTTATTTTAAAAATAAACATCCAGCACTTTTATATATATAAAACATTCTTTTAACTTATTTTCCTTAATTGTTCTATTAATTCTCACCCCCGTCGTATATCAAATAGACATTTTTAAAAATCTAGAAAACTATATGGATTTGCCTTTAAAATGGATATTGAACAAACAATTTTGAGACCAATGAAATTAGTAATAAACTAATTATTTATGTATCTTGAAAATATTTTAATATAATTATAAAATATTTTGAATTTTTAATAATATATTATTTATGTATATTTGCAAATTTTTTATTTAGAGTAAATTGTTGATTGTAACTCACGCTATATAAATTTATATTTAATTATAAAAATAAATTATAATCATTTTAATTAAAAATTTTAATTTTATATAATTTCATGTAATATAATTTTATATTTATCTATAAATTAATGTATAATTATTTAAATTAAAAATTTATATTTTAAATAATTCCTTAATTAAGCTATTTCTTAGTGTTTCTAAGAAAGACAACTTAAAATAACTTTCAACGATAGTGTGACTTGTTAAAAGCATGTTGTTTATTTGGAATGAGCAAACTATATATAAGGAGGGTAACAAAGCTTTCTTAAAAATATATATATTATATTATATTATAGGATTTGGTTTAAAGTGAATTTTGGAAATGCATGGGTTATAGCATCAGGGGAATTTCCACATAAATTTATTAAAGTCGGCAACTTTATATTTTATGACTAAAAAATTAGATAAAAATGTAGTTTTATATTTTATATAAAATAAAAAAGATATATTTATGTTTTTAGGTGTTTTTTTAATAGGGATTTTACAAATTAATTTTTGTTTTAATTATAAAGTTTGAACCGTAAAATGTTAATATATAAAAACAAGTATAGATCCATCTTAACTATGGACAAGAAAAATTAAATCTTTTAAAGTGCAAACCTTTTTTAGAATGTAAAACTTGAATAAAATGTTTGTACCTCTAGAGATTTGATCTCTAAAAGCATTGCCTTTTTTAGTATATAAAATGGATTCATTATATTTAAAATTTATTTGGACATAGAATAGCCATAAAAGAAAAATAAAATCAATTGTTTTATATAATATATATACAGTTTAATTTAGTGTTAATATTTTTATTTTTACTTTTTACTTCTTTTTTTTCCCTATAAAGTTGATATAAGATTATGATGTTTCTAATGAGCATCTAAATATTATATTTATGGTTGAGACATAGAGTGAAATGTTTTTACCACTTCTCCTTAGTATGACCATTAAGGCTGAGATTACTGACATGTTTTATAATACTTTTAATTAAACAAACCAAACACATATATATGCATTTTTGTGTTTTTATTATAACATACTTGAAATATTTGTTTATGGTTGAAATTGAGAGTGAATTTTTTTTTACCACTTCTCCTTAGTATGGCCACTAAGAGTGAGATTATTGATCATTTATAATATTTTAATTAAACAAAACAAACATCTATATTCATTTTTATATTTTTATTATATTTGATGTTTTTTAATTTAAGGATTTTTTTTAATTTATAAAGGACATGTGTCAATTCCAAGTTGAGCACAAACATAATTACACATTTCTCTTATATTGAACTATAAAATTAAACCTCTCAACTCAAACTATATATAAACCATATTTAAATTACAAAATTAAAAAAAAAAAAATTATAAATTTACTATATCATTTATTAATTATCACATGCACTATAACACAAAGGGGGTTTTAAGGCAATATTTGAGTCAAATTATAGATAAGTTGTCTTAACTTGAGACTAAAAAAAAAATTGTGTATTGTCTTTAAGCAGGTGTCTCAAATTATTGTCTTAAAAAATCTTCTCTATAAAGACAATATATAACACAAGTGTTGTTGTCTCTCCAGATACAATTTCATTTTTGTCTCTTCGGAGACAATTTCATTTTTTTCTATACAGAGATAATAGTTGGATTAAAAACATATTGCCTTTATAGAGACAATATCATTTTTGTCTCTCCGAAGACAATTTCTTTTTTGTCTCTATAGAGACAATAGATGGATTAAAAACATATTGTCTTTATAGAGACAACATGTCGTTTGTCTCTTTAAAGACAATATATAACAATGGATTGAGAAAAATATCTCACCATTGAAATAAATAAATAAAAATAGTCTTTAAATAAAAATAACTACAATATTATTGATTAATTCATGTTAGGGCACATTGGAATCAAACCACTAATCTCCTACTTATAAAGCAGGTGCTCTTCCATTGAGCTAGCACCCTTTAAAAAATTATGTGAGGAGTTATGACAATACTTGAAATAGCATATATAGGAATTGATAGTCCACATGTCAAGTTCATAATGTGTTGGGCTCATCATCTCATTGCACATCTTAATACCAAAGGTTAACTGCCACCATTCACAACCTATCTTCAAGTTGGGTACATTCATCTCATATTTCGGTTTCAAATTTCATAAGTGTTGTTGACTATATTAGCCCCTCCATTCAAATTTTTGGCCTGCTGTCCCGTTTGAATCTGTTTAAAACCTCTGTGGTGGCCTAGGACCCTCGTATCCTACCTATCGTTACCATTCCCACCCCTAAAATACATTAAAAAAGGCCCTAGTTTTGTATCCGAAAATATAAAAAGGCCTAGCCCTTTTGGCCCTGGCCCCTCTGTTTTTCTACTCCGCGCGACCAAAGGCTGTAACCAAGTGCAAAGGCATTAGGCACTTATCAAATTTTATCGGGCTAAATTATAACCATCGATCTGAATGGATCAGACAACATTCACAAGGCTCCATCACGCCCATACCCCACCCTTTGTCCGCACATCCATTGCATCTCAGCCGTTCATTCACGCGCAGATCTGACAGTCTGCATCTCTCCCGCCTTGTGGTCCCCGCGCCCTAAAAACCACCGCTTAAAAAAAGTTGTATTCCCCGCACCGCTTTTGAAGGGCTGGTGGTATTCCGCAAATCACAGCGATTCCATACGCTGATCGCCGCGTGTCCCTCTGTACGGTCCCAAAACCGCTCCATTTCGCGCGTTATTGTTCGGTCGTAGTCGCGCAGCGAAATTAACGTGAACCGTCAGATCCTAAGGCCTTCATCCGATGGTGGCCAATCTTCGAAGCTGCATGCGTTTTAAACCAAGCTTATAACGCCCGTGGCCCACCATCGCATCACCGCCCGACACAATATTAACCGTTGATTTCTTTTTTGATCGTATGGCCTAGAATTATTTACCTGTCTTGCTGTTGACTCAAGCCTCCCTCCACGTCATCCCGCCACGCGTTTCCATCGTGCATCCCTCAGCCTCCCATATATCTTTTTAGGTCGAAGGACCACTGTCCACGTCTAATTTCACGTATTCCTTCAATTCTTCTCTGTCGTTCCTCTGTGTTTTCCACCACCCCACATCGCTTCAACATTTCGATAAGTCTACACCACCATATCCATAGATCTGCCACGCCACCATCCCTGTGTCTGGTTTTCTTTAACGAGTTTGTGGTTTTGCAGGTTTGCCGCGGTAGAGAATTATCATGATTCACCGCCTCCATTACAGAAGCTGAGAACGCATGACAGGATCTTGTTTCAGGAGCAAAATTTATGAAAAAAGATCCGGGAGCTGCTATGATATGACCACCATTAAAGAAAGCAAGGATATAAATCTATTAAACCCTCCAGGGTCATTCAAATGCACAGGTTGAGCAGATGAAGAATTAATGGCGCAGATAGAGAATATCAGTGAAGAGCAAGGGATTAAAGAAATGCATTTAAAGACTTTGGGGCTTTTACATAACCTTTTGGAGGAAAATTACCGGATCGAAGACCCTGCAGATCACTAGGAAGATCTTTTCACAGAAAACAATGCCCTCAAGGTTTATTTCAACTGAATTTTCTTCAGGAAAGGACAGAAAGTTCATGAGAATTTCTCTCTATACCGTGTTCCTGAAGGGATTTTCTACCCAATACATTTATTTCTGCCGGCAACAGAGTACACACAGCTCAGCATGGTCATTTAGCAATATGGGTGCGAAGGTTTTCCGCCATTTTGTTTAAATTAAGCCAATTAAATGAGCATCACCTACCACATTTTCTGGGATTTTCTGTTTCTTCTATAAAAACTCAGAAGAAAGACATTGTAAGGGTTCTAGACTTTATCAGAAAATTGTGCAGTGAAAGGAATTTTTTGTATACATCTTGTAAAGCTTCTGTATGAAGGCTCAGAGCCTGTAGGGTCTCAGTGAGGAGGAGTTCTATCTGTAATGAGGATTCTGGTCTTTGGTATTTCACAGTATGTAACTTTCTCTTATGTGTTTAATATAACATTTCATTTCATTCACTTTCTTGTATCCTCTATGGGGATTCGAGTGGCTCCCACTTTAGTATAGTTATTTCATCATCCTAGCAGATTGATGTGCCATACATCTGAGTCAAGCCCTTTAAATATGGCTCATGCATGATATATTGTTCCATATTCATCTCAACCATCTTTCTACTATATTAGTTGCTTTGGGAGGGTGCTTTTAAAACGCCATTGTCATGTATGGATTCTTAGATTGATAAGCCCATATATGGTTCTGTTGTGTATCTGGGTATGAGTCCAAAGTTAACTAATATCTTCTAAATGTTTCTTTCACTACATACACCTTCTGATATTTGATTTCTGTGGCATATTACTTGAATCGGCCCTCTTTACAGTAAATTGTCTCTTAACTGTCTGATGCTTTGGTGTTGGAGCTTTGCATCTTGTCTCTGTAACATTACTTTCCCTGTGGCAGTATCTATAAGTTCTGGTCCCATTTAAATCAATTTCCTTGTTTACAAGAGATAGCAAGAGAGCCTTTGGATTGACACCCAAGTTTTATTATACGCTCCTTGCTATGCTAAGATGTCCTAGGCACTGGTCTATAGCAACTCTAGGTTGTCTCTAGGAGCGACAATATCTGTCTAAAACATCTTTCTGGCGCCGTTGCCGGGGAACGAAATTAAGAAAATCATTATCCCTGGGCCTCGACAAATCATATTCACTCTCTAATCAGGTGAGCACAGAGAGTTGAAGAGTTGCATATCTCTCACCTTGGCGACTCCACTGTTGTTTATTTGATAAATCTATTTGTAGTCCTGGCTCCCCGTAAGCCACACCTGAGGTCAGATACATCACAGTCAAAGATACCTTCAGTGCCTGACCCAGAGAATATTATACATAGAAGAAGTTGGAAAGAAAAGAAATCAGCCTGTGCTGAAATCCCTGAGTTTTCCATAGAAGATTATCCATCTTCTTCTTCTCAAGAAATTCCAGTAGAAAATCCCGACTCCACTGAGGAAAACCCTGAATATTACTAAGATAGCCCACCCAGGGGAAGTGCTAGAACCAAAGAGAACTTTTGTCCTAACCCTGAGGCCGAAGAATTTAAAGAAGTTACAGAGGTAGCCCCTGTTAATCGTGAATTGTTTCCATCTACACCTCAGGCTGTTGTACAGTATATTCCTATTGTTATCCATACTCCACTCCCACCTCCTCCTCTTCCTTCATTTGTACATCAGATTGTTGCACAACCCCCACCTCTTCCAATGGCAAATGTTCCTGCCTTCTTGCTGAATAAATATGCTCCCCTGGCAGTACCTCAAGTGTTGAATGATATGCCACAAGATTATTTAAAGATATTGCCCAGATTCACTGGGGAAAACGAAATTGACGCTCAGAAACATCTTGAGACTTTCTTCTCTTTTCTAGAAAACTTTAATGTTGAACATTTGGAAGTGGTCTTAAGACTGTTTGTGCAATCTCTGGATGGTGAAGCCAAAAAATGGTTCAAAACATTAGGAAACCGTTCCGTAACCACTTGGGATGATATGGAAAATACTTTTCTCAGAAAATGGGGAGAAAAGAAAGATCATGGACAGTGTCTTACTGAGTTCAATACACTCAAGAAGAAATATAATGAAGGGGTGTCATAATTTATCAAGATATATAATAAGTTATATCTAAACCTCCCTGCAGATATGAAGCCTCATCAGAATGCTGCCAAAGTAGTTTTCATAGCAACCTTTGACTCAGATTTCGGTGTCTCTCTCAGGGAAAGAAAGCCTGCCACCCTAGATGATGCTCAGTCAGATGCTCTTGAATTAGAAGCAAATTTTTCTTCCACTGGAAAATTAAAAGGGAAAGCCGAACAAGATACTAGAAGAAGGGGGAAAGAAGAAGAATCTACCTCTAATCAGGATAAGGATTCAGATAAAATTGAAGAAATGAGCAAAATGATAAAGAAGCTTTCTAATAAACTGGTCAAGCTTGAATTGGAGACCAAGAACTCAACCTCCAATAACTTTCAAAACGCTCCAAATAGGGGTTACAATCCTCAGTATAGGAAGCCACCCCTGCAAATACTCCCAAGGGAAGCTAAGGAGCAACAGGACCAAGTGCCACACCCATTGTACCTAGAAGGTCCAGCAGATGACTCTGCTGAAGATGTTGCCTATGAGCTGCAAGATGCAAATCTTGCCTTCTCAAACAATGACGAAATAGAATGTCCTTTGCAAGAAGAAGAAGAAGAGATCAGAGATACAGAAGATGCAGAAATTGATCACTATTGCAAACAGTTTAATGATTTCATGCAAGCACATTTTAACAGAAAATATGATCTCAGATCTTCAAGGAAGAGGATTCGGACTCAGGATCAAGAAGAAGAGCCTCCCTAGAAGGAAACACCTGCTCAAAAGGAGTCAACAAAGCAAAAAGTCACAGACAAAGGTAAGAGTCCTATAAACAAACCTCCGCAGTCTAATGATCAAGCTCCTTCTTCTTCAAAAATAGTCACTCCTCCTAATGTTGAGTCTGTATCAAAAGAAGTTAAACCTTCAGCTGAAAATAAAGAGTCAAAAGAAGTTTTAATAGAAAACCCCCCTCCTACTTTCAATTTGCAAAAAGAACTTGAGAAAGTCAAAATCCCAGTCCCTTTGACTGAACTGTTAAAACAACCCGCATATCAATCTCAAGTTACTTCTTTATTGCTCCCTCCTGAAGCACCAATAATCCCAGAAAGTCTTAATCTTCAAGAAGAAATACCCATGGTAGTTTTTGGTCCACATGTCGAGGAGATAGACCCTTCTACTCCTCCTTTCTATGTGTCTCTAGTTATTCATGACCTGCTGTTACACAATTGTACGTTAGATTCTGGAGCTTCCCATAATCTTATTCCTTTTTCAGTCATGGAGCAACTAGGTTTGCAAATCACACGTCCATATAAATATCTATATTCATTTGATTCCAAAAGAGTTAAATGCTTAGGGATGATCAAGGATTTGGTAGTCAATCTGGCCCAAATTCCAGCAAAAAGTGTAGTAATGGACATTGTGGTAGCTGACATCCCAGCTCGTTTTGGCATGTTGTTTTCAAGGTCCCGGGGAACAAAAATTGATGGGTCACTCAAAATAGACTTAACATATGCCACTATCCCAGTTTTTGGTGGCCAGGAGAGGAGGTTATACAGAGAAACCAGATTTGTCAAGATGGTTACAAAAGCTGACAACTCAGAGAATTCACCAGTCTATAGCAAGGAGGGAGATTTTTCATGTTTTATGCTTGAAGAAGATCAAAACTTTGCTCAGGAACCATCATTCTGTCAGATCAAGACTGAGCAGCCTTTAGAAGACCATGAAGTAGGAGTATGGACTCTACATTTTGATGGATAAAATTCAAGAGAAGGTAATGGGGCTGGAATATTATTAATCTCTCCTACAGAAAAGTGGATCCCACTGTATTTTAAATTGGAATATGAGGCTACTAATAATGTGGATGAATATGAAGCACTACTATTGGGACTGCAGGCAGCCAAGAGCATGGGCATACAATGTTTAAAGGTCCTGGGAGATTCTGAGTTGGTGGTCAGACAAATCAGAAATCAATGTCAAACCAAGAACCCTCGGTTGAGGGCATATAGGAACGAAGTGTGGGACATGGTGGATAACTTCTTTTCAGCATTTAATATTCATTTCATGCCCCGAGAGTAGAATAGAATGGCAGATTCTCTTGCTGCAGCTGCCAGCACATTTCTTCCTCCTCAGAATCCTCTCCTGAGGTATGAAGTCGAGGTACGTTATAGGCCATCAATCCCAGAAAATATCAAGCACTGGCAGGTATTTGAAGATGAGGAACAGATGAAGAGATTCCTGGAAACAGTGGGAGAATTCTCTAATATGGAGATTGATGATTGCGAAGAAGAGGAGGCTGAAGATGTCTCAGAAAATAAGTGGGAAGAGAAAATGGCAGGAAGTAAAGTTTTGCAGCTGAAAGGAAACATTATACCTAGAGGGCTAGTGCCTCTAGAAATATTATTTGACAAGAATGATATCCCATTGTAGCCTAGCAAAATAGTAGAAGAAAATCAAGTGGAAGATCTGAATCTGGGTACTAATGCTGATCCCAAAATGGTAAAGTTATCCAAGAAGGTCATAGAGGAGTATAAAGAAAAATACCTGAAATTATTCCAATCATACAAAGATGTATTTGCATGGTCCTATCAGGACCTTAGAACTTTTGATATCAGCATAATGCAGCATAAAATTCCTCTGAGGGAAGATGCAAAACCTTATAAGCAGAAGCTCAGATAGATAAATCCTCTGCTACTTCCCTCCATTGAAAAAGAAATCAAGAAGCTGCTAAAGGCTAAAATAATTGTACCATTAAGGTACTCTGAATGGGTTTCTAACTTGGTCCCTGTCAGAAAGAAAAATGGGGAAATAAGGCTATGTGTGGATTTCAGGAATTTAAATAGAGCATATTTAAAATATAATTATCCACTGCCTAAGATGGACCACATCCTGCAGAAAGTGGTGGAAGCCTCTAGAATGTCAATGATGGATGGATTCTCTGGTTATAACCAGGTGGCTGTGTTTCCAGAAGACCAGAAGAAAACTTCTTTCACCACACCGTGGGGAACATTCATGTATGCCAGGATGCCTTTCGGATTGATTAATGCAGGGGCTACCTTTCAGAGGGCGATGGACATTGCTTTTGTGGGGGAGAAAGATAAATTTCTGGTGGTGTACCTTGATGATATCACAGTATTTTCAAAAAATGATGCTGAGCACATTGAGCATTTGCGAAGAACCTCTGAAAAATGCAGAAGGTATGGTCTTTCTCTAAATCCACAAAAGTCTTTATTTGCATTAGAGGAAGGCAAAATTTTGGGGCATATTGTAACTAAGGAGGGAGTAAGAATAGACCCTAAAAGAGTGGAGGTTATAAATAGTATTCCTCTCCCCAGAAATAAGAAAGAGGTGCAGGTGTTTTTAGGTCGCATAAATTTTCTGAGAAGGTTTATTCCTAACTATGTTGAGATAGTTAGGCATATAACAGATATGCTAAAGAAGAATAATGAGGTGAAATGGTCACAAGAATCATGGGAGGCCTTTTCTAGAATTAAAGTTGCATTTGCTGAAGCTCCTGTGCTAGCTGGACCAGATTATGCAAAGCCATTTATGATCTTTTCTTTTGCATCACCTCATACAGTAGCTGGAGTGTTATTGCAGAAAAATGAAGATGGATATGAGCAGCCTATTGCCTTTTTCAGTCAGGTGCTTCATGATGCAGAATTGAAATATAACATATTAGAGAAGCAGGCCTATGCCCTAGTAAAATCCCTCAAAGCATTTCGCGTATACATTTTGCAGTCTCACATCACTACATATGTCCCTACTGCAGCTGTTAAAGACATTCTGATTCAGGGAGATAGTGAAGGGAAAATGGGGAGATGGATTGCAAAAATACAGGAGTATGATCTGGATATCCGTCCTACTAAGTTGATAAAAGGGCAGGGGCTGGCTAGGATCTTATCAGAATCTAATTATCAAGCTCTGGGCATAAACCTGTCTATGCTTTCAAATGAAGAATCTGAAAACGAAAAAGAACAGCAAGGACTGGAGGTAGCCACTCAGAAAGCACATATAAAATATCTCACCAGTCCATGGTACAAAGAAATAGTAGAATATCTTTTGACACTCATCTGCCCACCCAGCTGTGATAAATCAAAATACAGAGCTTTGAGGTTGAAGTCACAAAAGTATATAGCTACCAATGGTCAGCTGTATTGGAGAGATCCTTCAGGCATTCTACTCCTGTGCCTCACAGAGGATGAAGTGGAAAGTATAATGATGGAATTTCATGAAGGAATCTGTGGAGGACACTATAGCTGGAGGGCCACAACTCATAAAATCTTAAAGGCTGGTTTCTACTGGCCAAAATTATTTGGAGATGTTTTTACTTGGGTCAGAAATTTGGAGTGTCAGAAATTTGGAGTGTCAGAAATTTGGAGTGTCAGAAATTATTTGGAGATGTTTTTATTTGGAGTGTCAGAAATTTGCTGAGAAACAGAAGTTGGCAGCTCTGCCCCTGATTCCAGTTCATGTAGATGAGCCATTTCAACAATGGGGAATAGATTTTATTGGAGAAATACATCCCTCATCAAGTGGACAACATAAATGGATATTAACAGCCACGGATTACTTTACAAAATGGGTGGAAGCCATACCTGCAAGGAATGCCACTGACACTGTCATCATAAAATTCATGGAAGAAAACATCATATCCAGGTTTGGCTGTCCTGCTAGAATAATAACTGATAATGCACAGGCCTTCAAATCTGCAAAATTCGTGAATTTCTGTCAACTGTATAATATTGCACTCAATCATTCCATAGCATACTATCCACAGGGGAATGGTTTGGCATAATCTTCTAATAAAAATTTGGTGAGGGCCCTGAAGAAAACTATAAACGAAAATCAGAAGAATTGGGATTCCCAATTGAAATTTTCTCTATGGGCTAATAGAATCACCAGCAAGCGAGCAACTGGGAAATCTCCATTCAAATTGGTATATGGACGAGCAGCTGTGTTTCATGTGCAGCTAGCTTTGCCAGTGGCACGTTTCATGCAAGAAAGTCAGGAGGAACCTGATGATATGGTCAGGAGAATCAATCAACTGGTAGAACTGGAGGAAATACAGGGCCAAGTGAATCAGAGATTAACGGAGTATCAAGAGAAAATGAAACACATATTTGATCATCATGCAAAAGATAGAAAATTGCAGATTGGAGATCTAGTTCTCAGATGGGATGTTTGAAGGGCTGAAAAAGGAAAACATGGCAAGTTCGATCCATTGTGGTTCGGCCCATTTAAAATTGTGGAACAGGGAGGCAATAATACATTCACATTGGAGAATTTACAGGGTGACCTATTGGATGCCCCTGTAAACGGCCAATTTCTCAAGCCCTACTTCCAATTCTGATTCGGGAAAAAGGTGGCCTAATTGTATCATATTGTATATTAATTCTTGTTTTATTAATGAATGAATGATGCAGGTGTTATAACGGATCATGAGAAGAAAAGGTTTTGAAGGGCAGAGTCGGCATAAAAGACGATCCAGCGGTCTGCAGGTTCTCGACACGTCCAGGTATGAACGTGTCGTCCCCAGATGGAGCCGATGTTCACTATATTAGCCCCTCCATTCAAATTTTTGGCCTACTGTCCCATTTGAATCTATTTAAAACCTCTGTGGTGGCCTAAGACCCTCGTATCCTACCTATCATTACCATTCCCACCCCTGAAATACATTAAAAAAGGCCCTAGATTTGTATCTGAAAATATAAAAAGGCCTAGCCCTTTTGGCCCTGGCCCCTCTGTTTTTCTACTCCGCACGACCAAAGGTTGTAACCAAGTGCAAAGGCATTAGGCGCTTATCAAATTTTATCAGGCTAAATTATAACCATCGATCTAAATGGATCAGACGACATTCACAAGGCTCCATCGCGCCCATACCCCACCCTTTGTCCGCACATCCATTGCATCTCAGCTGTTCATTTACGCGCAGATCTGACGGTCTGCATCTCTCCCGCCTTGTGGTCCCCACGCCCTAAAAACCACCGCTTAAAACAAGTTGTATTCCCCGCACCGCTTTTGAAGGGCTGGCAGTATTCCGCAAATCGCAGCGATTCCATACGTTGATCGCCGCGTGTCCCTCTGTACGGTCCCAAAACCGCTCCATTTCGCGTGTTATTGTTCAGTCGTAGTCGTGCAGCGAAATTAACGTGAACCGTCAAATCCTGAGGCCTTCATCCGATGGTGGCCAATCTTCGAAGCTGCATGCGTTTTAAACCAAGCTTATAATGCCCATGGCCCACCATTGCATCACCGCCCGACACAATATTAACCGTTGATTTCGTTTTTGATCGTATGGCCCAAAATTATTTACCTGTCCTGTTGTTGACTCAAGCCTCCCTCCACGTCATCCCGCCACGCGTTTCCATCGTGCATCCCTCAGCCTCCCATATATCTTTTTAGGTCGAAGGACCACTGTCCACGTCTAATTTCACGTATTCCTTCAATTCTTCTCCGTCGTTCCTCTTTGTTTTCCACCACCCCACATCGTTTCAACATTTCGATAAGTCTACACCACCATATCCATAGATCCGCCACGCCACCATCCCTATGTCTGGTTTTCTTTAACGAGTTTGTGGTTTTGCAGGTTTGCCACGACAGAGAATTATCATGATTCACCGCCTCCATTACAGAAGCTGAGAATGCATGACAGGATCCTGTTTCAGGAGAAAATTTTATGAAAAAAAATCCGGGAGCTGCTATGATATGATCACCATTAAAGAAAGCAAGGATCTAAATCTATTAAACCCTCCAAGGTCATTCAAATGCACAGGTTGAGCAGATGAAGAATTAATGGCGCAAATAGAGAATATCAGTGAAAAGCAGGGGATTAAAGAAGTGCATTTAAAGACTTTGGGGCTTTTACATAACCTTTTGGAGGCAAAGTACCGGATCGAAGACCCTGTAGATCACTAGGAAGATCTTTTCACAGAAAACAATGCCCTCAAGGTTTATTTCAGCCGAATTTTCTTTAGGAAAGGACAGAAAGTTCATGAGAATTTCTCTCTATACCATGTTCCTGAAGGGATTTTCTACCCAGTGCATTTATTTCTGCCGGCAGCAGAGTACACACAGCTCAGCATGGTCATTCAACAATATGGGCACGAAGGTTTTCCACCATTTTTTTAAAATTAAGCCAATTAAATGAGCATCACCTACCTCATTTTCTGGGGTTTTCTGTTTCTTCTATAAAAACTCAGAAAAAAGACATTGTAAGGGTTCCAGACTTTTATCAGAAAATTGTGCAGTGAAAGGCATTTTTTGTATACATCTTGTAAAGCTTCTGTATGAAGGCTCACAGCCCGTAGGGTCTCAGTGAGGAGGAGTTCTATCTGTAATGAGGATTCTGGTATTTGGTATTTCACAGTATGTAAATTTCTCTTATGTGTTTAATATAACATTTCATTTCATTCACTTTCTTGTATCATGTTTTGGAATGCGAGTGGCTCACTGGTTTGGTAAGGATTCATTCTAGTTGATGCCCATACTTAAATCAGTCAAGCGCTTTAAATATGGCTCATGCATGATATACTGTTCCATATTCATCTCATCCATCTCTCTGCTATATTAGTTGCTTTGTGAGGGTGCTTTTAAAACGCCATTGTCATGTATGGATTCTTAGAATGATAAGCCCATATATGGTTATGTTGTGTATCTGGGTATCAGATCAAAGTTAACTAATATCTTCTTATATTTCTTTCACTGCATACACCTTCTGATATTTAATTTCTGTGGCATATTACTTGAATCGGCCCTCTTTACAGTAAATTGTCTCTTAAATGTCTGATGCTTTTGTGTCAGATCTTTGCACTTTGTCCCTGCAACATTACTTTCCTTGTGGCAATTTCTGTGAGTTCTGGTCCCATTTGAAATCAATTTCCTTGTTTACAAGAGATAGCAGGAGAGCCTTTGGATTGACACCCAAGTTATATTATACGCTCCTTGCTATGATAAGATGTCCTAGGCACTGGTCTATGGCAACTCTAGGCTGTCTCTAGGAGTGACAATTTATGTCGACAACAAGTGCCAAAATAATTGCTAAGAAACTGAATTCTCTACCCAAAAAGTCACTCCTCATGGATGTCATTTTAACTTCATACTAGAATTCAAATTCTAAAGCATTGAATCTATCGACATTACAAGTGAACTTAGTTTTGCATAAAATAAACAGTATAGGAATGATATACCTCCAACACAGCTCCAAATGAAAACTTTCCTTCCTGGACATTCAAGTTTGTATGCAAGGGTGATTTACCTTCCACCTTCCAATGCTTAACAACTATATTTATGACATTTTTTGGAACTCAAAGCACTGATCAACTCCAACGTTGAATAACCATGATCTCAAAACCCTTCAATGCACCATCAATAGAAACTTCCACCTACACATATCATTTACATATAATATCATAATTCTAGTATATTCAAGCTTGGCCATCAATTTCTCACAAAGTGTCAAAGATATTTGCACAATATATTTTTTTATTTCCATGCAAACCTCCAAATAATGTTTCCAAAAAGAGATCCCAAATATATTTACTTGACCACGCCTTGGTCAATTATCCATCCAGGATATTCCACAACAAATGAATCTGTCAATATTGTTCAGCACAGAGCAATTATACCACAAACCACAATCCAATCCATCCAACATTATTTCATCCAATATTTAAACACACAAAGATGATTAAGTCGAATAAGTATATTTTGACCAATTTTGGATTCCATTGTCTCCTTCAAAATCGCACCAACAAATTCAAAAGGTAGAATTTCGATTAAATCTAACAAAGCGAAGTCTCCTTTGTTTGTCCCTTCATGTGGATGATTTTTATGACATTACCCAAACTAATTTAAAGGAAACCAAGTATATTTTGTAATATAACATAGGTATTTGATTCAAGACACATAAAATTCAATCCTTAATGGGGCATTTCAAAATTCTTATGCAGGAACTTCAAATTCCTGTGGTCAATTACCATTGGGAAGGCCAACATGTCATCGAATATTCTCATACATCATTTCCTGAGGTTCGGGTGGATGAGTAACTATGTATGTATACTTCCTAATTGGATTTGACATCCCGATTACTATTCTATCGTCATTGGCATGGACATCCCTTTCCTCAACTGCATGAAAATGATGGCTCGCGACATTCTCCTTATCAATTACAAAAAAAAGTATATGAGCAAATGATTTAAAAAAAAAAAAAAAAACTTATCCAAGGAAACAACCTAAGCTTGAAACATATCACAAAACATAACAACAGAAAGATAATTTGACTTAACCAAATCAAACATTTTTCTTATGCCTAAAGATATTTAGGGTGAATTGAGAAAATATGTACTCGTTTTAGAAGTTGAGACTGAAATTGAGACCTTAAAAAATCAACATGAATAAGACCACTGCCTAGCTGTCTCCCATTTAAATTGTTGGCAACTGACATAGAATCCTTTATTTTTTAATAGTCAACAATGGCATAATTCCAATAACGCAAAAATTTGAAGTCTTGCACATGTCAAAATTTCAGAAACTCATCTTCCATCTGTTATTTTGCGACAAATTGACTTATGTTGTGTGCCCAAAGAGACTTACTAGGTTCCCTGTATAAAATGGAAAAATGCATGATATATGAGTGAATTCTTATGCTTGAAATCTAATCCATAGTGGAAATACCATAGCTATTCACCATTATTCTCATGGGCATGCCTATCACCGATAATGGGAATAAAATTTCTATAAAGAAAAAAATATCCCAGCTTTTGATTTATGTTTTCCATGTGCATTTGTGAAAGTGTGTATCTTGCCAGACGGAAACCATAAAATCAATGAAAGATCATTTCCATTTGATATTTTTCAAACCACCATCGTATGCCCCAAGCCCCACACTCTCTTCTCACTTTGTAGGAAGAAAAGACAATTCATAGTTGGAGTCAATTCAGCTAACACATTTATAGTTGGAGTCAATTCAACTAACACATCTGAGTAGGTAGTAGAGAAAGAAGGAGAGAGAGTTTGGTTTATGCAAAGTAGACCGGTCCTCGTCTTCACCCTATAACGTTGTGAAAAATGTAAAGAAGAGATAATTAAATTACGAGTCTGGGATATTCTATTTTGATAGTAAATTTGCCCCACAAAAGTCCCAAGAACATAACACATATATCATTTATATGAGTTTTTTAATAATTCTCATGAGGTTTGTCTGGGAGATAATTTAATCTAGAGTTAGGCTTTTGTTCAAAAAATTTCCACACTCACTAAAACACAAAAGATCCATATCATCAGAGGCATGACCACCTTTCAATTTCCTGCAAAGGAATTTTATGCAATTTTGTGAATATCATTTTTGATTACACTTCCAAAAAATAGAGAGAAAGTGATAGACACTAATTTTGCAAAGGAGAATGTTCCTCATCTACTGGTTAACAATTTTTGAGAAGCACAAAAGAGGATGACAAGGGTTATATTACCATAACAAAAGGAACATGGCCCTTGTTACAACACTGAAAATCGTTTATTATCATAGTTATTACCATAAGTGAGCAATTGACAATCTTGTAGAGTCATAAAATTTCCATACAAAATGTGTTGTTGTGATAATTGATGATGAATTCTGAATATTTTATCTACATGAAAATTTGAACTATGGAAGTCTCAAGTACATAGCACACTATATCATCCAATAGGATTTTTTAAATCATGTCCTTGAATATTTCCTTTGAAAATGTTTTGGATTCCCTTATAGAGGATTTAATCTAGAGTGTGGTCATTGTTCATTGTTTTATTGGCTCTTTCGGTTTCAAAAATTCCATATCAAGAGTGACATAACTATATTTCAATTTCCTACAAATATTTTTAAATAATTTTGCAAAAATAATTCTTGAACAACGATCCTAGTGAAATTTCAACCATGCAAAGCATACCCATTAGTAAATCATATCCCAACATTTTCCTAGAATGTATGAGCATTAGAGAACATACCATATTAGCTATCACCACATCAATTTCACTTTCATAGGAAATGTCAAGCTCTTCCAAAGTGGAAGTGAGCTTCTTACAATGCCCAAACCAAGGTGCATACAACTCCAAAAGTACTGCAAACAAACACACAACAAAATCATTCACGTAAGGACCAACTAGATTCATAATTTTACATTGAGATATGGCCTAGATCACTGAAATAATCATAATAGATTTTGGAAAACAATTTTAGTTATATTTTCTTCCATTATTACTTAGGGGCTTTGAAGCATAATATATGAGTGAACAATAACAAATCATTATAGTGATCCTAAAACAAGAAACTAAGGATTAAATTCTAACATTCAACATAGTGGTCCTAAAGATGAAAAAACAAGCAGTTTGTTCATGCAAAATTCCCTAACATTACACAAAATAAAGGTTTTCGTTTCATATTTTCATTCTAAATACTAAGAAAGTTAAAAATACACCATTGCAGTTTGAAGAATGAAACATTGTAATAACGGAAATCCCACTTTCCTAGACTTATCAATAACTGAACAATATTTACATTAAAGCTACTATAGTTAGGCTTATAACAACAATTTTAGTTTAGAATTACTAAAATTTCAGTACTTTTAAGGGTGAGGAATGATCTCCTCTTTGAAGCTTGACTAGAACGAGTAGTTTTCATTAAAGTGGATTCATTTTTATGCTTAAAAAGGCTTTTTAGAAATAAAAACAAAAAATTACCAAATTGATTGGAGTTTAGCAAACTGACACAAGAATCAACTAGAATATGACCTATAGAGGAGATTCACAAATAGACATGCAGAACAATGTAAATACCACCTAGAATTAATAGAGGAACATAAAAGACTTAAACCCATTAAAAGTAACGTAATTGTAGTTTTCTAATGAGTGTCAACTTGCTCCATATAAAAGCCACCTCCAAGCTTAAAATAGAAGTCAAGGGATAGTTATACATATCCCCACGGTCCAAAGCTAAAGCTACTAATCAACAAATCACATAACCTAGGCACCTAAGAAAAATTTTGTAGATCTAGTGACATAAAAAGTAATCAACACCAAAGGGATCATATGGGAGATATCAATGCTAGGTTCTTCCCATCCATAGCTAACTCATTGGTCTCAAACATCATTCTATAGTTTTCAATTAGTTATGCTTGTAGGAGAACCATATAGAGTTGTGTTACCAAATCTTCATTGCACAAGGTGTGACCGTAAAGGAAAAGGTAATGGAGTGCATCAAATATTAAAAGTGGAAGTGGAAAATAAAAATTATAAATTAGAATAAAAGGTGGATTATTGGAGAGGAATTTATAATCATGGGAACACGTATATAAAAATTTCTATGGAAAAGGAAGGATGGGAACCTCTTCTCCAAGTCAGTCATTTTACAAGTTATATGTTCCATTGTACCATCTATAGTTTGGCTATGTGAAGCTCAACTTATAGTCCACAATGCATGAATATAACATTAGTCATACAACCAAGGAGGAGAGATATTTCAAGGATGAATTTAAGATGAAAGTGAATGGGAGGCTTCCAATTATAGAATGAAAGGAATAACCTTCAATTTTTTGTTAATCACTTTGCAAGAATTGGTTGTAGTTTCATGAGAATAGTATTTCAGCATGAACGTAAAGAGAATATGAAGTCCATTAATGGTGGGGGTTTAGGATATTCATTGTTATTCCTACATCCTTGTGTATAGTAGTAGCATGGAAGCCTAAGAAATATTATTGTAGGTTGTGTGCCTCATAATGATTTTTCCCATTTCCTATTTTGTGATTCATTCCTCAACACATGCATCTTCACACAATCACAACTCAATTCATATTGAACTTAGAACCTCAAATTCTTCCAATACAAGGGATTACTACGTTTTATGTTTTTATTGCAATCAATTCAATGTATCTACACACATAATTACAACTCAATCGACATCAAAATTAGCCCTCAAAATCCCACTTGGCCAAAAATATTGTTTTGGGTAAAATAACAAGTGACTTCCTGTTTGTTAAAAAACATTCAAAGATATGATATCACTCTGGTCGTATATACTATACATTAGAAAATCCCCATCTTGCTCTCAACACAAACCACACTACCAACTTAGATAACACAATAATTATTTACCATGACAAAGGTTGCAACTGAAAACTTAGTCATAATGAAAGGATACATGGTTAGTAACAAAAAAAATGTTAGCAAACTACTCTCTCTAAAACCAAACTACATTTTTAGGGCACACAAAAGGTAACTATTCATAAACAAGATTTCTCATAGCATTGATTTCTTTCATGGATAGAGCATAAATATAAGAATCTTTTCATTCTATAGCATTTCAATTTAATCAATTTTTTAAAGACACATGAAAAAACACATTCAAAGACATTCCACCATTAAAATCTCATGGAATTGCTAGTAGTAGAATAATTCATTGGTGAGGTCAACAGAGTATTCAACCAACCACAAGGATTTAACTAACTCTGTAGATTGGCTCACCCTCAAAGGCATGAGTTTCAAATTTCATTCAATTCATGGAAGAGATTCCATCCCATCTTCTCCACTAATACCATACAAATGTGTGAGTCAAGTAGTGGCCTATTTGTGCCATAGCAGGATGGAGCTAAGAGAAGGTGTTATTAATTGAGACAACACCACCAGAAGTGTGCCCTTGTAGAACATCTAGATTACACAGTTCTGTCAAAATTAGGGCATGATATTACCTCTAAAAATTTAGAAATAATAATTTTTCAAATTTTCAAAACTAAGTCCCTCCTTTTCTATGATTAAAATTGATAACAAAAACATGTTTATTTTTATATCTTATATTTTTATTCATACATGATGTTATAAAGATATTATTATTGGCTTTGAATATCCTTTCAAAGAACTGTCTAAAACATCCTCATAAGGCATTGTATGCATTTTTCTTGAGCCCAGACAACCCCAAAACTATAATGTTGGCTCTAATAGTACTTTGAAATGTCCAAGCTAATTCCCAAAAAAGTTTTTCTTTTTCTCTAATTTTGTCAAAAAATTCTTGAATTTCCAATTTGGAATAGCCATCCATTTTGTTCAACTTAGTTGCACTGACTTCATAAACACCTTACTTGTGGGCCACATTAGCAACTTGCTAATACTCCATGCCTTTCCACCAAATCCAAGGTGATAAAGCTGGTGTCTATATTTGAAAAAAAAAAAATGAATTGTTTACAGTGATATACATGTGATTCCTCCATCAAATCAAATCATTCCAGATAAACAAAATATACAATTGATACAAGAGTGTTACAATATGGTTTGTTTCCATTCCCAATTTCTAGAAGAATCCTTTCTAATTCTTGAAGCTCTACTAACTGCAAGAATTGTTGCAATAGAAGTAGATGACATTCAACAAATATTTCATGTAGTTACCAGATATGGTTTAATTAAAAATGAACTCCTAGAGCAAGCATATTTTCATCTTTAGTAACTCTAGTAATACATCCACCATGAAGAACCAAGCAATCCTATATTATATGAAACTTCATTGTCTGTATTTTGGGTTTCTTTGCTAACTACCTTGTAAACCAAAAGATCTTGAGCATGTTACTAGTGTCCTTGCTCGACTAAGGAAATTCATATCCTTATTTCAAGGGTCCTCAACTTTTTCTTCCATAATCCATATGTAATTATTCCTCATTAACCATGTGGTATACTTCTGCAGGTTCCTCAAAGGAGCTTGTTTTATGAGAAAATAGAATAGCATGACATTCCAATATAGAATTTGTATGCCATCCAGTGTAACTTTTACCCAAAACATGATAAGTCGACTTGGTATTTTAGGTTGAGGGAGCTCAAATACAATCCTTCCATTAAATCTTGTATAAAAATGGGCCATATTTTCTATTTGATGTGAGAATATTTGGACATCAATGTGATCATAGGGTGAACCAAAATTACTTTCTCTTTTTTTATTTTATTTTTGAGGGAGTCCCAAGAATTTGAAAACACTAATACTTGCAAGTGATATGCCACATTTGCATGTGGTTGTAAGTTTCCTTAATGGAGTCAAAACATCCACAACCTAAATTTTGGTTGCCTCACTCAAGAAAATGATCACTATGTCAAACATACGAGGAATGAAAAGAAATTACATATGCAAAATCGAATGAAAAAAAAAAAATCAAGACTAGGGTTCTGAAACTTACATGTCGGTTGATCCTATGTACTTTTGTTCATTTATAAACTGCCATACAAGGAACACCAACTCTTTGTTCAAAGACATGGTTCTCGTGAAAGGGGCTTTATGCCAGAGGTCTTACTCCAAGATACAATGCAATTGCACCTATGGCCACCACCCAAGGGCTCAAGTACTTTATGCTTAATGCAATTTTATTTCAAAACTCCAAGATCATCCCGATGTATTTCGAAACTGTCAGCATGGTTTCCATTGCAATGGATACTTTTCTATAATGTACTAAAATTAATTCAAGATTTATTATGAGTGCTTTAAATTGCATGAGAAATTAAAACATGCTACAATAGCCAATAACTATGAAACCAAAATCTTTGTTTATATATATATCAATGTGAATTTAAAACTTCAAAGCCAACAAATTTTTGTCACAATACCATTTGATGTAGGTATTTAATGTAAATTTATAACAAGTTGGATGTTCCAATGGAATTCCATGGCATTGATGTTATTTATAAGGATCTTAGTGTTGCTTGCTTGGAAATTTTGTTTCAATCAGGGTACATAGTCACATTGGTGTGCAAAATTGTGTTGATTAGTTATTCTCATTGTAATTGAGTAAATAATAAAGACATAACATTATCCATTGTTTTGGTACCATTCATTCTCTTATGCTTTAGTCTTTGGGAAAGCTAATTGTAGAAATTTTCTGAATAAAGAAGATTTATCCACCGAGATTATCCTGATCACATACTAATTAGAATTCATATGCAACACATAATCTCTTCTACTCAGATCATCACACATGCGGAAATAAACAAGCGGTATGCGATCAAAAGATCATCAAAACATCACACACATTACACAGTATGTATGGGGAAAGCTTATAGCTGAAAACCCTCAGATATTTTGTATATTAAGATGGAAGAGAACATGTAACAATCTCAGTACAATACTCCTCACAAGTACTCAGTACTGTCTCATAAAGTTACACACAAACTAGCTTGGTTTTGAACAGGTCACTGGTTCAAAACTCATCCACTAATTGCCTGCCTCTATTGCGCAATCAAGGCTGGTCTAATGAGAGATCCAAGGTTCGAATCTATTTGGCTTGACAGGGCAATCATCATGGGAAATTCCTCCAAGTGTGGTGCAAATCTCATGCACAACTAATGTCACAACTGATAGCTATCTCAACCCTTTCATCTACCTCTTTCACTGGTCTCCACTGAACTGTCCATGCACTGTAGTGAACTGATGCGTTCTTGAGTTGAATAATGAGTTAATAATTAGTGAATTAAATAATATTTAATTCACTCCACTCATTACTAGTTGATTAGCTAGTTAAACTAATCTCAAGTAGTTCAAGTAAGTTAAACCGAACACAACTCCACCAACTATCCCATCAACTCCACCAAACTTCTGCCACTAAAGTCCTAACTGAAGTCAACCATGCATGAGCTCACCAAACCCCTAGGAATAGCGTAATTCCTCTGTCAGATGCATGAGCCACTTCTGTAGCTCGAACTGAAGTGCTCCAAGAGAGTAAACTAAAGTTTAGAGTCCAAATATTATTAAGGGTAAATAATATTTGACTTTTCTATTTTTAGGATAGGCAGTCTAAAAATAGACTTCGACCTATATGTCTAAAAATATAGGTCCATCTATTTTTACCAACATGACCAATACTCCAAGAATAACATACTGCAACTCCTGGACCATGCTCCATATGTCTAAAAATAGACATAGTCTAAAAATAGACTTTGCGCCAAAAATAGCCTGCGGGCCCACTTAGTGAAGGCGACTTCATTTCACTAAGCTCCATCATCTTGCTGAATTTTCAACACTCCCTCTCAGCAAGATATGGAGTATCTGCAACCCCTATCCTACCTATGTGGAATTCAAACTTGGTCCTGGTGAGCGCCTTCGTCAAGATGTCAGCATCCTGATCCTCCGTGGGAATATATGAAAGCATCACGATTCTCCGCTGAACACAGTCTCTGATATGATGGTACCTGATGTCGATGTGTTTGGATCTATCATGAAATACTGGATTAACCGAGAGCTTAATGAAGCTCTGGTTATCACAATAAATCACTGTAGGCTCCAAGTGCGACCCGAAAAATCCGACGAGGATCTTCCTCATCCAAATAGTCTCGCATGCAGCCAAGCTAGCTGCCATGTACTCGGCCTCTGCTGAACTGAGTGCCATGGATCTCTGTTTCCTGCTGTACCAGGAAACTGCTATCGATCCAATGCTGAAGATACCTCCAGATGTGTTCTTCCGGTCTGTTGGGCTCCCTGCCCAATCTACATCCGTGAAGCCAGAAAGCCTCACCTCATCCTCCTGTCTGTACCACAGACCATATCCCGATGTGCCACTAAGATAATGCAATACATGCTTGCCTTCCTTCCAGTAGAGCTTGGTAGGCTTAACCATAGCTTGCGAAAGTTGGTTAACAGCATAGCATATATCGGGTCGTGTATTGACCAGATACATAAGCGACCCTACCAACTGTCGATAGACAGTGGTATCCACTAACTCCACTGAAGTAGCATCCTCCTTCCTCCAACCACCAGGAAGAGGAGTGTCAATAGGCTTGCAACCATGCATGTTGAACCTCTCCAGAATCTCCCGAACATACTTGCTCTGAGAAACAAACAGTCCACCACTGCGCTGCCAAATCTCCAATCCCAGAAAATAATGAAGGAGGCCCAAGTCCTTCATCTAAAACTCTCTAGCAAGGTCCTCCTTGCATGAAAGTATCAACATCTCATCACCCGTCAAAATCAGATCATCTACATACAGTACAATGATCAACAGCTTCCCCTCCACCACAATCTGGTACAGGTTAGGATCCGCCTCACTCTTGGAAAATCCAAGCCCGGTGAAATAACTGTCAATCCGTGTGTACCAAGCACGAGGTGCTTGCTTCAGCCCGTACAGTGCTCTCTTGAGTCGGCACACATGCGACTCATTGCTGAAGATCTCGAAACCTTCAAGCTGCTCTATGTACACCTCCTCCTCAATGACTCCGTTGAGGAACGCAGTCTTCACATCCATCTGATGAATGTGCCACCCCATCTGCGCTGAGAGAGCAAGGATCGTCCGTATGGAAGAGTACCTCGCGACAGGTGCAAAAGTCTCCTCATAGTCAATCCCCTCGATCTGTGAAAAGCCACGGGCGACAAATCTCGCCTTGTACTTCTCCACACTCCCGTCAGCCACCTGCTTCACTTTGTAGATCCATCGCAAACCCACCACTGATTTCCCCACCGGTCTTGGGACAATCTCCCATGCACTGTTCCTGATGATCGAATCATATTCTTCGATCATGGCATCAACCCATGCGGGTTCCTCCACAGCTTCCTCAAAAGAGGATGGCTCTGTCACAACACATTGACTCATAAGAGCCATGTATTCAGTGTACCGATCCGGTGACTGTCTCTGTCTGCGCTGTGCTGTAGGTGGTCCTACAACCTTCTCTGCATCCCGAGCCAGTCGCTCAGCTTCTGTAGTGCGCATGCGCCCTCTGATGGTTGGCGCTGCCTGGGTGGTTTCTTCAACCTCCTGAACCTCCTCTTGTGGCTGATCCACATCCGGAAGCTCCTCCTTAGGAACTAACAGCTCCTCATCTGCATGCAAGTGTAGCTCCCTCTCAAGCGAACACTGCATGGCTTTCTCCTCCTGAAATTTTATATCCCGTCGCACAACAGTCTTGCGACTGTCTGGCACATACACCCGATATTTGTGAGGTGTATCAGTGTACCCCACAAATATTCCAACCTCAGCAGTTGGATCCAGCTTCCTTCTCGCATCCTTCGTCACATGCATGTAGACAAGAGAACCAAAAATCCGCAAATGGGAAATATCAGGCCTCTTGCCAGAATAAGCCTCCTCCGGTGTACTCATGCCAAGAACCTTCTGAGGACAACGGTTCTGCACATACACTGTTGTATTGCATGCCTCAGCCCACAAGTGAAGGGGTAGGCCCTGATCATGCAACATCGCCCGTGCAGCACCCACGATCGTTATGTTCTTCCGCTCAGCCACCCCGTTCTACTGTGGGTTATGGGGTGCGATGAGCTCTCTCCGAATCCCTTCTGCACTGCAAAAGTCTTTGAATTCAGCCGAGATGAATTCACCACCATTGTCGCTCCTGAGAGCCTTCACCTTCTTCCCCGATTCCTTCTCGACCAGTGCTTTGAACTCACAGAACTTAGAGTATGTCTCGCTCTTCTTCTACATGAAGAAGATCCAGCACTTCCGAGAGAAATCATCAACAAAGATCACGTAGTACTTGTGCTTTGCTGTCGAAGCTACTGAGAAAGGACCACACACGTCTGTGTGAACTCTCTCAAGGATCGTCGTGGCACGACTATCCTTCTCGTGAAAGGTGGCTTTCACATACTTCCCTAAAGTACACCCCTTGCATTGATCTGACTGCGCAAGGGTGCCCTTAGGAAGCCCAGTAGAAATCTGCTGCAGGATCTTCAAAGCTCCATGGTGAAGGTGGCCCAATCTCCTGTGCCACAGTTCGCCCTCATCATCCCGGCTCACCACTTCTCCCGCCTTGCATGCCATTGCTGTGCAGCCATCTACTTGCAACTGATAAAGGTTCTTGACTCGAACCCCTATCTTCTGGGTCTCTCCAGTTGTCTTACTGCGCAGGAAGGCTTTTCCTTCGCTGAAGACCACATCATACCCCTTGTCTTCCAACATCGCCACAGAGATCAGATTCTTCATCAATCCTGGAACATGCAATACTTCCTTCAATACGAAGGGTTTACCAGACTCCCTCTCAAAGAAAATGGTACCGATACCGGTCGCACTGTATCTACCATCATCGCCCATCTCGATGTGCACTCCAAGATCTTTCTCCTCCAGATCTGAAAACAGATCTCGATCTCCGGTCATGTGAAATGACGCACCACTGTCCAAGAACCAAACTGATCCCACCACACTTGAAACCAAGCATGCGATTAGTGAAAAATCCAGTTCGAATTGAGAAGCCAATGCCTCTCCCGCTGCAGATCCAGCAGCCTTCTTATTTTTCTTCTTCTGCGAACAATTTGTGGCATAGTGTCCGTGCTGGTGACAGTGAAAACACTTCACCTTAGACATGTCTTGCTTCTTGCCTTTCGCACCAGACTGAGAAGCCTTCTTTCTCTTCCCCTTCTTTGCTTTGGCAGCCAAAGCGCAATTTTCTTCATCAGATACCTTGGATGAAGATCCATCCCTGGTAGTCCTCCTTATCTCCTCCTGCATGAGATCCGCCCAAAGGCGCTCCCATCCCGGCAACTTCTCCCAACCATTGACACTATCTTGATATGAATGCCAAGCCTTCGGAAGACCAAGGAGAGCCAGGTCGACCATGTCCTCTTCTTTGACAGTCACCCCCACACTTCCCAGCTCATCTCTGCATTGAGTGAACTTCGTGAGGTATTTGGCGATACTGTCGCCTTTCTCCATCTTGATGTTCCTGAGCTTATCTTTGAACGCCAGCTTCCTTTGGTCGCTCTTACTCTGGAATAGATCTGTCAAAGCTTTCCACATTAAATATGGAGAATCCTTTCCATGCAGGCTGGATACAATATGATCCTTGACGCCCTCCAACAGGATCCTTCGACATTTCGCCATCTTCTTTTGCCATGCTTCGACTTCAGCAGGATCAGTGGGCTTTTGGACATCCGTATCTACGAACTCCTTCAGACCATTATCTTCTAATACTTCCTCCATGTGATCCTTCCATGCAACATAATTCGAACTGCCTTCAAGAGCATATTCGAGTCGCAAACCGTTGAAAGACATTTTCAACTCCGGCACCAAGAAAACAAACTGCTGCAAAATTCGAATTCCAACTCAAAGCTCAACCGCTCTTGATCTATGAGAACAAATTATTTCTAGCACAGAGATCGACTGCAGGGGCATTTACTGGATGTATCACCTTTCAAAGGAAAGGATGGATCCAGAGGCTACCTGGCCCGCATGCAAACTCTATCTACCGAAATAAGTTTGTAATCACTGTGATGATCAATCTCTGCTCCGATAGCTCCGATAACATGTAGAAATTTTCTGAATAAAGAAGATTTATCCACCGAGATTATCCTGATCACATACTAATTCGAATTCATATGCAACACATAATCTCTTCTACTCAGATCATCACACATGCGGAAATAAACAAGCGGTATGCGATCAAAAGATCATCAAAACATCACACAAATTACACAGTATGTATGGGGAAATCTTATAGCTAAAAACCCCCAGCTATTTTGTATATTAAGATGGAAGAGAACATGTAACAATATCAGTACAATACTCCTCACAAGTACTCAGTACTGTCTCATGAAGTTACACACAAACTAGCTTGGTTTTGAACAAGTCACAGGTTCAAAACTCATCCACTAATTGCCTGCCTCTATTGCGCAATCAAGGCTGGTCTAATGAGAGATCCAAGGTTTGAATCTCCTTGGCTTGACAGCGCAATCATCATGGGAAATTCCTCCAAGTATGGTGCAAATCTCATGCACAACTGATGTCACAACTGATAGCTATCTCAACCCTTTCATCTACCTCTTTCACTGGTCTCCACTGAACTGTCCATGCACTGTAGTGAACTGATGTGTTCTTGAGTTGAATCATGAGTTAATAATTAGTGAATTAAATAATATCTAATTCACTCCACTCATTACTAGTTGATTAGCTATTTAAATTAATCACAACTAGTTCAACTAAGTTAAACCGAACACAACTCCACCAACTGTCCCATCAACTCCACCAAACTTCTGCCACTGAAGTCCTAACTGAAGTCAACCATGCATGAGCTCACCAAACCCCTAGGAATAGCGTAATTCCTCTGTCAGATGCATGAGCCACTTCTGTAGCTCGAACCGAAGTGCTCCAAGAGAGTAAACTGAAGTTTAGAGTCCAAATATTATTAAGGGTAAATAATATTTGACTTTTCTATTTTTAGGATAGGCAGTCTAAAAATAGACTTCGACCTAAATGTCTAAAAATAGAGGTCTATCTATTTTTACCAACATGACCAATACTCCAATAATAACATACTGCAACTCTCGGACCATGCTCCATATGTCTAAAAATAGACTTTGCGCCAAAAATAGCCTGCGGGCCCACTTAGTGAAGGCGACTTCATTTCACTAAGCTCCATCATCTTGCTGCATTTTCAACACTAATTAGGTTGAAAGGTGTGTGTGTGTTTCTATATATATATATATGTGTGTGTGGGGTTCCTTTCAATTTAAGAATAAGTGTGTCTATATTTATAGATATATGAAACAAAGCTTACAAGGGGGTTATGTTTAGCATATAGTATCTTCTTTTGGAGATTAAATTGCAACATGCTGAAAAAATGATAGCCAGTTTTAAAGTCTTAGTTTGAATTAAACTTAAATATTTTTCAGATGCAACCCCAATTATGATTAGTTTTTTGAAACCATTATCAATTTCTCTTTAGCCTTGATCAAGTTAAAATCCCCTTTTGGTGAACTGTTGGATCTCTCTATCTTGCATAATAGCAACAATATTATTGTTAACCATATTCTTCAAATTTTAGGATAAACATAGTATATTCCAAACCTTCGACAAATTTGTGGAGATATGTCACAGAAGACTATTCCAAGAAACCCACAAATCTTGTGGGCTGGAAGGAAATTCTTTTGAAGGCTAAAATATCAGTTATAAGGGCTTCTACATGAGTAACCGTTCTCTCTTAAGTACGATATTTGTCTTGGAATATGTTTCTTTTCCTTTCTAACCATATATTCTAGGTAATGATGGTAGGACCATACTCCAAATCAAATCGAGTTAATCCTCCACATTTTTATCCATGATAGTAAGTCCTATAGTTAGACTAATCCTATCCAGCAAAAATCGAAAATTAATAAGGACCAAGACCAAAGCTCCTTGGGAAAATCACGGTGGAGATGCAAATGATTTGGTGACTTCTCATTGTTAAAGAAAAATTGCATCTTGAAAAACCTAGAAAGATTATCTGAGACAAAACCTTGAGTTAAAAAATTATCATGAGCATCTAACCCAAAGGCAGAAAGAATAATCTCTAGAATCAAATCAAACAAGTATGGGAAAGGTAATTTTACAAAAAAACCATAAATATAAGGTAATGAATTCCACTCCTCATTTCTTTACCATGCAATGTATTTCAAGCATCATTAATACAAGTCTTTTCCTATTTAGTACCAAGATAGGTTAATGCTTTCAAAACAGTGAGATATTTTTCAAATCAACAAACTTCAAGTAGTGAAGCCTATGAATTTGACATTGTCAATTCCTACTTTCCATTTACATTCCATCATATTTAGGCATAAGGAAGGAATTTTTTTTTTAATAATCTTAAACAACATCTTGTTTCTCAGAGCATGGGAGAAATACATAAAAAACATGATGCATTGCCTAAAATAAAATGAAGCTTTAATTTATCATGACATTTGAAACATTCACAATGAACATGATAAATAAAAGAAATGCCTTCCAATTCAGTCCAAAGGAGGGTACTAGTTTCCAATAAATGATAGAAGACTCTAGGGCTAAGTATGTGTCAAGTACTTTTCCCAACTTAATCAAGGAAGACATTAAAATCTTCACAGAGTCAAACTTCTATAATTTGTTGACTCCTTAGCATTAAGGCATGGATAGTAACTTGAAGAACATAGGAAGAGTATATGCGACAAAGCATCATGAGTTAATAATGTATGATGAGCAGGTAGCCGAAAAAAAGAGTTTCCTTTTGGAGGACATTCCTAGATCTCTTTCCAAGGGTAGCCATGTTCATGCTTATTGAGTCTAAATATTTCCAGTTATAACTGTCCTTGATAGAGTAATAAATTTATCTTACATTGGAAGATATATAAAAAAAGGCAGAAAGAGAAATCTCCATAATGATATCAAAACAAATTGGGAAAAGTATTTTGACATCAAAACAAGTGTATGGTAAGGATTTCCATCCTTTCTAGCTTTACCATTCAATGTATGTTAACCAGCATTCATACAAGACTTTTGTTTTAGTGCCAAGATGGGTTAGTGCATTTAAACTAGTGAGATACTTCTAGGCAATTAAAAAAATTTAGGTAGTAAAGTATATGACTTCGACGTTATCATTTCCTACTTTCTATTTACATTCCATTATATTAGGCAAAAGGAAAGTAAACAAAATTTAAAATAATCTTGAAGATCTTGTTTATGATACCACGAAAGAAATGCATCATAAACATGATGCATCGCCTGAAATAAAATGAAGCCGTCATTCATCATGCTATTTGACCTAGTAGCAATGGAAATGGAAAATAAAAGCAGTGCCTTCCAGTTGAATCTAGAGGAGGTATTAGATGCCAAAAAATGATAGAAGAGCCTAGGGATGAGTATGAATTGAGTATTTTTCGCATCTCAGAGTGGAGAAGAATTTAGAGTCTTCCAAGAGTCAAACTTCTATGGTTTGATGATCTCAGCACAATATTTCAAGAAATTCCAAATAACAGACCAAACATTAATTAGTTAACAATAAAATCTCTCTGGTGTCATATTGTCACAGTCATATTTTCTACACACTTCTCAGAATTCCCCCCCAAATATTATCCTTATCTAAGTAGAATATCCAAAAGAGCTTAGCCCCTAGAGCTTTATTCATGAGAGATCCAGATCTCGGCTTTTCAAAAACCTAATGGATCTGTATCTGAACCCCTATGTGAAACTTGGTAACATATAAAATAGTATAGGTAGACATACATTATTTCCAAGATAAAATGTGGCTCTCTCACCCAGGTTAGTTTTGGTATAGTGCAAATACATGCATCATCTTGAAAAATAACTTTATCTGTAACTAGAAGAAGTTGACTAAAAAATACAATCCTGCAGTTTCAAAATAAAAATTCTTAAGGTGTAATAAACAGATAAATTACTTGTCCTATTTACAGCTAACCAAGTTGGGGGTCTACTAGAAGCATTTTGCTCCTTGCCAAGCAACATCTAGAAACAAATTCCAATGTTTGAAACATAACAATTCATAGGCCTCAATTATCTGCACAAATAAAGGAAAACTAAGGAAGTTTACTCATTTCTAGTTGATATGCTTTGACAGCTGAGAATTAGCAATTATTTAACCTTACACATCCCTTCAAAGTCATAGCAGGTGAACATTGGTGTATCTACACTTCGATTGGGCCCCTCCATAAAATACCTCTAGTATCCTATGCAATGGAATAAGATTTGATTAGATGGATACTAACAATTGACATGTCAGGCTCAATAAAACATTGTTTATGGTCGTTTAGCTCAAAGAATCAAAATGATTTATGAAAAAAAATTAACATAGTATTTTTATAAAAGAAAAACATTTTTTGTTGTGAGAGTACAGTCTGAAAAATTACAATGCATAATCATTGTAATGTAGAATAGAACCACAATTTCCTATACAATTCTAGGTAACTACTGAAATTATGGGTATAAATTTGCAAATTCCTACTATTGAGTCAAGGTAACTATTTTAATTATGAATGAGACACCAATGAAATTTGTAATCAGGTATATGGTACTAGCACATGAATACCAAACAACAAAATTTTCAAGTGGGAATTTGAACAGGGATCAATGTCTTTCCTTTCTTTTGGACATGAGTGTTGCAAAATCATAGTACGCAATATTTGAATCAGACACCACCAAAAATATGGTGGGCTTCCTATGGATGAACATCAATTATCAATAAATTTCCTATCCAAAAATGTCATCAAGAAACAAAGAGTTAAACCTCAAATTTGGGCAATTATATTAGAATATCGGAAGCACCCGAAAAGAGTTAACATTAAAAATCCTTAAATAAAAAATATTTTGGAGCACCAATGATGGGAAATAATTCTATCACACAATGTAAATTTTTATATCTATCGATTCCATCACATAATAGATATGAACATATTGATTACCGAGGAAACTAGAGATGCATAAACCTCTGGTATGTTGAGGCTCTGGTATAATGGACGACAATTAGAAAATTCTCTTTCTCAAGCCAATTAGCTGATGGCATTGGGATGTCATTATATTGAAAAAATTTCAATTATTAATTTTTAGCCAAAACATTGATATAGTCATATGTGAAGGGCCTACGCCCTCAACTTCTAGACCTCAACATCACACGACTAGGGGTTGTGGCTAGTAGCTAGCGGGGCTCAAAATATTGGAAAATCCTTGAGTCTTCCCCTTTTGAAATAATAACTATATGGAAATATGCTAAGGTTGTTTAGAACTCATGAGCTACACCTTAATCCCCCTCATTATAAGGGATATGAGTAGGAGTTGATATATTGAAATATCAAAAAACTGCAAAATTTATGTTTAATAAAATTTCCGATATGCTTAGGGCTTATGGTTACAAGTGCTAATGTCAAGCGCTTCCACAACAAGGGGTGTAAGTAGGGGCTTATCTATACTAGGATATTGGTGTTCTACAAAACAAACCTTTTATAATTGTTTTGATATGCCAATGGTTTGGTGTTTCCAGTAAATTATCTATCCATTAATTGACATAGTGAGCTCCAAGACTTTTGGTTTTATAATGCTTTCACATTATAATGGGATTTTTAGCTTTCCTCAATAATTTTTAATATTTCACCTACTTTGCACCTCAAATTACAAATCCTCCCTCAAACCTCATGCTTCCTATCACAAGCTTCAAATTTTCATATGATCTGCTCCTCAATGCTCTACTCTCCTCTTCTTCCTCAAATCTCTTCTTTAGTTTGGCCCTTCATCTTATAGTCACATAAAATCCTCTTCTACCATGATTATTTATTCCTAACACTTCTTCAATTTCTTGATCCACACTATGATGCATTATAATGTGCTCACCAATATTATTTATATCTATTTTTTGTGAATCTTGGCTTAGGTTAGCGTGGCACATGCTAGAAAATCTTGGCTTAATATGACATGGCACACACTCTTTGCTAAGACGAGTTGATGCGTGCTCACCTTGACTTGGCTGGGAAAACATATAAAAGGGTCTCCCCCTAAATTTTTGACATGTACCAAAAATGGCCTCCCTTGATCTTTGACATGTATTCAAAAGGGTTTTATTTATCCATCTTGTGTTCCCCCGTAGTTTTGACTTATATCTTCTTTAGATATCATGCATCCATCTTAGCTCTCCTCATAGCTTTGACATCAATGACAATGCATTATTCAACACAATCACTCATATGTTTTAGGCTTAGTTTTTTTCCCAAATGTATAATCCGAAGCCATGACTTATTACCCGATATTTTGATTTTGAAGTGGTGACTAAGTTCCCATTCATTAGGAAAACTACTTAGGTGCCATCATCATGCCAATTTGATCTATGTAAGGCCCCTACATCCATTGGTTTTCATTTTATTATTTCTTATCTTTTCTAAGAGTGTGTTATAGGGTTCGAACTTAGTTGATCATAGGTGCTTCTTGTTTCATTAATTAAACAAATACGTTCATCAAGGTATCCGTCTTGAAGATTTAAACACCTTACTCTAAAAGGGGAAGGCCCACCATTAAAGAGAATTAGGCTAATTTTGGTATTGGATGGATTAGATATAGAAAAGTCTAGTACGATTTTCTTTAGTTAAAAATGAGACTATCACATTATACTCGAAGTGGTAGATGGAAGACCACTAGTCAGGGTGAATCCTCCTCTGACTAAGCCTCTTGATGTTGTACCTATTCAAGTGAGTGAAAAATTTAGAAGTCCTTTTCACTTTTTCCTCATTAGATATATGGTGAGAGTGGAGCCTTGGACATGGGGATATTACATCTTCACAAGTATCTCAAGGATGTCTACTATGATGTCACCTTTACTCTCAATTAGCGTGATAGGTCCAACTTCTTCTGCATCAACTCCAACATTCTCTCTTTAGTTCATATCAATAATTATGCCTTTAATGAAAGTTAGTTTTCATAATTTGTTGTGAAACCATCTCCAAAAATAGAAGAAAAGAGATATCAACGCCTTAGAAATAAGACACTTCGATGGGGCAACCTCCAATACATTACATGAATGAACAATTCTTGGGTGATACAAATGACAAAATCTCCTCTCTATATGTAGGACTCCATGGGGCCACAATGTAATCCTAGCCGACCTGACAATAATAATGTAAGGGCACAATAATAAAAATATGGAGGTTACAGGGGTACAACAATAACAATAAGGGGGTTAAACTAAAAACAATAAGGGACTATACTAGTAATATAAGGACCTAAGATGATCCTCTCCTTCAAAAAAATTTTGTCCTCAATGCTTGAGTAGCTCCGAGCACTTCTGTATAAAATTCTCATCCTCCCATGTAGAATCTTCAGTGGGTAATTTCTTCCATTTGATGAGATACTCTGAAATTGATCGATTTCATAGCTATCGAGTTCTTGTTTCTGTGACTGCTTAAGGTTCCAATATGGTTTTTCCTTCCTCATCAAGTTCTGGAAATATTGTTTGAACTGGAATTTTGTCCCCTATAAAATTTTTTAAGCATGAAACATGGAAAATTGGATGCACTCTCGAAGAAGTAGGAAGCTGCAATTTGTATGCCATAGTACCAATCTTTTGCAACACCTTGTAAGGACCATAGTACTTTGGCGATAATTTATTATCCTTCTTAGCTTGCTTGAGGGACATTTTTTTGTATGGTTGTAGCCGTAAAAATACCCAGTCTCCCACATCAAAACTTTTGTCACTGTGATGTTGATCTACCTGTTTTTTCATTTGATTTTGTGCCAAATTTAGGTTATCCTTTAAGAGTTGGAGAAATTCTTGTTGATGCTCGATGTGATCCTCCACTACTTGAACCCTAGAATTTTCCCTTAAAAAAGATGTGATGGATGGTGGATGATATCCATAAAGTGCCATAAATGGGGTAATTTTTGTTGCAGTATGGAAGGAAGTGTTATACCACCATTCAGCGAGAGGTAACCACTTGACCCATCCAAACATTTATTCACTATCTCTGTTTGACCATTGGATTGAGGATGATAAGATGAGCTATGAGCTATTTTAGTACCCAAACAAGAAAATAATTCCATCCAAAAATTTCCTGTAAAAATGGGATCTCTGTCACTTACAATAATCTTCGGGTTTCCATGTAGCTTTTGAATTGTTTTCATAAATGCAGTAGCAACTGTACTTGCTTTAAATGGATGAGATAATGCACAAAAGTGTGCATACTTGGTAAGTCTATCAACTACCACCATGATGACACTCCTTCCTTCGGACTTAGGTAAACCTGTGATAAAATCCATTGAAATCTCCTCCCAACGTTGCAAACTCTCATGTGTGGAGGAGTCTTAATTGTCTCAACTTTATTTTTCTGGAAAACCAAACATTCCACCAAAAAATTTTGAATATTATATTTAAGGCCATCCAAAAAAAATACTTTCTTCACCCTGTGGTAAGTTTTTAAAAGCCCGAGTGTCCTCCTAAAGGAGAAGTGTGCAATTCCAGAAGAATATTTTGTTTTAGTTGGGAATTCTTGCAAATATATAAGTGATCTTTGTACCATAGGGAATCATTTTTCCAACTAAATGTATCATATGTACTAGGATCTTGCTACAACTTTTGAATGAGTGTCCAAACTTCTTCATCCTTCTTCCATTCATCCCTTGCTTAATTGTCTCAACTTTATTTTTCTGGAAAACCAAACATTCCACCAAAAAATTTTGAATATTATATTTAAGGCCATCCAAAAAAAATACTTTCTTCACCCTGTGGTAAGTTTTTAAAAGCCCGAGTGTCCTCCTAAAGGAGAAGTGTGCAATTCCAGAAGAATATTTTGTTTTAGTTGGGAATTCTTGCAGATATATAAGTGATTTTGTACCACAGGGAATCATTTTTTTTCAAACTAAATGTATCATATGTACTAGGATCTTGCTACAACTTTTGAATGAGTGTCCACACTTCTTCGTCCTTCTTCCATTCATCCCTTGCTTCGGTTATCCAATCTGGTTGGATAATTGAAATGGCACAAAGCAATGCTTCCACCTCTTCATCCTTTCTTGAGAGTGCATCTGCAACAACATCTAGCTTCCCTTTTTTGTAGATGATTTCAAAGTCATAACCCAACATCTTTGTGACCCATTTTTGTTGCTCTTTTGAAGATAGTCTTTGTTCCAAAAGTGTTTAAGACTATCATGATCAGTTTTTACCTTGAAGTGTCTTCCCATTAGGTAAGGTCTCCATTTATTTAGTGCATGTAGTATTGCCAACATTTCTTTCTCATCAATAGCCTTTTGTAAATACTTTCCTTTGATTGAAATACTTTCAAAAGCAATGGGTCTTCCTTCTTGCATTAAAACAGCACCAATTCCATTTCCTGAGGCATCACAGGACCCACAATAAAGGTTTTTTTGAGGTCTAGTGGCTATGACCGGAAGTTAGGCACATTGCCTCTTTAAGATGTTCAAACGCCTTAGTTTCTTCGTGGAGTCCATGAAAATGCATCTTTCTTCAATAATGTCATAGAGGTGTTGCTATTCTCCCATACTCCTAACAAACTTGCGATAATACCCTATTAACCCAAGAAATCACAAATAAGTTCTTTATGGTTGTGGGTACTTTCCATTCCTTAATGGCTTTAATTTTGCTGTGGTCTACCTTAACCACCCTGCAGAGATACAATATGACCCACGATCTGACCTCTTGTACTCCAAAGAAACATTTGGATGTTTTTGCATATAATTGTTTCTCCTCCAATAGTTTGAGCACCATGTCAACATGTTGAACATGATCCTTCCAAGACCTGTTGTAGATTAGTATATCATCAAAAAATACTAGCACAAATTTTATAAGGAAGGGTTTGAAAATGGAATTCATCAACCCTTAAAATGTATAAGGTGCATTGGTAAGGCCAAAAAGCATGACTAAAAATTCATTATGACCATCATGAGTTTGAAATTCTGTTTTTGGAATATCTTCAGTCTTCATTCTAATTTGATGATATCCTAAACGAAGATCCAACTTGGTAAAATAAATTGCTCCATGTAATTCATCCAATAATTCATCAATCACAGGAATGAGAAATTTATCTTTAATAGTGAGCTTATTAAGCTCCCTATAATCTAGACACATGCACCATGATCCATCCTTCTTGTGCAACAATACTACTAGAGCAGAGAAAGAACTTTGACTAGGTTGAATTATACCGGCTAACATTTCTGCAATCATATATTCAATTTCACTCTTTTGGACATAAGGATATCTGTAAGGCTGGATGTTTGGAGGAACACTTCCTGGAATCAAATGAATAGCATGATCATGATCACAAATAGGTGGGAGTCCTTTGGGAATATCAAACACCTTGGAATGATTGTCCAAGACTCTTTGGAGATCTAGAGAAATAGATGATTTTGATTTTGGAACTTCTAGTGAGCATAATTGTGAAATTACGCCTCGTTGTTCTTTCTTCAGAAGCTTTTTCATGACATTAGAGCTTATTATCTTTCTTGGCTTCCCTGTGATACCCCGTAATTCAATTTCCTTTCCTTCTGAAAAAAAATTCAAGAAAATTTCTTGAAAATTAAAAGCTATCGCCCCCAAATATTGCAACCATTGTACTCCTAGTACAACATCATCACCTCCCATTGGGATGGAAATCATTGGATTATTCAATGCATATTCCCCCATGGATAGCTGGATATTATGCCATTTTCCAGATCAATTTATAGTTCCTCCATTTGCAACCATCACTTGACATTCTGGTGTTGGGTATAGGAAATAATTCAATTCCTTGGCTACCTTACAATGAATAAAATTATGGGTAATACCCAAATCAATCAACACTATTATATTTTTCTTCTTGATACGTCCTTCTATCTTGAGATTTTGAGGAGTGGTAATTCCTGCCAATGCATTACATGATATGGTCAGACTCATTTATTCTTCTTCTAGGGTTGCTTCCTGGTGTATATCCTCTTCTTTTGAAGTTTCTTGTTCATTTTCCTCCTCCTCTTCACAATATATGTAAAATAATTTCTTCTCAACACACTTATGACCTTTAGTGTATTTTCTATCACAACTGTAGAAAAACCATTTTTCTCTTTTTTCTTCCAATTGCTGTGGTGTCAACCTTGTAGGTTGTGGAGGTCTAGGAGTAGCAACACTTTCATTTTTATAGATGTGAGTTGTAGGCTTCCTTATCGCTATAATTTTACATTCAATTTTTCTTGCCAACCTAAATGCCTTCTCTAATGAATCTGGTTCCCAAACGCGAACTTCATGTTGGATGTTATCCTTTAAAGTCCTTATGAAGACATCAATATTGTGTTCCTCTGGAATATCAGTTACCCTTATATTCAATTTTTGGAAGTCCTCAATGTGCTTCAACACTAAACCCTTCTGTTTGAGATTTATCAATTGGATAAAGAAGGTGTTGGTCTTTGTCCTCATAATTTTCTATCATTTCCTTCGTAAAAATTGACCAAGTGACAATTTTTTTACGGGAGGAAAGCCATCGATACCATACAAATGTATTTTGTTCTCAATATAAAGTTGCAATGCATACATTGTGTGTGTTTTGCACATTATTGAGATCAAAATATTGCTCCATCTGTAGTATCCATGTTACGGGATCCTTTCCATCAAACTTCCTCATATCTATCTTTGGAATACGGTGGTTCTTCCATCCAACCTTAGAGTTTATGAAATCATGATTAACATTTATTTTGTTCTCATCATGAGTTTCCTCTACTATATTTTCTCCATTAGGAAACATTTCTTGTATCAAATTTTCCAAACCTTCGATGTCTAATTTTAGATCATTCTTCATGTTTTCCATGTTTCCTTTCATTTTTTCATCGATCTTAGCTTCCATGTCATCCATATTAACTTCCATGACATCCATCTTAGCTTCCATGCCCACTACCATGACATCCATATTAGCTTCCAAACCATTCTTATTAGCTTCCACGCCTTTCTTCAAACCATTCATCTTAGTTTCCACACCTTTCTTCAAAACTTCCATTTAATTGTTTGTTGCTCTTTGCGATAGCGAAATTTGGTGCACTTGCTCTTGTAATTTTGATATCTCATGATGTGTTTCTTTGTCTTCATGAGTCATAGTGGAGCCTTCTGAAGGCTTAATGGGTGTTGAATTATTTTTACGGGGCATTTTAGAACCCAATAGTGATATCTATTCTTTAATATTCCCTTGGAATAAATTCAAACTAATTTTTTTCAAACGAGACTTATGTAATTCGAAAAAAATACACACCTTTTTCTTGCTTTTGAGGAGCTTGATATTGAAACTGAATTATCTCTATCATTTTGGATCTTCAATATCTGAAATTCAGCCTTGAATTAGTCCTCTGAATCTTCTTTCGAATGCCACAAGTCTGACCTGATTTTGATTTTTCAAGACAAAGTTATGCTCAATCTTCCACAACGACCTAATTATGGACTAGTTCAGTAGAGCGAACTTGTACGACTTTCCACGTGTCATTGTTTCCTCGTTTGGCTCTGAAATTGATAGACAGAAAACTACAGTCTGTGTACTTGAGGCTACTTTTTACAACATTCCAATCCGATGCTCAGAGAGAGAGCTATTAAGAGTTTCCCACAATCACCTCTTTGAGATGAAATTCAGAAGCCTGAAAACGCCCTAAATTCCACAGATCATATCTCCGCAAATATTGCGAACCAAGATCTGAAATTTTGTGATGATGGTCCATAGGATGTCGGCTTCACACTCTAAAATTTTTAGCTTCTGAACCTTCATAGAAAACAAGTTATAGCGAAAATTCCACGATGACCTATTTAGGTTAAATTCAGGAGCCTACAAAATGACCTAACTTCCACAGATCATATCTCCGAAAATATTGTGAACCACGCTCTGAAATTTTTCGAAGATATTCCTCAGGATTTTGGCTTCGCACTCTAAAAATTTCAGCTTCTGAAACTTCGTAGAAAAAATGTTATAGAAACAATGCCACGATGACCTGTTTGGAGTAGTGAAACCCTAGAATCCCAAAGCTTTGATACCAAATGTTGTGAAACCAACTCCAAAAATAGAATAAAAGAGATATCAACGCCTTATCAATAAGCCACTTTGAGGGGGAAACCTCCAATACATTACATGAATGAACAATTCTTGGATGATACAAATGACAAAACCTCCTCTCTATATATAGGAGTCCATGGGGCAACAATGTCACTACAAGGAAAAGACCCTCTAGCAGATGTTTTTGAGGAACCACAAAGAAAAATACCCCATACATCTGTTTCTAGCGGAGGTTACTAGAGGAAGTTGGCGGGCGAAGGGTTTTGCATATGTTTTCCTATCGGTGCTCTTATCGTTAAAACTCACCCCGATGCTCTCAAAAAATAAAGCACCGGTGCGGACAAAATCATTGGCACACCGGACACCGTGCGCTCCGTACACACACGCCCGATGCATCATAATATAATAGAGCACCGGTGCCTCACAACTCGTCCGCGCCGGTGCATTATAAAGCACAACACCAACACCGAAACCACCCGATGCGGTAAACAGAAACCGCACCGGTGCATCATAAAAAACACGCCAAAACACAAACTGACCGGTGCGTTTCTAGAAAACAGTACCGGTGCATCTATAAACAACACGCACTGGTAAAGGGTTAAATTAAACGACAAAAAATCCAGATTTTTCAGTTTTCCAATGTTCCTGAGCTATCAATTACTAGTACGCACGATACCATAGAATGCACCGGTGCGCACCGAACATTGGCACACTGGACATCGTGCGCGAAGTACACACCACTGGGGTGTCCAATTACTATAACACACTAGGGCATCAATACTCTTCCGTGCCGGTGCATCGTAAAACACTGCGCCAAAACAGAAACGAACCGGTGCATTCTTCTCTAAGAGCACTGGTGCGCCAGAAACCGTACGCACTGGAATAGCGTTATATAAAAAAAAAAAATTAAGGCCAAAAAACTAGTGCTTTACAACTATTACGCACCGGTGCTTTACCATTACGCCACCTCAGTGCATCATCAAATTTTTGGGCCAAAACTTAAACATCCCAGTGCGCGGTTAGGGCAATGCCCTGGCACGTTATAAAAAACGCGCCAAAATTGATACCGCTCGGTGTGATTTTATTAAACAACACCGGTGCGCTTATAAAACCCTGCACACCGAAACAGGGTTAATAAAAAAAATTTTACGACCAAAAAATTTCATTATTCACTTTCCTCAATGCTCAAGAGCTCTCAAGCCCCGCTGCTATTTCCTTATTTTTGAGCCACTCTGACACCGGTGCTCTCATTGCACCCATTGCATGCATTTCTACTCTACATTGGCAACCAATCTACAGCTTGCATTTTGAAAAACTATGGGAAAATTTTATTTTCCAAATTTTACAGCTGATATGCCTCCTCTACCGCGAAATGTACAGGTATTTTTCTAATTTTTCTATAATTAAGCCTTTTACCGAATTAGATATTGAAATAAACTTAAAAATAACCATTAAAAAAAATTTGTTGCGCAGTGTGCACGAGCTGTTCGGCTCACACCGGTAACGGTGCTACCTATAAAATTTACAAGCAGCACTGTTACCGGTGCTAACGGTAACCACACCATTTCCAGGGTGGTGCTGGAAGGCGCCCCGAATAATTTTAAACTAAAAATAAAAAATAAAAAAGGTGGTGCGCTCATTTATCTAGGCGCACCGTTGACCCCGTCAATCACAGTGCGGCGCATTGACTGCATTTGCTACCCCGGTTTATGTTAGCGCACCAAATTTTGCATTCTGAGAGGGTCAACGGTGCGGTCGGGTAAAATACCACACCGTCAACTATGTCATTGTCATGAAGTCAGTGCGCTGACACGACTATACACGCCAAGGTGTATATTTCAGTCAGCGCACCGCTATTCTGAATTATATACAGTCCACGGTGCTTGGAAAATAGACATCGGCACCGAATCCGGTGCGGTTTGTTTCATTAGGGGCCTGGGGTCGGTGCGCTAAAATATTAGGACGCACCGGCACCGATGCGTGACTGTTTTTGTGGAGCACCGACTTGTATGTTTGTTTTTTTTTCAAAAAAAATTATATATATATATATATGTTCTAATAAAAAAATAATATTTAATATGGCAATGATTCGGAGAGAATAGGAGCAACAACAACAACAACAATAAGAACAATATGAAATGATTCGCCAATGGAAGGCGAGAGAGAGGGAGAGATATGGATGCCCTCGCCCTATTACTGCAGATACCTAGGAGATCCTTAAGCAGATAGGCCTCCTAAAGTTCTATGAGGAGGCTATTTCTAGCCTAAAGGCCAATAGTGTGCTTTTGAGACATCTTATCGGCAGGTGGAATGCCCACCGACAGGATTTTTAGGTTGGTCTTGACCAGTGGTACACACCCACTGAGGAGGACATTTATTTTATTACAGGACTATCGAGGAGAGGGGTGGATTTATCCTCATTTCCAGATGTGCCACCTGGTTGTGTAGCAGGGAGTCAGTTATTTTACTCCCAGAGATACTTTGGAGCACATGTACTGTCTCCTTCAGAGTTTCAAGTACCTGGAGGTCAGTTACGTATAGGTTCTTTTGGTAGACAGGACGTGCATTGCCTCTCTATTATCGCTTCGATCATTTCGCACAACACCAGCGACGGGTAACACATTAGTTTCTCGCTTTTATATTACGTTGATTCTTTAGTACAGCATCTACGACTTGTCAGGTGGTCTACCATTTTTTTCCAACAGTTTTGTCCGACCTTAGATAGATGTCGTGCTCATGCACAAGGGAGGGTCAACTTCCCTTTTGCTTCAAGACTATTTTGTTTATTTTTTGAGAGGTTTCCAGAGATGAGACCTTGTTTTGTTCGATAGCCTCGTAGGCCGATGTTCAAGGCCCAGATGTGCATGTGGGGGAAGATGATGCCCAAGAGGGGAGACAGTATGTTTACATCGAGGATATCACATGATTCGCTGGACTTACTAGCCAGAATTGGCAGGCTGCATCCCTTCATTATGGTTCCATGTCCTTATGCTGGACTAGATTGGCGAGGGTGTCCCAACATCCTCTTCACTCCTGATGAGCCGCCAGATGATAGAGGTAATATTACTATTTTATTTATATTTATTCTAACATGCTCTTTAACTTGTTTTTATTAAATTGTGTAATGAAATTTCCTAATTGTTGTTGTGTACTTGTATATATTTTGCAGACGTTGGCTCTTTTGGTGGCAATGAGATGCCGGATCCACCACATGATCCAGGTGTCGATCCTGATGATTACGATCAGGAGATGGCTGATGCACCGGAGGATGAGGCCGATGGTGTAGCAAAGAGACGTGTTGATCCTCATGCGCTTCATGGTACACCGGTACCGCCTTTTTCTAGGCGTGGTTGACCTGAGACCAAATACCGGATGGAGTTGGGCAGCCAACTCTGTGGATTGATTTCAGATGCGGCCATCAGGCCTGCTTATTACAGAGAGATACAGGGCGATGATAGATTGTTATGGATGTGGAGAGGCATGCTGCGTGACATGTACGACCTGATGCGGCATGTCGTAGGAGCTATGACAACTGTTATGCGATTGAGGAGGATTGTCCATAGCTATATGCATAGTCGAGCTACAGCACATGATGGATAGTCTGCCAGCAGCCACTCAGATGCATCTCGTGATCGTTCACCTCGTGGCGCGCCCGATGATCAGTATGATGCTCCACTGCCAGCATGTGACACTAGTCATCATGGAGATGAGGTTGGACCATCGGCCACGTCCAGTCAGCAGCCTATAGCATCCATCATGAGTACTAGTCACGATCATCATGAGTAAGCTAGACCATCGACCTCCGAGGCTGCAGTACTATTGACTGAGCAGGCCGCCTCCACTACTACTGCGCCTCATATTGATTATGTTGTACTACCACCAGTGGATGCATCCATCAGTACTAGTGATCATCATGATCATGAGCAGGCTAGTCGACCATCGACTGTCGAGGCTGCACGCAGTTTTACTGAGCAGGTCGCATCCACTTCTACTAGTGTTATTGATGTTGTTATACTACCACCAACGCTTGATCCATGACATGATTTATATTACAGTTGTATATTTTTAACATTATTCAATTATATATATATATATATATATATGTGTGTGTGTGTGTGTGTGTGTGATCCATGTATTTTATGTTCATGTTGCAAGTGTACTTAATTTTCATGTTGATGATTATCATGATGTGGCGCATATCATTAGTCATGTTAGATATGTTCATTTAATGTTTAGCTTGCAAATAGATGTGTATATGTGATAGGCGCATGAGTTATTTGACATTATATTGAGATGTATATTTGATGTTTGTGTTGTGATGATGTTAATATATAATGTTAATTTGATGTTAATTGAATGTGTTTATTAGTCTAATATGATGTTTGTACGATGGTTATCATGATCGTGATGATGTTTATTAATTAATTTAATATTATTAAATGACCATGATATTTATTAAATATTATGTCGTGAATGTAATTGTAATTTTAATTTTAATTCTATGTAAAATTGTATTTGTATTTGTACTAATTGTAATTTTAAGTGTAATTGTATGTAAAATATTTATTAATGTAAAATTTTAATTCTAATTGTAATATTTAATTTATTCTGAAATTATTGTAATTGTATATATGAAAAATTGTAAAATTGTAATTCTAATTCTAATTGTATATAAATTTCACAAATTGTAATTGTATTTGTAATTGTACTTTTAATTGAATTGTATGTAAAATATTCGTAAAATTGTAATTATAATTGTAAATGTAATTCTACGTAAAATTGTAAATGTAATTGTATTTGTAATTGTAATTTTAATTAAATTGTGTGTAAAATATTTGTAAAATTGTAATTGTAATTGTAAATGTAATTATATGTAAAATTGTAGATGTAATCGTATGTAAAATTAAAATTCTAATTCTAATTCTAATTCTAATTCATGTATGTGAAATTAATGTAAAATTCTAATTGCAATTTTAATTCTATTTGTAATTGTAATTTTAATTAATGTAATTGTATGTAAAATTTTAATTTGTAAAATTTTAATTTTATTAATGTGAAAATTTTAATTGTATTAATGTGAAATGATTTTATTAAAATATTTAAATTTGTAAATTTGCAAATAATTGTAAAATACAAAATCTAGAATAATACGAATTTTTGTAACATAAAGTTTAGAAAATAATGAAAATAAATTCATGTACTTTATAATTATCATTATTTTACTATGATCTTACATATATAACGTTTAAAAAATAACGAAAATAAATTCATGTACTTTATAATTATCATTATTTTTTATGATCTTACATGCAAAAAAAAAAAAAAAACTTTAAAAATTCTGGTGCGCTTATCATCCTAATAGGCCTCGGTGCATTGTATTAATAAAACACATTGGTGCGTCACATTTACGCGCACCGGAAACGAATAAATGCAAATAAAAAAAACACTACTCTATTTTTTTTAAGTTAAAAAAAAAGCGGCAATTTGAAAAATGGGTAGCAAAATATTTTCAAAAATCTAATTTCATAAAAAATTCTTTAAATACTAAAGACTTTTTATTATTTCACTATTTTTTCTAAAACATTTCAATTAGATTTTTGCAGGAGACATACTTGGAGCAAGAGAGCACGAGGGCACTGTGGATGGCGAAATACGTTCCAACAGAAGTATTCAGACAATCAGAAACCAAAACTCTGGTGATTCAAGCCCTTTATCATAGAATTTTAAACCATTTTGTGATTAAATTTAATTCTTTTTTTTAATGTTGTTCTGCAATTTTTTATTTTTTCCTGTAGTTTTATCCATTTTTACCCTGAACCCTTTATTTGTTGGTTTTTTCCCTTTCTTCTCCCTATTTCTGTGATTTCAGAATTAGGGTTTTTCATTTTATATTAACGTCCAACCCATGGGACGAATTGCATAGTCGGATCCCAATCCATTCGACAATTGCGTGAATTTTTGAAAAAATGGATTTTTCTTTATCGGTGCGCCCTGCGTATGCCACCGCATTGGTGCTCTATATTATTACAGCGCACCGCACAAGTTCTATGTCGTAAAAAATTGAAAACATTTTTTAAATCCATGCGCCAAACTTGATATAGGGCACCGGTGCTCTCTTTAACTAGGAAAGCACTGTACGGATTTTAAAAACACCATTTTGCGGTGTGTTTATAATACTCCATGCACCGTTAGGTCTATTACACTATTTTTGCGGTGCATTTATAATACCGAACGCACTGTACGGTGTATTATACTGTTTTGCGGTGCATTGTTAATATATCCACTCACCGGCGGCGGTGCGGATTTCATGAAAGGAGCATCGGTGTCTCGAGATTTATTTTCTAACTGAAAAGTTGAGAATTTATTTATAAATATATTAATGAATGATATGCTACAAGTTTCAGATTGATAAATAAATGACTGACAAGATATCAAGTAACAAAAATACTGTTAACACATCAAGAAAAGAAAAAAAGGCAAGTTCTTTGTAAATTCTTTATAAAAAATATTATTTTTGAACTATATGTAACTTTGACTAATATGTATTGTTTACTGTTTATCATGCAAAGCCACAAAATGACGAAGCTCGATATGATTATTTTTTATCTACGACCAGAAGAGTGTAAAATTTTAATGGAAAAATTGCAAAAAGATGAATCAGGTGAATGAAACAATACTATCGATCCAATATGAGTTTCTTTTTTTAATTATCATTAATAATATATTTAAAATTATTAGATAACATGTGTCAAAAACTCTACTAATTCACATCTGTTTAATGTTCTACAGGGACCAACAACTCAGAAAAGGAATGTTGTTCTAAGAAAAGAAAAGAAAAATAACATGCAGATGAAAATGAATTGCTCATTGGCTCATCTGGAGTGGTGCTAGAAGTTAACGAAAGGGGGAAAAACTTTTACAAAAGTTTGAGGGATCTAGTGGAACGAATACAACAGCGTGCTTCAAATGTAATATGTAATCATTGAATTTTTCGATCATTAGGTACAATAAATAAACAATTTAGCATTAAATATTAATTTTCAAGAATTTTCTTACAGAAAAGAAAAGAAAATGGAACCCATTCAACACATAAAACAAGATGACAAGGAAGAAAATGGTTGATCTCTAAGTTTGTGAGTAATTGTTACTTCCTTATAACAACTTAACTAGATTTCATTTTTGTATTTTTTAAGTTTTTTTACAAAAATCATCATTGAATATCTTCAAAGAAGTGCTAACATACAAAGAAGAATCATCAGACGAATTGATTGAAATTGGGTTAAATATGGGTTGTGAGTATATGTTGGCATATCAGAATTTAATTGTGGAATTTGTAAGCATCTATCGATCTTGTTTTAATTAGCTCTGTCTATAATTAATAGAACAAAAACATATTTTATATTGAATATATGATTTGTTATGGGGTATAAAACTTGCAGGAAACAAAGTATGGAACTGTGCCAACAGATGAAATTTTGAAAGATGGCACAGTACATGGTTTTGAAAGAATGTGTAAAGTTTATGAGTCAATTGTTTCTATGGTACGTAATTTTTCTTTTCGATTTACATTGATGTATATTATTTAATATTGGAATTTTCATTATTCTCACCAATGTATATACACTCATTTCATTTTATTTGTATGTTTGTAGATGGAAAGTGAAGAAGAAGAAAACAATCAACGCCCTGAACACAACATTTCTGAAAATAACCTAAGTCATGGAAGTAGCTCTGGCAGTGACAACAGTTGAAGCGAAGAATGATTATCACTATGTAATTTGGATATCAAGGCAAGGCGTTTTATTTTTTGAAATATGTTTGTGAAATCAGACATTTTGTTTAATGTAATGGACATAGTGTCCCAATTGAAAGACAAAGGGACATGAATAATTGTCCCATTATATATGATAAATATTGTCTTATATATATATATATATATATATATATATATATATATATATATTTGTTTTAATTTATTCTATTGCATTCTCCATTGTCGCTATTGCGTTCTCCATTGTCGTTCTCAAATGCACTAATAAAAATTTAATTCATATGAATATTTTTATAAGATAATATATATGTGTCGACTTTTGATGAATAATGAATTTTAAAAAACCACAATAATTTTGATATGATATAACAAATTAATCCAAACAGCACATTCAAATGCATTAATAAAAATGTAATTAATATGAATATTGCTATAAGATGTGTCGACTTTTGATGAATAATGAATTTAAAACGATCACAATAATTGGACTGTCAGAGGTGGATGTTTCTAAAAAAAACAAAATGAAAACGGGTGCGTTTATGTGTCTATACGCACCGGTGCGTTTATGATTCTATGGGCACCGCATTAATACCGATTCCAGTTATAAATATCAGTGAGTTTGTGTGATACTGTGCACCGGGGCATTTATGTATCTATAAGCACCGGTGCATTTATAGATGCCATGTGACACGAATACCGATACCAATTATAAATCTCGGTTCCTTTCTATGATATGGAGCAGCGGTGCCTCATAAAGATACACGCATCGGTGTGCTTATACGACCTATGTGCATCGCTCAAATCCTAAGACCAATTAGAATGGCCCCGTGCGTTGTATCACCAACACCAGGCCTGGTGCTTTTGTTTTCCTTAACGGCCCGGTGAATTCTCCTTAGACCGCCCCAGTGCACTGTCTATTGATATGCACCAGTGTGTTAAAACCTGATAAGAGCACCAATGGAAAAACATCCGTAATAACCTCCGGCCGCCGTTTTTTTTTTCTTTGTGTTGAATTTCCATTAAAAGCTCCACCAAAACCTCCGTTACCAGAAACGGATGTGGTAGCATATGTTTTTTTGACAATTTTGGCCAATTTTATAACACTAAAAACCTCTTGTATAACATCCGCTAGAGGGTCTTTTCCTCGTAGTGTGTAATCCTAGTGGGGCCACAATGTAATCCTAGCCGACCTAACAATAATAATGTAGGCCACAATAATAACAATATGGGGGTTATAGGGGTACAACAATAACAATAAGGGGGTTAAACTAACAACAACAAGGGACTATACTAGTAATATAAGGACCTAACATAATCTTTATGTGTCACTTTCACTTGAAATTATATTACAAATGCATAAAAAGATTTGGTAAAATTGTATATATTAAATGTGTAAGCATTTAATAAAATTCCAACTCATCATCATAACATAAAGTATGAACAAATATGTTGTTGGAGAACAATAGGCTCCCTAAGAAACATATCTAGATCGTCCTCCTTATTCCTATTTTTAACGCCTACACTCCCATATGCATCATGATTCTTGTGCCATGTCCATAAGGTGTTATTTGAATTTTTTACCCACAACACATATCTAGAGAAATTTGGAGAACATGATAAGTTTCTCCTATTATTAAGAAAAACGAAAACCATAGAATATAATTTGGTGGCTATCTTTACAAGTATAAGGTTGGAATGGATATTTTAATGTGGGATATTAAGTCTCACCTCAAATATGCCTCGACAAAAAATGGATTCTCTGTAAGCACTCCAATTTGGTTGCCTATCCAGTGCAACTTTCCCTTAGCTGGACTCGAGGTGTATGTGAAAGGACACACCCGTCCATATTCTAGATATATTTTTGTAATGTATTTCAATCAAAATTAGCAGAAAAATAGAAAAAAATTGGAATACTTAGACCACAGCCATGCGTTAATTGTCCCTTACATGTCCATGAAAAGTAATGTCCACTCCATACTGGTAAAGCAAGTCTTCCATATGCTGACTCATACTTTAAAATTCCTAGTAATGGTTGTTGTAACTATTATATCAAGGGCTATGCCATTTAGCCATGGAGTAACACTTCGATCCATGTGCATCATATCTCTCTTCAGCCACTTATACTGCTCTACTATTAAGAATCAGCGAATGGTAATATTATCACAAAGTCAATGGAGTATAACATTAAATAACTTACTGATTTTGTTATAGTTAGTATATGATGGTATAATTACAAGTGTATTCCTCTAGTGTTAAAAGAGTAATGCATGAGACTGCGAATCTGGCATTGTAAGATGCAAATTGGATGCCTCCCCCCTGTGTTTATCTGTCATGATTTCCTGCCAATACCATCATAGGCACATGTGAAACTAGTGATTCCATGAACCTTAAAACAAATTAAAATATAAAATGAATAATAGAGATTAGGTTTTGATGAAATGAAAATGAACAAATTGAAAGGCATCTACCTTCCCTATGCATCCTAGCAAGGTTGATACGTTTGATAGAATGGACCATTAGGGAATGCACACTTAAAACAGGCCACAAATTTATCACCAGTGGTAACATAATTTGAGGGAGATACTTATTTGGGCCCAGAGAAGGCAGAGTGACAAATTTATGATATTTTCTCAATGCAGATAAGGATTTGTCTCCACATATATAATATTATCTAGTGTTTGGAAGGAGATTTGTTCAACAACAAATGGAATTTTTGATTAAAAATGAAATTCATGCAATGACTACCAACGCATTGCAGTGATATCTTGTTGAGAAATTTCTCCCATACTTCAAAAAAATAAAATAGGCCTACTTTTTGAAACTCCAACACAAGTAAATTGTTACCATATTGATGTGTGTAACAACGTTTCTCACCTTTGACAAGAATCTAGTAATAATTCTGGATATGTAATTTAAAATCCCCTTGTATGGATATGTTTGGCTATATATCACAGATGAACCTTGAGCTTTGAAGAAGTGTATACCACTTTTAGTTCAACAATACACTTCACTCCCAATTGAGTAAGGATCCAATGGCGTTACCTTGGTTCCGATTTGAGCAACCCCTGCAAAAAATTATTTAACCCTTAAACTCAACATATGAAAATGAACTGCTAAACATGAAAATATTTAGGTAGAAATCATTATTTTTTAAAATATCCAATGGTTTATTAATGAATGATACTAGGTTCGAGAAACTGACAGGCCTGTTACCCAAGAAACCCACATGGATTGAGGATTAATTGAAAGCACATGCATTATTTGGAAGAAACAACTCCATTGATAGCCTACCTTATAACCTAACTGATGGCCTTCCTTGATTCCGTCATTTGAGATTCTCCCTACCCTCACCTTGCATGAAAAATACAGAGACGACCTTGTGACAAATATAGAGACTGGTACTTCACGACCTTCCTCTATACGTCATTTGGGATTCTCCCCACCCTCACCTTGCGAGAAATGCAGAGACTGGGCCATGTGATAAATATAGAGACTGGTACTTGACGACCTTCATCGATTCCATCATTTGGTATTCTCATAGCTCTCACCATGCGAGAAGGACAGAGACTTCCATGCAAGAAATACAGAGACCAGTACTCAACAAGAAGTTGCAGATAGTTCCATCTGTGAAAGCTCCGCTTAACAGTTTTGAACCCTAGCTAGTTAGGTTAACAAACAATTCATCAAAATATTCAAAGATCTACCCAGGAAATCCAATGCTCTACGAAAATAATAATTTCCTCCTTTGCTTCATCAACATAGTTCTCCTTCTTTGGCATATTTCTCATGCTCAACAGTAGCATTGTTATCCATATTCAAATATCCTCACATGCTTATCCAACTGGCGGACCTACACTCTTTCGCGACATATGCTCCTCCCGATGTGATGATGTGAACCTCATATAAAAACTTTAGCAAAAAATATGACCTCATATGAAAAATCTAGTTAAATATGACCTCGTCTCCATAAGTCTAGTTAAATATGACCTCGTCTCCAAAATTTTATTTTTAAGACAATTTTGTTTTCAACAAAAAATTTAAGATGAAATTAATTTTAAGAAAAAATGAAATTTTTACCATGGTTTTCACATCCAAAATGTTTCAGATGATTTTAAATGTTTAAGACAAAATAATTTTATTTTATTTTTCTGATAAAAATATCTTAAAAGTTTTTTTTTTTTTTTTGTAGTTTCAAGTTTTTTATTAATCATTTGGCTTACCATAATTTTGGTTCTCAAATCTCTGGAGGCGTCACCCATACACCCGTAATGTAGGAGGATACAAGCAATATGAAAGCAAGTCTCATCACCAACTCTGGCGTCTGGATTTTTGGTGTTTGGAACCGATTTGCAGTAGTCCCACCTGTGTTCTAATAAAATGGAAAGGCATTATAGGATTTTTAATATTGGTCAATTGTGATAACATCTTAATAAACAAGATAAAAAACTTCACATCTTTGATCTTCTCATTTTTTAGATGTTTCACAATGGTAGAGTTTTTGGACATTGGATTACAGAGTAAGATTTTGTCCTACTTTGTGGACCTCTTGTGATACTATGAAATTGTATCATAAGAATATCCCAAAACCTCATATTGGAGAGTGTAATATATGGGAATAGTTGTATAAAATGATGATAGTCCAAATGGAAAATTATAAGTGCCTTTAAATCTTATATCCTAGGATAAATGACTCCTAACCATAAGTTAGTGGTTAAATATTATCTTCATTCTTCTTAATTAGTCGATGTCTTTTCTAGTTGCAAGAAAGAGGACAATGAAGTAAATGGATACAAGGTGGCTTGGTACTTAAAAGAATACATTTCAAGAGAATTTTCATTTTGGTTATCTTTGATGGAATGGGGCATTGCTAAGATACATTTAGATGATCAAAAAAAAAGGAAAAGGAATTTGTATTATCATTTGGATAATACCTATTTATTCCTGTAGAGAAGAAAGTATAAATCTACATTCAAATGAGAACGCCGCAAAGCTACAATTTGGAGAGAGAATGTCATATCAGCTACACATGAGCCCATGGATGTAACAATTGATGAAATCATGTTGAATATTTAATGTAATATGAGATGCATTATAACCAAAACAAATGGAAAATCCAACACCATGGTTAAAAGTACTTTCTCCACATGGAATAATACTTTAGAATTATAAAAACCTTTACATCTCGTTTTTCCATGTTTTCTAGAATTTCATGTGACCCAACATTTTGTTTATTACTCATGCCCTCTTAAGTTTGGGTAAGGATAGTTAATTGACCAGGTAGGGGTGTTACAAATATGACTTGTGTATTAATTGTTTTCATGTTCATTTTTTTAATTTTGGAATGCCTTTTGAACATTACATTGAGGTTTATTATTATAATGGTGGGATAAGGAAATTGACTAACCTAGTAAGACAACTTGTTTCTTTGTAGATTGTCTCCTAAAACGTTTTCTCAAGAGATTTTTATTCAAGTTATTGCACTTCGGTTATTGGACTTTGGATTCTATATGGTGAATTTTCTTATTGGTTTCTACATATATTTTTGTGTCCTTAATATCAAGGGTCTTTTTTTCTCTTGGGTTTCTGTTGTAGCTACTACAATAGCCCCAAAATATTTCGACTCTTTCAAAATTTTTGGGACACCCCATACTTGATTTCTTATCTCCCTTTGCCTTTAGTTTCCCAAGCAAGATGACTAATGGAAAAGTACATAGGTACATAACTAAATTACCACATAATTTATACAAATCCTTATTTAATTCTTTGAGTCTTGATTAAATTGTTGGTTTATTATGTTTCCATGCAGAGCAGGGAAATAGTGAAGACAAATTGGATAGTGGAGGGAGTGGTGGTGCTTGAAGACATTATAAATGGGGATGATATGCAAGAAAATCATGCCTGTAGAATAAAGAGCATATGATTGACATTTTTCTAAGATAACTTTTTAGGATTGTCTCCTTTAGAGTCTAGATGTTGGAGATTTAAATTTGTTGTTATTGTTAGAGTGAATGAAACTAGGGATTCCACCCATGTACATATGGTTGTTGTTCCTATTTTATTTTTTTGCACCTAACTCAATAACCCCCAGCATTTGTATCTAATGGTGGGTTTATTTTATTTTGAGGGATAAAGTTCAAGTACAGTGGGGGGAGTGGTTGTTCTTAAATCCTTAAATACATCATAAAAAGGGATGATACACAAGGAGCTCATGCCTGCAGAATGAAAAATAAATAGATCTTTTGCACTGCCCTTGAGAATGAAGTGATGGGATTACTCTACCTATTCATCATGGATTCATGATGATGGATACCACGATATTAAATTTAAGGCATTTCTCAGTGATGGAAGGGGACATATTTCTCTATATGTTAGGGAAGTGAAATATTTTTGTGAACAACATTCGCATTCAAAGGTAGAACGAACAGTAAGTAGATTGTGTACACTACCCTTGAGAAGGATGTGATAGTATTCTATTCTAGCTATTGGCTTGGATTATTGACTATGGAAGCAACGAATAATAAATTTAAGGCGTTTATGAGTGACAGAAAGGGACATTTTTCTGTATTTTCTAGGGAAGTGACAACATTTGGGAACAACATTCACATTCAAAGGAAAAATAAAAATCTTAAAGAATGAACATTTTTTATTAATTTTTGGTTTAAAAAAATTGCATATTTGAATGAATGGTTCTGCTTGGGTTAGGACCATGTTTTCCTTCTTTTCCATCAGACGTTTGGGTTTTTGCATGTAGAGTTTCTTTCCACTTTCACAGGGAAGAGTAGTAATAGGTTTTATTGATATTCTCATCTGACATATAGAAGAACTGTGTGTGCCTTCAAAATGAATTGCCTTTATTAGAGGCATTATATATATCTTGATATGGAATTTATCTATTATTTATTTTTTTCGTCCAAAGATTGAGGCTTTGAAATCATCCCATTGATAAGGCAACTTTTTTAAGCATTGGAAGTCTTAAAACCTCCATTATAGTAGTCTTTCTGGTAGTAAGGATGAGAAGGTCTAATTCAACCCATTCAGTGGACTTTTAGCTCATCCAGAAAATATTAGTTATAATTGTTTTGGATTTGTAGAGTATATTTCCTTGTGTATATATTTTAAATAAGAGGGTAATGTTTTCCATATCATTGACCCCCTCACTCAAGTATCTGCTAAGATGTCTAAGAAAATACTTTCCATGTTGTGAGGAATATGTCAGTGATTGTTAGACATGCCAAGTTCCACTGTATTATTATTCCCCGGGCTGTAAAGGTTCTTCTCCATGAGTGAATTCCCATGTCCCGAATTTTATGAAACCAACTCCAAAAATAGAAGAAAAGAGATATCAACGCCTTAGAAATAGCCACATCGAGGGGAAAACCTCCAATACATTACATAAATGAACAATTATTGGATGATACAAATGACAAAACCTCCTCTCTATATATAGGAGTCCATGGGGCCACAATGTAATCCTAGCCGACCTAACAATAATAATGTAAGGGCACAATAATAACAATATGGGGGTTACAAGGTTACAACAATAACAATAAGGGTGTTACACTAACCACAATAATGGACTATACTAGTAATATAAGGACCTAACATGCTCCTCTCCTTCAAAAAAGTGTTGTCCTCAACGCTTGAGTAGCTTCGGGTGCTTCTGTATAAAATTATCATCCTCCCATGTAGAATCTTCAGTGGGTAAGTTCTTCCATTTGATGAGATACTCTGAAATTGATCGATTTCGTAGCTATCGAGTTCTTGTTTCCGTGACTACTTCAGGTTCCAATATGGTTTTTCCTTCCTCATCAAGTTCTGGAAATATTGTTTGAACTGGAAGTTTGTCCCCCATAACCTTTTTTACGCATGAAACATGGAAAATTGGATGCACTCGCGAAGAAGCAGGAAGCTCCAATTTGTATGCCATAGTACCAATCTTTTGCAACACCTTGTAAGGACCATAGTACTTTGGCAATAATTTATTATCCTTCTTAGCTTGCTTGAGGGACATTTGTTCATATGGTTGTAGCCGTAAAAATACCCAATCTCCTATGTCAAAACTTCTCTCGCTACGATGTTGATCTGCCTGTTGTTTCATTCGATTTTGTGCCAAATTTAGGTTATCCTTTAAGAGTTTGAGAACTTCTTGTTGATGCTCGATGTGATCCTCCACTGCTTGAACCCTAGAATTTTCCCTTAAAGAAGATGTGATGGACGATGGATGATATCCATAAAGTGCCATAAATGGGGTCTTTTTGCTGCAGTATGGAAGGAAGTGTTATACCACCATTCAGTGAGAGGTAACCACTTGACCCATTTTTCTTGCTTAGCAAATACAAAACAACTAAGATATCCTTCCAAAAATTTATTCACTATCTCTGTTTGACCATCGGATTGAGGATGATAAGATGAGATATGAGCTACTTGAGTACCCAAACAAGAAAACAATTTCTTCCAAAAATTTCCTGTAAAAATGGGATCTCTATCACTTACAATAATCTTCGGGTTTCCATGTATCTTTTGAATTGTTTCCATAAATGAAGTGCTTTAAATGGATGAGATAATGCACAAAAGTGTGCGTACTTGGTAAGTCTATCAACTACCACCATGATGACACTCCTTCCTTCAGACTTAGGTAAACCTGTGATAAAATCCTTTGAAATCTCCTCCCAATGTTGACTTGGAATGGATAAAGGTTGTAGAAGACCTGAGGTCTTAATTGTCTGAACTTTATTTTTCTAGCAAACCAAACATTCTACCACAAAATTTTGAATATTAGATTTAAGGCCATCCCAAAAAAATTCTTTCTTCACCTTGTGGTAAGTTTTTAAAAATCCCGAGTGTCCTCCTAAAGGAGAAGTGTGCAATTCCAAAAGAATTTTTTGTTTTAGTTGAGAATTCTTGCAAATATATAAGTGATCTTTGTACCATAAGGAATCATTTTTCCAACTAAATGTACCAGATGTACTAGGATCTTGCTGCAACTTTTGAATGAGTGTCCAAACTTTTTCATCCATCTTCCATCCATCCCTTGCTTCATTTATCCAATTTGGTTGGATAATAGAAATGGCACAAAGCAATGCTTCCACCTCTTCATCCTTTCTTGAGAGTGCATCTGCAACAACAATTAGCTTCCATTTTTTGTAGATGATTTCAAAGTCATAACCCAACATCTTTGTGACCCATTTTTGTTACTCTTCCGAACATAGTCTTTGTTCCAAAAAGTGTATAAGACTATCATGATTAGTTTTTACCTTGAAGTGTCTTCCCATTAGGTAAGGTCTCCATTTATTTAGTGCATGTATTATTGCCAACATTTCCTTCTCATAAATAGCCTTTTGTAAATACTTTCCTTTGATTGATTTAATTTCAAAATAAATGGGTCTTCCTTCTTGCATTAAAACAACACCAATTCCATTTTGTGAGGCATCACATTCCACAATAAAGGTTTTTGTGAAGTCTGGCGTAGCTAAGATTGGTGCTAGGCACATTGCCTCTTTAGGATATTCAAAGGCCTTAGTTTCTTCACGAGTCCATGAAAATGCATCTTTCTTCAATAATGTTGTTAGAGGTGCTGCTATTTTCCCATAATTCTTAACAAACTTGTGATAATACCCTGTTAACCAGAGAAATCCACGCAATTGCTTTATGGTTGTGGGGACTTTCCATTCCTTAACGGCTTTAATTTTGTTAGGGTCTACCTTAACACCCTCGTGAGATACAATATGGCCCATATATTCCACCTCTTTTATTCCAAAGAAACATTTGGATTTTTTTGCATATAATTGTTTATCCTCCAATAGTTTGAGCACCCTGTCAACATTTTGAACATGATCCTTCCAAGACCTGTTGTAGATTAGTATATCATCAAAAAATATTAGCACAAATTTTCAAAGGAAGGGTTTGAAAATGGAATTCATCAACCCTTGAAATTTAGAAGGTGCATTGGTAAGGCCAAAAGGCATGACCAAAAATTCATAATGACCCTCAAGAGTCCAAAATGTTGCTTTCGGAATAACTTCAGTCTTCATTCTAATTTGATGATATCCTGAATGGATATCCAACTTGGTAAAATAAATTGCTCCATGTAATTTGTCCAATAATTCATCAATCACAGGAATGGGAAATTTATCTTTAATAGTGAGCTTATTGAGCTCCCTATAATCTGGACACATGCGCCATGATCCATCCTTCTTGTGCACCAATACTACTGGAGTAGAGAAAGAACTTTGACTAGGTTGAATTATACCAGCCTCTAACATTTCTGCAATCATATGTTCAATTTCACTCTTTTGGACATATGTATATCTGTAAGGCCGGATTTTTAGATGAACACTTCCTAGAATCAAATGAATATCATGATCATGATCATGATCATGAATAGGTGGGAATCCTTTAGGAGTATCAAACACCTTGGAATGATTGTCCAAGACGTTTTGGAGATCTGGAGAAATAGATGATTTTGATGTTGGAACTTCTAGTCATAATAATTGTGCAATTAGGCCTCTTTGTTCTTTCTTTAGAAGCTTTGTCATGACATTATAGCTTATTATCTTTCTTTGATTCCCTGTGATACCCCATAATTCGATTTCCTTTGTTTATGAAAAAAAATTCAAGAAAATTTCTTGAAAATTAAAAGCTAACGTTCCCAAAGATTGTAACCATTGTACTCCTAGTACAACATCAGCACCTCCCATTGGGATGGAAAGCATTGGACCATTCAATACATACTCCCCCATTGATAGCTTGATATTATGGCATTTTCCAGAGCAATTTATAGTTCCTCCATTTGCAACCATCACTTGACATTCTGGTGATGGGTATAGGAAACAATACAATTCCTTGGCTACCTTACAATGAATAAAATTATTGGTACTACCCAAATCAATCAATACTATTACCTTTTTCTTCTTGATATGTCCTTCTATATTGAGAGTTTGAGGAGTGGTAATTCCTGCAAATGCATTACATGATATGGTCAGACTCATTTCTTCTTCTTCTAGGGTTGCTTCCTGGTGTATATCCTCTTCTTTTGAAGTTTCTTGTTCATTTTCTTCCTCCTCTTCACAATCTATGTAAAATAATTTCTTCTCAGCACACTTATGACCTTTAGTGTATTTTCTATCACAATTGTAGCAAAGCCCTTTCCCTTCTTTTTCTTCCACTATAAAATAACCTCAGAGGGTTGTGGAAGTCTAGGAGTAGCAACACTTCCATCTTTATAGATGTGAGTGGTAGGCTTCCTTGTCGCCATAATTTTACATTCAATTTTTCTTGCCAACCTAAATGTCTTCTCTAATGAATCTGGTTCCCAAACACGAACATCATGTTGGAAGTTATCCTTTAAAGTCCCTATGAAGACATCAATCTTGTGTTCCTCTCGAATGTCATTTACCCTTATATTCAATTTTTGGAAGTCCTCAATGTGCTCCGCCACTGAACCCTTTCGTTTGATATTTATCAATTGGCTAAAGAAGGTGTTTTAAAAATTGACCAAGCAACAAATTTTTTATGAGAGCGAAGCCATCGATACCATACAAATGTATTTTGTTCTAAATGTAAAGTTGCAATGCGTACCTTTTGTGTGTTTTGCACATTATTGAGATCAAAATATTTCTCCATATGTAGTATCCATGTTACGGGATCCTTGCCATCAAACTTCCTCATATCCATATTTGGAATATGGTGGTTCTTTAATCCAACATTAGAGTTTATAAAATCACGATTAAAATTTATTTTTTTCTCATCATGAGTTTCCTCTACTATCTTTTTTCCATTAGGAATCATTTCTTGTATCAACTTTGACAAACCTTCCTTCAAACCTCCCATGTCTTCCTTCAAACATTCAATTTTTTCTTCCATACCATCCATTTTTTCTTCCATACCATCCATCATATCTTCCATTCCTCTCTTCAAACCATCCATCTTAGCTTCCATGCTTTTCTTCAAAACATCCATTTCATTTTTTGTTTCTCTTTGCGAGAGAGAATTTTTGTGCATTTGCTCTTGTAATTTTGATATATCATGTTGCAATTCTTCATCTTCATGAGTCATAGTAGAGTGCTCTGAGGGCTTAATGGGTGTTGAATTCTTTTTATGAGGAATTTTAGAACCCAATACTGATATCTATGCTCAATAGGCCTTTGGAATCACTTAAAATTGTTTTTTCAAACAAGACTTATGCAATTTGAAAAAAAAATACACACCTTTTTCTTGATTTTGAGGACCTCGATATTGAAACTGAATTATCTCTGTGATTTTGGATCTTCAATATCTGAAATTCAGCCCTAAACTATCCCTTTCAATCTTCTTTCGAATTCGACAGTTCTGACCTGATTTGGATTCCTGAAGACAAAGTTATGCCCAATCTCCTACGATGACCTAATTATGGACTGGTTCAGTAGAGAAAACTTGTATGACTTGACACGTGTCACTGTTTCCTCCTTCAGCTCTGAAATTGATATAACACAAATCAAATTTTTTGTGCTTGTGGTCACTTTTTACAGAATCCCAATCCCATGCTCAGAGAGAGCGCTATGATTTTTTTCCCACGATCACCTCTTTGAGATGAAATTCAAATGCCTGAAACAATCCTAACTTCCACAGATCATATCTCCCGAAATATTAATAACCAAGATCTGAAATTTTCACAACAGGTTCCTCAGGATTTCATCTTCTCTCTACGAATATTTTAGCTTCTAAATCCTCGTATAAAAAATATTATAGCGAAAATTCTGCGATGACCTGTTTAGGTTAAATTCAGGAGCCTGCAAAAAGCCCTAACCTCCACATATCATATCTCCAAAAATATTGTGAACCAAGTTCTGAACTTTTATGAAGATGTTCCTTAGTATTTTTGCTTCGCACTCTAAAAATTTCAGCTTCTTAACCTTCGTAGAAAATAAGTTATAGCGAAAATGCCACGATGACCTGTTTGGAGCAGTGAAACCCTAGAGATATTAATGCCTTATAAATAGCCACTTCGAGGGGGCAACCTCCAATACATTACATAAATGAAAAATTCTTGGATGATACAAATGAAAAAACCTCCTCTCTATATATAGGAGTCCATGGGGCCACAATGTAATCCTAGTGGGGCCACAATGTAATCCTAGCTGACCTAACAATAATAATATAAGGGCACAATAATAAAAATATGGGGGTTACAGGGGTCAACAATAACAATAAGGGGGTTACACTAACAACAATAAGGGACTATACTAGTAATATAAGGACTTAACATCGAATCAGAATGGCTATGCTACAAATAAGAATGTGTGTGTCTTTATTGAAAATTGCTATGCTTCGAATGAGAATACTTGTGTCTCGAATGATAATGTCTATGCCCCAAATGAGAATGAGAATGGGTTTTTTAATGGTAATAATGTAATTTATAAAATTATCCATATTTCCCTTTGTAATGTCATTTATAAAATTATCTCCACCATTATGGTGAAAAGGATAAAACCTCTTTTCCCCAATATCATATCTCTGAAACAAACTAGTTTTGTTGAAGCCTACCAAATTTTGGATGGAATCATCACTTCCCGGGAAGTTTCCCACTCTCTTAGAAAAATTAAAATTCTTGGTATGTTGATCAAGCTATACTTATCCAAATCCTATGATCACGTTATTTGGTCCTACCTCCACAGTATCCTGAAGGCTTATGGTTTTGATTCTAAATGGATCAGTTGTATCTCCTCCCTCATTTCTTCATCGATATTTTCGATCGCGATCAATGGATCCCCTTCCCTTTAATCTATTTAGAGGTATTATAAAAGGAGATCCCTTGTCTCCCTTTCTTTTCATTATGGTTGTAGAAGTCTTGGGAAAATATATCAAATCAGACTCCCAATCATCTCATCTCAAAGGCCTTCATCTATGGGGTAACGATCTCTCTATCACTCACCATCAAATTGTGGATGATATCATGTTGCTTTGTAAATTCACCCACTCTGAAGTTAGAAATTTAAAATGTATCCTTCGTGATTTTATGTAAGTCTCTAGAACCTTGATAAATAACGATAAATCAAATATTTTCTTTTTCAATACCCATGTTCCCATCCAAACCTTCCTATCTCACTCCCTATGCTTTGGTATTGGATCACTACCAATTAAACATTTGGGTATGCCTTTGGTTATAAAATCCTTAAGAACTGCCAGTTGGAAAGATATTCTTCAGAAAATCCAATCAAATCTCAATGGGTGGGCTTTTAGGGCCCTCAATCTAGCTAGTAGAGTGATTCTTCTGGAATTTGTTCTACATTCCATTTCGATTTACCAAATCTCGAGCATGGAAACTCCCAAATCATCGTGTATTTCCATGACAAATATGTTCAAAAACTTCCTCTAGAGAGGAGCCCAAAAGGCTAAGAAATGGGCCCTAGTTTTCTGGAGCAATGTTATAAAACCCAAATTGGCATGAGGTTTAGGTCTTAGAGATCTGTTGATCCTAAATCAAGCTCTGGGGATAATTTGTGTTGGAGATGGTTAGGGTGGCTCTTATTTGTGGAAGAATATATGGACTAGAAAATTATAATATCAGGCTCATAAGAAGGAAAATTAAGACATTTGAATACCCCAAGGGTTTCATCAACTTGGAATTTGGCATCAAAAAAAAAATCTCATCATACACCATTTGAGTTGCATAACCATTGAAAAAGATTTATAGAATTTAAAATCATGGAATCATCTAAAATTTAATTCCTTTATAGTTCAATATGTTCAACAAAATTTGAGAAAGAGATGGTTAACAATTTTCTTACAAGTATTATTAGAACTGGTAGAACAAAAAGAACATGAGAAAGATCTTATTCTTAACCATGATGGCATTGTATTGAGCCCTTACTTTTCACCATTCTATTGTGATTGCATTTCTTAATAATTTTCTTCAGAAATGAAAGCTTGAGGTTTCCCAAGAGCTACGCAGAAATAAATCCCATATCATTTCATACTGGAAATTATTTGATAAAATATAAATAAACAAAAAGAGAATGACATGTATGTGTTTAGTTAAGAAACTCGCGATTTAGATATTCAAGATCAAAGTTAAACACCACAACACATTGAAGATTAATGAAAATTCCAACAAAGCACCATCCCTTGTCCCATACCAATATCCTTGTGTAAATATGTTACGACACTTAGACACAGTAATGCCCAGATTCGGGGTGTTTCCTGCATTCTGAAGGCCAACAGGGTTCCATGAAACTAGTCAATGTGATGCATGGTTATATAAAACCTCTTCATAATTGATCAGGAGATCAAGTGTTATGTTCAAAAATGAAAGTCCTCAAAACAGGTTTGAACCTGAGTGACCGGAAAGGTCTCGTCTTTACGATCCCGGCATCGTGAACGGTTTGAAAAACCGATGTCATATGAGGAAGATATCGTGTTCTGTTCGTTTTCCCAAACTAAAAAAAAAAATTTAGACTAGATGCCCAATCAGCATGAAGTTACAATCAACAGGTATATACTTGGAATATTCTATTTTTACCCAGCCAACAGGATCGTGCCACGTGGCTCAATCTGGGCGGTTGAATGTTGGTGGTACGGAGGATTTTTGGACCGTTTGATGGGTTTATGATTGACCAATGGATGAACGACACGTGGAAAACCTGGAGGCCGCCACATATCCTTAGGAGGGTTGGTTAAAATTTTATGTAGTTAGGGGTGTGGGGGGGGTCGATCCTGCGACCTCCTGCCCGCAGCAAAGATTCATTACCAAATCCTCTACATAATGTGACTAGGCCGCTTAATTTTATGGTTTGTAAAATTTATCATTGGGGGAGGGGACTGCCAGAGGTCCCAACCCGCTGGTGGCCCCGTGGTTGCAGGCACATGAGGCAACTCCAAAAACCGCAGCAACAAACAGTTAATAAACCTTGACGTCGAAGACCGTAGCAACAAATAGTCAATAAACCCCGACGCGAAGACCGCAACTTTAACTCTAGCCTTGTTCACATGTTATAAACTGTGGCAATATATGTTGAAACCGGCGACAAATTAACTCAAAAATTTCGGCGGGTTTTACTATGTTCACATGGTGGAGGTTTTAAAAGTGGTTAATGTAAACAGTTGGCGAGAACCATAAACTACCGGTTCTTTCCGATAACACGAATTTTTAAACGGTTAAGTGTAGAGGTTATGACGGGGTCAGTATTTGACCACCCTGCCTCTAAATTTAATGCTATCTTTAAACCATATGACCATTATGGAGCGCGTACCTAAAATTTAGGGTTTTCCATCAATTTAAGTTAAGTTAACTTCCTGTCTCCACATTTAGTGGAGCTTTTCTAGCTAACATTGGGAAAAATGCATTGGGAGGTCAATGTTCGACCAATTTTGGTGAAAAAAGAGTCTACCTAGAATAATTTGAGCTTTCTGGAGCCATTGGTGCAGAGAAAAAAGCCATTAGAGGTTTGTAAACATATGTAATTTAACATTTTGAGCATAATGACAAAGAGGGACATGCCATTAGGAGCTGGACCAGTAGATGTAGCTCAGGAGGTGTGAAATGTTTCATCATGCCTACTATTTAAAACCTATGTGTGAATTTTTTTCTCTGTTATGCACTATTGTTCAGTGTTTTTAAGGCTTATTTACATGCTTAAAGTTCACTAATTCATCTATAATTCATGGTTAAATCTCTCATTCCTTAAGCAAACATATGGAGACAAATTATACATGTTTATATTATTGAAAGGACACTTAGCACAACATAACTAATACACTCCTTTCAGATCAAGTTGGTATCATAGCTAGAATTTTTATCTCTAGTGTTTTTATGTGCAAGGATTTGTTAATTGTTTGCAAGGGTTTTCATGCTTACTAGGCTCAAGCTTAAGAGAGGAGAAGGCAAGTTGGTGGAAGCAAGAGGTTCTCAAAGTGAGCCACAATAAAGGAGGGAAATATTGCCACACTCTCCACCACCTAGTTCACCTCCAAAAGAAGCAGAAGCAGCATCAAGCATGCCTCTAGGAGAAGAAGAAATCCATGAAGAGATGGATCCCAAGGAGGAAGAAAGAGTGTACAGAAAAGAATTTCTTGACTTAACTGAAATTGTGAGAGTCCTTTATCAATAAAGGAATGATAAACTAGAAGAAGAAAGGTCTAAACTTCACAAGGAAGGACAAGGATCATCAGGAGGCCATAATGATGAAGATAAATCCAAGAAGGGAAATGGAGGAAATGGAGGCAGTGGAAAGTCACCATCCTCACCCTAATCATCATCATCCTCTACTTCATCTTCAATACATCAGCCATACAAGACAAATAACATGGGTAAAATTCCTTTTCTAAAACTTGATGTTAAGTTTGAATTGCCAATGTTTAGTGGTGAAGTTAATGCATAAAAGCTACACAATTGGATTAGACAATTAGAGGTCTATTTGAGAATCCAAAATTTTCATGATGATGACATCAAAATCCAACTAGCATCATTGAGAATGGAAGGTGCAGCACTTGTTTGGTGGGAATCCAAGACAAAGGAGGAGATCAAGAAATTTGGTAAGATTATCTTATCATGGGCAGATTTCATTTCTGCAATTAAAAAAAAAAAAAATATCCATTATCTCACATGCATAAAGCCATAATGGACTGGAAAAATTTTAAACAATTGAAAGGAAAAAATTTACAAGTATATAATCAAGAATTTAGGAGAAGAGATCCTTTATTAGGAGTAGATTTGCATAGCCAAGACACTTTGCTCAAGTATATAGGAGGCTTACATACCTACCTAAGACATACAATCCTCATGTTTAACCCTACAAGCCTAGATGAAGTTTGTGTTCAAGCCACACATTTAAAGGCAAGGGGAAAACAAAATTTAGATGAGAATGGGGAAAATGAGTTTAAAGGCAAATGGAAGAAAAAGAGAAATGCAAATGTCAGAAAAAAGAAGGGAAAATTCTTTTGCAAACATTGTTCTAAAACTAGCCATGATGAGGACCATTGTTGGAAACTTCATCCAGAGTTGAAACCATAAAGTTTGAAAGCCAAAGAGAAAGCCAAGGAGAAAGGCAAAACTATTGCAATAGCTGAACAAGACCTAGGGTTAGATTCAGGAAATGAAACAAAAATCATAGCTATGGGACTAAAGGACATAAAGGGGAAAGAGATTGAAATTAAACTGAGTTTTGGTATATCTAACTGTCACATACAAGCTCCAAATGAAGAAAATAGAATTGAACTGTTTCATGTGAGGGTCATTTCCAAACATACCAAGGTTGACACATTGTTTGACAGTGGGTCACAAGAAAATTTAATCTCTAAATACTTGGTCAAGAAACTTAATCTTGAGACCATTCTACATTTGAAACCATATCCACTTGGTTGGATTTGTAAGGATGAAAATTTCTAGGTTTTAAAGAAGTGCATGTTGCGCTTTGCAATAACTGCACAATTTATTGACACAGTTGATTTAGATGTTGTTCCACTTGATATAATAGGTATGGTGTTGGGAATTCCTTATTTTTGTGACAGGAAAGAAATCTTCCATCGCCATGAGAAAAAATACCATTTATTCAAAGATGGCAAGGAGTATATTGTGAGAGCTCATCGCAAAAAAATAGACACTTCTTTAGTTAATGCAAGGCAGATGAAGAGGCTCATCAATGCAAGCCAAAACTTGACATTGATTATGATTAAAAAAAGAGAATTTTTACATAATCCTTTTCAAACGAATGCTAATGTATGTAATGAGTTGTTTCAGTTTGAAAGCAGGTTGTCTTTGAAAGAAGATGACAAGCATTTGCAGCAGTCAACATTGGTGTTGAAGGGTGCTAAAAACAAAGTGTCAGTGCAAGAAGTTGCAAAGGTCCAAGAGAGGGAAAAACAACTTAGCAAAGAAGGCACATGATTCAGAAAAGTTCATTGCTGGTTTTAGAAAGGCATGGTACAATGGCGAAGAAACTTGATCAAGAATCAACACAAGTTCAAGGCACATTTAAAAAAAAATCACCATAAGGACAGGATGCAAGGTGAGAGTAATTCCAAGTTTCCTTTGATTATAGACCAATGTAGAAACAAGATGTTTACTACAAATTTAGGTGTATGTTCTGCAATTTCAGTAAATATGCAGCATGACAATGTCAAAAACAGCAATGGTTGGTCAATGGAATCAAGAAATTTTTTTTGTTTCATGAAAAGCTCCAATTAATGAAATTAGGGAAATTTCAGTGGATAAAGATTGAAAGAGTGGGGACACAGTCTCCTCATCTTCATGTTCAGTAGTCCAGAGAGATTTTGGGGTCCAAAATATTTCTAGTGGGGAGGTGTGATCAGGAGATCAAGTGTTATGCTCAAAAATGAAAGTGCTTGAAACAAGTCCGAACCTGAGCGACCGGAAAGGTCTTGTCATTGTGATCCCGGCACCGTGAATGGTTCAAAAAACTAATGTCATATGAGGAATATATCATGTTCTGTTTGTTTTCCCAAAGAAAAAAAATTTGTGACTGGATGCCCAGTCAACATGCAGGCACGGTCAATAGGTATATAATTGGAATATTCCATTTTTACCCAACCAACAGGATCGTGCCACATGGCTCAATCGAGGCTGTTGAATGTTGGTGGTACGGAGGATTTTTGGACTGTTTGATGGGTTTATGATTGGCCAATGGATGAGCAACACGTGGCCAGCCCAGAGGCACCCACGCGTCCTTAGGAGGGTTGGTTAGAATTTTATGTAGTCGGGGGGGCGGGGGGGGGGGTCGATACCGCCACCCTCCCCCGCCCGCAGCAAAGATCTGTTACCAACTCCTCTACACAACGTGACTTAACCATATACAGAGGCCGCTTAATTTTATGGTTTGTAAAGTTTAGCATAGGGGGAGGGGACCGCCAGCGGTCCCAACCCGCTGGCGGCCCCATGGTTGTAGTCACATGACGCAACTCCAAAAACCGCAGTAGAAAACAGTTAATAAACCCCGATGTCGAATACCGCAACTTTAACTCCAGTCTTGTTCACATGTTATAAACTGTGGCAATATATGTTGAAACTGGCAACAACTTAACTCAAACATTTCGGCGGGTTTTACTATGTTCACATGGCGGAGGTTTTAAAAGTGGTTAATGCAAACGGTTGGTAGAAACCATAAACTCTCGGTTCCATCCGATAACACGGAGTTTTAAACAGTTAAGTGCGGAGGTTACAGCAGGGTCGGTATGTGACCACCCCGCCTCTAACTTTAATGCTATCTTTAAACCGCCCGACCATTTTGGAGCGCGCCCCTAAATTTTAGGGCTTTCCATAAATTTAACTTAAGTTAACTGTCTGTCTCCACATTTAGTGGAGCTTTTCTAGCTAACATTGGGAAAAATGCATTGGGAGGTCAATTTTCGACCAATTTTGGTGAAACAAGAGCCTACCTAGAATAATTTGAGCATTATGGAGCCATTGGTGTAGATAAAACAACCATTATAGGTTTGTAAACATATGTAATTTACAATTTTGAGCATAATGACAAAGAGGGACATGCCATGGGAGTTGGACCAGCAAATGTAGCCCAGGAGGGGTGAACTGCTTCATCATGCCTACTATGTAAAACTTATGTGTGAATGTTTTTCTCTCTTATGCACTATTTTTCAGTGTTTTTAAGGCTTATTTACATGCTTAAATTTCACTAATTCATCTATAATTCATGGTTAAATCTCTCATTAAGCAAACATATGGATACAAATTGTACATGTTTATATTATTGAAAGGACAATTAGCACAACAGAACTAATACACTCCTTTCAGATCAATAATTAAAAATATATTAGTTCTATAGAATTTCACAGAGTCCTTAGTGGATTAAAAAGGTTGAAATCTTGCAATATTCCATCTAGGAGCTAGTATCTCATTCACGAAGATCGCATTATCTCCATATATCAAGGGCTAGCACCAGTAGCCCCATATCCACTAGTTTGGGACATTATCTACATTTGAAACCCATCAAGCCTCATAACTCTTCATCATCCAAGGGAAGAACAAGAATATAGAATGTGTATGGTTGGCTTGATGAAGGTTCTTCTAGATATGCATTTCATTATGAGGATCCATTTGGGCATGTTTACATGTAATTGGAGGAATGTTTACATGTATTACATTCTCCTTTGTCACGTCATTGATGGATATCCTTGTTCTTAGGTTAAAAATAGGGCCTAAGACCATGTGGATGAAGGATCTAAGCAAAAAGTGAGCTTTACAACATCATAACCCAATTTGACATCATTCCATGTAGCTTTAAGTTACACATGGGTTTGGTCAAAGGTCCACTTAAGTCTTGAGGTTGGACAACCTCTTCAAGAAGGTGGCTGGGGGATGTTACGGGTAAGAAGGGGTGAGAAATAACCCTAATGGAAGAGAGTCATTGTATTTTAAGGTGTGTTTCCCCCTCAAGTAGATTTTTTTGGGGGTAAGGACACATTTTCACATATTTGGAGGAATATTTCACCTTTTGAGGTATTTGGGTAAAGTACATTACAAAAATTCAACCCTAGGTGATTATTATCCATATGATCCTAGTTAAATAAATACATTTCTAAATTTAATATAATTTAGAAATTACTTTCAAACCATAGCATTAATCACACAATAACTGAAATTTTAAGTTGTAGAAGAATAAAAGAGTTTTGTAGATACTTAAGTAATTTCTTCTCAAAATCAGATTTTCCTACCTCCAGGAAACCTCTACAAGCTACTAAAATAGCAAATGCATGGTCATCATAATCATCTAAAAATGAGGTATATGATCTACAAAAAAAGAAAGGAAGAAGTTGTACAACTATTTTATTGCTCCATATGGCCATACAGATACATATGATTGTATTGATTCTTTGCACAATTTCCTTTCAACCTATTGAAAACCTATAAGTTCATCCTTATTGTGCATTTTTATCTCTCAGTTGTTCAATGTGGTAAATACCTCTCTATCTTGTCTTATTTATGCTTTTCTGAAACATGTACAAGTTCTTGCTTGCACTACATTTCTCAATGTACATATTGTTCGAGACCTTTTCAGCATATCTGGAAGAAATATTGCATGAGGAGATACAATGTGGTTGTTGTGAAAACCTAATCTAGGATTCCTAACTAAACCAAATATATCATTGAAATTAAACACCACATGGAGGAGAATAAAATATTTCTATCTTCAACATTTATTTGATGACAATATACAAGTAAAATTTACTTACGACATTCTAAACAAATTCATTTATTTTCTTTTTCCAACAATTTATATAAGTAATTAGCAATCGAAGAATACATGTGTTACTCACTTGGTCGAGATGCACCTGACTTTTGTTGAGACGCTCCTGTTGGGCTACCTGACTAGATTTACCTCCCAGTCAACTAGGAATGAATTCCTAGCCCAGGGAACCTCCACAGGCTCCCTAGCCCTCCGAGCCCAAGTCCAACCAGATGCAATGTTTCCGAGTGGAAATCAACACCCTCCAACTCCAAACAAGACCGAGAATTCTCCTCAATGCCAAAACAAGACCGAAGCCTCCACAATTCCAAACAAGACCAAAGTATCTACAATGCCGAACAAAACCAAAGTCTCTACATGGCCCAACAAGACCAAAATCCCCCCTTTCCTCTCATCCTCCTTCCCTTTTATATCTTTTTCCTCTCATCCACTTCAACTACTTACCATTAATTTCATGACTACCCCCCCATCCTTCTCATTTATTAACATTGACTTTCCTACCATATATAGATATTTTATTCAAAAAAATGGGAGAAGACCAAAATTTAAATTGAGATGACATTTTGGATGTACAAATATAGATATTTGATTTTAGAATTAAATGAGGGAAGGCCATACCTTATCTACAAGTTAAATTGAGATGACATTTTGGATGTACAAAATCTAGATATTTGATTTTAGAATTAATTGAGGGAAGGCCATACCTTATCTACAAGTTAAATTGAGATGACATTTTGGATGTACAAAATATAGATATTTGATTTTAGAATTAAATGAGGGAATACCATACCTCATCTAAGATTTGATTTGAGAAGACATATTAGAAATGAAATAAATAATATAGGTCATACCAGTAAAAATAAAATAAAATTACAATTTCCCAAGTGTAGATATTACTCAAAGATTATAAATCATTATTTATAGATTAATTTAAAAGCTAATAAAAATTTGTCTTATGAGATCAAGTGGGGCATTACATACACCCCTCCTTTAGAAAACTTCATCCCAAAGTTAGAGTGAAAATGACATAAGAAATTTGAAAATAAGGCATAACAAAATAGAGATAGATATAGTAGTCGAATTAAGTCAAGCAATGATACCACCTCCCATCAAGAGTCTCCAATGTAACTTATAACCTCCTATCATTCCTAACCTACTTCTACTCCCATCCTATCCGTCCTCTGCCGCAATATACTATGGCATCAGCTATACCGATCTAACCACTGATAAAACCAATATGGTGGAAGCGTCGACTATATCGACCTAACTTCCCCAACAGGCAACTGGAAATCATCATCACATGTCTAGGGGAGCGTATCCATCACTGCCCTCCCACGATTCCAGGCTTGGAGGTTACACGGTGGGAAATGCCTCCACCCCTCCTCAAAACAAGGGTCAACACCCTAATATGGACCACACTACAACGCTGGTTGGATACTTGTCATCGAATAATCTAGTCAGGTAGTCTTTTCACCTGTATCATTTACACTTTACCCATGTCATAATAGTGCATATCAAGTAGATACAAAATGTAATAGAACAATGTACATCATACCATTCTCCGTCAAATATGTCAATGTTTCCCATTGGGAGCGTAGATCTTGGTTATCATATAGTTCTTTCCAATCTGCTGATTAGTTCTCATTCATGCATATACATAACAACCAAACACATATATATAGATAAGTGATCTTAATCCTCATGTTATGAAGTCCAACATCCATGTCCTAAATTTTTACTTCATAAGACATACTAGAAATAACTCTTTAGATAAATCACAATTTTGTAAGTCATTCATTAGATAAATCATATCTCCTTAATTCACACATCAAACAAAAATAACTCTGAGAAGTCATACACTAGATAAATCATAACCCAAAAAGTCATACATCAGGTAAATCATACATCAAATAAGTCATACATCAAATATTTTAATCAACCATACCTAATATATCTAATTATTTGTATAGGTAGTTTCGTTTACCCAACTAAAATGCAACAATATTACATAGTGTTCATAAAATAACATGGAACTGCCAATAGAGTCTTAGCATATGTAGTTATATAGTTCAAAATGGGCAGCATAGATGCTCGAAAAGTGAGGGGTTGTCACGACGTATAGTCTCTACATCCTACCAGGTAGCAGATCCTAGGCTATACTTGTCCCACTGGACCTTAACCTGGTCCACCATGCGACGTCTGAGATGTCGAACCCTATGGTCCAATATGCGTAATGGTTCGACCATTACGGTTCCCACGTCTGAGACCTGCAATTCCCTCCAATCTAGTTTGTGAGATTCATTAGAAACATAATGTCGTAAAATATATACATTAAAAAAAATCATGAGTTTTATGCAAATGGGGTAGCAGTACAAGGCAATAGGAAAATGGTCCAATCTTTTCCTTGATTCTAAAGGGTCCTAGAAACCGAGGTGACAACTTTTTCCCTTTCCCAAACCATATGGTGCTTTTGTTGGGTCGAATACGAATAAAAACTTGGTCCCCTACCTCATAACTACGATCAGTCCTATGTGCATTGGCATAACTCTTCTGTCTATCTTGAGCTTCCTTTAACCTTTCTCAAAATTTTCTTACATGTTCCTCCATTTCTTGTACCAACTCTGGCCCAACTATTACTCGGTCCTCTAACTTCTCCCAACTCAATGGCTTCCTGCATGGCCTCCCATACAGAGCTTGATAAGGAGGCATCCCAATGGAACTATGGTAACTATTATTATAGGAAAATTCTACCAATGGTAAGTACCTTTCCCACTAAGTCTGATTATCCATGACGTACATTCTAAGCATATCTTCCATAACCTGATTTACTCTTTCAGTCTGTCCGTCTATTTCAGGATGATATGCAGTGCTCAGGTTCAACTAAGTCCCCATTGTTGATTGCAAACTTGTCCAAAACCTAGATGTAAAGCAACAATATCTATCAGAAATGATCTTTGTGGGTAACCCGTGTATCCGAATAACTTCACTTATAAAAATGCGTACCACATCAGTAACATAAGAAGTATCTCTCACCGGGAGGAAATGGGCACTTTGGGTTAATTTATCAGCTACAACCAATATAGCATTGTGCCTTTGTGAATTGAGTGGAAAACCTACAACGAAATCCATACAAATGACCTCCCATTTAGACATAGGGATGTCATGCGGTTGTAGGAGTCCTGCTGGATGGCGATGATCAGCCTTCACTCGTTCACATTCAAGACATTTAGTGACAAACTGGACTATGTCGTGCTTCATGCCTACCCAAAAGAAGAGTTTCTTCATGCCAGCATACATCTTCTTCACTCCAGGATGTGCACAATAGAGTGCTCTATGTGACTCTTCAAGGATAGTTCTTCTTATACTCCCTTCCTTAGGGATGTACATTCTTCCTTGAAATCTCAATAGTCCATCTGATTCAAGGACATAACCCTCAAACTTTGGTTCTATCTGCTTCCCACTCTGGAGTGATGATATAACTTTCAGATACCAACTATCTTCAAAGAGTTTTTTCAACACACGTTCCCTTAAATTAACCTTCAAGGGTACTAAAGAGAAGGTTCGTGGCCTCCTGCTTAGTGCATCTGCTACCACATTCTCCTTTCCCTTAATATATGAGATCCCAAAATCATACTCACTCATGAATTCACTCCACCTCCTTTGTCTAGTGTTCAAATCTCTCTGAGTGAAGAGGTACTTCAAGCTTTGATGATCAGTTCTTAACTCAAAGCTTCTCCTAATGAAGTAGTGTCTCCAAAGTTTTAAAGTTAACATCACTGCTGCTAATTCTAGATCATGGGTAGCATACAATTCATCATGTTTTTTCAAATTTCTGGATGCGTAAGCTATTACTCCTCCTTTTTGCATTAACACTGCTCCCAATCCTTGCTTTGAAGCATCTGTGCAGATAATGAAGTCCTTTTCCATGTCAGACACTCGAAGGATTGGTTCACTTGTTAGTAACCTCTTTAGTTCGGTGAAGGCAGTGTCACATTCATCTATCCATTCATACCTAACCCCTTTTCATTTTAATGTGGTGATAGGTTTTGAAATCTTTGAAAACCCTTCCACAAATCTACGGTAATAACCTGCTAGCCCCATGAAGCTACGCACCTCATGAGCATTTTTCAGCACTGGCCAATCCATTATGGCCTTTACTTTTTCTGGGTCAACTAAAATCCCTTCTCCTGAAATGATGTGCCCAAGATAATGAATTTTCTCTTGAAAGAAGGAACATTTTGACAATTTTCCATACAATTGATTTTCCCTTAAGCAGGTTAGCACAACCCTTAGGTGATCTTCGTGCTCCTTTCCATTCTTGGAATATACCATAATATTGTATAGGAATACTTGCACAAATTGGTCCAAATATTTCCTAAACACACCATTCGTGAGATTCATGAATGCTTCTGGTGCATTGGTCATACCAAATGGTACAACTATGAACTCATAGTGCCCAAACCGAGTCCGAAATGCAGTTTTTGGGATGTCACCTTCTTTGATCCTCAATTGGTGGTATCCAGATCGTAGATCGATCTTTGATAAAACTATGGCTCCCTTCATTTGGTCAAATAGGTCATCTATTCTAGGTATTGGGTACCTATTCTTTATTGTGGCTCGATTCAAGTCCCTATAATCTATACATAGCCTTAAGGACCCATTCTTCTTCTAGACGAAAATTACTGGAGCACCCCAAGGTGAAATGCTAGGCCTAATAAATCCCAAGTCTAAAAGTTCTTTTAAATGCATCTGCAACTCACAAAGTTTTTGGGTTGTCATCCTATAGGGTGACTTGTAGATTGGTTCCACACCAGGTTTCAAGTCAATTGTGAAATCGATCTCCCTCATAGGTGGTAATCCAGGCAATTCCTTAGGGAAAACATCCTTGAATTCTGACAAAACTGGGTACTGACCTAGGGAGGGTCCTTTCTGGTCACTTACAGCCTCAACCACATATAGTTTACAACCTTGTCAGAGACAATGTTTTACCTTCATTGTGGAGATGAATCATAGGGACACTCCTCTCTTGATACCATAAATCTCAATTGTCCTACCTTCATCATCTAGACAAATCAACTTCTTTTTGAAACAATCTACCAAATCTCGATGACCTTAGAGCCAGTCCATTCCAATGATCACATCATACGTCCCCAACTTTGTGACGTACACCTTCAACCTAGTTGTACACACCCCGAGGTTCACTTGACATTGGTTAACACTAGGTCCTACTGCTTGTTTTATCCCAGAAGCCATTTCAACTTGTTTAAAGTCATCGTGCTCATAGGCTGCCAACCAACATTTTTCTAATGCAACTAGTGAAATGAAACTATCTATAGCACCAGAATCAAACAAAATTTTAACTTTTACATTGTTTATCATACCTGCAGTTTCTACCACAGAAGACTGGTGTTCAACTTGGTGGTTATCAACTGCTGCATAGATTCGATGGTGGTTGCTTGCTTCCCCCATTGGTGCTTTTCCTTCTCTATGGTTTTTACTTGTTTGTAACTCAGGACAATCACGTTGGTAATGAGGTCCCCCACATCCCCAACAAGTGATGCGAGGTAGACTCTGAACATAATTTTGTGGAGTTCTTTAGAAAGAGCTCCTTCCCATGATACCCTACCCCTGCTCGTGGCTCCTCCTGTCTGACTGTGATTTTTATGAGCCCTTGAAGCTGTTGGTGAAGTTGTACTAGCAACCATTGAAATCCCCAATGTCGGCATTCTGGGTACAACCCTATTTCCATATGGCAGTGGCCTGAGACTTCCTCCCCTGGAGAAGGTACGAGGGGCCTTCCCCATAAACCTTGGTTGGTGTGGAAAAGTGGTTTTGTTTCCAACTTTTAAGTCTAAGTTCTCTTCAACATAACGAGCATGTTCAATAGCTTCTACAACTGAGGATGGTTTCCACATCTATACCATTGCCCTAACCTTAGGGTTCAATCCATAAATGAAACGATTTGCTTGGCGCTGATCAATGTTCATGTAGGAGACATATTTGACCAATTCCATGAATATAATCTAATATTCCTCTACTGTGTGGTTTCCTTGTACCAAAGCATGGAAGGCTCCTACTTGCTTTTCTTCATAAAATGTTGGTAGGTACTTCTTCCTGAAGCTCTCCTCAAATAGTTCCTAGGTAACTGTGTCAAGAGTGAGGTGTAGTTGACGCTCTAAGTTACCCCACCAGTTCAGGGCACTATCTTTGAGTTGGAATATTGCTATTTTAGCTTTTGAATTGGAATTATAATCTCTTAGTGCAAAGCACCTTTTCATTCCCTCTAACCAGGCTTCTGCTCGTTCACTAGCACGACCTCAAGCAAACTCTGGGAGCTTAATATTTTGGAGCTCTCTTGTAATTTCCTCGATTGGAGGTCCTCTATCAAAGTCTCTTGACTCGAGATTTTCTAACCCTGATGGAGGGTGCTCCGCTTCCACCTCAGTTGTTGTTAAGTCCCTATATTAATAGGATAGCCCCTTATTATGTTAGTGTAGCCCCCCTTATTGTTATTATTGTACCCCTGTAACCCCCATATTGTTATTATTGTGCCCTTAAATTATTATTGTTAGGTCGGCTAGGATTACATTGTGGCCCACTAGGATTACATTATGGCCCCATGGACTCCTATATATATAAAGGAGGTTTTGTAAATTGTATCATCCAAGAATTGTTCATTTATGTAATGTATTGGAGGTTGCCCCCTCGAAGTGGCTCATTTCTAAGGCGTTTATATCTCTTTTCTTCTCTTTTTGAGTTGGTTACACAACATTTGGTATCAGAGCTTTGGGATTCTAGGGTTTCGCTGCTCCAAACAGGTCATCGTGGCATTTTCGCTATAACTTTTTTTCTACGAAGTTTGAAGAAAAATTTTAGTGCGAAACCAAACAAGGAGTACGTATAAAAATTTCAGAGTTTGGTTCGCAATAATTTCGGAGATATGATCTGTGGAAGTCGGGTATTTTTCGGGCTCTAAACAGGTCATCGTGGAATTTGCGCTATAAATTTTTATACGAAGGTTCAGAATCTGAAATTCATATGGTGCGAAGCTGAAATCCCAAGGAAATTCGTCAAAAAATTTCAGAACTTGGTTCGCAATATTTTTGGATATATGATCTGTGGAAGGTAGTGCTTTTTCAGGCTCCTGAATTTCATCTCAAAGAGGTGATCGTGGGAAAAGTTCAATAACTCTCTCTCTGAAGATTGGATTGGAGTGCCGTCAAAATTGGTTGCAAGTACACGGCCTGTAGTTTCTTTTCTATCAATTTCAGAGACAAAGGACAAAACAGTGACACGTGGCAAGTGGTACAAGTTCGCTCTACTAAACCAGTCCAGAATTAGGTCATTGTGGGAGATTGAACACAAATTTGTCTTGGAGAATCAAAATCAGGTCAGACCTGTGGCATTTGAAAGAAGCTTCAGAGGGCTACTACAGGGCTGAATTTGAGATATCGAAGATTTTCAATTACAGAGATAATTCAATTTCAATATCGAGCTCCTAAAAGCTAGTAAAAGGTGTGTATTGTTTTTCCCGAATTGCATAAATCTTGTTTGAAAAATCAGTTTGAAGTGATTCCAAGGGCCTATTGAGCATATATTTCAGTATTTCATTCTGAAATGCCTCCTAAAAAGAATTCAACACCCATTAAGCCCTCGGAAATCTATACTATGATGCATGAAGTGGAAGAATTGCAGTATGAGATATCAAAATTACGGTACCAAGTGCAACAAATTTTGATCTTACGAAGAGCAACCGAAGATGACATAGATGGTTTAAAAGAAGAAATGGAGGCTAAGTTGGATGGTTTAAAGGATCAAATAATAGAAAATATGGATGATAAATTAGTGGAAGATCACATCGAGCATCAACAGCAAGTTCTCCAACTCTCAAAGGATAACCTTTGGTGCGAATCTAATGAAACTATATGAAGATCAACATGACTATCGAAGAAGTTGGCTTGATCATAGAAACGAGAACTCCATAAGTACGGCAATTTCAGAGTATCTCGGCAAGTGGAAGAACTTTCCTGTAGAAGATTTCACATGGGAGGATGAGAATTTTATACAGAAGCATCAAGAAATAATCAAGCACTGAGGACAACACTTGTTTGAAGGAGAGGGGCATGTTAAGTCCCTATATTAATAGGATAGCCCCTTATTATGTTAGTGTAGCCCCCTTATTGTTATTATTGTACCCTATGCTTTTATATTATTTATTATTGTATATAAATTATATTATTGTTAGGTCGGCTAGGATTACATTGTGGCCCACTAGGATTACATTATGGCCCATGGACTCCTATATATAGAAAGGAGGTTTATGTAAATTGTATCATCCAAGAATTGTGCATTTATGTAATGTATTGGAGGTTGCCCCCTCGAAGTGGCTTATTTCTAAGGCGTTTATATCTCTTTTCTTCTATTTTTTGAAGGTAGTTTACTACTTGACAGTTTGGCGCCTCTTAAGGTCTCGTTGGTGGCTACAGGGAGCGTAAGATAAGAGCCAACTCTGGGGATGGCAATGGGTTATTTGTAGGAGGTCCTTGTGATGATCCTCCTTGACCTCGATTTCCTCGCGTCTTCACCATTTTGAAATGTTCAATTATCTGTTCCATACAAAACTTATTAATGTAACTTAGGATTTGTCCGTCCCTAGTTGACTCACACACATATATAATGATAGGTATAAGTTTTTCCTTTACTAGGATTGTAATCAATCATTACAAATATCGATCAGAGCCCGAAGGATCTCCTCTCATGTGTGAGATCCTAAAATTTTCTCTTAATACTAACTAGGTTTCTAGTGTAATTCACTCGTCATTCATGCTCTAATACTTTATTAACACCAAATTACTTTCTTGAATTACCATAATTAATGAAATGGCGTAATATACTCAATAATTAGTTTACTCTTGGTGGCTTTTAAAATATTAATCTAGAATGAAATTTGGAACCATTTACACAATGAACCATTAATCAAATTTCAAGTAGTAGTTTAGATATAAAGAACCATTCTTGTGTACACAATGAACCATTAGTTTTTTTTTTTACCATAGAAATATGAATGGCATTCAAGGCACAATGTTTACCTTGGAAACTAAAATGAGAAACCAACTCCAATTAAATCTTAATTGAGAAATTACAACCATCTTGAACACATGGTTAAGTTTTAGTATATTACAATTTCAATAATTCTTCTATATGAAGTTTTTGCAATGATTTCCATAAATTTTGGTGGGCACTAACCTCAGTAACTTATAATATATATAAATAGATGAAAGAAAATCATAATATATATAAATAGTAGTTATAGATTAATATCCATTTAAATTAAAATAATAATCCCTAACCATATTTAAATTTAATTAATAGCACATAAAATTTAATATGAATATCCACCCCTTGTGTATACTTTAGTCAATCCCTGTTTTTATGTGCATTGCTAAGCATTGTTTGTTTGTCTTTTGGTTTGTTTACTTATATTTAAACATATTTTGCATCCTTGTCACAATTCAAGAAGGGCTGCACCAGTTTACAAGGAAAATAAGACCAATTTTCATAGCTGACATTTATAATGGAATCTTCATTTACATATATCAGCTTCAGCAACATATTTTATTTTCTAGCGTTTATAGATTTAAAGATTTACTTTTGTAAGATTTCATTAAAGGTTATTATTTTTGGAACCAGGGTTCCCTGGGTTTACATTAACAAAAGCACAGGCTCCAAGTAATGAGAACCAACTGACTTATTTAAAAATAAATAAAAACAAAGTTATACAGCAAGGCTGTGGCTTTTTATTCTAATTTTCACAATGATGTATTAGCAAGAGCTTTAGTACCTAGTAAAATATTCCAATGCGGTTTTCTCCCAAAAAAAACTAGTTGACCCTGTTTTTTTTTTTTTTGATATTGTGAATAAGTGTAAGTCTAAATGAAGTAATCTTTGGATTTTTTTTTATTTTTTTTCTAAAATTTGTTGAAGCAATTTTAAGTGAAATAGCAATAATATATTATAATTAAATTAAGTTTTTAATATTAAAAAAAATGGATTTATTAACCTCTAAAAACGTATCTCTGATCAGAGGTAAAATCCACTGGTAAATCTGTAAAGTTCACTTTGTTAGACTATGTCTTGTGATTCTCACTTGATATTTTTGCAGTATTTTAGGTGAGATTGCAATTTGAGTAGGGCCATATGGTATAAGAGCCTCTAAATCGTAAATGTGGAAAATTTTAGACTAAGTCATTAACTTACATTTCCTATGGTTAAGACATACGTTTTCCTAACTGTTAAAAAAATATATTATATCCATAAATCCAACCAAATCCAACCGGATAGAAATGTTTATACGTAAAAATAGAGTATATATATATTGTGTTTAATGCTAATTACCCGCTTATCTATTTCAATTACCAAAAGTGGTCTTGTGGAATGGATTTTTAATTTTCTTCAAAGAATATTCTTAATATTTTCTTTGGCTTTCCTTAGACTTTCAGAGGTAAGGGGCATCTGAATTCATTATTTGGTAGATAATTGTAAGATTCAAAGTTTTGATAAACGCTACAATTTAAAACATTCTTTTCTGCAATTTCATGTTCCTGTTTACATAATTTGTGGTTGCCGATGCTCTCTGTTTAAAACGTTGTTTTCTGAAATTTCATGTTCTTGTTTACATAATTTGTGGTTGCCGATGCTCTCGTGTAGAAGGATATATACCTTCTGTAGCACAAAACTAACCGCCCGAGATTTTTCTAGACTGTTGAATGTGAAAGACATGGTTTCAGACGTTGACGTGCAAAGGAGGCAACTTCTTATCACTCCTCCTGAAGGACTTCTAGAGCTGAATTTCCGTCCCCAAAAAAAAAAAAAGCTCATCAAAAGGGGAAAAATGCCAAGAGGAATGGAAGCAGAGAATAAACGCACGCCAAAAGGTTGCAGCAATTAGAAAAAAAAATTGCTCGATATTGGACAGGAGCATGTTCTTTTTGGACTTTCTATTGGGGACAAGGCCCAGAAGCAAGCTCTTTCAGATCAAATTTTGAGTTTTGACTTCAAGCTTTTCAAACATGCCTCGCAAGATTCATCACAGACTTATCAAAGGTCGGATTTGTCTAGACTGATGGATACCAAATTAACAACAAATTGGTGGTTAAGCTCAAACGATTTCAGGAAGGGCCATGTCCAGTCATGGGAAAAGGAATCTGTGGGTTCTGAGACATTACAGCTACACAGGGAAAGCCTAGAGCTCATTGCCCAAGGTCAGATTGCAGTAATTATATTTGTGGATGAATAAAAAATGAAAGGAGATAATGCAGATGAACACATGTATGATCAAAGGAATTTAGCATTGTGAAATTGGTTCCACCTTCAGGCAGAGAAATTGCTTACAAGTCACAAGCTTGCAAACTCGGACGCTATTGAATTTTTTTTTTTTTTTTCAGTTCCTTGTATTATTTCAGCTACAGAAGATAAAATTTCATCTATACAATTTCTTTTTGAGGAACATGACTATCCAAAAATAATACCAAAGGGCTCTGATACCATGGGGAGGATTTTTAAGGGAACAATGGCAACGGTAGCATAATGAGAATTTTCAAGGGAACAATAGCAACGGTGGCACAATGAGTAGTGAGAACTCTGCAGCCATAATCCCTACAACACTCACACAGAATAATGTTGATTTAGCTTTCTGCAGGCCATGCGTTGTGATCTAATTTAGAGCAATCTTCAAAGTAATTACAATTAAGTTCTATTTTTGAAATTTAAATTTAGCTTTTAATAGAAACTTCAATTTATATATTTATTTCATCCTTGGAATTAATATAAAATAATAATAATAATAATAATTTCTATGTTTGAAATTTTAATTTCTTTGTTAATAAAAACTTCAATTTATATATTTATATTCTGCATTATCGTCCACTATTTGATTTAGAATTAGAATTAGTATTTTCATTTTTTTTCCTGAAACCAAAATAAGTGTAACAATAACTTCTTCTTTTTTAATATAATTTCACAACGGGTTGATGGGTTTTAGGCCTCAGATTTTGAATCAAGATACTATATGTGAAAACCTAATCTAGGATTCCTAACTAAACCAAATATATCATTGAAATTAAACACCACATGAAGGAGAATAAAATATTTCTATCTTCAACATTTATTTGATGACAATATACAAGTAAAATTTACTTATGACATACTAAACAAATTCTTTTATTTTCTTTTTCCAACAATTTATATAAGTAATTAGCAATCAAAGAATACCTACATTACTCGTTTGGTCTAGATGCACCTGACTTTTGTTGAGACGCTCATGTTGGACTACCTGACTAGATTTACCTCCCAACCAACTAGGAATGAATTCCTAGCCCAGGGAACCTCCACAAGCTCCCTAGCCCTCCGAGCGCAAGTCCAACCAGCTGTAGTGTGTCCGAGTGGGAATCAACACCCTCCAACTCCAAACAAGACCGAGAATCCTCCTCAATGCCAAAACAAGATCAAAGCCTCCACAATGCCAAACAATACCAAAGTCTCTACAATGCCAAACAAGACCAAAGTCTCTACAAGGCCCAAGAAGATAAAAATCCCCCACAAGGCTAAACAAGACCAAAATCCCCTTATGTGAAAACCTAATCTAGGATTCCTAACTAAACCAAATATATCATTGAAATTAAACACCACATGAAGGAGAATAAAATATTTCTATCTTCAACATTTATTTGATGACAATATACAAGTAAAATTTACTTACGACATTCTAAACAAATTCATTTATTTTCTTTTTCCAACAATTTATATAAGTAATTAGCAATCGAAGAATACATGTGTTACTCACTTGGTCGAGATGCACCTGACTTTTGTTGAGACGCTCCTGTTGGGCTACCTGACTAGATTTACCTCCCAGTCAACTAGGAATGAATTCCTAGCCCAGGGAACCTCCACAGGCTCCCTAGCCCTCCGAGCCCAAGTCCAACCAGATGCAATGTTTCCGAGTGGAAATCAACACCCTCCAACTCCAAACAAGACCGAGAATTCTCCTCAATGCCAAAACAAGACCGAAGCCTCCACAATTCCAAACAAGACCAAAGTATCTACAATGCCGAACAAAACCAAAGTCTCTACATGGCCCAACAAGACCAAAATCCCCCCTTTCCTCTCATCCTCCTTCCCTTTTATATCTTTTTCCTCTCATCCACTTCAACTACTTACCATTAATTTCATGACTACCCCCCCATCCTTCTCATTTATTAACATTGACTTTCCTACCATATATAGATATTTTATTCAAAAAAATGGGAGAAGACCAAAATTTAAATTGAGATGACATTTTGGATGTACAAATATAGATATTTGATTTTAGAATTAAATGAGGGAAGGCCATACCTTATCTACAAGTTAAATTGAGATGACATTTTGGATGTACAAAATCTAGATATTTGATTTTAGAATTAATTGAGGGAAGGCCATACCTTATCTACAAGTTAAATTGAGATGACATTTTGGATGTACAAAATATAGATATTTGATTTTAGAATTAAATGAGGGAATACCATACCTCATCTAAGATTTGATTTGAGAAGACATATTAGAAATAAAATAAATAATATAGGTCATACCAGTAAAAATAAAATAAAATAAAATTACAATTTCCCAAGTGTAGATATTACTCAAAGATTATAAGTCATTATTTACATATTGATTTAAAAGCTAATCAAATTTTTTCTTATGGGATCAAGTGGGGCATTACAGTTGTTTACATAATCAAACCCTCAAATGAATATTAAATTCATGCTTTAAAAGGATTTCATGAAATAGAAAGTAGCAAGTGGAAATATGGACCCATTTTATTCATTCAAAAGACAAAATGAAGTGCTCCACTTGAGGAGTATTAGACCTTGAAAATAACGTAAAGAAAATGGCACAAGGCCACGAATAGAGCCACCATAGAATAACTCAGAGAAAATTTGATAGGAACCAAAATGATTGTGAAGCCCCAACCATCGCCACCCCAATTCAAGACAAGAACCCGCACTAGCAGATAAACAAAGTAAAGGAACTTAGGGCCCATGGCATCACAACATCCTTCACACCAATGAACCTCATCCCTGATTTTCTGCATCATATTGTGCCCTGGCACCAGCTAACCAACATGAAAACCCATTAAGGAGAAAAATCATCGACGATAGCGTTGAAAGGAACAAATGAATTTTCCAATGCCCCCTTGTTGTGTATAGATACCACCAAAGAATAGGAGTCTAACCTACTCTTCCTCAGCGAAGAACAATTGTCAATGTCCTTGCAACCGCTAGAATGCACTTCGCAACCTTTGGTATCTTCACCACGCCCAAATATACAACTGAATCTACCTCCTCTAACCAAATTTTCTTGGATAAAGCCTCCTCATGCCACCATTCTAGTAAGCTATCAAAGCCTAGAAACCCTTGACCCTTGTAGAAAACCTTCACAAATTCCTCTCCATTCACATCTGATTTGAAACACTGTAAAAACGTACTGGTAACATATAATATTCTCCCTCGTATGGTTGTTTGAACTCGTAACATCATTTGAAGCGGTGAGATAAAAAAAACCATCAATGTGTTCACGATTTAGATTACCCTTTTCTTTTTATTACTAAATATTCAATACTACTCCATGCCTAATTTAGTAGATATCCCCTCATTCTACCAAATACTCATTTTAATACCTCCAAAACCTATAACCCTCTACCCAAAATCCCCACCCCCAATATCTATAATATATTGTCTCTATTTTTCACAATTTTAAAACCCGCTTTATGAATGAAAATGATAATTAATAAAGTGAAGCCCCTATGACAAGTTGTCCCTTGAAGTGGTGATGTCATTTCAGCCTTTGGTAATGGTCAATCCCATATCCTGTGATGATCTGTCACATTATCGCCATACCTCTATGGAATTTACGAATGACTTCGGTTGTGAGGCTCGTATCCCTCAAACTCAGCGTGTATTTGAGTCCTCCCCTCTTTCCAATAAGTCATCCTATGTAGCTGGGTTTTCATTCCAGCCTTTGGATATGGTCTCATCCCCTGGTAAATTTTCTCCTAACAAGGAATTGGAGGTTATTTTGTCGTCATCTAAGAATATGACTCCCCTTTCTATTAAAATATCCCTTTTCCATAATCATCTGTATTATGGAGGCCAATCATATAAAAATATCATACATAGGTAGAAGAAACCCTCTAAATATAGAACGGTTTCATCCTATAACAAGATCGAACTAGTTTATGCCGATGAGGCTGGATCTCCCAAAAACTGGTTCGATATTGATTCTGATTTTACTGTTGGGAATGTATTTATTTATGATTTTAATGGAGTCTGGATCCTTAGAGGGGATGTAACCATGCATGTGGTACCTTCATGATTATTATTTCCATTAACATCCGGAGTTTGGGAGCGACCCCAAAATTAATCTCCCTCAAAGGTATTATTCATGTTCATAAAGCCTCTCTAATCCTTTTCCAAGAAATGATGGTTTGCAGAGATAAGGCATGGGAGGAAATGTTGTGTGTGTGCCCTGCATGACATGTAGTTGCAACTGATGTTATTAGATTATCTAGTGGTCTAGGGTTATGTGGGATCCAAAAATTATTGAGATGAAGGCATTTATGTCATGTGCAGGGATTATCATGACCAGACACATGATGGGAAACTGTCAAAGGGTATTAATTGTCAATTCATATGCTACATATGTGGGGTGTAGACTATTTTGGGAGCAGGTTGCGCAATTTTGAATCCTTCGATTAAGTTCCATGATCATCGCGGGGGATCTTAATTTTTCGATGGGGAGGGAAGAGATTTGGGGACAGAATTCTAGAATTGATAGTATGGTTTCTCATTTCATAGGTTTGATGGAGGATTTTTCCCTATTGGATGTGATGCCAGATCCTCTTGGTCCCACTTGGAGGAATGGGAGAACTAGTGAGGAGGGTATCTCAAAAATAATGGACAAATTTCTGGTTAATCAGACTATGGTTAATCATCTGACAGATATAATATCTTATATTATTCCAACATTTATTTCTAGTCACTTTCCCATTAAGATGACATGGGATGAAGGGGAACAGAAGATATCATAACCCTTCAAATTCAAACCTGAAATGGTTTAAAATGGATGAATTTTGGGATCTGGTCTGAAATGTTTAGTCTCAGCCATTGCTTCCTCCTCCATAGAATCAGGTGATATCCATACGCCGAAATATTAGAGAGATGAAAAGGGTCACTCGGGAATGGATTAGGGGGATGAAGGAGGGTGAAACTAAAGCTCTTAGGGAGAGTGAAATTTTCCTATGTTGTTTCAATGATCCTTTGGACCCATTATTCTTCTCGGAGGAATACCGACACACGATCATTGAATTGGAGGGTAAGAGAAGGGACATTCCCCATTCATGGGAAGAAGACATCCGCATGAAGAGCAGGTTGACATGGATAAAAGTTGGAGATAAAAATACCAGATATTTCCATGCACATTTCAATGCTAGGAAGCAAATCAATTCCATAAGGAGGATAAGAGATTACGTTGGAAACATATTCAGTTCACATATATCTATTGAACAGGAAACAATCAGACATTTCAAAGGCCAATTATCGGCACAAGAGACATCTTTCTAGTCGCAAATGAATTTCATCGAAGAAGTTCCAAACATGTTCACATCGAAGGATAATGAAATATTGGGACAACCAATCACAAGGGAAGAAATGATGAAGATATTGAAGTAATGTGCAAAGGAGAAAAGGATAGGCCCAGATTGGTGTGGGGTTGAACTTTTTATTCACTTCATTGATTTGATGATCCCAGATTTGTTGGTAGTAGCTGAAGAATCTAAGATTCATGGGTTCATCTCAGGGGCTGTAAATGAGACTTTCATAGCATTAATCCCCAAAAGCGTGGAACCAAGAACCTTTCCATATTATCATCCCATATCTCTCTGCAACTCGGTGTACAAAATTATATCAAATTGATTGCGAGTAGGTTGAAGCAGGTATTGTCAAAGCATATTATAGGAACAATTTGGTTTCTTAGAAGGTATACAAATACAATATGTACTTGGTATTTCCCAGGATGTGATGCACTCTACTAAATCACAAAAACGAAGAGCTTTCCATCTAACGGTAGACTTCAGCAAGGCATATGATTGCATTTACTGGGAATTCCTCTTCTTGGTCCTGTTAAAATATGGTATGTCTCTATTTAACATTAAATGGATTTTGGCATGTTGCAAAACAAAAAAAATTGTTGTCATTATTAATGGCTTGCCTGCACAGTTTTTCAATGCATATATAGGAATTAGACAAGGTTGTGCAATGTCTCGATTTCTCTTTCTCTTAGTTATTGATTGTTTCAGTAGAAAAATGCGAGTGTAATGATAATGGAATTATTAAAGGGATCAAAGTAATCATAAATATATCCATCTCTCATTTAATGTTTGTATATGATATGTTACTCGGAAGAGAATCCACGGTGAGGGAGTGAAGAACCAATAGATACATCATTAAATCATTTGGAGTTGTGTTTGGGTTGTGTATGAATGGAGGCAAATCGATCTTGTTACACAATGACAGTGAGGAGAATGTAACAAAGGACATATGCAATTTTTTGGGGTAGCATCGTTAATCCTAGAAGATGGTTTCACCTACCTTTGGTTTAAGATGAAATCGAAAGGATACTATAACGATGATTGGGCATGGTTAATTGAAATATTTCATAAAATTAGACAGTTGGAAGTACAGATGGTTGACGATGGGAGGAAATATGGTAATGATGAAATCGATGCTACAAAACATTTAATTATATTGGATGCACATTTATTTAATGCCAAGGGAGATCATCCATAAGATATAAGATATCATGAGTCGCTTCTTATGGGTTGGAACATGGTTACAAGACAAAATTCATATGGTACGATGGTCATCACTTGCAAGGCGAATAGAGGAAGGAGGTTGGGGTTCCATAGATACATGCACTTTTAACAAGGCTTTGATTATAAAAAACATGTGGAGGGTAGTGTTTGGAAAAGGTGTGTGGGTCATATCATTAAGGAAAAATATATGTTTGGTCAAAATTTCTCCTCATGGATTAGCAGTGGTGCCAGGAAGAAATTTGTTATATCACACATATGGTGAAGTATGATGTACACTCAATTGAGAAATATAGGGCATAAAAATTAGGTTATTTTTCTTGTAATTATAATTGCTTGTGAATGCTTTCTACTCCTTTATAGTATTATATTCTCTTTAGTTATATTATTGTAGTGTTATTTGTAAAACAACTACCAAAGAATAAATAATAAAGAGACAAGAGACACAAAATATAGGCGATCATGCGGGGCCAAAACCTCTCTCACTTGAGAGGCAAACCCAAACAAATTCTTCTTCTTATAGATACTTCAATTGAAAAATACCAATACCAAGACCCTTGACCTATTTTATCTCTCCAAGACCAAGACACCAAGCTTATTATTTTTACCTCTATTTCTTAATAGAGTCAACGATAGTCAATTGTCTGTTTCTTCTTTCTACCTTTGCTACCTTTCAAATCTTGGCTTCATTTTCTCTACTTTAGACCTACAAATTCTCAGTCCTAATTCAGAAACCCTAGTACATGTAGATGATCTTCTCTTATATCTTGGTTTCCTTCACTTTAGGTGGAGGCTACATCCTTGACAACTCGGCTTAAGATACTCCTTAGTTTTTTCCTTGACTTGACCTTCAAAAGGGACTGTAATACTTCAACTTCTTTTGCAATAGATAGCATCTATACTTCGCACCTGTGGAGTGATTCAACTCAAAATAGACCCAAAAACAAAGCTAAGGACATAACTCTTTCTTTGCTTCTCTTTGTTAGTTATGAGGCTCCTTACCTAGTGATTCTCGCACTCCTTATTGCAGAATTCTCCTTGATCAAAATTATTTCCTTGAAATGAAGTTGAGCTTCCAAATTTATAGTGTTTTTCCCATGTCAATTAGTTGACTTGAGTTGTGTGTAAGCCGACATGTCCTTTGGTGAAGCTTCATAATTTCATTTAAGTCTGACTTGAAGGAGATGATTGAGGTTGACCTTGGAGGTTCTCTTTGACTCTTTCAATGACACATATATTTGTAACATGACCAAGAAGGGTCTTCCATACATAACATTGACTCAATAGACTATTATGACTTGATGAAAAACCTAAAGGTTCACAATGGGAACCTTAACTAAAATAAAATTCCTTGATCAAGAAACCCATGATTCAAGCATTAAAAAATTATTTTTATTTTATTCTTTACATCAATTAAATTAAACCGTATTTAGACATGCCATTATGAAGGCTGAACCTAGTTACACTTTTTAGCACACTGTACACTATATGTTGGGGTTTGCCTGTTGGGGGGTTGGAGATGGATCCAAGATCAAAATTGGATTAGACGCCATCATGGGGAAGGTTGGAAATCATTCATTATCCTTTTATTTGTTGCACATCCTTCATAGAAAGGAAATTATCCGCTTGCAATAGATATTTTTGTCAGGGACTCAAAACATTGATCAACAAAGTTGCAAAATGGTAGAACATCTTGGCATACAATAGACATATAATGAGGAATGGGGGTCATACTCAGCACAACTTTGATCTGTTGGAATCACTCTTGGTGATAAGAAGGATTGTATGATATGGGGGTGGGGGGGGGGGGGGGTAAAATAAAAAATGACAATCTAATGGTCCAAGACATCTACTTGAAGTTCCCAAGGCCCAGGAGGATAAATGACTATAATAAGCATCTACAGGATATATGGAGATGGAATCTCCTAGAAAAATTAAATTTTGTTTTTTGGTTGGCAGCACATGATCTTATATTAACATGGAACAACTTACAAAACTATGGGTTCATTGGTCCTGGAATATTCCCTCTATGCATGAGGTGGGGAGGGGGGGATATGGGTCATTTGTTGATCCAATGCTCATATGTGAGCCTTATTTTGGATTGGGCTATGGAGGAAATGAAGATTACTTTCATTGGCACTAATCAACCCTTGTTCAAATGTCTTCTTTCATGGTTCACTTCACATAGGCAGTACATGTTCCTCCCATTATATATCATATGTATTATATGGCGAAGTAGGAACGCTAGCATTTTTTTAATCAAAAAACTATGATTGTTAGAGAAGCCATTATGAATACAGTTGTTTTTTTCAACGAGATTGGGTCAGTGATCAAGTCTAACAAAAACAGGGAATGCAAATGCATTAATATTTGGAAAGAATATCCAGTTGGGTTTTTCTACGGAGCAAACAATAGAAGGAAATGTGGATGTGGTACAGTCATAGTTAGTGAGCTTGGTAATTTATTCCACTTTTGGTGGGAGGGAGGAATGGGATCAAACAACAAATTAGAGATTACAACATTATGGGGAGTCCTTATCGTGGCAAATGGCTAAGGTTAGACAAAAATTCAAGTATATGGAGATGCAAAAGGAATCATTGACTAGGTAAAGAAGCATACCAATTTCAATCCCCCCATACTTGAAAATTGGATGATGAGAATTCAAAACCTGGTAAGGAATTTTAATCATATACATTCCAAATATATATAGAGAGAACAGAATTGGACAACGAACCTCCTATCTAAAAGAGGTATTTTGAAGGAAACATGTAAATTTTTTTTTCCTAGTCTTCAAGTAGGGTCTCATGGTAAATGCAAGCAACATCAACTACTCTTAGGAGACATTTTAACACAGACCTGATTTTGATGGAAGTTTTGTATCTTTAGATAATGAAAGTGTTCATTTCTAAAAATGTAATGGTTATAAGCTATAGTTTGATGTTAAGAAAGACACTTTTTGTAGAATAGGAAAATATAAATGTATGGGCATAGGAATGATAGGAGAAGTATGAAAGGATAATATGAATTATGTACTATCCCCATATTTTAATACAACGATAGTGTTTTCTTCTTTCTGAAAGAAGAAGAAGTAGTGTTCAAAATAAATGAAACAGTGAAAAAACACATACTAAAACATAATCGATGGAGACCCCGAAAAGTAATCCAACTATATTACTGCCTATCCACGTTCAACAAAAGTGCCTCCGTTGCTCCTCTCACAAAGCACACCTTTGTTGTCAACCTTCATCGCCCTAAATCCCATCAGTTGTTGTCAACCTCCATTGCTCCACTTCCTAAAGAACCCATAAACAACGTAAAGACGAACTCCTAATCATGTACCTTTACCTTTTTTACTAATGCCTCATATTGAAAATTTTATGACAAAAGATTTATTTTGTCTTAAATTTTTTTCTTAAAATCCCCCTCCATGTAGTAGTGTCGAATGCAACAAAAGACAAGTTGCCTCTAATCGTATCAATAGATATCAAAGGGACATAAGATGAATTGATGTCAAGGAAATCTTGCCAGGAAAATTTGTCGCATTCTTCAGAGTCGACTACCCCCACAAAATGAAGAGCCCAACAAATCATTTTCTTTATAGGAAAATTTGTCGCATTCTTCAGAGTCGACTACCCCCACAAAATGAAGAGCCCAACAAATAATTTTCTTTATATAAGATAACACGAATGGTAAGTGAAATAGCAACCTCGTTATAGGTGCGAGAAAATAGTAGCATGCAATTTGGCGGACTTAGGACGCACTGTCATAGTCAATTTTTCAGTTGTTAGATAATATTATCTTAAATTGATATGTTTTTGTCTTAATTGTTAATTGTCTTAAATGGGTTTCGTCTTAAGTGACCATTGTCTAAAATATAAATTTTTGTCCTAAAATTTTTTTCTCTCAAACTATTTATTTCTTAAATATAAAGTTGTCTTAAAATAATTTTGTCTGAAAGTGTTTGTCTTAAAATATTTTTGTCTCAAATTGTTTTTGTCTTAAATATAAAGATTTGTCTTAAAATATTTTTGTCTTAAACTGTTTTTGTCTTAAAGATAAAGTTTTTTCTTTAGATATTTTTGTCTCAAACTGTTTTTGTCTTAAATTTAAAGTTTTGTCTTAAAATATTTTTGTCTTAAACTGTTTTTGTCTTAAATATAAAGTTTTATCTTAAAATATATTTGTCTCAAATTGTTTTTGTATTAAATTTTATATTTAAGACAATTCAATTGATATTAAATTTTAAGGTAAAATAAATTGAATTTTTAAGATAAAAAAAAATTATTTTGTCTCATCGAACAATTACAAAAATGTCTTGATCTGACACGTGAATCAAACTCTAAAATGAATATTTTACTCCAACTTATCATTTCCAGATTGAGTCTTGTAATAGCCTGACAAAATACTCAAAAGGGATACCGTGGGGTAATTGCACAATTGTGTTTATTATATGTTTTACATTCGATGTTTTACATTGATAATTGATAATAGTGTAAGGATAGTTTGGGCTTGTGAAATGTGCTTCCATTGGCTTTAGCTTCGCCCATGTTTTTGGGGAGGAATATGGCACCTGGGCTTATGAAATTCTCTCCTCCATCACTTCAATTTCTTCGAGGGAGATCAAATAGAGGTTGAAATTCATCGTTTGTTCCACTCTTTCGAGGAGGTCGAGCGAGAACATGATAAAAGTTCATGCATATGACTCTCTCTTCATAACACATAGTTGCTCCATGAATCTGAGAATGCTCTCACTTAAAACCATGCCTATTGTGAAGGGGAAGCTCAGTTAAATTGAAGATTTGGGAATTTATGAAACCTGTAGGGGTCACGAAAAAAAGTTAATTCATGAGTCATAATAGTGTAAAGTGACACTGCACCAAAACTTTTTCTTTATATTTTAAATGGTCACTCGTTGTGTTTGGGGTATATATTGTTACCATCCATAATAGAAATAGTTTTTTTTGCCATCACATTTATTGATGTTGAATACAAAATGGAAGGTTCAGTAGTGCCACAGAATCACTTGAGTCCATAATATTGACATTTTTCTCAATATCAAAATTCAAAACACTTTGTCAGGGCAGTTCAGTGAATGGTTACACTAATATTTACAATCCATGCACTTCCACAGAGAGACCATTGCATTTCTTTGTAAACTCTAATATATTGCTTTATGAATTATATATATATATATATATATATATATATATATATATATATATATATATATATATATATATATATATATATATATATATATATATGCACACACTATTTTTTGTGTATTGGGTATAAAAAAAAATTTGTAAATTTTGTAGAGCCTTACAATTTTCTATTTATCAAAAAAAGTGCAGATTTCCATACATATACATAAGCAATTAGTGGTTTCAACCTACCCAAAGGAAACCAGGTCTGTTGGCCACATTAATGAGTTAAAAGCCAACCAGTATTGGAATTGTTTCTTCCTTCTACTTGCCACTATATCTACTTTACTATGTCCATCAAAATTTAACAAAAAGAAGTAAAAAAATGCTGCAAAAATCATTAAAACTATTAATATCTAGTGTCATCCATCATCCATTAGAAGATTCGATTGGAGTTAGGTCCTTTGCAACATAACCTGGCATATCTACTTGTTGCATATCTTGAAGCCGACATTCAATTCTGCCAATTCTAGTCGTTGCATGATATACTAAGATACTCTGATTTGTTGAATTTCCTGTTTGATTTCTTGCAGTACTGAAACCACATTGGGGTTTCCTTCCATTTCTTGCATATTGTTCATGGCCTTCACCAAAACACATTTGAGAATCCAATAGGTGTGGATAGATTAGCTAAAGAGAGAGAGCCTCCCTCTTGTGTTCCTAGGGTCTGACATAAAGTCCATGGTGGCTTCCTGATGTTCAATATCTTCTTCTTTGTGGCTTCTTTCTCTTTCCCAGCCTTGAATTGTGTTGCGGACCTGAGGTGGGTTTCCAGCTACATAAATATCAAAAATATTCTCCATGAATTCCTTTTTAGTTTTCTTCCATGCTTCCTTGGTCCCACATTCTGAATAGGAAGCGTCTACTTCCCTTTTCCCATACCCTGTCGTTTCCCAGTTTGTCCTTTTGACATGTGTTTGAACCAACGAACACTTACTAACAACTCCTGTGTAATCTCTATGAGAATATGAAACAAGCATGTATATGGAAAGGCAAAATCAATAACAAAATTCATTTGATATCTGATGGGGCCCATTACTTCTGTATATGCAGGAAAAACCACACACTTTTTTGCCATGCAACCAGCATCTTGAAGCGTAAACAGAAGAGTCACAGATACACTATAATGGAAGAAAATTTTCCAAATACCAATTCTACAGTAAGGTTGACTAACAGGATTCTGATTACTACTAGGGTGGCCAGGACTAAGAAAGAGAGCAGAGTTTTCCCTGACGCCAAACAGCGGAGAAATTTTCTAAGCAGGCCAGCTTTGGGTTACGGATTTGTCATTGCTAGACATACAGGCTTGTTCATAGGATATAACTCAACATTATTGATAAGCCACAAAACCTAAACCGGAAATTGAGCCCCCCACATAGATGAGTGCACGAACGTCTGTAATTGAGCCTCATAGGGAAACAAAGAGGGGATTCTTAAACAACGATCAAACCAACATAAACCTTTGACAAATCCATCAGGATTGTGTAAACTCAGAAGGGTCTTTAATAGGGTGCCATACCAAAACATAGAGTTTGACTGAGCGACACAGAATATTAAGGTTGGGGTTCTAAAACAGGGTTTGATTTCTAGAGCCGAAACAATCTGAACTAGCATGGAAGCAATTATAACAGACCCTTCCATAAAATTGAGATAGAGAAGACTCAAGAAATTCTCAAATTGAAAATAAAACCAACCATTGACTCAACTAACTGCATGCAAGTCATAGAAACCATCCATGAACATGATGTCGCTTTCGTTACATTGAGCCCGAACAGGTAATTGAAATACTAAGGTTATGGGATTCATGACATACCAAATTAATAGTCGACGCTGCAGAATAGCTTCCTTCTTCCTGGAATCCTTTGAAATTCGCCTGCGGAGAACAATACCCTTCTTCTCCTTACCTTGTTGCCTTAACCCGGCTCTCGGGTGGCACTCTTTCCAACCTTTGCCTGACAGAATTTGCTGGCTGCCAGATTTCTCGTCGGCTTCCATAATGGTGAAGTGTTCCTGGGACATTCCTCTGTTACTGGGCTTCATGGACAGGCAGGTGTGCGTAGCCGCATGACATCAGTCATAGCCCACTTGTCGCTACGTGGCACCCCGATCGGGGGTGTGTTGGGTATATATTGTTACGATCAAATTTTTTGTTTCACCATCGCTAGTATTGTTGTTGAGTACAAAATGGAAGGTTGATTAGTGACACAGAGTTAGTTGAGTCCATAATATTGACATTTTCCTCAATATTTGAATTCTAAATACTTTATTAAGGAGTTTGAAAGAATGGTTATGGTAGTAGTATTTGAGCCATGACAACATCTTTCTCTTCCATTTCTCTTTCTATCACGTTTATAGAAAACATAATTCCCTGGCAGATTCCCTATCAAAGAGGGTCTCAAAGAGGGTCTCTGTTAGGGATGGGAAAATGGGCAACGAATTTCTTGACAATGGCAACATCAGCAGCTTAGGCTTCTTCTTTTTTTGAAGAGTACACTCCATCTCTAAGGGCTTTCTTGGCTCTTCTCCTTTTAGCAGGATTTCTCCTAAAGATAATTTTTTGGAATTTTAGCGGAATGAATTTGGGCTCTTCAGCCTCATATCTTCGTATCTGGTATCTTGCTGGACAAATGATAGCTCTGTTTTTTTCTTTTTTTTCTTTTTTTTCTTTTTTTTTCGGTGTTTCTGAATACTATGTTTGTAATCATTGGCTAGTTGGCTATCTTGAGATATTCCAAGGGCTAAGAAGCTTATCTGAAATATGTAATAGTCTTTTATCAGTGAAAGATATGTTGTTTTTTAAGTTTAAAAAAAACAAAGAGTATATATGTGTGTGTGTGTGTGTGTGTGTGTTAAAAACAGTTTGTTTCACTTGGTTGTTATTGGTGTTGAACACAAATTGTTAAGTTTATTATTGACACAGAGTCAGCTGATTTCATAATATTGAATTTTTTTTTCATTTTTTCAATATCAAAATTCAAAATATTTTGTTAGGGTTTTTGAGTGAACTGTTACACTAATATTTACAATCCATGCACTTCCATCCAAAGGTCATGACATTGCTTTATAAACCATATATTTCTATCCGAATATATATATATATATATATATATATATATATATATATATATATATATATATATATATATATATATATATATATATATATATATATATATATAGTTGGAGTGGGCCTAATGGTTAAGAGCATGTGTTTCCTTGTAAGAGGTCACATGTTCAAAACCAGAGGGGGTAGAGTATGTATGCTTTTGTAGTAAAATATACTCAAATGGTTGGGGTCTCATACACCAATTTGGTTTCTGGCTTGGCGATGACCTTAAAATTAGATAATAATATATATATTATTTAATTTTATTAGCCATACTTGTTATATATATATATATATATATATGGATTTTTTTAACTATTTCTCTTGACCCACCAACAAGGGGGTATCATACACCAATTTGGTGTCTGACTTGGTAGTGACCTTAAAATTATATATATATATATATATATATATATATATATATATTATTAGACATACTTGTTATATATGTATTTTGGATTTTTTAACTATTTAATTTTGTTTTCCATACTTGCTTGGAGGTCATTTTAGCTGAACACAGAGCATCATGGCTAACAAAAATGAGATACAGTTATAGTATAAATTTATTGAAGTCCCTTATTCAAAGTCTCTACTATTAAATGCACTAGAATTGCACTTGAAATTCCAGCTTTACTAAATTACCAACCCCTATCGATATAGTACCATTGAAGTAGTTACGAGAAAGTAAGAGGGTAAATAACTTAGTACAGTTGTTGAAGCCTGAGAGTGAGAGGGAAGCGACCATCATCAAAAGAACAACTTGAAGATTCATTTCTCTCTCTATGGTAGTCAAACATATTTAGTTCGGTTCTCAGTCACTCTCATATAAAGTTCGTGTGTAAGAACTTGTTGAAATTGGTGGTTTATAAAAGAATAATCAAGAAGGAGAGTACAATGCCTTGTGGGAGTGTCAAAAACCATTAGAAAACATTGGAATATGGAAAATAGGTGAGTTTTGAAGAGAAATGGCCACCTGCCAAAGATTGGGGATTCCTTTGTCGTGGCCTCCAAGAGAACAAAATTGTATGGTCATAGGGGTGGCGTTTGGAGAAGTATTTTGATGAAAACAATATGGTTCATGATTGTTGCTTGAATAAGTGTGGAGGATCAGGTGGTTGGAGAGTGTAGAGTCGATGGTTATAATGCGGTGAGTATGTTTTTTGCTGTAGGCTCAAGGCAAGTGTCAAGACGTCCTGGAGAAGAGGAACTGCAATTTGAGGAATGAATGAGGACTCACATGTTCTATTGACACTTGGTTGTCAAGACAGAACATGGGTAATTGGCTATGGAATCATCTATTTTGTTTTTTACTCAAATTCACTGGAAAAGACAACAAGGAACCTGAACAACATCATTCTACATTGTGTGACAAGTGGACTCAGTTATTATGGATTTCTAGACCTTGTAAGAGCCTTGAGGTTAAAATTTCTCATTATTAATGGAACATTGGGGGATTTCTATGTTGTTGTTACTGTTATTAATCTCATCCGAGCTCCTGTAACTAGTTTGATGACTTAGGTTTATGGGTATTTATATGATCACCAGTACATTGGTTGATCATTGAACTATATCTCCGATACAAGGATATTGAATACTACATACTCTTTCCTATTTTTCCCCTCTGGTTTGTGTTTTCTGATGGAATCTCTGGACATTCCAGTCTCTCTCGCAGTCGGAGGACGGTGATCGGATTTCAAAGTTATTTTACTATGCAGGAGAACCGAGCTGACACATGGAGGATGGTGTATAATCTGGAGATTATCCCTCATTAAAGGTTTGTAGTAACATTTATTGGGCTACATTATCTAGCGTCCTTTACATATGGGATAGGTTGAACTGTGGGGTGGTGGAGGGCTAACCCTTTATTACTCGCTTTTAATTTTTTATCCTCCATTTCATTTGGGCAACTATATCATCAGGGAGTGGAGCTCCACATTTAATTATATAACTTGGGCCAACTTCTTTTTACAGTGATGACGGTATTGGATGTTTAATACCATTTAGGGGATATTTATGTCAAGCCTCGACTCTTATTTGGTGGAATTGGAATCAGATGATTTCAACAAGGCATATGTTCATGTCGTTGAGGTGGCATAGGGGGGAGGTGCGTCCAACTCACAACTCGTGTCACTCCCTAAGACACTAAATCGGGGGGCTGAGAATCCGAAGAAGGTCATTGAGGAGACACTTTGACGGAATAATCCTTCACCACCTTCTGGTAAGCTAGACTACAATGGTTTGAGGGGGTGTCTCAGATCTTACCATCTTTGTAAGCCTTTCAAACCAGTAGAAGAAGGCCGACTATTGAGCTTCGGCCACGATGTGATGTGGGATCGTACCGAGGGCTTACAAACCCATGATTTAGTGGGACGCTAGTAGGTTGATAAGAAATGTGAGGTGAACATCTTTACTTGGCTGACAGAAGCGTGGATGAAGTTGATCATATATCCTCCTAAGACCTACAAATTGAAAACTGGTTGGTTCAACTTTCATTTTATGAACCCAGACAATGTGGGGAAGGTTCTCTGAAGGCCTTGGGTGCTTGATTGTTGTTTTATAGCACTACATAGGTGGTACATCGGTTTTAATCCCACCAGAGACACTCCACATAATCACCTGGTGTGGGTTAAACTACCTGGATTACCGTTGGAATTCTGGATGATTCATGTCCTTACTGCCATAGGGAACAACATTGGAAAATGTCACTTTTTTGATCCGAAATGTCTGGGGTTGTTTGAAAAACGTGTGGCCTGGTTATTGGTTGAGATTTATTTTTCTGAAGGCTTTCCTGCACATATCGATTTGGCATGGGATAAGTTGGTACATCGACACATTAATGATTATTGGCAGATTCCATTTTGCTGCCACTATTGTCACCATACAAGACATCTGATGAGGAACTGTATGCAATGGAGGACTGGGAATTCTTTGCTCTCAGCTGTAGATTCGGGCCGAGGTGTGGTCAAATATGGAGACTATCAAGAGGTGTCGGCAACACATAGGGAATATACATCACATATGGACCATAATCCTGGTAAGTATTATATGGATACTCTTTCTCCCACTCGTATATTTGATCATACTGTACTTTGGGGGGTGGCGTTTGTTTCTGATTGGGGGTTGCGGCCTATAAGGTGGTCTGGGTCTCTTCAGGAGGGAGGGTAGCTCGACACACTTGGATTTTCATCAAGTTTTTTCGAAGGATTCTCTTAGGAAACCTATTCATCTCCCAGACCTTTCTTTGTTTGATGGATCTCGGACCTGTGGACCAAACAATTAGCCTCATGTCCCACTGCCCTCTAGCCTCCCTCAGGATGATCTCTCCACTATGCCTTTGAATTTTCTGCCCTTGTCCTCCCTTAGACATGATGCCCCTCTGTCTCCCTCGAATTATAATGGAAGCGACCTAGACTTCATGCTACACAATTCGGATGCAGAATTAGCCCCAATGGTTGTTCACACTAGTCTTCCTCCGTCGCCTCCCATGGTCATTAGTCCCTTGTCGACTTCCAAAGTTACTATTCGTAGAGGGGAAGGAAGGCCCCGTCTCAAGAAGAAATCCAACACTTTTGGGGTAATTGATTCATAATTACAGTAGGGTAACTTTCGGGATGTCTCGATTTCACTTGCTTCAGACAAGGTCCTTAGAGTGTTGGTACCCTCTACAAATGTTCCCTGATGATTTGTTGCTCACTGAATTTATGGGGGCTAGGGCAGAGGGACAAGTTTGTTTATTTGAGGGAGTTCTACCGGAAACTTAATCCATTTTTTATTTTCATTCAAGAGACAATGATTGTGGCTGACAAATATTTATCCTTCTTCTGTGTTATGTTTCCAGCATGGCACATGGTGGCGAAGGATGCTGAGGGGAGATTTGGGGGTCTGGCAGTGATTTGGGATCCTCGATGGGCTGCTCTAAAATCTTTTACTTTTTTTAGTGGAATTATATTAACAGGACATTTCAAAGGACATAAGAATAGGATTCATTTGGTAAATTTGTATGCTCCATATTATGACAGAGAATAATTCTGGAGGAGGATGGAGGTATGTGGGATACTCACTCTGGAAAATTCCATCATTGCTGGAGAATTTAACTACACACTTAATTAAGGGGAAATTTTGGGAGAATAGGGTAGACAAGATCCATTATCCAACTACATTGGTGATCTGATCAGAGATGAAAATTTAAGAGATATTGATCTGGAGAAAGCTTGCCCGACTTGGTATAACAGTCGTAAAGGGAAAGAGTATATAGGTAAAATAATTGACAGATTCTTGGTACAAGAAGATCTTCTTGCTCGGACAGGGAGAGTTAATACTTGGGTGGTGGCCTTAATAATCTCATATCACAGGATGGAATGGAATTTCAAACAAAAAATGACAGGCTTCCCTTTAAAATTTGACAGAGTGTGGTTAGATGACAACGATTTCAATTCAATGGTTCGTAACTTCCTCTGTTCACATAGGAGGGTGTTCGAGACTCCTCCTATGGAATATCTATCAAACATATTAATATTCCTAAAAGGGAAGGTGTGGGAATGGGAGAAAAATAAGAAGTCACAAATAATTCTTGAACTGGAGTAGATAGAGAAAGAGACTGCACAAATATTTGAATATATGGATGAAGGGGACCTGCCCCTGTCGGATGGTTAAGGCTCAAAACTTTGGAGACAGAGAAAAGGAGGATACTTCTTATACAAGAACAAACCTGGAGACTTAAGAGCCGCACAATATGGCTAAAATAAGGAGATATAAATACAAAATATTTTCACTCCTTTGTCAATGGAAGGAAGAATTCAAATGCTATATGGAATATCAATATTGAAGGGAACACCTACAACACTACTGAGCAGATTCAAGAACACGCGGTTAAGTATTCTGAAATTTTATACAAGACAAGAGAAGAACCAATTGTGGAGGCCTAGATATGGGCGATAGAAGATTATCCTCAGATGTTTGCAGAAGAGGACAACAAAAAACTAAACAGAGAATTCATTATTGCAGAGGTGGATGGGGTGCTTGAGTCTTTTTCTCCAAAAAAAAGCCTGGGCCCAGATGGGTGGACTTTAGAATTTTTCATGCACTTTTCTAACATATTAATTAAGGAAATAAGAGAATTGGTAGAATAGGCGACACAGAAGGGACTTGTACATGGCATGATTAACTCAAAATTCCTTGCACTCATACCAAAGAAGAAAGATATGTCGTCCTTTGAGGATAAGCCCATCTCTCTGTGTAATACCTTATATAAAATTATATCAAAGATTATTGTGGAAAGAATTAAGGATATATTTTCAAGACATATCTCCCTAGAACAGTTTGGTTTTCTTACTAACTGCATCATCCATGACGTCATGGCATCAACCCAGGAGATACTGCACACCATACATAATCAGAAAATGGAAGCCATGGTCATGAAAGTGGACCTGAGCAAGGCATATGACCGGGTGGATTGGGCCTTTCTGAGAGTGATTCTTTATAAAATCAGGATGGTCAGTAATTCTGTGGAATGTATTATGGGATGTGTCAGTAAAACTTCGAAGGCGGTCCTCATCAATGGCACTACATCTAGATTTTTCAAACATAGCAAAGGTCTTCGAAAAGGGCATGTTCTATCACCCCTCTTGTTTATTTTGGTCATGAATGCTCTCACCATCAAGATCAACAAGGTTGTGGAGGTGGGCCAATTTTGTGGCATAAAAATTATTGAACATCAAGAGATCACACACAGTTTTTTTGTTGATGATGTGTTTATATTTGGGTTGTTAATTAAACAATCCTATATTGTTCTGAATAACATATTTAAAAAATTATGTGAAGCATCGGGGATGTTTGCAAAAAAAGACAGGTCCTATTTATATAATTTTGAAGAGGACTCGGGAATTATTAAACAAATTGATGATATTTTCAATTTTAGCATATGTCCTCTTATGGGAGGCTTGACATATCTGAGCTTCTGAATTAAACCCTCCAGTTAGAGTGTGGCAGACTGGACATGGCTCATAGACAAATATCGAAGAAGGATAAACGATTGGTTGCTAAAATGGTTGTCTAAGGGAGGGAAGCTTGTACTGGTGCAGGTAGTCCTACAACAGCATACAGTTTACTGGACCCATATTTTTTATATCCCTAAGACCATTATTGATAGAATCAAGAAAACCTTGGCTAATTTTATGTGGAAAGGAGGTCAGGAGGAAGGGAAATACCATCTAACAAGATGGGAGTATATCACATTGCCGAAGGAGCTGGGGGGATGGGGATTGATGGATGTGGAAACCTTTGGGAAGGAACTACTAATGAAATAATTTTGGAGATGCCTTCATACTCCAAGCATTTGGAGTGATATCATCAAATTTAAGTATCTCAGGTCACAGAATTTGGAGGAGATGTATATCTCGGAATGGTGGTTGTCTAGGAGGGGATCTTATATCTGGAATGGTTTAAGAAAATTTTTCCCCTGTTCCACAGGATGTTACAATGGAGTTTTGGGAATGGTTGGAGAATCTTGATTGGGGAAGGGGATATTAGAGGACTTCCACGGAACAATACAATTAGTACACAAATGGTAAATTATTTACAAGGTAGGGGAATTTTCTACTTGGGACAAGTTATAAAATATTGGTTGGAGGGTGCCCCAAGATGGAAGGAGGTTGTGTACATGGGTATCCACGAACATTTGGCTGAAGAATGGACAAATTATCTAGAAGGTTTAAGAAGCATGGGGTGTAGACACAACAAAATAGGGGATCAGACACAGGGGCTTCACTACGGAAGCAATATTATAATATGTGCATTCATATTGGGGGATATATAATGAGGAAAAAATGACATAATATATTGGGGGATATATAGGGGGTAGAGGGGTTTTATATTGGCTGGAATAAAAAATGGACCTCAAAGTTAATGAAAAATATAAAGGGGTATAAAAAATGTTAATGAAAAAATGGATACCTACAATATATAGTGAAAGTAGGGGATTTTTAAATTGTGAAAGTGTATTAGGTTTATATTGGTAGGGGGTTAAAAAATGTGATTTTTAGAGGCATTTTCCAATATGTACTCAAATTAAGGGTATTTTTTAATATGCTATGATCGCACATGATATGTTAGAGGTTCATTGAGTGAAGCCCCTGTGGGATCAGATCACGTGGGAGGGTAACCTGAATAAAGGAAAAATAACTACTAGTGATGCATATAAAGAATTCATCAAAGTACAATGTGGACAGGTAGGTAAAAGTTGGTTTACGGAGATCTAGAAGGTGAAGATATAGACCAAAATTATTATTTTCTTGTGGTTTTTCTGGAAGGACAAAAATCTGACATGGTCAAATCTCATGAAGAAAGGTAAGATAGCACTTGATATTTGTTGTCTATGCATGGCTGCAAAAGAAGATAACACCCATCTATTTATAAATGTAATTTTGCACGAGAGATTCGAAGTTTGTTGTGCAGACACTTCAACTTTTAGGAATGTGAGTACCTGTCAGTCGAAGAATGTATAAACTGGTGTTCGAGAAAGGTAAGAAATTCAAGAACATTCCACTAATATTTCATTGGAGATTGTGGTGTACTCCTGGATGGGTCACTGCACAAATTATTCTAAAATTGGGCGACTTGAGGACTCATCACAAACCTCCACGTGATCTCTCGATTAAACTGAGACCCTTTGAAATTCATTATCCGACACGATTTTTTGATGGGGTGGCTCAGAACTTGAGATGTGAATGTGGAGATTTTCTTATGATGACACCACAGTGTCACTACACAGTCCACTAGTTTGGTGGGCATGGGTCAAATAAGAGGGTAGAGATGCTAGCCCTACAGGGACTATTGTGGTTCACCAAAGAACTCTATATTGTATGGGTTTTCGGGGACTCCCAGGTTCTTATAGATCATCTGAATAACCGAAATACAATGGCCCCTGAACATCTATCAACTTGGACAAATAGGATTAATGACCTAAGAAGATCCTTTTCCATCATCTCATTCACACACATATATAGGGATAAGAATGAAGTAACAGATAGATTATCCAAGAAGGGATTTATGGGGAAATTTGGTGAGATGCACTACAAACTTATGGATGCCTCAGGCTGTGGGGCAAAGGGAACTATTAAATATTTTTGAAAAGTTGATACTGATGGATATTTAAAGGAATAGCACATGGTTGTGATGATAACGATGGGTGTGGATATAGAATACGGAACATTGGACCATTTTTGTTGCATGAACAAAGAACTGGCACTACTTTGAAAGCTGGGAGTGGAAAAGCGAAAGGAATCTCAGGGAAGATCGACATTCAGATCAAGGACAACATGATACTTCAAGCATGGAAAATTTTAGGTGCTAATATTCGCAGTTGCACTGATTTTCCATTGTTTTTCCAAAAAAATGATTCGCCAATTTCCAATCTTTTATAAAAATGATTTGCCCAAATTTTACAATATAAAATTATTTTACGTTCAAAATCGCCAACATTATATAGAAAATATATATAATATCATTATAAATGTGATAATTTTACAAATACATCAATAAAAATTTTATAGTTTGCATATTAGGGACGAGTGAGATTTGCCAAATTTTTAAACTTCAAGATAATTTTCCATCCTTAAAATTTTCCCTAACTTCAAGTACTATTGATAATGAAAACTGAAACTTTGTCACAGGTTTATAGTATTTTTGTATGGAATCTAGAACAGTGATTATCTCTAATTAATATATTGTGATAAATGAATGAATGATGAACACAAAACTGAATGTAATATAATTCACAGAAATTTTTTGACTTTGTGCTAGTACATAATATACACTAGACGTTTTTTACAATGAAGCAAAATAAAAAGAAAAAAAAGTTCGTGTGTAAGTTGTTTGGGGTTTAAACATTAAAATAACATTAAATAAATATTTTTTTATTAAAACTCAGGTGCTATCTCACAATTTGTTGATATGAATTGTGTTATTTACTGGGAATTCTTTGTCAAATGGCATCATGACCTTAGTATATTTTAGTACTTTATTAAAAATTAATCATATTATTTGTATAATTGAATTGTCTTAAGATTATATTTAATATCATTATATTAACATCAAATAATTAATATGGTTAATAACCATATGATGTTATAGTGTATAGTGGAATAAAATTGTTGTAATGGAATAAAGCAATATTGTTTGATGTGCTAAAATGTTCAACTGATAGCTCTAGTATTCACCTAACTATTTCTTGAATGTTTTCCCTCCTGGGTTTATTTTAGTGAAATGTTATGATTGAATTTATGTATTAAATTAGTAATTATTGTTTTAATATTATCTTATATCTATTTTAAATGTGGATTTACCAATTGTCTAGAGAGATCAAATTTGATTTGATCCTTTTTGGTGATTGGTAGTTCAAAGTTAAGATGGATCTAGATTGGTCTTTCCCATTTTAAATAAGCTACATTCCACATGAATACCATGAATCAATACATTATTTATTTTTATTTTTATACAGAGCAAAACATAGTATTATAATAATATTAATAATATTGATAATGTTAATAATATTTTGAAAAATATAGTATTGTTATTAATATTAATATAATTAATAAAATTATGATGTTACATTAATAAAATTGATAAATTATTAATATTAATTAATTAATTAATAATTTATCTTATCTTAATATAATATTATTATTACCCCGGCTGCGGGTGTTTAATAGATATGTGGGAACGTGGCACATAGGCCACTTCCCAATGCATATGGCCGGTGCAGCCCATATGGCTCCCGGTACCACCATTAAACGCTGCATTTACTCTCCACATTGTGTGAGAGCTCCTCTCCTCGATCGTCCCATTCGGCTCTTGGTTATAGTGAATATGGCGGTCATTCTGGACGCGCATTGCATTTGTACAGGTCTGAATGGTGGGATGGACAATCCAGACTCGCCTATTCCTCTGCACACGATTTTTTCTTCTGCAAATACTGAGGCCAGCCTCAAGACAAACACTGGGAAACGAAGCTCGTTAGGAGCCTGCATCGAGCTGGCCCCCAATTTGCATTTTTCCCACAGTCCTTGGTGTAACCAGTCCGTTTTCAATTCTGCTTGCTCGGCTCTGTCCGGCATTCTCGCCCCCTCCTCTGTTGTCTCGCCCAGCATTCCTCATCGCTGTGATTCTGGTTCTCATTCTCCACCCAGCACTACCCAGAACTCTCTCTGTCTGACGCGCCCTGCTCAATTTGGCTCAAATTCAACCACCATGCCTCGCCTCCGCGAACGCATGAGAAGTCGACGGGCTTCTGGTCGTGGGTGACTCAATCAACAGCGCCCACCTCCTGTTCCTGCTCTGGCGTCTGAGATGGGTACTGGGTTTGCAACTGAAGCTGCTCCGCGTTCTCTTCGGCCATCCGTCCGTCAAACCTCTCAGCGTGCTGAGTTAAGGTTCGACTGTACCTCCTGCAACGCCATTCTCACTGCTGCTATTATGGTCACTCTTAGGGAAGAAGTTCCGAATTTTGGCTCGCCCTGTTCGTTGAACAGGCCTACTCCGCCTCCTATTGACCCTGCCTCCTCGGCCTCTCGGCACGAGACCAGCATGGAGATTGAACGTGATGATGGTGGACGCGCTCTCAGTGAGGAACCGGCGGACAGAGGTGAGATGTTCACCTGCAGAATCATTGAAGAATCGCCCTCTCCTACTCATGAATAGCAACTGCTTTGGTTTTCAGGTTCCTCTGCTCTGCTCTAGTGGAAATCTTCTGTTTTTCAGTTATATTGCTTTGTTATACAGGCAATGTATTTTCCTCAGACATAGTGTTTTTTTTATTACTACAAACTTAAAACCGGTTTCCCATTTTTGGGCAGTTCAGAAGTTATGGTTTAAAGGACTGGTTTCCCGTCTCGGGCAGTCCAAACTTTGCATGTTTTGCTTGATTATCAATCCCAACGTTCAGGCTTCCACAGCTGACGTTGGTGCAGTTTTGTACTATAGCCTTTATACATAATAGAAATTAGTCTGACTTAGAAAAAAAAAATATAATATTATTATTATACTATAACAATATTCATATTAACCACATTACTACTATTAATAATATTAACATCAATATTAAAAATACAAAAATAACTATAACAATATTATTATTATTAAAATCATAATTTTAACATTAATATTAATAATATTATGAATAATAACGACTTTAATAACATTAACATTGATACATTAATTTTAACATAAATACGTTATTAATATGATTATATATAATAAATCATCTTATTATAATATAATAATGTTATTATTAACACCAATGTTGTTATCAATATTTATGTTATTAATGACATTAACATGGATGATAATGATGGTGGTTAACATCCACTGAGACTAATATGGTCTATCGGACCTTAAGAAAGTAAGCAATTAACTGAGACTCTTTAATATTTTATGATAAAAAGGAATGGAGAGATATGTTCTCACATCATTGTAGCACTAGTACAAAATGGCTAATTAGTTACTAAAAAAATGTCTAAAATTTGCATTAAAACAACCATTTTTCAGTGAGTGACCAATAGTAGTTAATTTACAGTATCTTATAACGCGACCAACTTTTAGTTATTTTTAGCTTAGTCATTAATTGGTTGTCTCAATTTTATCGTTTAGTAGTATATTTAGTCATAAATTTGGTTATTAATTTAGTCATTGTGTTAGTCGTTAATTTCCACAATTAATGACCAAATATACAACAAAATATATTACTATATGATCACCCAAGAAAACAAATTAATGACCAAAGAAATATGACCCAAAATGTTGGTTGTGTTATAAGATACTATAAATTAGCTTCTAATAGTCACATATATGTAAATTTTAGTCATTGATTTAGTCATTAATTGTCATAATTAATGACCAAATATACAACAAGATATATTACTATATGGTCACCCAAGAAAATCAATTAATGACCAAAGAAATATGACCCAAAATGTTGGTCATGTTATAAGATACTGTAAATTAGCTACTAATAGTCATATATATGGAAATTTTAGTCATTGTTTGAAACCAATTAATGACCAAAGAAATATGACTAAATTTTGGTCGTGTTATAGAATAGTGTAAATTAGCTACTGATAGTCGTATATATGTAAAATTTGGTTGTCATTTGTAATCACAAATATATCATTTGCAGTAGTCAATTATCTTTTTTAGTAACTTCATATTCATCATATAAACGACTAATTTAGTAATTTATATTCATTTCATTTACTTTAATTAATAATCATTATAAACGATTAATTTAGTTGTATATTCATTTTGCTTTTGTTCGTCATTAATCAATTAAACTACTAATTTATTAGTTTTAGATTGATTTTATGTGTTCATTATTAATCAACATAAATTAATTAGTATGATTTTGCAAAAAAAATTAAAAAGATACCATACAATGTGCATGTTCATCTAATATGAAAATGCAAATTTACATATGTTAATTACAATACTAAACAATATCAAGTGCTACTATAAATAATTTCAACCACATAAATTATATTATATTAAATGTTCAGTATTATAATATGAGTTTCTAACTTAATATTGGTTGGACTACAACTTACACATGAAATATTGTTTCATCACTTCAAAACATTATCATTGTGTTGCCAAGGAATTTCAGGTGAACTCACCAACTTTTAAGACTTGATCATCAGTCTCCATGTGTGTGTCTCATACGGGATATTGGCTCTAAAGGTATCACTATACCGGTTCTCTTCTCTCTCCCTCTTTTTGCTTTTGTTGTTGCAGTGTTATTCTTTTCTTGTTTCTTTAATTCCTGTTTCTTACCATCAATACTAAGTTCATTTTCTGAAGAAAAAAAAAAAAAAAAGAAGAAGAAGAAGATGCAATGCAGAGTGTAAGACATGAAAGACTATGAACACTATAATATAAACTAAAGTATACTATAAAGGATTTATACAACAAAAGAAAAAAAAACATTAAACTCATAATTAAATACAATCAATGAATGCGTTAAAATCTCAATATGGCATGAGAAATCAAGTAAATTATATGAGGTGAAAGTTTAAGGAAATACCTCTATTAAAATCATGACCAGAAGAGGGTTACAGTGGCTATGTGATCATTTTTCACGACATGAAAATGTTTAGATATGATTAGTCCATTCTTATCTTCAAAATAGTTGAAAAAATACAAATCCTATATATTTTTTTTGAATCAAGAATAAGTTTGAAACCTAATATAAATTATCATGATTGATATATTATAAGAAATTAAGAATAGACCCACAATTCATGGTCACATTTTCATGACATTAAGAAAATAAAATTGTAGATATCGAATATTATAACCTTACCTCAAAAGCTATATTTTCATACACATCAACACATATTTTTGTTGAACCTTGTGTCTGAATTGTAGCTCGACCACCGTCTACAAATGAATCTTACAAGCAAGTACAATAAACATTAAATTTCCTCTAGCAAAAAAACCTATTGTGAACCATCCCATGGTTTCATTGGGTTTGCAGAGTCAAAAGCTAGACTTTCAAATTTAGACATTCCACACTCTCAATATAATCCAATCTATTGTTTTCTTTATCCTAGAAACTAGGACTACTTTAGTGGCAATCAAAATGGATACTTGAATGAGACTTACTAGACTTGCAAATATTTTTGCGTGAAAATGTTCTTAAATGGCTAATTTGATGATTAAATTTACCTCCAAAAATTTTCTTAGTACCACCTAATAAAGGTTTTTAGATAACAGTAATTGGGTAGATTTGATTTATTCTTCAATACAATATTTTCAAAGACAAAACAAGAGGAAAATATTTAAGACTTTTTCTCTCTTCAAAATAACTACAATAAATTTGCCTAAGATCACTAGCTAATCTCTCTTCCCTTTGAGCCAGTGCCTTTACAGTCACAAGGGGGTGTCCTTAGTGATGGTATGTTGTCAACAATTTAATAAAAATGTGTAAAAACACAAAGTGATCAAAACATGAAATATTTTTCATCGAGATGCATGCAAGGAATCAAGGGCACTTGAAAAATCAGTCAAATAATACAAGGGAGATTCAATTTCATTAGTGAACTACAACTATGAATGATGAAAAGGAAACCAAAATTCACCTTAAATGAATGTAGAATAAAAAATGACATTACGGGTACCCACAACATTGTAAAAGAGAAAAAATATGCAGCAACGACACTGAAAGAGCTATAAAGACATGGCATAATCAAATGCTATCTGTATATCAATAAAAATATTGTTTGCATCGTAGTGATGAATACGACATTGGATGCATAGATAACAATGCATGTAGTGAGGGAAACAACGAAAATGGTTGGAAAAGGCTGAATAAAAATTATGGGTACCCAGAGCACTATAACAAGACACAAGTATTCAGCCATGAGACTCAAAGAGCTATAAATATTACTTCCATCTCATTGTTTTGACCTCAATCTAGTGGAGATAATTCTTATTATTAGTTCCTTAACTCCAACATAGTTGTTGTTTAGATGGTACACCTGCTATATAGGATGAAAATAGGCTGCTACAACACTTGATCACTAAAATATTTTGCTTCTCAATGATAATTATGTACATAAGCTACTAATTAAAAGCCATTACAACACTTTTCCTCTCACTAGTTCAAGAATACACCAAATTATATGCAATAACATGCTCTAATAACCCTACACTTAGTTAATGATTGGACTCCATTGAACTCACATCCAAGGGATGCCAATAAACAAAGTTGACTTTTTGAGGTTAGAAAAGTTGCATGCATATTTCAAATGCTAGTTTCACTATTCAATGATTGTGCCTCATGTAAACTTTCAACCAAAATTTTACATATAAATAAGGCCGACCTAATTTTTTTAAAGATAGTACAAGTAAAACTTGGGTTTTAGTTAGCCAAAGATAGCAAGTCAATTCATAGTTTTAGTTGGCCAAAGTAGCACAAATACTAATGCAAATTGGCCTTTCCAAAATTAGTAAAGGTTCATCTACTAGTAAATTAGGAACTCAAACCATGAGAAGAGGATATAGATTAATTTGGACAAACATACCAAACAAGCAAATATACAAAATGAGGTCAAATTACGGTTTGGAGGTTGAGATGCTTAACATGCCTCAAGTGACAACCCTCTCAATTGTTATCATATGTCACACAAATAACACCTCCACTTGCGTAATTACTGCACACTAGAACCATGAGACTAGAACCCATACCTACCACAACAAGAAATGATAAATATAACCATGTTAAAAATAATAGCATGAATCCTAAAAGATAGGAAAGATGGAAAATGAAGGTAATTTCTATTGTGCTAGGAGACTGATTCCAGCTAGAGCATGCCTAGCAATAGAAGCATCTTGGATTTCAATAAAAATAGCCTCATCAGACTCACTGCAACAAAACCAAATATATGTTCAATATAAACATGAAAGCCCTAAAACCAGAACTGCTAAAAGCCTAAAAATAGCATAATTTGTCATGAAAATGTTGGCATGTCCAAGAAAAATCTCATTCGCAACATGAGCTCACAAAGGAAAATGATACATGGTCAATTTTCAAAAGCATGGCTTGGAACTCTGGCTCCTAGAGAACAAGAAAACTACTAGTAATATCGTTTTCCTAAAAAATTGGTGAACATGCCTCTAGAATGAAATTTAACCACCATGAAACCTGATGCACCTAGCACTGAAAACCCACCTGATGAAAATGAATTGGATCTTAACCCTCTAATTGCACAATCTAATATAGGGGTTTAAAAAACCTATTCATTCCCCCTCTCTTCAAACATCTTCAGATAATATACCACCCTTCATCTTGGGGTAAGGATTGGTATAGTTCATTTAACTTCATCAAATATATAAAGGAAAAAAAACTCCATGTTGAATGCAAAAAGCAAAGGAATGGGATAAGTGTAGAAAGGCCTATATGTTGATTAATAAATACCAACTTAGATACATGGTGTTGATATAGGTTGGTGTGTATGTGCATCTATTTTTCCCAAGTGTAATGCAGCCAACATGTAATACTTTTTAGTGATCATTTTTCATTTTTTTTGGTTTTCATGCACATAGTCATACATTATGTAATAATATCTCTCGTGTATTGGGTGGTAAATCACCTCTCGGTGCAATGAGTACTACCAAAATTGTGACTCAAACCCATGACAATCTGAGTTTGAAACAAATTCCCAAGTCAACAATTTTTTCCTACGCATGTGATATAAACATGCCCATTGATAGTTTAACTTAGTCAACACGAGTTTGACTAGCAAGTAAGAGTATGACTTGGTTGATTGAGTCAAACTCCACTTAACCAAGTTAAACTTGTTGACAACCTACATAAGCCCTTCATTACCCCAAATTTGGTCATTGTTTGGTCATTTTTATCTCTATTGGGCAGTTTTATACTATGAAAATTCAACAGACCAAAAAAAATACCAAGATCAAAATAATCTCTAGACATTTTCTTTATGTGAAAATATTTCTGTATCTTCATTTTTGCACTTTCCTAATTTTTCCTGATTTTTTAGCAAACTGAGTCAAACGTGACTCTTCAACGTCACCAAGTTTTGCCCAATTCCAAGTCTAGTAACTTTATGGATACATCAGAAATTTGACATTGAATTCAAAAAGTTATGTAGTTTTTTCCTGCATGCAAATGAACTAGGGTAGAAATTTTCACAAATATACTATTTTTGGCAAGAACAAAGGCACAAGCTGGACAAAAGGTAGACAAAACCCACTACATATTCATTTTATTTTCATTCATTTAGATATTGTAACATGCTCAATAATATGCCTATATAAATCCAAACTTCATTTTCTCAGGACTACAGAAATACAAAAACATGGATTTAGATAAAAGGTGTCTTACATACCGATATGCGTGGAAATTTCCATCTCCAATATCCTCTCTCTCTCTCTCTTCACATGACCATTAATCATAGGAAATGTCAGAGGAAATATTCTAGCAATCTATGGGGCACCTTCCTTTAAGTTGTCTAGATTGTAGAATAATCCCAGAGAATACCCAACATCTCATTTAGAAATATCACATACAATATCATCAAATATCCTTCAGATGTATTTTCTATAACCACCTAACTCTGGATATTACATTTTGTGCCATTAGCGACCCTAAAAGAGATGACACGTTGCCTATCGAATATGGTTATGGGTTTTGAAGTTGCTAACTATGATGTCGATGATGCTTATGCTACCAACAATGAAGTTGATGGTGGTCCAGGAGGAAGAGGAGGATAATATATTGGGCCCTATAGGAAGTAAAGCAGACCTTGATGCTAATCCTAAATTATGATTCATCATGCTACTACTCACAACAGATCCCATTGTTTGGGATGCCCATAAATTAAATATGATTTTTGTGGAGGTTGGGATTATGTCAATGCCTGAGACGAAGTAATATGTTGAATTGGAGTACGGATAATTGGTTGTACTTCCTAAGATATTGGTAACTGTTGTGGAATTTGGGCATGTTGTGAAAGGTTTTGTGGTAACTAATTCAACGACTATGGAGCAAATTCAAATTGTGACACTTGAAGTAACCTTGGAAATGAATGGAGAGAAGGAATTTTAACTTTTGATTGATCAGGCTTCATCAAATTAGTCTAATGTTGATGGTTTAGTGCTAGAAACTATTGATGTTGATGGGGTGGTGCAGATGGAGTTAGAGGTGGAAAAATTTATATAGAAGGTAGTACAAATTGTGAGATAGGAGATGGAGAAACAAGTCTTTGTGATTATTTCCTTTGTGAGAAAGGAATGTCACATTATTATGGTCTCACAAGTGATAAGAACTCAAAGCTCGGGGGATTAGAGCCAAGGGAAGATCCAAAATTTGCTTGATATTTTGGTACCATTCCTAATGGTATTTTTGTACCTATTAACCTAGAATCATTCACTAAATCCATAGGGTAACCAACATAATGAGTTAAATTTAATGAATATGCCAAGCCAAAAGTGGAATTGTTGTGGCTAGGAACAAGCACTTGAAGTGTTCTCGGCCTTGATTGTGAATTTCTGCTATGATTTTGATGTTTCAGGTGAGGAGGTAGGCCTGTTACACGTCTATGTCCTTATGCACCTTGAATACTTTGCAGGAAGCTTCTCTTATGTTTTAATGGTGAAGCGTCTTACTTGGGTTGTTATTATCTCACTCTCTAGTCACACAAAAGAGGGGGTCGGGGTGGATGGAAATTGGGTCAAACTAATATTTACTCAATCCAATAAACTGAGGTAAAATGTTTAACACTGAAATTTTGGAGATCTAAGTTTTCCCCAGAGAAGGGGACAAAATTGTGTGTAAAAGGATCCTTTATTGCAGAACATCCAGGTTACTCAATTCTTAAATCTCAGTTAATAAGTTTTCTAGGTAGGTGCCATTTCCATATAGCTCTTCCTGAGCATCGTCACATTTTCACATGTAATATTTATTTTTGTACATTTTTAAGGTGCAATACATTAAATGGTTCCTAAAATTTTTCGTAGATTCCTGTGAGATCCTCGAGATGTTGTGCAGTTCCAAGTTCAAGAAATTACTGAAGTATGATAGAATCTCTTAATTCTTGCAATAAGAGAATCATACGTTAGATTTGGTTAATGTACTTGTACAAATAATGTACAAAGATATAAAAAAAATGAAATAAATTAATAAATGATGGGATGATTACCTGAATGATATGATCCTTTTAAGATAGATATCAAAGTACACCAAATTACTTAATCAAAACCTTTTGTTATGTTTATGTAACAAGGGATCTGTTGGGATTTTCCTTGTGCAGTGACTTGACTACTCTATTGAGTAGATTAGAGAAGGTGGTATTGGTTGACGACCATGTTTCTATAGCAAAGTCTGGTCTCTGGGACTTGCACACTGCGTGCGGAAGCTAGGAGATGAAAAGTGTGAATGAGTGAAGTTTCATCCAGCAACCGGAGTTTCCATCACACCATATGTGGGGGATGGGAGATGAGAATTGTGAATGGGTGAAGTTTCTTCCAACAACCAGAGTTTCCCAACATAGCTCAAATCTAGAGGCAGTGCCCCTCACAATTCGTTGTGAGATATATCGAGGACCTCTAGGTTCTTCAAATTTGATATGGAAGAGGGAAGGCCCTCCATTGAGGCCGTTAGAGGAGATGCTAAGTAACTAAATTTTCTGGATAGATCACAATAATAATCCAAGTTGGAGACACTACTACATAAAGGGGGGTTTTAAGACAATATTTAAGACAATTTTTGGGTAAATTGTCTTAATTTGAGACAAAAGAAAACTTGTGTATTGTCTTAAATAATGTCTTTAAGCGGGTGTCTAAAATTAAATCGTCTTAAAATATTGTCTCTATAAAAATAATATATAACACAATAATTTTTGTCTCTCCAGAGACAAATTCATTTTTGTCTCTCTAGAGACAATAGTTGCAATACAACACAAAGGGGGGTTTTAAGACAATTTCTGGGTAAATTGTCTTAACTTGAGATAATTTCACTTTTGTCTCTCCAAAGACAATAGTTGGAATTAAAGACACTAGACATATTGTCTTTATGGAGAAAATGTCTTTAATCTTATCTATTGTCTCTATAGAGACTATATAAAACAATGAATCCAGAAACATATCTCACCATTAAAATAAATCAATATAAAAAAATTAATTAAAAAAATCAACAATATCATTGAATAATTTATGCTAGGGTACAGTGGAATCGAACCACCAACCTCCTGCATGGTAGGTGCTCTTCCAATGAGCTAGCACCCTTTAAAGAATTATGTGAGGAGTTATAAGTCATGTCAAGTATAGGACCAGGATGCAAAAAATCTGCAGTCAATAAGAACTCCAACATCTTTACACCCACATTGTAGAAATTTGAATAACTGTTAAATTATTCACCGAGATTATCCTAATAACACACTATTTGAGCTTCATGCATAATACATAACCTCTTCTACTATTGATCATCAATTTGCGGAAATATAAACAATCGCATGCGCACATTAAAACCATAAAATATCACACATATAAACACAATATTTATGGGAAATATTAAAGCTGAAAACTCCAACTATCTGTATATTATAATGATATAGATCATGTAACAATCATTGTACAAAATCCTCACAAGCTCTCAGTACAATCTCCAATTGTTACACACTACGCTCAGACTCAGGGGAGATTGCTCGACATTGGTTTTCCACTGTTACCGCTTCATCGCTGTAATCCAATATAGAATATAGATAATACTTGATCCGTGTTCAATCCCACTAATATGTAATCAAGGCATCCTCATTGGCATCTCCATCAATGTGTGGTGCAAACTCATGCACCAGTATAGTCACAACTGATAGTCACACTTGATCTTTCACCTACCTCTTCACTGGTCTCCACTGAAACTTTCCGTGCACTGCAGTTAACAGATGTATTCTTTAGTTGATTTATGAGTTAATAATTAGTGAATTAATTAATAATTAATTCACACCACTCTCACTAATTGTATCAATCAGTTAGACTAGATACAACTAGCTCAACTAAGTTAAACTGAACACAACTCCATTAACTGCCTCATCAACTCCACCAAACTCTGTCACATGAGTTCTAACTGAAGTCAACCATGCAATAGCTCCACTAAACCCTAGGAATAGCGTAATTCCTTCTGTCAGCTGCATGTGCCACATCCGTGACTCAAACTGAAGTGCTCCAAGAGGATAAGATAATGTTTAGAGTCCAAATATTATTAAGAGCTAATAATATTCGACATATCTATTTTTAGACTGGCAATCTAAAAATAGATTCTGCCCAGTATGTCTAAAAATAGAAGTCCATCTATTTTTTCCGACTTGACCAACCATCAACAAATAACATCCTGCAACTCATAGAACATGATCCATATGTCTAAAAATAGACATAGTCTAAAAATAGACTTTGCGCCAAAAATACCCTGTGAACCCACTTAGTGAAGGCGACTCCTTTCCACTAAGCTCATCATCTTGTTGCAATCTCAACACACATAAGATTTCCTTGTTTATTCCATGGCCAGGCACACAAATGTAGAAAAAAAAATAGGTCTAGAAAACTCAATAGAGATTGTCAATTTCTGCAGTTGTTATGCATCAAATTAGGCAATTTCAATATGGGTATAATAGAATAGTGATCATAAGATAAATATAAAATTTTGCTAGGAGAACTTATGACTCTTGGAGCAGCATGCACAGAGCACAGAAAATCGAGAAATACTTCAAAATGACAACCTAACATCAAGATTGGGTAACCAAGGCACCTTAAACTAGTAGAACTAAAGATAAAACATGTCAGGAAACAATAGTTAGGCATATAAAATTGGAAATTAAAAAGGAAAAACCGAGAAACACATAAATGAAGAGTTGATATGCAAGTGACTGTTAATGTGACAAACTTACTCCTGCTTAAATGAATATACATCCAGATCTTATCATGGTTTATCTTTGGATTTTAATAGTTTGCATATGGACAAGCAGAAAAAGGTTGATAACACCTTCCATAAAATAAGTTCGACTTTGTCTAGGGCCTAAAAGATTAGGGCTGATGTGCAGATCAATTATACCACTTAAAAATGAACTTCCAAGGCAATTAATAGTTTTCTACATCTATCAAATATATCTCCAATTGTAAATGAAAACTAATAGGTTTCTCAGTTTTGAACTCAGCATTTTATTAGAAGGAAATGCAGGAACGCCTTACACTTGCCATAAGCTAAGCGCACAAGTTTGACAAAGCATAATACCTAAGCATTCAAGTGCTGAAATGGAAGGAATAAACGAAGCTCAGTGATCTGTAAATGTTTCAAAATCATAACCACAAAAGAAGCATCAACCTGTATATTACATTTCTACTCCAACCATTGCCCATCTCAAATAAAAAATGTAAGATGCCATCTTTTACTTTTATCATAATTTTGTCAAACCACATCAAAAGAGCAGGCCAACAGATTAGAGGATAACATTGTATTTGTCTTGTAATTAAGAAACATAACAAGTCAGATCACTTTACTCCCCAACAATAAGACCACACCGTGTGCAGTATGTCTAGTTGAAAGATTATCTCAAATTACAAATGCATGATATCAGTAGTTAGGCATAACAATAGGTCATGCTGTAGAGTCATGTTAATGGGAAAAGGGATATATAATAAAAATCTTTGCCAAAAAGTGATACTTTTAACTAAATTCTCTCCAAGTTAGTTGCTTGCAACAACAAAAAGGCTTATTCTTCATACGCTAACAAAATAATTTAACTTGAAACCCACACATTTCTATGGTTGTAGTTCTCTTTTGCTTCCTCCACAAAACAATCAGATTCTTGGATCACATTCAGTTCTTCATATTTGGATAGAAGGAATGATTATAAAGGTTAAACATATGAGTTGGATTTAAATTTGAAAATCCTGCATACATTTCAAGGATGCTTCTTTGTACCAAAATATAATACAAAATTGTCTGTGTTGATGATTGTGGTACCATCTGAAGCAAGTGGAACTTTCCAATTCAGTTTCATTTCCTTTCATTCTGCACCCAAAAATTTTAGTTTATTCTCCTTTGCCAACTTACAGTTAATTTCTATATTACATATTCTGAGTTTTGTACAATTCACTGATCGATTTTGTTTCCCTACATTTAATTTCTCCATAGGGAAATAAAAAATGAACAAAGTAAATACAACATCGTACAGCAACAAAATGACAAGATAGATATCGAGTATGTGTAAATGTTGGTTACCAGTACATCTTTTGTACCGCACTGGATAGAGAAAAAAAGATTGAAGACTGTATGGCATGGCAGAATTAACAATGCCCAGTTGAGCTAGAAAAAGGACTAACCGTGAAGACTTAGTCAACCCTTCATTTTTTATAAAACACTGATGGGTCTCTGCACAAAAAGGGAAATAGTTCAATTAACGCTCATATATAATTAGATGGGCACTATACCACGCACCTCAATGCACTTCAACGGTTCAAACCCAGTGTGAGTGACTTTTCCCATGACTGAAACTGTCCTGACTATGTAGACAACTGTTGTTTCCAAATTCTATGGTCTTTGATGTGCATCAGCTTTCATTATTGCGAAGGCAAGGTAAATTATTACGAAACATGGAAGAACTCAACAATCAATTTTGTTAATATACGATCTTATTTTGATGAATTTCTCTGCATCCTTTTACTTGTAAGTTTAGCCATTACAAGACACAGATGGTCAGTCATGCACCTCAGCATTGCCTTGCCTTCTTAAATCTATTCTTTTCCTCAGCCACTGATTTAGATATTTCTTTGATATCTGCAGCCTCTCAATGGTTGGAGGCTTTTGTAGAGCAATTACAGAGATTTCAAATCTACTGCCAATTTTTCTGAAATCTCTGCCAATTTTTTTGTCCTCTTCATGAGTTGAAATCCTATCACTAGCTGTTTGATGATCATTGGTATGGTTAGGTAGTCCATCTTTGACAATTATGTGTCTTCTAGGTACAAGGTCGTTTTGATTACCATAGATAACTGGAAGGCCCAACTCATTTTGAAGGACTTCAATAATAGCATCAGATAGTGTGTTATGTTTGTCAATATCTTTTGCAGTTCCAATAAAGATTACCAGCTCATCTTTAATCGGGTATTCTGCACTTTCAAATACACTAAAATCAGTTTGTCATTTTAACATACAAATCTAAAATATATTAAAAATGAGTATGAAAACAGAGATGGTATGCACTAAGTCACTAACAAGAATATGCCATAAGAGGATGCAAGTAAGTGCAACAATTGACAAAACCATCTGAATACTATATGCCTATTGCTATATGGATGTCAAATATCTCATACTGAGTTAATTCGTCTTGCACAACCTCAATTTTTGTTGAGTAGTATAGTGAAAGTAAGCAGTTGCACATTAAAATTTCATCCATAGGACTTCCAGTTTTCTGTTCTGTGGAATGAATAAGAAAGGCTTGTTATCTATAATCACTAACAGTAACAACTTATTGTTTTTGAGTTAGTATTTTCCAAATATTTTTGGCATGGGAAATGGATAACACCTGATATAGATGGGATATTATTATATATAGAGAGAGAGAGATGTGGGGCCATTTCTCATACTGTTCATTGATTTTGTGAATAATTTGACCCTTTGGTTCCACTGAATAGTGATTTTGAACCAAGATAAAAATAAAAAATATGAAATTTTTTTTTTCTTGATGAACGCCTGAATGGATCAAACTAGAAAATTAAAGCAAGAAGATTTCCCTCATGCCCACCGGGCCCAAGATCAACACTTGCCACTTTCTTCAGGGTTGTGCCAGCCAGAATTGCGCTTGCGCACAAAGATTCAATGATCGGATCCACAATAGACCGCAGGCGGACTTTGTCTGTTTCTAATTGCCAAGAGGAAGAAGAGATTGTAGAAAATATTAGCCCCGTTGACCAAGCCCTAATTGATGGAATAACGAAATTCAGTATCCAAGGGAACATAGCCTCTGCAAATGGCAGCCCCGCAAGGCATCATCATCATAACTTTTCCTCATCATATGGGCGGATGGAAGATTGCAGTCTCAAGGGTGCGATAATTCCCCTCCCATGGGAGCTTCTACATCCGATCCTGAAGATCTTGGACCACTGCTTTCTGGCTCCTCTTGATCCACAAGAATGTATGATGGCGCTTCATTAGCGGCATGGGCACTCTTCGCCAGTCTTGCATGATCTGATTCCTGAAAAAAATCTAGCCACCAGGGGTCTCATGATGTTAGACATATCTATCCAGGTGACTGCGATCACAGTTGTCGCTGCCAATGCTGCAAGAAAATTCGGTCCACCGACCAAGCACAGGAAGCCCGAGGTCTTCCTGGCATCTACATGAGTGTTCTCTGTGCTTGAATATAGCAGGGTGAAAATTGAAAACTTGAGATGAAGCATGGGATTGGGAGTTGTGTGTTTTGATTAAAGCCGCTGCCATCTCTTGCATGGAGTATTGACTTGCAAGTATTTTCTGGTATGTGGATGAGGATAGTCCCAGGGGTAGCAGAGTATGGGGTATATGGTGTTACTAGACAGTAAAATCAAAATTGCCCAGTGAAGTAGTGGTGTTGTTGCAGATGTTGAGCTTATGTGTGTCACATAAGGCTCAGATCTAGACAATTATGGTCTCCCCATTTTCTCTCCTACATGTGTCAAGGATTGGTAAATGGTGCATGATGCCTAGATTCATTACTGTGTGTGTCATGGTAAATGACAGTATCAAGAGATTCACTAGTTGTGATACCATTTGTATGAGAATATTTTGTCGTGTCCAAGCTGATAGCTTGCTTGGTGTGTCCGGGCTGAAATTGATATTTCATTTCAATAAAATGTTTTGGGTCAGACAGGTCATTATCAAGGTCTAGCAATTAAAACAAAGCTTAGTAAAACAAATACTTTCAATAGAATTTTTCTTCAACGTTAGAGAGAAGAACCAGTTGGTCGTTTCTTTTGGAGGTGTCCAATTGCCAAGACGTTTTGGTTACAAGCGAAATTCAGCTTCCTGTTCACCGCCCTGCCCCCAGGCTTGGAGAGAAGTTGGAGAGGTCTCTTCTTGAGCAATGCCTGGATGATAAAGTATTATTAAAGACTTTTATGGCATACAATATGGATGTCTGATATTGCTCCTCTTTGGAATAGTAGGTGTACAACAAATTTTCAAGGAGACAATTCACAGCTACAGCTATAGGAGATTGAGAAAATTCAAAAGTGATATAGCAGTTCATGTCAAAGCTAAAGTCAATATGTCACAGAAGGATGTAGACTCCTTTCCCTTTGGGCCACAGGTTCATATGAGCCTTCTTAGCTTGCATAGGGAGAGGATCTTCAGGTAACTTGTATGTCTTCCTGTTGTAGCTCTAAGTGCACATCTTAAGTAACATAAGTTGCAATTAAAAACTTAAAAAACTAATTTCAATGGAGAAGCCTTTCAATCTTCCATGGGTCTTGAATAGACAGGGATCAGGTGCGCTGTTAACCTGTTAAGGCACTTCTAAATGTTAAGTTACTGATTAAATTCCATGTCTTATTCAGGTGTTATTCTTGGCCATAACCATGATGTAACCTCACCACTGTCGAACTAAAAAAAATAGAGAAACCTTTCAATAGAGTAGCCAAGGGTAACCCATGTAGACCAAGGTTACTGAACTAATAAGGAAATGTCCAGACCGCATTCTTATTGTCTTTTCAGTTAGGTTGAAATTTTCCTCTAAAAATCAACTGAGTTTATATCTTTAGTTCAATGAGTATATTTGCCTACTCAACTAGGTATATAGGCAATCTCAGTACAAAGATATTAGAAATCCGTTATTAGTCGTGGGAAGAGGGGTAATTGAAGAGGATATAGAAAATTTTCCCTTCCTCATTTGAAAACTTCATATAAATGCTTAAAATCACTAATGAAACCACTGACACAAATTTTGAGGTCACGACAGGTCAAAAGGAAAGATGGAAAAGCAATTTGAAAATAAAAGTAGCACTTTTGAAAACGTTTTGCAACGAAATCCAAAGGTAAACAAAGGTAGGAACGGGCAAGTAACAATAAAAGAGTCTTTACCATTTTAGATTTAAGAAAAGATAAGAACTTGAAGTGCTACTATTGTGGCAAAATAGGAAATATGAATGTTGTGTGCAGGAAAAGAATCTATAATTTAAAGCATGAAAAACTTTAACAAAAGCACGCAAACATTGTGGAAAAAGAGGAAAAAGAATTTTGTTCTTTGTTTCTTCTCAGACACAAGGCAAGTCAAGTGATTGGTATTTTGATTCTGCTGCATCCAACCACGTAACTAATAGAACTTACTAATTTGTTGAATTTGATAACTACAAGTCGAGGTCATATTCAGTGATTCTATGCAATAAAAGAGCACATCATGTGGATGGAATAGGAAATATGCAAATTGAATCGGAGTTAAAAATTCCATGTTTAAAAATGCATTTTATTTTCTTTATGAGCTTGAAAATGAATCTTCTTTCACTTTTTCTTGTACTCACATAAATGACTTTTTCAAAAAGTAATGCTATGACATTTCATATGCTCTCTCATTTTTCTAGTGTGAACTTTTTGCAATTGCTGTATGCAATTTACTAACAATGATGAAGTCAGTGGCTGAGCATCTTGGAAATAGGATTGTGTTTGTTGATATATGTTATCCTCTGATGCAAAGAGGGTGGTCAATGGCTCCGCAATATCCTGTAGAGAGAAATATCTGCTGCTAATCGCATAGTAAGATGACAGTGGGAAGATTAAGTGATCTTCAGTCTCAACAATGAATAAAGCCTACATGCCTGTTCCTTTTGAGGGATATGGTGCTCAATTTCCTATTCCTTTTGAGGGATATTGTGGTCAATTTCAACTCTCAAATATGTCAACATACCCTCCAATTTCCATGGGAATTTAAGTTAACGTAATCAATGATGCCAGTATACTCTAGAATGGGCAATAACACCATTAGAAAGATGGACTTGTTTTTCGGTTTTGTAACAGCCCAGAGGACATTGATAATATGCCTTTGGTGTATGGTATATTTGTCTCGGCCCATCCTTTTCTTTTATAGAGCTGACGATCGGGATTCTTGTATACATGTGCTTTACATCAACACTACTTTTTCTTGTTTGATGGAAAAAAAACTATTTTCAGTCCAAACAATAGAAATATACAAAAATGTATCTCCCCTATTACTGTTCTACATGTAAATAGCAGATCTGTTCAAAAAATTGACTTTAACATTTTCTATTCCAATAATTTTTCTAAGGTCAATGAGAGGATTGTAATGTTAAAAGGAATTTCCACACTACAAAATAGTAAATATAGTAGATACTGCAAAATACAAGAACCACTAAAGTTCAGAGTTTGTATAAAAGCTATAAGAATTTAAAATCAATTTGGCAGAAGGGCCTCTACTGAGTCAAAGTACTCATACAAGTATACTGAAAACCTAGTTTTATTTATCATTCTAGATCATCAAAAAATATGTTTCCACCCAAACGTTAAGTTCTCATTTTAATCGCCTTGACGTAGTCAATGAGGAAATAAAATAGAGAGAAAGTATATAAATGGACATAGAGCACCCCTGCATCTAAGGCAATTCAATACTATATCAGACGACTAAAACATTCCCAACATTTCGATGCTTATTAGTTATTTCTAATGAAGGGCTATGGAGGAAGATCTGTGTTTATGAGAGTGTGCATGTTCTGTAAAGGAGATGTACAATTAACATTAATAAAAATAAAAGGAAAAAAAACATAAGCAATGGGTTAGGATCTTGCCTCAAGAACTTCAAAATTAAGGCAGAGCCCTGCCAACTGACAGTGATTTTCTGTGCTCAAAAATGTGTATTGCAGATCCAATCTCTTAAGGGCAGAAGCTCTTGGGAATATAGCAAGCACCTCAGCCTCCATCATGAAGTTTAGTCCTAGAAATGATGTCAAATTTGGAGGAAATGTAAACATCTGGGACATATTGGTATCTGTCGCATGCTGTTCACTAGTGTTAAATGTCCCACCACCAAACTCCTCCAATGAAGTAGCCTTTTTCAGAACACCTCTCATCTCCAGTATATCACAGTCTCCAACCTTTAAGGATGTTAATGAGGGGCAGTTTGTTACTATTAGCTCAAGATCACTGGTATTGATCATTTCTAATGTTGTCATGTAGAAGTTCAACACTTCCAAAGAAAAATTGTTAAGAGCAAGCTCATGTAGCCAATCCCCACTTTCCTCTTCAATTTGACTCTCGTCCAGCATTAAGGTCTTAAGAGACCTACAAATAAAATACAGTGTTGTTTCAAATTTCATTTGAGAACTTTGATAAGAAAGATCAGGATTTAAGACTGATCTAGGCTGGTTTAATATATATATTTCTTCTTACATAAAAAAATGTCCAAAAATTGATTATTTAGACCCAATTTTATTTTAATTATTAATTTTATTTTTTATTTTTATGTAATTTGACCTAGACAAATATTTAAATAACATAACAAAACAAGACACTACAACATCTCTTTTAAACTAAACTAGATAAAGACTTTGGTGTGAAAGAATAAAAAACATTAAAAACAAAATACAAACTCCATGTGTATCTGACCAGTTCTCTTTTGGACCAAGAACCCTCAGGAAAGGGATTATCATCTCTCACGTCATTACGGACAGGAGCATGATATCCGTCCCCTGCCAAATGCACTAGGAATGATTGAAATTTCTTGGAATATTTTTACAGGGAAGTGTCACAGAGTAAAGCAACGATAGGGCCTGGTTACCATGTCTGACGCCCAAACACAGAACTGGGTAAACATAAAACTAGAGACCTGCAACTAGCTGAGCCTGTCCTTTGGGGGAAGCTCCATTTGCCAGTTTCATATTTCAGATATAAATTATCTCATGTGCTCTAATATATGCAACTTCACCAAACTTGGGAACCACTAAACATGGGACTCAAATAAGGATGCTAAAAAGCCAAAACCACCATTAAAACACACATAAAATCATCAGTTCCACGCACTATACTAAGCAAACAATGCATTTATCCTGACCTACTTTCCAGCTAAATAGATAAAGCCGAGAGAACGTTTATTTATTCAGAGATCTCATCGCTTGTCTGTCCTTGTCCATAATGAAAATTATTCTTCAAAGATATTATGCTTTCCATAATTTGAAATAAAATAAAAAAATTCTAACAGAAACTCCCCATTTGTTTTTTTAGCTGGAGTGGGGTCAATCACATGGGACATGTCATTCTGTGGATTCTTAGGTAGAGCCATACAAAATGCACTATGAACTGAACCTTGGTCAGTTGTGATAAACTTCCACAGATCTACGGCTGGACCACATCCCAACCAACAAATCAAAATAGAAGTGGGCTTGGTTCCTATAATTTAAAGCATGAAAAACTTTAACAAAAGCACGCAAACATTGTGGAAAAAGCGCAAAAAGAATTGTGTTCTTTGTTTCTTCTCAGACACAAGGCAAGTCAAGTGATTGGTATTTTGATTCTGCTGCATCCAACCACGTAACTAATAGAACTTACTAATTTGTTGAATTTGATAACTACAAGTCGAGGTCATATTCAGTGATTCTATGCAATGAAAGAGCACATTATGTGGATGGAATAGGCAATATGCAAATTGAATCGGAGTTAAAAATTCCATGTTTAAGAATGCCTTTTATGTTCTTTATGAGCTTGAAAATGAATCTTCTTTCATTTTTTCTTGTACTCACATAAATGACTTTTTCAAAAAGTAATTCTATGACATTTCATATGCTCTCTCTCATTTTTCTAGTGTGAACTTTTTGCAATTACTGTATGCAATTTACTAACAATGATGAAGTCAGTGGCTGAGCATCTTGGACACAGGATTGTGTTTGTTGATATATGTTATCCTTTGATGTGAAGAGGGTGGTCAATGGCTCCACAATATCCTGTAGAGAGAACTATCTGTTGCTAATCGCATAGTAAGATGACAGTGGGAAGATTAAGTGATCTTCAGTCTCAACAATGAATAAAGCCTACATGCCTGTTCCTTTTGAGGGATATGGTGCTCAATTTCCTATTCCTTTTGAGGGATATTGTGCTCAATTTCAACTCTCAAATATGTCAACATACCCTCCAATTTCCATGGGAATCTAAGTTAATGTAATCAATGATGCCAGTATACTCTGGAATGGACAATAACACCATTAGAAAGATGGACTTGTTTTTCGGTTTTGTAACAGCCCAGAGGACATTGATAATATGCCTTTGGTGTATGGTATAGTTTTCTCAGCCCATCCTTTTCTTTTATAGAGCTGACGATCGGGATTCTTGTATACATGTGCTTTACATCAACACTACTTTTTCTTGTTTGATGGAAAACAAACTATTTTCAGTCCAAACAATAGAAATATACATAAATGTATCTCCCCTATTACTGCTCTACATGTAAATAGCAGATCTATTCAAAAAATTGACTTTAACATTTTCTATTCCAATAATTTTTCTAAGGTCAATGAGAGGACTGTAATGTTAAAAGGAATTTCTACACTACAAAATAGTAAATACAGTAGATATTGCAAAATATAGGAACCACTAAAGTTCAGAGTTTGTATAAAAGCTATAAGAATTTAAAATCAATTTGGCAGAAGGGCCTCTACTGAGTCAAAGTACTCATACAAGTATACTGAAAACATAGTTTTATTTATCATTCTAGATCATCAAAAAATATGTTTCCACTCAAACGTTAAGTTCTCATTTTAATCGCCTTGACGTAGTCAATGAGGAAATAAAATAGAGACAAAGTATATAAATGGACATAGAGCACCCCTGCATCTAAGGCATTTCCATACTATATCGGACAACTAAAACATTCCCAACATTCTGATGCTTATTAGTTATTTCTAATGAAGGGCTATGGAGGAAGATCTGTGTTTATGAGAGTGTGCAAGTAGTTGTTCTATAAAGGAGATGTACTATTAACATTAATAAAAAGAAAAGGAAAAAAAACATAAGCAATGGGTTAGGATCTTTCCTCAAGAACTTCAAGATTAGGGTAGAGCCCTGCCAACTGACAGTGATTTTCTATGCTAAAAAATGTGTACTGCAGATCCAATCTCTTAAGGGCAGAAGCTCTTTGGAATATAGCAGGCATCTCAGCCTCCATCATGAATTTTAGTCCTAGCAATGATGTCAAATTTGGAGGAAATGTAATCATCTGGGACATATTGGTATCTGTCGTATGTTGTTCACTGGTGTTAAATGTCCCACCACCAAACTCCTCCAATGAAGTATCCTTTTTCAGAACACCTCTCATCTCCAGTATATCACAGTCTCCAACCTTTAAGGATGTTAATGAGGGGCAGTTTGTTACTATTAGCTCAAGATCACTGGTATTGATCATTTCTAATGTTTTCATGTAGAAGTTCAACACTTCCAAAGAAGAATTGTTAAGAGCAAGCTCATGTAGCCAGTCCCCGCTTTCCTCTTCAATTTGACTCTCGTCCAGCATTAAGGTCTTAAGAGACCTACAAATAAAATATAGTTTTGATTAAAATTTCATTTGAGAACTTTGATAAGAAATATCAAGAGTTAAGACTGATCTAGGCTGGTTTAATATATATATTTCTTCTTACATAAAAGTATCATTGACAAAAAAATGTCCAAAATTTGATTATTTAGACCCAATTTTATTTTAATTATTAATTTTATTTTTTATTTTTATGTAATTTGACCTAGACAAATATTTAAATAACATAACAAAACAAGACATTACAACATCTCTTCCAAACTAAACTAGATAAAGACTTTGGTAAGAAAGAATAAAAAACATTAAAAACAAAATAGAAACTCCATGTGTATTTGACCAGTTCTCTTTTGGACCAAGAACCCTCAGGAAAGGGATTATCATCTCTCACGTCATTACAGACAGGAGCATGACATCCGGCCCCTGCCAAATGCACTAAGAATGATTGAAATTTCTTGGAATAGTTTTACAGGGAAGTGTCACAAAGTAAAGCAACGGTAGGGCCTGGTTACCATGTCTAACGCCCAAACATAGATCTGGGTAAACATAAAACTAGAGAACTGCAACTGGCTGAGCCTGTCCTTTGGGGGTAGGTCCATTTGCCAGTTTCATATTTCAGATATAAATTATCTCATGTGCTTTAATATATGTAACTTCACCAAACTTGGGAACCACTAAACATGGGACTCAAAAAAGGATGCTAAAAAGCCAAAACCACCATTTAAACACACATAAAATCATCAGTTCCAGGCACTATACTAAGGAAACAATGCATTTATCCTGACCTACTTTCCAACTAAATAGATAAAGCCAAGAGAACGTTTATTTATTCAGAGATCTCATCGCTTGTCTGTCCTTGGCCATAATGAAAATTAGTTTTCAAAGATATTCTGATTTCCATAATTTGAAATAAAATAAAAAAAATTCTAACAGAAACTCCCCATTTTTTTTTAACTGGAACGGGGTCAATCACATGGGACTTGTCATTATGGGGATTCTTAGGTAGAGCCATACAGAATGCACTATGAACTAAACCTTGGTCAGTTGTGATAAAATTCCACATATCTATGGCTGGACCACATCCCAACCATCAAATCAAAATGAAAGTGGGCTTGGTTCCTATAATTTAAATTATGAAAAACTTTAACAAAATCACGCAAAAATTGTGGAAAAAGAGGAAAAAGAATTGTGTTCTTTGTTTCTTCTCAGACACGAGGCAAGTCAAGTGACTGGTATTTTGATTCTGTTGCATCCAACCACGTAACTAATAGAACTTACTAATTCGTTGAATTTGATAACTACAAGTCGAGGTCATATTTAGTGATTCTATGCAATGAAAGAGCACATTATGTGGATGGAATAGGCAATATGAAAATTGAATCGGAGTTAAAAATTCCATGTTTAAGAATGCCTTTTATGTTTTTTATGAGCTTGAAAATGAATCTTCTTTCACTTTTTCTTGTACTCACATAAATGAATTTTTCAAAAAGTAATGCTATGACATTTCATATGCTCTCTCTCATTTTTCTAGTGTGAACTTTTTGCAATTGTTGTATGCAATTTACTAACAATGATGAAGTCAGTGGTTGAGCATATTGGACACAGGATTGTGTTTGTTGATATATGTTATCCTCTGATGCAAAGAAGGTGGTCAATGGCTCCGCAATATCCTGTAGAGAGAAATATCTGCTGCTAATCGCATAGTAAGATGACAGTGGGAAGATTAAGTGATCTTCAGTCTCAACAATGAATAAAGCCTACATGTATGTTCCTTTTGAGGGATATGGTGCTCAATTTCCTGTTCCTTTTGAGGGATATTGTGCTCAATTTGGACTCTCAAATATGTCAACATACCCTCCAATTTCCATGGGAATTTAAGTTAACGTAATCAATGATGCCAGTATACTATGGAATGGACAATAACACCATTAGAAAGATGGACTTGTTTTACTGTTTTGTAACAGCCCAGAGGACATTGATAATATGCCTTTGGTGTATAGTATATTTGTCTCGGCCCATCCTTTTCTTTTATAGAGCTGACGATTGGGATTCTTGTATACATGTGCTTTACATCAACACTACTTTTTCTAATTTGATGGAAAAAAAAACTATTTTCAGTCCAAATAATAGAAATATACAAAAATGTATCTCCCCTATTACTACTCTACATGTAAATAGCAGATCTGTTCAAAAAATTGACTTTAACATTTTCTATTCCAATAATTTTTCTAAGGTCAATGAGAGGACTGTAATGTTAAAAGGAATTTCCACACTACAAAATAGTAAATACAGTAGATACTGCAAAATACAGGAACCACTAAAGTTCAAAGTTTGTATAAAAGCTATAAGAATTTAAAATCAGTTTTGCAGAAGGGCCTCTACTGAGTCAAAGTACTCATACAAGTATACTGAAAACATAGTTTTATTTATCATTCTAGATCATCAAAAAATATGTTGCCACTCAAACGTTAAGTTCTCATTTTAATCGCCTTGACGTAGTCAATGAGGAAATAAAATAGAGACAAAGTATATAAATGGACATAGAGCACCCCTGCATCTAAGGCATTTCCATACTATATCAGACAACTAAAACATTCCCAACATTCTGATGCTTATTAGTTATTTCTAATGAAGGGCTATGGAGGAAGATCTGTGTTTATGAGAGTGTGCAAGTAGTTGTTCTGTAAAGAAGATGTACTATTAACATTAATAAAAAGAAAAGGAAAAAAAACATAAGCAATGGGTTAGGATCTTGCCTCAAGAACTTCAAGATTAGGGTAGAGCCCTGCCAACTGACAGTGATTTTCTGTGCTCAAAAATGTGTACTTGCAGATCCAATCTCTTAAGGGCAGAAGCTCTTGGGAATATAGCAGGCATCTCAGCCTGTTGAGAATGCAACAAGATGATGGAGCTTAGTGAAAAGAAGTGACCTTCACTAAGTGGGCCCGCAGGCTATTTTTGGCGCAAAGTCTATTTTTTCGACTATGTCTATTTTTAGACATATGGATCATGGTCTATGAGTTGCAGGATGCTATTTATGGATGGTTGGTCAAGTTGGTAAAAATATATGGACCTCTATTTTTATACATACTAGGCGGAGTCTATTTTTAGACTGCCAGTCTAAAAATAGATCAGTCGAATATTATTAGCTCTTAGTAATATTTGGACTATAAACATTATCTTATCCTCTTGCAGCACTTCAGTTCGAGCTACGAATGTGGCACATGCAGCTGACAGAAGGAATTACGTTATTCCTAGGGTTTAGTTGAGCTATTGCATGGTTGACTTCAGTTAGAACTCATGTGGCAGAGTTTGGTGGAGTTGATGAGGCAGTTGATGGAGTTGTGTTCGGTTTAACTTAGTTGAACTAGTTGTATTTAATTACAGCTGATAAATACACTAGTGATGAGTGGTGTGAATTAATTATTAATTAATTCACTAATTATTAACTCATAAATCAACTAAAGAATACATGATTAAGCTATGATGTGTAAAAATTAGGTTTGAATAAATCACTTATTCACTGAAGATTAACCTGGTCATATATCAATTTCGAATTGCATACATAACACATAACCTTCTTCTACAATTAATTGTCACATGCGGAAATAACATAGAAGCAATCGCACATCAAATCAATCACACATTAACTCAGTATGTATGGGGAAAGCCTATAGCTGAAAACCCCCCAGCTATTGTGTATATTATAATGGAGAAATCATGTAACAATCATAGTACAAAACTCTTCACAAGCTCTCATGCACTACCTCCCATGCTACACACTATCAAGCTAGATCTAGCAAATCACTTGCTCCAATCCTTAGCCACTTGATAGCCAACCTTGATTACGTATTTCAAAGCTATGGGATGGCCTCTTTATATAGATAAACCACCAGCCTAAACTTTGCAATACTCATAGCTTACTCCACCTATCTATGTGTTGCAAATAGCAACGGTATAGTTACAACTGATAGCTAACTCTACCCTTTCATCTATCTCTTTCACTGGTCTCCACTGAACTGATCATGCACTGTAGTGAACTGAAGTGTTCTTGAGTTGACTAATGAGTTAATATTTAGTAAATTAAATATTGTTTAATTTACTCCACTCATATCTAGTTGATTAGTTAGTTAACTAATCCCAACTAGTTCAACTAAAACAAACAGAACACAACTCCACTACTTGTCCCGTTAACTCCTCCAAAACTCCTGCCACTGAAGTCTAACTGAAGCCAACCATGCAAGATGCCATCAAGCCCTAGGAACCACGTGATTCCTTGTGTCAGTTGCATGAGCCACCTCCATGACTCAAACTGAAGTGCGCCAAGAGAGTAAACTGCTGTTTATAGTCAAAATATTATTAAGGGAAAATAATATTTGACTTCCATATTTTTAGGAGATCAGTCTAAAAAATAGTCTGGGTCCTAAAAAATAGGGTCACATCTATTTTTACCGACATGTCGCATACTTTAAGAATCTCCAAGTAGAATTCCCAAATTATGCTCCGTATGTCTAAAAATAGACATAGTCTAAAAATAGACTTTGCGCCAGAATTTGCCTGCGGCCCCACTTAGTGAAGGCGACTTCATTTCACTAAGCTCCATCATCTTGCTGCATTCTCAACACTCCCTCTCAGCAAGATATGGATTATCTGCAATCCCTATCCTGCCTCTGTGGAATTCGAACTTGCTCCTGGTGAGCGCCTTCGTCAGGATGTCGGCATCCTGATCCTCCGTGGGAACATATGAAAGCATCATGATCCTCCACTGAACACAATCTCTGATGTGATGGTACCTGATGTCGATATGTTTGGACCTATCATGAAATACTGGATTAGCCGAGAGCTTGATGCAGCTCTGGTTATCACAGTAGATCACTGTAGGCTCCAAATGCAACCTGAACAAACCTGCGAGGATCTTCCTCATCCAAATAACCTCACATGCAGCCAAGCTTGTTTGCCCGCCACTCAACCGCTCTGCTGACCAGGTGCCACGGATCTACCTTCTGTTGTGCCGGAAGCTAACACAATGAGCCAATCTTGAAAAGCTCCTCCGGAAAGTGCTCTTTCGGTCAGTTGGGCTCACTGCCCAATGCATCGATGAAACCAAGGAACACTCATCCTCTGTCTGTGCCATAACCATAGACCATATCTAGATGTGCCTACGATATGCGCAATACATGCTTGCCCGCCAAAAGAGCTTGGTAGGCTTAACCATAGCTTGCGAAAGCTGGTTAACTGCATAGCATATATCGGGTCGAGTATTGACCAGATACATCAACGACCCCACCAACTGTCGATAGACAGTGGCATCCACTACCTCCTCCGAAGTAGCATCCCCCTTCCTCCATCCTCCAGGAAGAGGGGTATCAACGGGCTTGCAGCCTTGCATGTTGAACCTCTCCAGAATCTCCCGGGCATACTTTCCCTGAGAAACAAACAGTCCTCCACTGCGCTGCCAAATCTCCAATCCCGGGAAATAATGAAGGATGCCCAGGTCCTTCATCTCAAACTCTCGTGCAAGATCCTCCTTGCATGAAAGTATCAACTGCTCGTCGCCAGTCAAAATCAGATCATCCACATACAGTATGATGATCAACAGCTTCCCCTCCACCACAATCTGGTACAGGTTTGGATCCGCCTCACTCTTGGAGAATCCAAGCCCGGTGAAGTAGCTGTCTATCCGAGTGTACCAAGCACGAGGTGCTTGCTTCAGCCCATACGGTGCTCTCTTGAGTCGGCACACATGCGACTCACTGCTGAAGATCTCAAAACCTTCAGGCTGCTCTATGTACACCTCTTCCTCAATAACTCCATTGAGGAACGCAGTCTTCACATCCATCTGATGAATGTGCCACCCCATCTGCGCTGAGAGAGCGAGGATCGTCCGTATGGAAGAGTACCTTGCGACAGGTGCAAAAGTCTCCTCATAGTCAATCCCCTCGATCTGTGAGAAGCCACGGGCGACAAATCTCGCCTTGTGCTTCTCCACACTCCCGTCAGCCGCCTGCTTCACCTTGTAGATCCATCGCGAACCTACAACTGATTTCCCAACCGGTCTTGGGACAATCTCCCATGCACTGTTCCTGATGATCGAATCATATTCTTCGATCATGGCATCAACTCATGCGGGTTCCTCCACGGCTTCCTCAAAAGAGGATGGCTCCGTCACAACACATTGACTCACAAGAGCCATGTATCCAGTGTACCGATCCGGTGACTGTCTCTATCTACGCTGTGTTGTAGGTGGTCCTACAACCTTCTCTGCATCCCGAGCCAGTCGCTCAGCTTCTGTAGTGCGCATGCGCCCTCTGATGGTTGGCGCTGCCTGGGTGGTTTCTTCCACCTCCTGAACCTCCTCTTGTGGCTGATCCACCTCCGGAAGCTCCTCCTTAGGAACTAACAGCTCCTCATCTGCATGCAAGTGTAGCTCCCTCTCAAGCGAACACTGCATGGCTTTCTCCTCCTGAAATTTTATATCCCGTCGCACAACAGTCTTGCGACTGTCTGGCACATACACCCGATAGTTGTGAGGTGTATCGGTGTACCCCACAAATATTCCAACTTCAGCAGTTGGATCCAGCTTCCTTCTTGCATCCTTCGTCACATGCATGTAGACAGGAGATCCGAAAATCCGCAAATGGAAAATATCAGGCCTCTTGCCAGAATAAGCCTCCTCTGGTGTACTCATGCCAAGAACCTTGTGAGGACAACGGTTCTGCACATACACTGCTATATTGCATGCCTCGGCCCACAAGTGAAGGGGTAGGCCCTGATCATGCAACATCGCCCGTGCAGCACCCACGATCGTTCTGTTCTTCCGCTCAGCCACCCCGTTCTGCTGTGGGTTATGGGGTGCGATGAGCTCTCTCCGAATCCGTTCTGCGCTGCAGAACTCCTTGAATTCAGCCGAGATGAATTCACCACCGTTATCACTCTTTAGAGCAATCACCTTCTTCCCCGACTCCTTCTCGACCAGTGCTTTAAACTCACAGAACTTCGCGAATGTATCGCTCTTCTTCTGCATGAAGAAGATCCAGCACTTTCGAGAGAAATCATCGACAAAGATCACATAATACTTGTGCTTTGCTGTCGAAGCAACTGAGAAAGGACCACACACGTCTGTGTGAACTCTCTCAAGGATCGTCGTGGCGCGACTATCCTTCTCGTGAAAGGTGGCTTTCACATACTTCCCTAAAGTACACCCCTTGCACTGATCTGACTGCGCAAGGGTGCCCTTAGGAAGTCCGGTAGAAATCTGCTGCAGAATCTTCAAAGCTCCATGGTGAAGATGGCCCAATCTCCTGTGCCATAGTTCGCCCTCATCATCCCGGCTCACCACATCTCCGGCCTTGCATGCCATAGCTGCGCAGTCATCTACCTGCAACTGATAAAGGTTCTGAGTTCGAACCCCTATCTTCCGGGTCTCTCCAGTAGTCTTACTGCGCAGGAAAGCTTTTCCTTCGCTGAAGACCACATCATAACCCTTATCCTCCACCCTCGCTACTGAAATCAGGTTCTTCTTCAATCCAGGTACATGCATGACATCCTTTAAGACAAAGGGTTTACCAGACTCCCTCTGAAAGGATACGGTACCGATACGAGTCGCACTGTATCTACCGTCATCGCCCATCTCGATGTGCATACCCAAATCTTTGTCCTCCAGATCTGAGAACAACTCCCGATCTCCCGTCATATGAAATGACGCACCGCTGTCCAAGAACCACACCGATCCCATCATACTTGAAACTAAGCATGCAATCAGTGAAACTTTGACAGCCACCCCCACACTTCCCAGCTCATCTCTGCACTGAGTGAACTTCATGAGGTATTTGGCGATGCTGTCGCCCTTCTCCATCTTGATGTTCCTGAGCTTATCTTTGAGCGCCAGCTTCCTTTGGTCACTCTTACTCTGGAATAGATCCGTCAAAGCTTTCCACATTAAATATGGAGTAGCCTTACCATGAAGGCTGGATACAATATGATCCTTAACGCCCTCCAACAGGATCCTTCGACATTTCGCGATCTTCTTTTGCCATGCATCGACCAAAGCTGCATCAGTGGGCTTTGGGACATCCGCATCCACGAACTCCTTTAGACCATTATCTTCTAACACTGCTTCCATTCGATCCTTCCATGCAACATAGTTCGAACTGCCTTCAAGAGCATATTCGAGTCGCAAACCATTGAAAGAAGACATCTTTCAACACCGGCACCAAGAAGAACAACCTTCTGCAAAATTCGAATTCCAACCTCAAGCTCTATCGCTTCCGATCTATACTTGAAAACAAATTATTTCCAAATCAGAGATTGACTGCAAAGGGCATTCACCAGATCTTTCACCTTACCAAGAAGGATGAATATTCCGGAGGCTACCTGGCCCGCATGCAGACTCTGTCCGAGGAAATAAGTTTGCAATCACCGTAATAGACTTCGACAATTAACTTCGCTCCGATACCATGTAGAAATTTAGCTGAATAAATCACTTATTCACTGAAGATTAACCCGATCATACATCAATTTCGAATTGCATGCATAACACATAACCTTCTTCCACAATTAATTGTCACATGCGGAAATAACATAGAAGCAATCGCACATCAAATCAATCACACATTAACTCAGTATGTATGGGGAAAGCCTATAGCTGAAAACCCCCAGCTATTGTGTATATTTTAATGGAGAAATCATGTAACAATCATAGTACAAAAACTCTTCACAAGCTCTCATGCACTACCTCCCATGCTACACACTATCAAGCTAGATCTAGCAAATCACTTGCTCCAATCCTTAGCCACTTGATAGCCAACCTTGAGTGCGTATTTCAAAGCTATGGGATGGCCTCTTTATATAGATAAACCACCAGCCTAAACTTTGCAATACTCATAGCTTACTCCACCTATCTATGTGTTGCAAATAGCAACAGTATAGTTACAACTGATAGCTAACTCTACCCTTTCATCTATCTCTTTCACTGGTCTCCACTGAACTGATCATGCACTGTAGTGAACTAAAGTGTTCTTGAGTTGACTAATGAGTTAATATTTAGTAAATTAAATATTATTTAATTTACTCCACTCATATCTAGTTGATTAGCTAGTTAACTAATCTCAACTAGTTCAACTGAAATAAATAGAACACAACTCCACTATTTGTCCCGTTAACTCCTCCAAAACTTCTGCCACTGAAGTCTAACTGAAGTAAACCATGCAAGATGCCATCGAACCCTAGGAACCACGTGATTCCTTGTGTCAGTTGCATGAGCCACCTCCATGACTCAAACTGAAGTGCGCCAAGAGAGTAAACTGCTGTTTATAGTCAAAATATTATTAGGGGTAAATAATATTTGACTTCCATATTTTTAGGAGATCAGTCTAAAAATAGCCTGGGTCCTAAAAATTAGGGTCTCATCTATTTTTACCGACATGTCGCATACTCCAAGAATCTCCAAGTAGAATTCCCAAATTATGCTCCGTATGTCTAAAATAGACATAGTCTAAAAATAGACTTTGCGCCAGAATTTGCCTGCGGGCCCACTTAGTGAAGGCGACTTCATTTCACTAAGCTCCATCATCTTCCTGCATTCTCAACCAGTGCATGGACAGTTCAGTGGAGACCAGTGTTAGAGGTGGGTGAAAGGGTGAGTCTACTATCAGTTGTGACTATAGCTGTGCATGAGATTTGCACACACAGTGATTGAGATTTCCAATGAGGATTGTGCAATACAAGCCAGTGGGATTCGAACTTGGATCTTATCATTAACCATCTTGGATTGCGCAGAAGAGGCAGGCTAACAGGTGGAGGAGATTTGAACTTGTGACTTGTTCATATCTGTGCTAGTTAGTGTGTAACAATTGGAGATAGTGCTGAGAACTTGTGAGGATTTTGTGCTATGTATTGTTACATGTTCTCTATCATTATAATATACAGATAGTTGGGGGTTTTCAGCTGTAAGCTTTCCCATTACATACTGTGTTGATATGTGTGATTGATTAATGTTCAATGTGCGCATGCGATTGTTTTTAATTCCACAAATTGATGATCAATGGTAGAAGAGGTTATGTATTATGCATGAAGCTCAAATAGTGTGTAATCAGGATAATCTCGGTGAATAACTCATCTATTATTCAAATTTGTACACAGCCTCCATCATGAAGTTTAGTCCTATCAATGATGTCAACTTTGGAGGAAATGTAATCATTTGGGACATATTGGTTTCTGTCGCATGCTGTTCACTGGTGTTAAATTTCCCACCACCAAACTCCTCCAATGAAGTAGCCTTTTTCAGAACACCTCTCATCTCCAGTATATCACAGTCTCCAACCTTTAACCAGTATATCACTTATCACCAAAATCCAGAGCAGGTCAACTACAATAATTGAAAATCCCTGACACAGAATTGCATTCAAGCCTGAGCTTCGAAACGCAAAAATTCAGCACCCACATACCTGCAACTGTGAGCCACTTCCTCAAGCCCCCTCGTAGAGAACCCAGAGCACTTCTCGATTTTGAGCTCCTGCAACATGTGACCTCGACCCTTGATGAGAGTGGCGAGATCATCATCGGTAACAATCATTCTGCGCAGATGGAGGGCCTTGAGGCAGAGATAGTTGAAGGAGATCTGGTCTATCCAGGGCTTGGCATAACCCCCCCAATCGTCAGGGAGCAGATTATACATGGCCGCCCTGGGTTTCCCCTTCACCGTAAGGGACTCCGGGCTGGTAAACCTATGGGTTAGGCTGCTGTCGTGTATCGAGTAGAAAAAAGCCACGGTCACATGATTTCTTGTGAAGGCATCCACGTCATACCACTTCATGCATACCATAGAGACCGAGCCACAGTTTCTCGGATCCTCCAGGTGGCCCATAACGCACTCCAGGGCCTCGTCCGATATGCATCCACAGCTCGCCCGCTTCATGGCCCTTGCATTCAACATAGAGAGATGATATACTCAATGAATATGGACTTTTGCCCCGAAGGCTTCTGTCCGCCGGGAAAATATTTGTTGCAGAGAAAGTGAAAAGATCCAGGGTAAAGCGAGGGACTGGTTAAAACAGTAAAGGAGAAAAAAAATGTTTCAAAGCAACTGGGGGACAACTGGGCCTGAGTGCTCTCTACCGCCTTCATCCAGATGACTTACGGTCTCATGGGAGTGTTATATATGTGACCTCTTTTATGTTGGATTAAGACTTGGCGGCAATAAATGAAACGAATGAATTTGTTTATTTTTTATCTTTTTTCAGAATTTTGCCGCCTCTTTGAATGAATTTTGTGTTAATTTCTAATTTAATACCATTAAAAAGTTTTAATTTTTAAATTAAAATAATTCAAATGATAATTTAGGATTTTAAAACAAAATATTAGTTTGGCTTAAAAAAATGTTTTAAAGTATCTCTATATGTTAGTGATATAATTGTTGTTATTGTTTCATTTTTTAGTGTTTTTATCAATAGTTAAGTAACTTTATTAATTAATGAAGATTATTACTATTTATTTTTATTTATAAGGATTATTTTAAAATATTTGTGTGAGTGTAAGTCTTAAATAATCCAATATACAATGGTGTCTTTGAGTACAAATTAAATTATAGAGGGTAGTGATGAATTTCCTAATTAAAATTCTTGTGATTAGATGGAAAAGTGGCAAAGAATATCCATCCAATATGAAAGTAACATTCAAATAAGTGCATTGTAATGACAACATAATCCTTGTAGCATGATAACATATACAACACAAACACATTAACTCAAAGAGCTATAAAATAAATATATTATAATTCATTTGATATGTGAATGAATTGTCGAAAAGTAAATCATAGAGACACTATACCATGGGCTACCCTATCAAGTGCATGTAGTGGGAGTGCTCTCAAGTATGAAATGGATGAGGGCAAATGATGAGAAGCTCTTGACACCTATGTAGTAAATCCACCCTCTAGAATGAGGACTTTCAACTCTCCTTTATAGAACAGAATATGAAGATAGAGAATGAAATTGATGAAATAGAAGAGGATCAAATTGTGGGTTAAAGGCTTATGTGCTAGATAATTTTGGATGTCACAATTTCTCTCTAGTGAATTTTATCTCTTTCAAAACTAGGTTTGTTGAAATCACACATCTCCTCAAAGCACTTTGTAGCTAATGTTTTCCCTTTAATTGACAATTGTGTTTAAAGTATCTTTAGTGAGGCACATGTCTTCTAAAATATATGTTATTTTAGCATGTAATACTCATAATAGTGCATTAAATGTATGAGCAACAAGTCAACACAACACTGTGGCACTACTCCATGATATCTACTTTTTCTTATTATGAAGTTCCAACCTACTAGAAATAGTTCACTATGGTGCCCCCTTTGTAATAACTTCTTGTTTTCATTTAGTAACCATATATATCTATTGTTGTTGTTTGTATTGAGTGAGAGTTTATACTATAGGAAGGTGTAGGTTGAGGGGAAACTTTGAGGATCCCACTGCTCCACCTTCACAACTGGTATTGTCCATCATTGGGTCTTTCCAATTGCATACTCTATCACTAACTAGTTCAATTTCAAATTCCCAATTTCTTGCCAAAATAATGAGTGGTTGACTACCAGTCGCCACGAGATAATACCAATGACTAACAAAGGCCGAATGAAGAGCACCAGAGAGAAATAAAGATAACAAATTCTCCCGTGAAAGCCAAGGAAACCGATGTAGACCAACAACCATTTCGAACAACAAGTTATTGATCTGCACCTTGCTCACATAATCACATCCTTAGTTAATTGCCTCCATAATGTTTCAAATCTTGTGCACAAACAAATGATTCTTCCCTGGCATGTCTGTACCTTGATGGAAGAGCTCGGTTGCAAGAGAGAATTTCAAGGAATCGACCTCGGACAAGTCAGACCACTACACAAATCTCTCATCCAGAGCCCGCAAGCTCAATGGAACCTCTCAATCACTGAAGAGGTAGAGAAATCTGGAGACCTAGAAGGAGCCTTTACTAATACTAATAATTTTAATTAAAAATATAATTCATTTATTTTTTATAATTTTTTTTTATTTTATCACTATAAAACATATAATAAAATAAAATAAATAAAAATTTGAGTGATTTAATTCTTATTATAAATTAATACCTTTAATTTATATAAATATATCACATTTATCCACATCACCTCATAATTTCTCATAACCTTTTTCTTTGCAGGATGCTTAAAAAATAAATGAAAAGAACAACTACCATATATTCGGGCAACCAATGCACTCTTAGAGTCTTTATTATGTAGCATTCCTTAGCCTCATCCCAAAAGTCCTAATCAATCCATATTTTTATTTGAAGCTTTATAAAATGTTTCATATTGTTTTTCACCTATATTTTTATACATCTTAAAATCAGTTGACTAGTAAATCATCCAAAATATGTCACCCGATATGGCTGCATGAGTTCATTGATTGTCCAGGTTTGGGAACGTGCAAAAGTTCAGCGACGTGAAGGGATGGATGCACCATATATCCTGAGTGGGGATGTGAGTGGAGTTAGATCAGAGGCCATAGGATTATTTTATGTTGAAGTGGCCAGCCGCATTAGAGCCCCATCTTAGCTTGCCCGGCTGATCGTCCCTTTGGATCTCCCTTTTCCTTAGCTCATCAGCTAGGTTAGTCCAATCCTGAGAGTGATTTTTGTGGACCCATTCTGGGGCCTCGATTCATTCCCTCCATTTAGTGTTTTCTTTATTTTTCCAGGAAAGGGATTCTTTGACCGAGGGAGAGCCCATAAGTAGAGTGTCATCCACATATTGTTAGTGGGTTGAAGGGGGGTTAGAGGGGTAGAGGTTAAGGGGTTAGAGGTTTAGGGGATTAAATGGGTTAGGTTTTTAGAGGTTTAAGGGGTTAGGGGATGGTGGAATTAGAGCTCTAGGCATCCTCCATTTTTTAACAAAATACGATGGTGGAATTTCAAATAAATTGATGCCCTAACTATCACACCAAGAGGGGACCCTTGATGCTCCTTTGACTTGAGGATTTCTTGAAGGTTTGCACTTTGTAGTTCATCATTCAAAACCTATTATCTTAACTATAAATGATCATTGGATGAGCCTTTACCATGGTATATCTCCCAAACCTTAGTCTCTTATAGTATTTCTCTCAAAAAACAATTCATGGAAAGTCACCCTATATTCTCCCAAAGCTCATACTTTAATTGAATTTTTATTTGCGTCACTAAATGAAACCTAGTATAAACACGTCAATCACAAGAGAGGGATCTTGGAAGTTTTGATCTTAGGCATTCATCATTTTTTAATATTCCTAAACCCGAGGTCATCTTTCCCTCAAGCCTTTCTTGGAGAGTCCTTCTTTTGCTTCTAAAGTAGGGAACCTATTATCTAATCCTCTTCTTTGAATGGGCATTGGAAATCACATTGTGCATCATTATTGGTCTCATCATTCTAGTAATTTCCCTATACCGAGACTCCTCCCATCAGTGAAAGTTCATAAAGAGCAGGGGAAATTGAATGAGGTGATAATGGGTCCTTGTCCCATTGTTTCCACTTGATCTAGTAGTAGTCCCTTTGGAACCCCTCCTAGGACCCTTACTAAATTAAGCGCTGACATTTTTCAAAAACAAGTATAAAGCATATGGCTCACTTGAAAAGAATAAATCTAGGCTTGTGGCAAAAGGTTTTACACAAAAAGAAGGGGTCTATTATGAGAATACTTTTTCCCCCATAGCAAAATGGGATACCATATGGACATTCTTTGCCCTAGAAACTCAAAAAGTTGGAAATTCCATCAAATGGATGTAAAAACTGCTTTCTTGAATGGAGATATGAAAGATAATTTTTTTGTGTCCCAACCAGAAGGATTTTTTGTGAAGGGCTAGGAACATAAAGCATGCAAGCGGTAAAATCCTTGTATGGCCTCAAGAAAGCACCACGAGCCTGGCATAATAAGGGGTTAGGGGAATATGGGCTTAGGGGTTAGAGGTTTAGGGTTTAGGGGAATAATGTGTTAGTGGTTAAGGGGTTAGGGATTGGGGGCTTAAGAGTTAGGGGATTTGGGCGCATTTAGGGGTTAGGGGCATAATGAGTTAGTATTTAAGGGATTAGGGATTCGGGTTAGGGGAATAATGAGTTAGTGGTTAAGGGGTTATGGATTGGAGGGTTAGGGGTTAGGGGAATAATGAGTTAGTGGTTAAGGGATTAGGGATTGGGGGCTTAGGGGTTAGGGGATTTAGGCGTAGTTAGGGGTTAGGTGAATAATGAGCTAGTGGTTAAGGGATTAGGGATTAGGGACTTAGGGGATTTAGAAGTTAAGGATTTTAGGGGTTAGGGGTGAGGGGTTAATGGGTTAATGGTTAAGTGTTAACAGTTTAGGGGTTAAGGGGTTAAGGGGTTAGGGTTTTAGGTGTTAGTGGTTTAGGGGTTTAAGGGTTTAGAGGTTTAGGGTTTTGGGGGTTAAATGGGTTAGGGTTTTAGGGGTTTATGGGGTTAAATGGGTTAGCGGCTGGGAATTAGGGATTAAAGGGTTAAGGGTTAGACGTTTAGGGTTTACAGGGTTAAATGGTTTTAGGGGTTTAGAGGTTTAGGGGGTTAGGGGATTTAGAAATTAAGGATTTTAGGGGTTAGGGGTTAAGGGGTTAAGGGGTTAGATGTTTAAGGGGTTAAATGGGTTAGGGGTTTAGAGGTTTAGGTGGTTAGGGGATTTAGCAGTTAAGGATTTTAGCGGTTAGGGGTTAAAGGGGTTAGGGGTTAGGTTTTGGGAGTTAGGGTTTGGGGGTTAAATGGGTTAGGTTTTTAGGGGTTTAGGGGGTTAAATGGGTTAGGGTCAGGAATTAGGGTTTAAGGGGTTAGGGGTTAAGGGTTTAGAGGTTTAGGGTTTAGGGGGTTAAATGGGTTAGGGGTTTAAGTTTTAGGGGGTTAAATGGGTGAGGGGTTATAGCCATTTATTAGGTGAACAAGGCATAATCTAGTTGTAGTAACCATAACTTGGTCAAGTTGTTATAGTCAAGGCAAGACTTGGTTGGGTTCCCAAGAGACTTGGTAAGGGTAATTGTGAGGGCATGAGAACTAAGGAGTGTTAGTGTGTGCCAAAGAATGAAAAGGCATGCTAACACATGCTAGAAAGTGTCAATGGATGTTGAGGAGTGTTAGGGAGTGCCAGGACATTGTAAGGGAGAAATAGGTCAAAATGCATGGAAATGAATGAATAAGAGTGTGTGCCAAGTAGTGTCAACGAAATCCAAGTGTCTCAAGGATAAAGTGTGTTAGGGGAAGGCCGGAGTAAGACTTGTAGGAGGTAAGCCTATGGTTACACAAAGGGTTTCACAAAGTAGTTTCAGACAAAGGGAAACTTTGGGTTGGGCACAACATTTATTTTCCAATGACTTGGTTGGGTTCCCAAGTCGCAAAAAAAGTAAGGTTATCTATGACGGCATGAAAGCTAAGGAATACCAAGGTGTGTCAGGGAATTTCTAGAAGTACTAACACACGTTAGGCAGTTCCAAGGCATGATAGGCATGCCAATATGTGGCAGGTGCCAGGGTGTGGCATGAATACATGCTAGGGAGCGTGAGGGCCAAGTGTCAAGGAAACACAAGGGAGCACTAGTTTAAAATTCATGGAAATGAAGTATCAACCAGTTCCAGATGTGATAAGAAGGGAATGACACAGTATTCTAGCAACTTCCAAGGCATGTTAGAGTGCTAGGGAAGCATACAAATATGTTCCAAGTGCCAAGGTGTGCCAATGTGTGCTAAGGAGTGTTAGGGAGTGCCAGGAAAACATAACATACCACTAGGTCAAAATTAATAAATAAATGAATAAGAGTGTGTGACAGGGAATGTTAGCGAGTTCTAGGTGTTTAGATTCAACAAGATGATGAGCTTAGTGAAAAGATTCACCTTCACTAAGTGGGCCCACAGACTATTTTTGGTGCAAGTATATTTTTAGACATGGAGACCATATTTCAAAAGTTGTAGGATGCTATTTGTGGATGGTTGGTCAAGTTGGAAAAATAGATGGATTTATATTTTTAGACATATTGGGCAAAGTCTATTTATATATCGTTGATCTAAAAATAGAAGTGTATATTATTATTAGCTCTTAATAATAATTAGACCCTAAATAACAACTTATTCTCTTAGAGCACTTAATTTTAGTTAACAGGTGTGGTAGATCAGCTAGCTGAAGGAATTATGCAATTCCTAGGGTTTAATGGTGTTCATGCATGGAGGACTCAAGTCAGGACTCAAGTAGCAGAGTTATGATGGAGTTGGTGAAGTAGTTCATGGAGTTTGTTTCAGTTTAACTACATCCTTGGAGTTAAACTCAATTGAACTAATTGTGTCTATTTCTAACTTATTGATACATTAGTGGGAGTGGAGTGAATTAATTAGTTAAATTAATTCAGAAATAATAACTCATTAATAAACTAAACAGAGATAATAGTTAACTACTTGCATGGGAGTTCCAGTGGAGACTCAGTGGAGAGATAGGTGAAAGGGCAGTGTGAATATCAGTTGTGACTATGTTGATGCATCCAATGCATCACACATCCATTGGAGATGCCAATTAGGATTGTGCAGTCAAGGCAATGGTAATTTGAAGTCATTCAGAGCTATTCTTCAGCAAGGATTGTGCAGTAGAGGCGGGCTATCAGGAGGTAAGAAATTGGTGCATAGATTTGCATATTTCTTCATGATAGTGTGTATCGATTGTATTGTACTGAGAGCTTGATATGTTCAGCTTTGTATGAGGATTGTTACGTGATCTCTATGACATATATTATACAGATAGTTGGGGTTTTTAGCTTCAGGCTTTCGTGTTAAACAACTATGTTATGTGTGTTGATTTTTTTTGCTTCATGTGTATGCATTGCGATCTAGTTTTGAATTTCCACAAATGATCAATGGTGGAATGATTATGTATTTTTCATAAAGTTAAATAGTGTGAGATCAGGAGAATCTATGATATATAACACATTAGTTATATAATTTCTACACTTGGTGTCTCGAGGAGCGAGTGACATGGTATGATAGTCAGTACTAAGTCATGTTATAGTGTCAGGGCGACATGCATCCAAGATGTGCCAGGTGCCAGGGTGTGCCAACATGTGCTAGGAAGTGTTAGGGATTGTCAGGGAAACACAAGGGAGAATTTACATTATAGCCATTGGAGAATTATTTACGTTGTAGCCATTGTAGGACCTCGAGAATTTTTGTCCATGGAGAATTATTTATGTTGTGGCCATTGCATTAAAGCAAGAGGTCTGTCAATGCCTTTTTGTATGTGTTTATAAATTGGAAGAGAGAAATCAGAAACAAGAAGGGCCTGAAAGAACTGAACAAAGAAATGGAGGTACTAGGATAAAGTTGATGGCATTTGATTTGGTAGTTTCATACTATCACAAGGGCATCCAAGACAACCATGACCTGATTGAAGAAGTGGAAAACAAGCTGGCACTCCACATTGAGGAAGATATCAATCCATTTTCGACTAAATCAGATATATAAATGTGGCTCTCTCTACTCACAGTATTTCATTGAGATTGTGTTAGTTATTTATTATTAACCTATGCTTGTGTCTATTTACATGGATACTGTATTGATAGCCCAAAAATGAGGCATTTTGGATTGTCTATAGTTTGTACTAGTTCTGAAAAAGGACTAGCAACAGTTAATCTCTTTGACTGCAAAAAGTATTCTACTTGTTGTGTTGGGGAGTTTCTCTCAGGAAATTTATGGAGAACCCGACATATTTTTTATATATGTACTGTGCAGAACCTTTATAATCTACCCTTCAAATCAGGGTCAACCCAAATAAATCTGATTTGGGGGTTCCATTGCAACAACATTTTCCCCACAACAAGCACAAGATCAAGCCAACATGTGTGATGTGTGCGTTTAAAGAGATGGATAGGTAGGTTTACCCTTACGAGAACATGGCATCTTAAAATCTGACCACGATTACTGAGTGTAAGTATTTGCGAAATGGAATTATGAGTGGATCTTTTTCCAGAAGAGATTATTCATTTACATTACAATATATACAACATGGAGTTAGTGTTCCATCCATGTTAGCGCATACACTTGATGGTATCAATCCTTAAATTGGTACAAAAAAAATGATTTTATATATTCACATATGGGACAATCACATGATGTCAAAAATGTCACATACTTATCGAAATCCTCAACCAGAAATATGCTACATTGCTTCTTAATGTGCTTTCAACTAGGTAGGCATCAATGACAATCATTACAATGGGTTAAGGGGATCTAAGAGAGAATTATGTAAGGAGTTCCTTCTAGATAAAGGCCATTTGTATTACTATTGTTAAAGGGGGTGGCTTACAAGGATACATTGGTAGCTACTGATGCAAGAGCATAATTTCAACAATTTATTTAAAAATTTGTATTTGTCCTCCATAAGGCCTTAGAGATTTATAGAAGAGGAAGTTGGTTTCCTTGTTGCCCTATAATTTTGTAGAATTTCTAACTTCATATTTGGGATAGGAAATTTTAGTAATTTTAGGCATAAGTTAAGATGTTTTTTTTATTTTTAAGGCCTCCTTGTCATTAGGAAAGTTGAGTCTTATGATTAGGATTACTTGTGGCATCCTATGTATTTTTCAAACTCCAATACACCAAGGAAAATATGTGGAGGACATTTGGGGGAAATGTGATTGTCCATCAAATGTAGATCAGATTTGGGGAACTTGTAGCTCTTTTCCTTGAACCCTACTAGTTCTTAGAGGTTGTATTTGGAGCGGTTAGCAAGAAAAACCATAATATGCCCAAGAATATTAGCGTTGGAGCACCTATGGTTTGGGATAAAGGATAAGGGGTTCTAGGAGTTAATGGGTTTAAGGGTTTAGGAGCAAGGGGTTAAGGATAAAGGGTAAAGGGTTAGGTTTTATGGGATTTAGAGGTTAGGGGGTTGAGGTATAGGGGGTTTAAGGGTTAGAGGTTAATGGCTTAGTGGTTAAGGGATTTATGGGTTAATATTAACCATCAAGGGCTTACATGTCAGGGGATTTACGGGTTAAGTGCCTAAGGCTTAGGTTATTTAGGTGTCATAATGTTAAGGGGTTAGGGGTTAATGAGTTTAGGGGTTAGGGGTTATGGGTTAAGGGTCAAGGTCTAAGAGGATATGGGATTAGGGTTTATGGGGTTCAAGGATTATAAGTTAGTGGTTAGGGGTTAAGGGGTTAATGGCTTTTGGTTTAAGGGATCAAGAGGTTAATTTGTTATGAGTTATGGGTGTATGGATTAAGGGATTGTGGCTTTGGGGTTAAAGGGATGGGGACTTTAGTGGTTATGGGTTAAGTGCGTATGGGTTGTGATATTATGGCCCCTAACCCCCTGTCACAACTATTGGGGGTTCCCCTATCAATTTCTCTCATTACCTTACCTATAGGTCCCCTAGCCCCTATGCCATAAGGCCCTAAGGCTCCTTCTCATTCTCTAATGTTAGGATTATAGATCTCAGTAAACCATGCTCGAACCTCTTACTTCTACCCATCCATGCTACCCTTATGTCCCCTTGCCCCGCTCAATACACCAAAAGACCCCCCTCCCCCAAAATTCATGAGAATTGAACATTTGGAGGCCATCATTTAACAACAACTTCATAATTGCTCCATTTATAATGGTTTCTTGGAGCTATTAGATGTCATTTCATTGAGCTACAGTGATAGGTGAGAGCTATGCATAGCTCACTAAAGGTGTATCAAGAGACTATTAGTCTATTCGCTATAGAATTTGACTCTTTTTTTGTAACTTAGTGAAATGGAAAAGATGTGGAGACAATCTCCATTCTTCTTCTTTCACCGGGCCATGTAAAATAAATGAAGCAAATAGTCTCAACCCCTTGGAGAAGGAAAGTTGAGAAAAATAATTAGCATGAACAAACAAAGAATCCAATGAGTTAAGCTTAGAGGGGTATCCCTTTGTAAAAAATCATCCATAAGCTTGTTAGAGTTAGTATGAATCTTTACTAGAGGTTGAGTAGTCTTCACATCACCAACCACATCCAATAGAAATGTACCAACCCCTACAATAAAAATGATGTCTCCAAATAAGGTGTAGTTAATACCAATAATATCACCTTATGAATCTATTACAATATGATTTGGAAAGTACGTTTCCATACATGTGTGAAAGAAAAAATCCATTTGGCTAGCAAAAGGAAGTCTTTTTTAAGACCTTCAGAAACCCCCTTAAAGGAGACAAGAAGGGTTTGAAACCATATAATACAAGTCGATCTATGAACCCTATTTCTGATGTTTTCTATGCATGTGTTTGTTCACTCGGTTTGACATGTGATAGACAATATGTGAAGCCTTTTTTTCCACATATCATCTTCATTAGATATCATGTTGCTAAGAATGAAGTGTCTAGATTAGAGTTAAAGTTCCTATTTTAGTTTGTTGTCTTTTTCTGTCTTTTAGAGTACAAATCTTTCTGGTATATTGTGCTAAGGTAGTTTGGCTTTCAAATATTCAAGGAATATGTGAGCTAATATAAGCAAATATTGTAATATTTGAAATAACATGATGAACTATTTAGCACAATTTATGGTGTTGGATTGATTGAGATGTTTATTTTTGGATGGATGGATGTACATCTCTTTAGCCAATAGACAAAACTCATTGAGCATTGTTGCAAGTATGTTATTGACATGTTGAAGTGCCATTGAGACTTAGAGGTAGAAGATTTAGACTTGTATGTTTTCACCTATCCAGGTGTGATGATACCTTGTGGAGGTAGGCAAAATTTCCATTTTTTTAACTTTTGGATATATTCTATACGCTCTTGAGAGAATTTCAACCTTTTAAATAAAAATACAAACAAATGTACATTCATGCAATAATTACTAACTGATTTTGGGGTGACTCAACAAATTGTAGCATGTTGGCTTGTTGAATTTGTTAGTAAGTTAATTAGGGCTTGACAAAATTTGTAAGCTTCAGTAGGATTTATTGCAGTTGTATGTGTTTTAGAGAAGCGAGTTTGGAGTGGTGGTTGTGCTTCCTTTATTGAATTTGATTTCTTTGGTTCTTCTTCTTGTGCATGCCCACTGTGGTATATTCTCGTCAGTGGTTAAGGGGTTAGGGATTGGGGGCTTAAGGGTTAGGGGCATAATGAATTAGTATTTAAGGGATTAGGGATTGGGGTTAGGGGAATAATGAGTTAGTGGTTAAGGGGTTATGGATTGGGGGGTTAGGGATTAGGGGATTTAGGCGCATTTAGGGGTTAGAGGAATAATGAGTTATTGGTTAATGGATTATGGATTGGCGGCTTAGGTGTTAGGGGATTTACTCGCAGTTAGGGGTTAGGTGAATAATGAGATAGTGGTTAAGGGATTAGGGATTAGGGGCTTAGGGCTTAGTGGATTTAGCAGTTAAGGATTTTAGGAGTTAGGGTTGAGGGGTTAATGGGTTAATGGTTAAGCATTAACAGTTTAGGGGTTTAGGGGTTAAGGGATTAGGGGTTTAGGTGTTAGTGGTTTAGGGGTTTAAGGGTTTAGAGGTTTAGGGTTTAGGGGTTAAATGGGTTAGGGTTTTAGGGGTTTAGGGGTTGGGAATTAGGGCTTAAGGGGTTAGGGGCTAAGGGTTAAACGTTTAGGGTTTACGGGGTTAAATGGGTTTAGGGGTTTAGGGGTTTAGAGGTTTAGGGGGTTAAGGGGTTAAGGGGTTAGATGTTTAGGGGGTTAAATGGGTTACGGGTTTAGAGGTTTAGGGGGCTAGGGGATTTAGCAGTTAAGTATTTTAGGGGTTAGGGGTTAGGGGTTAGGGTTTGGGGGTTAAATGGGTTAGGGTTTTAGGGTTTTAGGGGGTTAAATGGGTTAGGGGTCAGGAATTAGGGTTTAAGGGGTTAGGGGTTAGGGGTTTAGGGGGTTAAATGGGTTAGGGGTTTAGCTTTTAGGGGGTTAAATGGGTGAGGGGTTATAGTCATTTCTTAGGTGAACAAGGCACAATCTAGTTATAGTAACTGTAACTTGGTCAAGTTGTTATATTCAAGGCAAGACTTGGATGGGTTCCCAAGTTCCAAAAAATTAAGGGTAATTGTGAGGGCATGATAACTAAGGAGTGTCAATGCGTGCCAAGGAATGAAAAGGCATGCTAACACATGCCAGAAAGTGTCAATGGATGTTGAGGACTGTTAGGGAGTGCCAGGACATTGCAAGGGAGAACTAGGTCAAAATGCATGGAAATGAACGAATAAGAGTGTGTGCCAAGTAGTGTCAACGAATTCCAAGTGTCTCGAGGATAAAGTGTGTTAGGGGAAGGTCAAAATAAGACTTGTAGGAGGTAAGACTATGGTTACATAAAGGGTTGGACAAAGTATTTTCAGACAAAGGGAAACTTTGGGCTAGGCACAACATCGATTTTCCAATGACTTGGTTGGGTTCCCAAGTCACAAAAAAAGCAAGGTTATCTATGACGACATGAAATCTAAGGAATACCAAGGTGTATCAGGGAATTCCTAGAAGTACTAAGACATGTTAGGCAATTCCAAGGCATGATAGGCATGCCAATATGTGTCAGGTGCCAGGGTGTGGCATGAACACATGCTAGGGAGTGTGAGGGGCAAGTGTCAGGGAAACACAAGGGGGAACTAGTTTAAAATGCATGGAAATGAAGTATAAGCCAGCTCCATGTGTGTTAAGAAGGGAGTAACACGGTATTATAGGAAGTACCAAGGCATGTTAGAGTACTAGGGAAGCATACAAAGTTGTTCCAAGTGCCTAGGTGTGCCAATGTGTGCTAAGGAGTGTTAGGGAGTGCCAGGAAAACATAACAGAGGTGCATTAGGTCAAAATTCATAAATGAATGAATAAGAGTGTGTGACAGGGAGTGTTAGCAAGTTCTAGGTGTCTCGAGGAGGGAGTGACATGGTATGATAGGCAATACTAAGTCATTTTATAGTGTCAGGGTGACATGCATCCAAGATTTTATATATTCACATATGGGACAGTCACAAGATGTCAACAAAATCACGTACTTATCGAAATCCTCAACCAGCAATATGCTACATTGCTTCTTAATGTGCTTGCAATTAGGTAGGCATCAAAGACAACCATTGCAATGGGTTAAGGGGATCTAAGAGAGAATTATGTAAGGAGTTCCTTCTAGCTGGTAAAGGACATTGGTATTAATATTGTTAGAGGGGGTGGGATACAAGGATACATTGGTAGCTATTGTTGCAAGAGCATAATTTCAACAATTTATTTCAAAATTTGTATTTGTCCTCCATAAGGTATTAGATATTTTTGGAAGAGGAAGTTGGTTTCCTTGTTGCCCTATAATTTTTCAGAATTTCTAATTTCATATTTGGGATATGAAATTTTAGTAATTTTAGGCATTATAAGTTAAGATGTTTTTTTATTTGTAAGGCCTCCTAGTCATTAGGAAAGTTGAGTCTTATGATTAGGATTACTTGTGGCATCCTATGTATTTTTCAAACTCCAATACACCAAGGAAAATATGTGGAGGACATTTGGGGGAAATGTGATTGTCCATGAAATGTAGATCGGATTTGGGGAACTTGTAGCTCTTTTCCTTGGACCTTACTAGTTCTTAGAGGTTGTATATATTTGGAGCGGTTAGCAGGAAAAAACATAATATGCCCAATAATATTATTGTTGGAGCAGCTATGGTTAAAACACGAGATTCAAAGTTCAAATCCCCTTGAGTTGCCAACCAAAAAATAATATTTTTTTATCTATTTATTTATTAAATTTTTAGAATGTGGTTTAATGAAAAAAGAAAAATATAATATAAAATAAATAAATTATATGACATGATTAAATTTCATGTGGTTTGAATATCGATTTTCAAAAATAAAAAATATAATTTTATCCACTATCCACTCATGGATATTTCAATGCAAACTTCTCAATGCTAATGATTTTGTCTTGATTGCTAACTATCTTAAATGGGTTTCATCTTAATTTTCATTGTCTTAAGTCGCCATTGTCTTAAATATAAATTTGTCTTAAATATTTTTGTCTCAAAGTGCTTTTGTCTTAAATCTAAAATTTTGTCTTAAAATATTTTTGTCTCAAATTGTTTTTGGCTTAAAATATATTTGTCTCAAACTGCTTTTGTCTTAAATATAAAGTTTTGTCTTAAAATATTTTTGTCTCAAATTCGTTTTATCTTAAATATAAAATTTTGTCTCAATTTGTTTTTGTCTTAAATTTTTTTGTCTCAAATTGTTTTTGTCTTAAATATAAAATTTTGTCTCAAATTATTTGTGTCTCACACTATTTTTGTCTTAAATTTTATATTTAAGACAATTCAATTAATATTAAATTTTAATATAAAATAACTAAAATAAAAAGTAACATTTTAAGACAAAAGATTTCTTTTGTCTTAAACAAATGTCTTAAAATGCCCTTGGTGTAGTAGCGAGAGTTCCTGAAAGATTCATGCTCGAGAGATCACAATAATAATACAATTTTATCAATATGGCATTGGTTCTAACATTATATTATTTTTTCGATTAATAAAAAACAATCGACCGCTTTGGACTAACAAGGTACGAGCGATTCATCGAAGATTGCAAAACCCTACGCAAAAATTTGTGAAATGGAAGGCTTTATGTTTTCTGTACATACCTCACCATATTTGAGACATGTCACATAAATTGCAATCAGGGTATCTGAACATGTAAAAGAGAATTATATTCCCATGAATAGTCACACATCTTGCACAAGATTCCATTTCATACCAGCGTAGTTTGCATGGTTGTCCACCAAATAGAAATTAATCCTGCCATAGTGCCTACTATGCCTAGGTCTATCAGAATAACCTTAGATATTTTCCCTCCTGCAAATTTGGACATAAAACCTTCTTAAATTATCTATCTTTATTTCACCAAATGAATTAATCTCTATAAAACCAATATGTCCCTAATCTTTGTAATGTGTGGTGAAAGAAGTACATTATAATGCACCAAAATGAAATATTTTAGTAAATTGGAAAATATTTTCTAAAATTAAATTAACAAAACCACAATTCCCCTTATGATCATAACATACTGGATCTCAGTGGATCCTCGCCTGGCATCGGCTGCGGCGGCATCAACATGATCAAAGTATTGAAAAGTTTGCAACTCTCGTAACGGACAATGGCGACTTCGGTAGAGTGCTCCATTATCTCCAGTTGTGCATGTCGTGTGATTGCTTTTATTCAATTGACCGGGACCTGATATATTTGACCGAACTACAGATAAGCAGGAGCAACATTTTTTTGGGGACAGATCTCTCCAACATTGGGCGAATCAGTAGATTTCCCTTGAATCCGAATAAACGGTGTCAACTTTAATTGTAGAAAAAATTTGAGGACTCTGCACAGCTTTTTTGATGGTATTTGAGAGCACTTGCTCAGTAGTATTTCCAAACCGCGCTGCCACATATATTTTTTGGAGGTTGCAAACAACATACTTAGACTCGCTCTCATTATAATCATTTTAAAAGTTACGATCGTCATAACGTAAGAAGCACTCATTTAACCAAACGAATCCAGAGGTGGTGTTGTGACATATCTCAACAAGCAATGTTGCCACCTTCGATTCGCATTGTTTTCAGACTGAGGAATTTAAATCTGTGTTGCATTGGGCAAGCCCATAAATAGTATTATCATTGTTGTTTTCCCCCCTCAACACTAGTGTTGATTCCGCTCATAGAAACGTTCTCCACCAATGATTGCAAAACCTGGCTTACATTATGTTGGAAATCGCTACCGCAACTATATTGGTTAGGCAAGCAATCACTCCAATAGGAAGAATTTTCACAGCGGTCGACTAAAACACGCATAGTTTGTGTGGTTTTCTAACAAAGATTCACATGAATGTTCATTGTGGCTATTCCAAGTGTAGTCACTACTCGACCCATGTGGTCACAATGGACGTCAGTGCATGAGCAATGGGTGGTGTGGTCTCAGGCTCTCTAAATTCAACAATAATATATTTTACATATTATATTAAAGATCATATGGAATGTTATTTGACACAATGTTATTTTGTTGAAAACGTAGCAAGATGATGGAGCTTAATGAAATGAAGTCGCCTTCACTAAGTGGGTCCGCAAGCAAATTTTGGGCGCAAAGTCTATTTTTAGACTATGTCTATTTTTAGACATCTGGAGCATGGTCCAGGGGTTGCAGTATGTTATTCTTGGAGTATTGGTCATGTTGGTAAAAATATATGGACCTCTATTTTTAGACCTATAGGTCGAAGTCTATTTTTAGACTGCCTATCCTAAAAATAGGGAAGTCAAATATTATTTACCCTTAATAATATTTGGACTCTAAACTTCAGTTTACTCTCTTGGAGCACTTCAGTTCGAGCTACAGAAGTGGCTCATGCATCTGACAGAGGAATTACGCTATTCTTAGGGGTTTGGTGAGCTCATGCATGGTTGACTTCAGTTAGGACTTCAGTGGCAAAATTTTGGTGGAGTTGATGAGACAGTTGGTGGAGTTGTGTTCGGTTTAACTTAGTTGAAGTAGTTGAGATTAGTTTAAGTAGATAATCAACTAGTAATGAGTGGAGTGAATTAAATATTATTTAATTCACTAATTAGTAACTCATTATTCAACTCAAGAACACATCAGTTCACTACAATGCATGGACAGTTCAGTGGAGACCAGTGAAAGAGGTAGATGAAAGGGTTGAGTTAGCTATCAGTGGCGACATCAGTTGTGCATGAGATTTGCACCACACTTGGAGGAATTTTCCATGATGATTGCGCTGTCAAGCCAAGGAGATTCGAACCTTGGATCTCTATTTAGACAGGCCATGATTGCGCAATAGAGGCAAGGCAATTAGTGGTGAGTTTTGAACCAGTAACCTGTTCAAAACCAAGCTAGTTTGTGTGTAACTTTATGAGAAAGTACTGAGTACTTGTGAGGAGTATTGTACCGAGTTTGTTACATGATTTCTCCATTATAATATACACAATAGCTGCGGGGTTTTCAGCTATAAGCTTTCCCCATACATACTGTGTTAATGTGTATGATGATTTGATGTGATATCGCTTGTTTTATTTCCGCATGTGTGATGATCTGAGTGGAAGAGATTATGTGTTGCATATGAATTCGAATTGATATGTGATCAGGATAGTCTCGGTGGATAATTATTCATTATTTAGCAAATTTCTACATGGTATCGGAGCTATTGAAGCAGAGATTGATCATCACAGTGATTACAAACTTATTTCGGTAGACAGAGTCTGCATGCGGGCCAGGTAGCCTCTAGATCCATCCTTTCCTTTGAAAGGTGATATATCCAGTAAATGCCCCTGCAGTCGATCTCTGTGCTAGAAATAATTTTTTCTCACACAGCGATTGAGCTTTGAGTTGGAATTCGAATTTTGCAGCAGTTTTGTTTTCTTGGTGCCGGAGTTGAAAATGTCTTTCAACGGTTTGCGACTCGAATATGCTCTTGAAGGCAATTCGAATTATGTTGCATGGAAGGATCGCATGGAGGCATTATTAGAAGATAATGGACAAAAGGATTTCGTGGATACGGATGTCCAAAATCCCACTGATCCTGCTGAAGTCGAAGCTTGGCAAAAGAAGATGGCGAAATGTCGAAGGATCCTGTTGGAGGGCGTCAAGGATCATATTGTATCCAGCCTGCATGGAAAGGCTTCTCCATATTTAATGTGGAAAGCTTTGACGGATCTATTCTAGAGTAAGAGTGACCAAAGGAAGCCGGTGCTCAAAGATAAGCTCAGAAACATCAAGATGAAGAAAGGCGACAGTATCGCCAAATACCTCACGAAGTTCACTCAATGCAGAGATGAGCTGGGAAGTGTGGGGGTGACTGTCGAAGATGAGGACATGGTCGACCTGGCTCTCCTTGGTCTTCCGAAGGCTTGGCACTCATATCAAGAGAGTGTCAATGGTCGGGAGAAGCTGCCGGGATGGGAGCGCCTTTGGGCGGATCTCATGCAGGAGGAGATAAGGAGGACTACTCGAGATGGATCTTCATCAAAGGGAGCTGATGAAGAAAACTGCGCTTTGGTTGCCAAAGCAAAGAAGGGGAAGGGTAAGAAAACCTCTCATTCTGGTGCAAAGGGCAAGAAGAAGGATATGGCGAAAGTGAAGTGTTTTCACTGCCATGATCATGGACATTATGCTACCAATTGTCCAAAGAAGAAGAAGAACAAGCAAGCGGGAAGATCTGCAGATGGAGAAGCTTTGGCTTCACAGTTCGAGCTTGACTTTTCACTGATCGCATGCTTGGTTTCAAGTGTGCTGGGATCGGTATGGTTCTTGGACAACGGTGCGTCATTTCATATGACGGGAGATCGGGAGTTGTTCTCAGATCTGGAGGACAAAGATTTAGGTGTGCACATCGAGATGGGCGATGATGGTAGATACAGTGCGACTGGTATCGGTACCATATCCTTTCAGAGGGAGTCTGGTAAACCCTTTGTATTGAAGGATGTCATGCATGTACCTGGATTGAAGAAGAACTTGATCTATGTGGCGATGTTGGAGGATAAGGGGTATGATGTGGTCTTCAGCGAAGGAAAAGCCTTCCTGCGCAGTAAGACTACTGGAGAGACCCGGAAGATAGGGGTTCGAACCAAGAACCTTTATCGGTTGCAGGTAGATGGCTGCGCAGCTATGGCATGCAAGGCGGGAGAAGTGGTGAGCCGGGATGATGAGGGCGAACTGTGGCACAGGAGATTGGGCCACCTTCACCATGGAGCTTTGAAGATTCTGCAGCAGATTTCTATTGGGCTTCCTAAGGGCACTCTTGCGCAGTCAGATCAGTGCAAGGGGTGTACTTTAGGGAAGTATGTGAAAGCCACCTTTCACGAGAAGGATATTCGCGCCACGACGATCCTTGAGAGAGTTCACAAAGACGTGTGTGGTCCTTTCTCAGTTGCTTCAACAGCAAAGAACAAGTATTACGTGATCTTTGTTGATGATTTCTCTCGAAAGTGCTAGATCTTCTTCATGCAGAAGAAGAGCGATACATTCGCTAAGTTCTGTGAGTTTAAAGCACTGGTCGAGAGGGAGTCGGGGAAGAAGGTGATTGCTCCAGGGAGCGACAATGGTGGTGAATTCATATCGGTTGAATTCAAGGAGTTCTGCAGCGCAGAAGGGATTCGGAGAGAGCTCATCGCACCCCATAACCCACAGCAGAACGGGGTGGCTGAGCGGAAGAACAGAATGATCGTGGGTGCTCCACGGGCGATGTTGCATGATCACGGCCTACCCCTTCACTTGTGGGCTGAGGCATGCAATACAGCAGTGTATGTGCAGAACCGTTGTCCTCACAAGGTTCTTGGCACGAGTACACCAGAGGAGGCTTATTCTGGCAAGAGGCCTGACATTTCCCATTTGCGGATCTTTGGCTCTCCTGTCTACATGCATGTGACGAAGGATGCAAGAAGGAAGTTGGATCCGACCGCAGAGGTTGGAATATTTGTGGGGTACACTGATACACCTCACAAATATCGGGTGTATTTTTCAGACAGTCGCAAGACTGTTGTGCGGCGGGATATCAAGTTTCAGGAGGAGAAATCCATGCAGTGTTCGCTTGAGAGGGAGCTACACTTGCATGCAGATGAGGAGCTGTTAGTTCCTAAGGAGGATCTTCTGGATGTGGATTAGCCACAAGAGGAAGTTCAGGAGGTGGAAGAAACCACCCATGCAGCGCCAACCATCAGAGGGCGCATGCGCACTACAGAAGCTGAGCGACTGGCTCGGGATGCAGAGAAGGTTGTAGGACCACCTACAGCACAGCGCAGACAGAGACAGTCACCAAATCGGTACACTGGATACATGGCTCTTATGAGTCAATGTGTTGTGACGGAGCCATCCTCTTTTGAGGAAGCCGTGGAGGAACCCGCATGGGTTGATGCCATGATCGAAGAATATGATTCGATCATCAGGAACAGTGCATGGGAGATTGTCCCAAGACCGGTTGGGAAATCAGTTGTAGGTTCGCGATGGATCGACAAGGTGAAGCAGGCGGCTGACGGGAGTGTGGAGAAGTACAAGGCGAGATTTGTCGCCCGTGGCTTCTCACAGATCGAGGGGATTGACTATGAGGAGACTTTTGCACCTGCCGCAAGGTACTCTTCCATACGGACGATCCTTGCTCTCTCAGCGCAGATGGGGTGGCACATTCATCAGATGGATGTGAAGACTGCGTTCCTCAATGGAGTTATTGAGGAAGAGGTGTACATAGAGCAGCCTGAAGGTTTTGAGATCTTCAGCAGTGAGTCGCATGTGTGCCGACTCAAGAGAGCACCGTATGGGCTGAAGCAAGCACCTCGTGCTTGGTACACTCGGATAGACAGCTACTTCACCGGGCTTGGATTCTCCAAGAGTGAGGCGGATCCAAACCTGTACCAGATTGTGGTGGAGGGGAAGCTGTTGATCATCGTACCGTATGTAGATGATCTGATTTTGACTGGCGATGAGCAGTTGATACTTTCATGCAAGGAGGATCTTGCACGAGAGTTTGAGATGAAGGACTTGGGCATCCTTCATTATTTCCCGGGATTGGAGATTTGGCAGCGCAGCGGAGGACTGTTTGTTTCTCAGGGCAAGTATGCTCGGGAGATTCTGGAGAGGTTCAACATGCAAGGCTGCAAGCCTGTTGACACTCCTCTTCCTGGTGGTTGGAGGAAGGAGGATGCTACTTCAGCGGAGGTAGTGGATGCCACTGTCTATCGACAGTTGATGGGGTCGCTTATGTATCTAGTCAATACACGACCCGATATATGATATGCTGTTAACCAACTTTCGCAAGCTATGGTTAAGCCTACCAAGCTCTTTTGGAAGGTAGGCAAGCATGTATTGCATTATATTAGTGGCACATCGGGATATGGTCTATGGTACAGACAAGAGGATGGAGCGAAGCTTTCTGGCTTCACTGATGCAGATTGGGCAGGGAGCCCAACGGACCGGAAGAGCACATCTGGAGGAGTTTTCAACATTGGGTCGATAGCAGTTTCCTGGTACAGCAAGAAGCAAAGATCCGTGGCACTCAGTTCAGCAGAGGCCGAGTACATGGCAGCAAGCTTGGCTGCATGCGAGGCTATTTGGATGAGGAAGATCCTCGTTGGATTGTTCGGGTTGCATTTGGAGCCTACAGTGATTTACTGTGATAACCAGAGTTGCATTAAACTCTCGGCTAATCCGGTATTTCATGATAGATCCAAACACATCGACATCAGGTACCATCATATCAGAGATTGTGTTCAGCGGAGAATCATGATGCTTTCATATGTTCCCACGGAGGATCAGGATGCCGACATCCTGACGAAGGCGCTCACCAGGAGCAAGTTCGAATTCCACAGAGGCAGGATAGGGTTTGCAGATAATCCATATCTTGCTGAGAGGGAGTGTTGAGAATGCAGCAAGATGATGGAGCTTAGTGAAATGAAGTCGCCTTCACTAAGTGGGCCCGCAGGCAAATTCTGGCGCAAAGTCTATTTTTAGACTATGTCTATTTTTAGACATATGGAGCATGGTCCAGGGGTTGCAGTATGTTATTCTTGGAGTATTGGTCATGCTGGTAAAAATAGATGGGACTCTATTTTTTGACCTATAGGTCGATAGGTCGAAGTCTATTTTTAGACTGCCTATCCTAAAAATAGGGAAGTCAAATATTATTTACCCTTAATAATATTTGGACTATAAACTTCAGTTTACTCTCTTGGAGCACTTCAGTTCGAGCCTTGGAAGTGGCTCATGCATCTGACAGAGGAATTACGCTATTCTTAGGGGTTTGGTGAGCTCATGCATGGTTGACTTCAGTTAGGACTTCAGTGGCAGAAGTTTGGTGGAGTTGATGAGACAGTTGGTGGAGTTGTGTTCGGTTTAACTTAGTTGAACTAGTTGAGATTAGTTTAACTAGCTAATCAACTAGTAGTGAGTGGAGTGAATTAAATATTATTTAATTCATTAATTAGTAACTCATTATTCAACTCAAGAACACATCAGTTCACTACAGTGCATGGACAGTTTAGTGGAGACCAGTGAAAGAGGTAGATGAAAGGGTGAGTACAACTATCAGTTGTGACATCAGTTGTGCATGAGATTTGCACCACACTTGGAGGCAATTGCCCATGATGATTGCGCTGTCAAGCCAAGGAGATTCGAACCTTGGATCTCTATTTAGACAGGCCATGATTGCGCAATAGAGGCAGGCAATTAGTGGGTGTGTTTTGAACCTGTGACTTGTTCAAAACCAAGCTAGTTTGTGTGTAACTTCATGAGATATTACTGAGTACTTGTGAGGAGTATTGTACCGAGTTTGTTACATGTTTTCTCCATTATAATATACACTATAGCTGTGGGGTTTTCAGCTATAAGCTTTCCCCATACATACCGTGTTAATGTGTATGATGATTTGATGTGCTATCGCTTGTTTTATTTCCGCATGTGTGATGATCTGAGTGGAAGAGATTATGTGTTGCATATGAATTCGAATTGATATGTGATCAGGATAGTCTCGGTGGATAATTATTCATTATTCAGCAAATTTCTACATATTTCACTAAGAGGCTCTCTATAACTTAGCATGGAATATATATGTAGGAGTTAGATGTAATGTAAGAAAGATTGTATGTAAACATTTATAATGTCAGCTCAATTGTAATCAATATAATTGTAATAATTAATATATTTGTAATAATTATCCCTAATGTAAGAAAGATTGTATATAAACATTTGTAATGTCGGCTCAATTGTAATCAATATATTTGTAATAATTATCACTGACTCTTAAAGCGAAGTTATATTTACATAACACTAAAAAAAGAGGTATGGTAAATAAATAAAAACGTAAATAAACAAGAGATATGGTAAATAAATAAAACTTCTTTGTATATTTACTCCAAAGTTTGGTAAATAAATAAAAATATAAATAAACTAGGAGTATCCTATATAAATAAAACCTCTTTTTATATTTAAGAAAACTCAAAAAGGAGGTTTTATTTAGATGAAGCCTATAGGTAAAATACCATGGGAAAAATTATTATTAATACAATCGGCTAAATACCATGGGAAAAATAGGTACCATAAATAAATAAATATAAACCAGGTATAAAGAGGTATGGTAAATACATAAAGATGTATCAAATAAGTATATACCATTCCTATAGGCCAAATGTTATGGTAAATAAAATAGGTATGGTAAATAAATATAAATATAAATAGACCAGAGGTATGGTAAAAAATAAAGCATCTTTTAATATTTACTCCATAATTCTATATATATTTATGAACACTCAAAAAGAGGTTTTAGACATCATTTTTTGAGATTCAATTACGTTAAGTAATTCATTCATTTATGACCAGTTCCATGAGAGATAGTCGTAACTGACTAATTTCTCATGATTTTTGAATAGTCCACTTAGCTCGTGATTTTTTAATAGTCCACTTAGCACTCATTGCATCGGGTGATGCTCATATCGGTGAAGAAGCGGGATTGAAACTAGTGAAATGAATCACATAGTGCCAAGCATCACTTCCGTGGCTTGCACCCCGTAACCAAGACTTCTTGGGAGGTCACCCATCCCAGATCACCTTTGGCTCAAGTGCACTTAACTATGGAGTTCTCCCACAATCAAGCCCACTTAGCTTGCTACCCCATTTGCAAAACCTTAACAAGTAGTGTGCCTCATGAACCATTCAAGTAGAGCTCCCTTCACTCTTTGTATTTAATAATGAGTTAATGAGTGCTAAGTGGACTATTCAAAAATCATAAGAAATTAGTCAATTATGACTACCTCTCATGGAAATGGTCATAGATGAATGACTTACTTAACATAGTTGAATCTCAAAAAATGATGTCTAATATAATGCACTTAAAAGAGGTTTTATTTAGGTGAGACATATGGGCCAAATTATTATTAATACCATGGAAAAAAAATTTATTAACCGTAATATTAATATTAAAATGTTTTTTTTTTGTGAATTCCGTAGGACCTGTTTTTTCTATTATAAAGAGCAAGTTTCTTAAGTAAAACATCAGAAGTATGTGCCTCAACCTTCCCAAAGGGAAACCAGGTGTATTTTCCATCTTAAACAATTAAAGGCCAGCCAAAAACGATACTGTTTCAGTCTAGCTGTAGCAGTAAGAGCTACACGACTATGTCCATAATACTGACATATACAACAACAACTATAATATCGCTGAACAAAAAACATAGATGATCAAAAAGAAACAAAAAATTCTAGACATCAGAAGATTTCACAGGGATTGGATCTTCCTCAGATCCAAGCAACTCCACCCACTACATATCTCACAGCTGCTCTTCAATACGCCCAATGTGATCATTCTGCTGCTGCTAAACCTTAGTCATAGTAGACAGTGCCTGGTTGATTTGATTTAGCTCTAATAACAATGAAGACGGAGAGCCCTGTTCCTTCATACTCATGAGTGCTATTGCAAGAACACATTTAAGGCACCAATACATCTTAACAGTTTGCTGAAACAAAGATACACTGCCCCTAGTGCTGCCAAGGTTAGTCAGAAAATCCAATGTTACTCGCTGCTGCTGCAGCTCAACTTCTGCAGCGATACTACACTGCTCCCAATCCTCAATTTTCTTACGAATAGGTGGAGGGGTCATGGTTTCATAAGCATTAACCAGATGCTCAACAAACTGTTCATTGGTTTTACGCCCTCGTTTAGAAGAGCGCACAGGGACCTTCGTTGCCTTACTCTTGCGTCTTGATTCACAAGTTGGCAATGTAGACTTAGTCATAGTGGCTCCCTGGAAGCCTGTTAGAAAAGGATAAGCACCAGAGCGGGAACAGTAAGACATATAATCTGTAAGAGACCGGCCAACAGCAACAGGTGCAAGGCTTAACATAAATACTTATGCGCAGAACTGAGGAAGAAGAAACAGCTTGACGAAGGCTAAGCATCATATGGAGAAGACCGAACAAAAGGCCACAAAGCCCATAGGGCCAACATGCGAAACAGAAAACCCTTTTCGTGTCGCAAACCAAACCGGAGAAAAGACAAAGAAACAGACAGAGTCGGCAAAGAGAAGCAGAAACCCCTATCGTGCAACAAACAACCATTCATAGTTGCCAGAAAAAGCATTGCAATGATATAGGAAAAGGCGGTTGAGGAAACCGACATCAATATCCTTCCAAAACCACATGAGACTACAGGAATGTAAACCCACTTCTATATCCTTCCAAAACCACATGCGAGTACAGGAATTAAAAGCAGGACTTCTGAAACAAGGATTAACCTCTTCAGCGTCATGTAAATAGCATAAGGGCAAAACGAATAAGACATCCTTCACCTTTGAAACACCCATGGTAAATTGCAGCGAATACACAAAGTGAATAGGGAGAAAGTGAGGCTGTACATACCAAAACCATATTAACAGTCGCTGGCAAGAACTGGAAGCACCCACAGAATACCCTCCTGCGCTGTAAACCACCAAAGTAAACCAGAAAGCAAGACAAATTCCCTTACTACCAACCTGGAAACTGCTATGAAGAGCCCACGCGCCAGCATACATTGATATAATTACAAGTGATCGTGTCCTCTTACGGGAGATCATGGTCATAATGAAAACACTGACAGCCAGCTTAGGCTATTAAAGCCGCTGACGCTGAGGGATCTGGCCCACACCCCGATCGGGGGTTATTTCGCAGATCACTAGCGCGAAAATCCCTGTCCACTATCAGTTGTAAAGAGTAAAATTCAATATCCCAAGCCCGAGTAGAAGGAGTAATATCCAGATGTCGGTCACAATTTTGACAACTCCAATTTTTCAAATAATCAGCCGCTTCATTGAAATCACGTCGAGTGTGAGACGGAAGGATATATTGTAATTAAGGAACCAGAGCCTCAAGTTCTTGGAGCAAAGTTGTTGTGTGCCAACTTTTGCTAATTTTATCCCAATGTATACCTTCTTGAAGTTTAGTCAAAGCTCCAATCACCATAGCAGAGTCCCCTTCAACAATAAGCTGGTGAAACTGTTCACGCTTAGCTATGATTAATCCATGTTGAAGCGAAGCCAATTCTGCCTCATTGTTCATTGCATACCCCAAATCCATAGCATAAACTCGACAAACTGCGCCTTGGGAATTTCTGAACACTCCCCCTATGCCAGCTTGCCCAAGATTTCCTTTAGAGGCACCATCAAAATTAAGTTTGATAAAGCCCTGAGTAGGTCGCTGCCAACATTGAGAGGAGTGTGGCCTAGGAGGTCTGAATTTCCATAGATTACCTGCTAACATATGCGGATGGATGTTTAACTTATGTAATATTTGTGTTTCATATCCTTCGGCCTTCCAATCATCTTGAAGCCAGTTTTCAACCAGGATTGTTTCTCTGATGTTAGCAAGCACCTTTTCCCAGACCTTGTGATTATCAGTATCCTCGCCATGGATAATTCGTTGGTTGCGTTCCTTCCAGAGATCCCAAATTAAAAAACCCAATACCAGCTGCCATGCACGATTTAAAACTACACATTGATAGCCTCCTTTTGTCCAATTCAAAAGTGTGGTAATGACACTGTTGGGATCACAATCTGTTTTCCTGAATGTAAATTCGAGACTACGCCAAAGGGGAACAACATAAGCACAGCTATTGAAAATATGCTCAGTGGTTTCAGCAGCCTGTCTACAAAAGGAGCAAACTGACGGTCCTATCATGCCTCACTTTTGCAAATTATCCCACGTTAATATTTTCTGGTGAGCAACAAACCATAAAAAATAAGCCACTTTCGGCCAGTGATACATGGCCCAGATTTTCTTCTAAACAGGAGAAACAGGAGCAGGATTATTATGACCTTGTATATGATAAGCTTCATTAATAGTGAACATACCCTTTGTGCGATGACCCCAACGAAGAACATCCCTCCTTGTTTTTATCTTGATTTTCCTGGTCTACATCTCCCGATCAAAATTTTGCCATTGCAGAGTGTCTGGTGCATCTGGCCATGCATCTTTACCTTTCCATTTCCTCCAATGAGTCATCTGATGATGCGTCCAGTAATTGGATACAAAGCGGTGGTGTGGAGTATTAGTGAATAAGAAGAGTTCAACAAGATCTAAATGAGTAAATAATTTCTCTCGTTGTTGCCACGAATCCTCCCAAAAGAGCGCAGATGTGCCATCCCGTACTTCCCAAAAACTATGCTGGCAAATAAGAGAATGATTTTATGCTGCAAGATTCCATATCGCTGATCCTTTAGGAACCACATCAATTTTAAATTTTTCAGAAGTAGAGCATGGCATTACATACTTATTTTCCCAGATTGTCTTCCACAAGGCCTGTCCCCCTTGGAGCCATCGCCACCAAATTTTTGCGCCCATCACTTGATTAAGGACAAAGGGATCACGAAGACCCAGCCCCCCTGCTGGTTTAGATTTAATCATCGTTTGCCACGACACTAAAGGCCACTTCCAGGCAGTTTGCGCCCCTTGCTGTTGGGAAAAATATTGAGAGGGGGGGTGAATCAGTATTTACTGCATATTCAAAACTTTTACTTTTTCTTGCTTCTAAAACCCATACGCTACTTTCCTGAAACAGACTCGCGTATATACGCGGATACCCTTTATGAAACTCACGCACATTGCATATCTAATTATGTCATTAGTTCTTCACTTAAATCATTCCATCATTCATTCATCGGGACATTAATAAACAAGAAACATGAACAAGAGGTACGTAGTAAAACCATCACACAAAGCATCACACATGAACACCAGATTTTTAGGTGGAAATCCAAGTCGAGAGAAAACCACCGCTGCCGTTGCTCACCCTTCAATATTTTATTATAGAGAAAACATCTTACAACATATGTGCTGGTGCAGACTCCTACCAGCACGCAGGCACCCACCTGCGCTCGTTTACCAGCCTCTCCCGGAAGGGAGCTCCTACCCCCTGACTCGTTTACCAGCCTCTCCTGGAAGGGAGCTACGACCCCCTGATCTCGTTTACCAGCCTCACCTGGAAGGGAGCTACAACCCCCTGACTGAAGGCTACAACCCTCAGCACCTCTATGGACTACGTTTCATCAATTTTCATGCTGGATCCAAAGCTTCCTTTAGGACACCACTTGCAGGCCACATTTCATCATATTTTCAAACTGGACCCTTTCCATACTTTTAAGCACAGTCAACCATGAAACAGATACATATAACTCACTGACAGATATCAGTAAACCAGCAGAACAGATCAGACATTTCTTACCACAAACTTCAGCAAACCCTAGTTTGCATACGCGCTTTCCTTTCTCTGATGTCGCGTATATACGCGCTTCCGTCCACATAAACCAGCGTATACTTCAGTACAAATTATAGAGCTAATTTTATTGCGCATACGCGCTTTCTCTTCAGCGAAGCCGCGTATATACGCGCTTCCTCTTCGGCGAACTAGCGTATGGTTCTTCAAACTTAAATGTTATTGCAATTCTTCACAACAGATACATCACTTCAGATTTTACCCTTTACCTCAGACAGATGTTCGCCTAGATGTTCGCCTCATCACAAATCTAATCATTCCATAAACAGATCTAGCAAATACAAGTACAATTCAGATCTAGATCCCCTTCTTCATCATTGGTGCATCATACATTCAGATCTATCATTCAACTGTAACCCTTTCCATTCAGATCTACTTCAGAGAGAAGTATTCATTCAAGCTCAGACATCTTGCACCCACATTCATGATTTGCACAATGAATTTCTTCTCTTTATATAGGTTTACCCTTTTTCAATACCATGAGCCAAAACCACATTACTTCCGATGGTATTCCTGGACGGGGTCATTTACGTGAATCATTACCCAATACAATGGGTCAATACCATGGTGGTTACCCCTGGTTTTGCACTTTTTGAGCGCTTTTACCCATACGGGACTTGGCACGTTCTTTTCCGCGTGCATACGCGACTTCCCCTAGACAGATCCGCGTATTCCTTGAAACATACTCTTTTCATCATATATTTAGCACATGCTGAATTTCTTTCTTCATTGCCTTCTGTACTCACTGTAGATACATCAGTTTTAGTTCATCAAGACATATTCTATCAAGCACAACTTCATCCAGTAAGTTGCCATTATCTTCATCAAGAGGGTTTCCTTTCAAGGACAACACTCATCATCATATTGCTAACAAACATCATTTACCAAGTCCATTACGTCAAGAATAGCTTCATCAGGTGGATTGCCATCAAGGACAACACAAGTCAACAATCGCATGTCTTCATCTTCATTCAGTGGGTTGCCATCAAGGACAACACTCTGCATCATATTACCAACAATCTCCCCCTTTGGACTTGATGGCAACCACAATGGTGTTTGGTTACCACAACAGATAGGTACATTAAGAATACAATGACACCATGTCACTCTCTCCATTTTTGACACCATTCAAACACCATGTCACTCTCCCCCTTTGACATCAAGGGAAAAGGGCGGATCAAAAAGCAACATACTCTCCCCCTTTTCTCCTCATGTGGAAGAAGCTCCCCCTGAGTTCATGCTGAATCTTCAAACATATTTTCCAATGAAGTACATGACTCTATGAATTTCCTATCACCAATGACTCACACTTACATCAAAGATCCATCCAAGTGGATTTACATAAGAGACCCAACTACCCAACCAAGTGGGTTTACAGATTTGACTCAACTACCCAATCAAGTGGGTTTGCAATATTTGACTCAGCTACCCAACCAAGTGGGTTTACAAATTTGACAAGTCCTTACATGACTGAATATTACAATTTTACATCATGGGTCTCAACAAGACCTTTTCATCAAATTACAAATATGACCATTTATGACCAAGACTTCAAGAAAAAGAACATATTTCAGAACCAACATAATGCCAACAATGCATTATACACAGCAAAGCTAATGCTCCCCCTGAAACTGTGCATCCAAGCATGCTTTTCATATGACTAAGGCTCCCCCTTAGTTTGTGCATCCTGAACACTTTCACCAACAAATCATCAAGGCATCTTTATCAAAACATTAGAAATAGAATTATGAGAACTGGAACACCACCAGAGATACCAAACAGTATCAGAGATACCAAACAGCACTGCAGCTGTGCTGAAGAGAGCTGACTCCAAATAGAAAATTGTCAGCAATCATACATACGCGGTTTTCTGTGCATGAACTCGCGTACATACGCGACTGTGTTTCAGGAAATCCGCGTATCCAATGCCATCTTCTAAATTTATGCAGATTTGTTCTTTTGACTGGCAGAGAACACTCCCAGCTTCTGTCTTAGATACTTGAACGCTTCCCTGGGCAGAGGTTTGGTAAAGATATCAGCAACTTGTTCTTTGGAGGGAACATACTCCAACTTCACCTTTTGCTCAAGCACTTGTTCACGTAAGAAGTGATACTTGATGGGAATGTGCTTGGTCTTCGAATGCATACCAGGATTCTTTGAAATACTGATGGCACTTGTATTGTCACACTTAATGGGGACAGGAGGTGTACATTTGATTTGAAAATCTTGTAAGGTTTGCATCATCCAAATGAGTTGAGTGCAACAAGATGCGGCAGCCACATATTCTGCTTCTGTTGTAGATAAGGCAATAGAATTTTGCTTCTTGCTGAACCAAGATACTAACCGGGGTCCCATATAGAATGCACCACCACTAGTGCTTTTCCGATCATCAACACTTCCAGCCCAATTTGCATCAGTGTAAGCATGAAGAGTAAGATCAGAATTCTTTGGATACCATAGACCAAGGTCTTGAGTTCCTTGAAGATATTTGAAAATTATTTTAACAGCCTAAAGGTGAGACTCTTTTGGATTAGCTTGGAATCGTCCAACAATCCCAACTGCATGCATAATGTCTGGTCTAGTTCCAGTGAGATAAAGTAGACTTCCTATCATTGATCTGTATTTTGGTTGATTCACCGTGGGAGAATCATCATGAGAACTGAGATTGCATCCGGTTATCATTGGTGTACTTACAGGTTTGCATTCTTCCATGCCATACTTCTTCATAATTTGCTTAAGATATTTTGCTTGTGATAGGAATATACCATCTGCAGTTTGATGCACTTGTAAGCCAAGAAAGAATGTTAGTTCTCCAAGTAAGGACATTTCAAATTCTTGCTGCATGAAAGAAGCAAATTTTTGACTCAAAGATTCTTCGTTACTCCCAAAAATGATATCATCAACATATACAACCACAATCAATAGTTTACCATTTTCAACTTTTGTGTATAAGTTGCTATCAGCAGATCCCTTTGAAAATCCTTGTTGATGAAGATATTTGTCAAGGCGATAATACCAAGCCCTTGGAGCTTGTTTGAGACCATATAGAGCTTTTTTAAGTCTACAAACAAGATTTGCATCATTTCCCAAAATGAATCCTTCCGGTTGTTCTATATATACTTCTTCTTCTAGATCACCATTAAGAAAAGCAGATTTAACATCCATTTGATAAACTTTGATTTGTTGATAACTTGAAAAAGCAAGAAACATTCTTATGGCTTCAAGTCTAGCTACTGGAGCAAAAGTTTCTTCAAAGTCTATACCTTCTTGTTGAGTATACCCTTTGCAAACCAATCTAGCTTTGTTTCTTACAACATCCCCATTCTCATTTAACTTGTTCTTGAAAATCCATTTAGTTCCAATGACATTTTTATCATGTGGTCTTGGTACCAATTCCCAAGTATCATTCTTTTCAATTTGATCAAACTCTTCATTCATGGCTTGCTTCCAACATTCATCTTTGCTAGCTTGATTGACATTGTGTGGTTCAATTGTGGATAGAAGTGCCAAATGATTAGAAGATCCCACAAGAGTTCTCCTTGTTCGTACACCTGATTCCTTGTCACCCAAAATTTGAGATTTAGGATGATTCTTTTGAACATATCTGGATGGAGCTTTTTCAGATAGATCATCTTCAGGTTCTTCATTGGATCCACTGTCTATATCATTTCTAGTTGATGTAGAAGGACATAGGTCACCATCATCTTCTTTTGTTGTTTGTTTTTCTTCTTTAGGAGCTGCAGGAGACTCATCAATAACAACATCAATACTTTCAACAATCTTTCGAAGCCTTTTATTGTAACATTTGTATGCTTTGCTTGAAGATGAGTAACCAAGAAATATCCCTTCATCTGATCTAGGTTCAAACTTGCCAAGATTTTCATCATTATTTTTGATAAAGCATCTACTTCCAAAAACTCTAAAATGCTTCACAGATGGAGAATTACCATACCAGAGTTCATATGGAGTTTTGTCACTATTTACCCGAACATGAGCCTTGTTGAGAATGTTAGCTGTTGTATGTGCTGCTTCACCCCAAAACATGTCAGGAGTTCCAGAATCATCAAGCATAGCTCTAGCCATTTGTTGAATTGTTCTATTCATTCTTTCCGCTACGCCATTTTGTTGTGGAGTACCTGCTACAGAGAATTGTCTTTTTATGCCATGTTGTTCACAAAATTCAAAGAATTCATTTGATGTATATTCTCCTCCTCGATCAGATCTAAGACACTTGATTTTTAGATCTAATTCATTTTCAAATAATGCTTTGAAGATCTGAAAATTTTCAAATGCTTCATCTTTGTGTTTAATGAGCCCGATCCAACACATTCTAGAGTAATCATCAATAAATAAGATATAGTATTCTTCCCCACGTGGTGAATTTTTCCTCATAGGTCCACATATGTCAATATGAATGAGTTCAAGAGGCTTACTTGATGATCCTTCTTTGGCATTAAATCGTACTCTGGTCTGCTTACCGAATTGACAAGATTTGCATATGATACTTTCTGGTAGATTAATATTGGGAAGACCACGAACAGCTTGAAGTCCGCTTGCTTTGTTGATTTGAGAGAAGCTCAGATGCCCCAGCCTTCTATGCCATAGCCAATTTTCTGAAGACTTTCTCAAGTAACATTGATCTATGTCGTTCAGTACATACAGGTTGCTAGGATTTCTTTTTCCTTTTATAATGATTTTACCTGTATCAAGATCACGAACCACACATTCCTTTGAACTAAAGACCACTTTTGTTCCTTGATCACACATTTGACTTACACTTAACAAGTTATGCCTTAATCCATCCACATACATGACATCATTAGCCTTCACCTTTTCTTTTAGAAATACCGACCCTTTTCCTTTAATTACAGCAGGAGTATCATTTCCAAATGTAACTTTCTTTTCCTTTTCTAGAGCATTATATGTAAGGAGTTTGCTTTTGTCACCTATCATGTGTCTTGAGCACCCACTATCAATGTACCATTGATTTTCTTCACCTTCTGCAAATAATTCTATCCCACAATTTTCAACCTGTATTTCTTTCTTTTTCCATATTTTAGAGCTTGAGGGAACATGTTCTTTTGGTTGGACCTTGCTCCTGCATTCAGATTCTTCATGACCAAAGTTATTGCAATAAGTACATTCAACTTCGTTTTGAAGAGGAGAAAAGTTGTTATAGGTGTTCTTCTTTGGTTCAATATTCATCCCTTTCGTTCTTGCTTCTCTTGTCATGATGGTTTTATATGCAACACATTGAACAGCTTTATGACCAAAATTGTGACATGAGAAACATTGTCCATTGAAGTAGAAATTTTTGCGATCATGAAATCTTCTATTTGAATTTACCTGTTGGTTGTTGCTTCTTTGAGGGATCTCCCTATTATTGGTCCTTGATTTGAGATGATCATGCTTTACCTATAAAGATCCTTTGTTCCCTTGCTGAGTGGCTGAATGAAGAGAACCAGTTGTGACTGCTTTCAGATAATTTGGTGCTGAAGTCTGGGAAGATTCCCCAGTATATCCAAGACCTATTTTTATAAGAGGAGACCGTTGTGTCTTGATAATCTCATCTAAGGTTTCTGAACCTTTAGCAAATCTAAGATTGAGAGTCTTCACTTTCTCATTATCTTTCCTTAGACTTACTACTTCACACTCCAATTCCTCAATGCGTTTTTCCTTTGCTTCAAGCTTATTTTCAAGAGTCTCTATGATTATGTTATTTTCTTCTAGGCTTAATTTGAGTTGATTGTTTTCTTCAAGAAAATCATGGTCCTCTAGAGCATCCACAAAAGTATCCTTTTCTTCTCTTTGTTCAAAAGCCATGAGAATTCTAAAGTCTTCTTCACATTCTTCCTCACTATTAGATGATCCATCACTGTCTTCATTAGTATAATAACTTTTTCTTGTGCTAGATTGATTCTTATTCCTTCTTGCTACTTCTTTTCCTTTAGCCGATGTTTCTTTATAAGGACACTTTGCAGCATAATGACCAACTTTTCCACAATTGAAACATTTGAAAGGAAGCTTACCTTTGAACTTTCCGGTACCTAGTTGAAGTCTTCTCACAAAATTTGCTTCTTCTTCTTCTTCAGATATATAGTTGGATTCTTTGAAAACTTCCTTTTCTTTTCCTTTTGCTGATGCCTTAAAAGCAGCTTCTTTGATTTGAGAAGGGCCTCCTTGCCTCATTTCAAAAGCAGTCAGAATACCATGTAATTGAAAAATAGTAAGAGTTTGCAGATCTTGCCTTTCTTCAATAGCCGAAACTTTAGAGTCAAATTTTGAAGTCAAGGATCTTAAGACTTTTTCCACCAGAGTAGTATCGGTTATGGTTTCACCCAAATTTCTCATCCGATTTACAATATCATCTAGACGAAGAAAGAAACTGGCAACATTTTCATCACTATGCATCTTCAAATTTTCATATTCGATTCTATGAGTTTGGAGTTTTGCATTTTTTACCTTTGTATCTCCTTCATAGCTTAGAATGATTTTGTCCCATATCTCTTTTGCTGAATGTAGCTGCATCACTTTAGCAAATTCTGATTCAGACATGCTTCCTAATAAGACATTCACTGCTTTGGCATTGATTTCATACTTCTTTCTTTCAGCAGCATCAGTAGGAATACTTGCCGAGTATTGATAACCTTCTTCCACGATTGCCCATACATCTGCACCAAGACTTTGCAGATATGCTTTTGTTCGTACCTTCCAGAATATCAGATTGCTTCCATTGAATAGAGGTGGTTTTATAGACATTACTCCTTCTTGACTTCCCATTGCGACGGATCTCCTTCAAGCGATCAAGCTTCTGCAGAAGAACCTGCTCTGATACCAATTGTTGGGAAAAATACTGAGAGGGGGGGTGAATCAGTATTTACTGCATATTCAAAACTTTTACTTTTTCTTGTTTCTAAAACCCATACGCTACTTTCCTGAAACAGACTCGCGTATATACGCGGATACCCTTTATGAAACTCGCGTATACACAGATATCTAATTGTGTCATTAGTTCTTCACTTAAATCATTCCATCATTCATTCATCAGATGTTTAATAAACAGTAAACATATTCAGTAAGAACAGAGTAAACCATCACACAAAGCATCACACATGAACACCAGGATTTTTAGGTGGAAACCCAAGTCGGGAGAAAACCACCGCTGCAGTTGCTCAGCCTTCAATATTTTATTATTGAGAAAACATCTTACAACATATGTGCTGGTGCAGACTCCTACCAGCACGCAGGCACCCACCTGCGCTCGTTTACCAGCCTCTCCTGGAAGGGAGCTCCAACCCCCTGACTCGTTTACCAGCCTCTCCTGGAAGGGAGCTACGACCCCTCGATCTCGTTTACCAGCCTCACCTGGAAGGGAGCTACAACCCCCTGACTGAAGGCTACAACCCTCAGCACCTCTATGGACCACGTTTCATCAATTTTCACACTGGATCCAAAGCTTCCTTTAGGACACCACTTGTAGGCCACATTTCATCATATTTTCAGATTAGACCCTTTCCATACTTTTAAGCACAGTCAACCATGAAATAGATACACATAACTTACTAACAGATATCAGTAAACCAACAGAATAGATCAGACATTTCTTACCACAAACTTCAGCAAACCCTAGTTTGCATACGTGCTTTCCTTTCTCTGATGTCGCGTATATACGCGCTTCTGTCCACCCAAACTAGCGTATACTTCAGTACAAATTACAGAGCTAATTTTATTGCGCATACGCGCATTTTCTTCAGCGAAGCCGCGTATATACGCGCTTCCGCTTCGGTGAACTAGCGTATGGTTCTTCAAACTTAAATGTTATTGCAATTATTCACAACAGGTACATCACTTCTGATTTTTCCCTTTACCTCAGACAGATGTTCGCCTTGATGTTCGCCTCATCACAAATCTAATCATTCCATAAACAGATCTAGCAAATACAAGTACAATACAGATCTAGATCCCCTTCTTCATCACTCCATCATTGGTGCATCATACTTTCAGATCTTTCATTCAACTGTAACCCTTTCCATTCAGATATACTCCAGAGAGAAGTATTCATTCAAGCTCAGACATCTTGCACCCATATTCATGATTTGCACAATGAATTTCATCTCTTTATATAGGTTTATCCTTTTTCAATACCATGAGCCAAAACCACATTACTTCCGATGGTATTCCTGGATGGGGTCATTTAGGCAAATCATTACCCAATACAATGGGTCAATACCATGGTGGTTACCCCTGGTTTTGCACTTTTTGAGCGCTTTTACCCATACGCGACTTGGCACGTTCTTTTCCGCGTGCATACGCGACTTCCCCTAGACAGATCCACGTATTCCTTGAAACATACTCTTTTCATCATATATTTAGCACATGTTGAATTCCTTTCTTCATTGCCTTCTGTACTCACTGTAGATACATCAGTTTTAGTTCATCAAGACATATTCTATTAAGCACAACTTCATCCAGTAAGTTGCCATTATCTTCATCAAGAGGGTTGCCTTTCAAGGACAACACTCACATCATATTGCTAACAAACATCATTTACCAAGTCCATTACGTCAAGAATAGCTTCATCAGGTGGATTGCCATCAAGGACAACACAAGTCAACAGTCGCATGTCTTCATCTTCATTCAGTGGGTTGCCATCAAGGACAACACTCTGCATCATATTGCCAACACTTGCCATAAGAATTTTGTAAACAGACTTACCAATTGATTACAGATACTTTTCGGGGTTGCTCTACCAGAGAGTTGATATATAGGAATAGATTGCAGCACAGATTTTAATAAAATTAATCGACCAGGAGCATTAAGAATTCGAAACGCCCAATTGTGCAACTTGTGTTCCATATTTGTAACAAGATCACGCCAATCTGCAATTCTCAATTGCGTTTTACATAATGGTACACCCAAATAGCGCATGGCGAAGGAACCAATACGAAAGCCTAAGAGACGAGCAAGATAGTGCTGCGAAGCATTAGTAACATTCAGAAAATAAACATGAGATTTGTCATTGTTCACTACAGTACCTGAAGCATCCATAAAGATATCAAGAATTGCAAGAATTGTTCGTATCTCACGAACTGAAGCTTTACAGAAGAGTAAAATATCATCAACAAATTGTTGATGAGTCAGGGCAATAGCTGGACCCCAGAGTTTCAAACCATGAAGCCTGCACTCTGAGAGAGTTGCTTTAAGTAGCCAGCCAAGCCCTTCTGCAGCTATGATAAACAAGAAAGGAGATAAGGGATCTCCCTGCCGAAGGCCTCTTGAAATATTAAAAGGCTGAGATGGAATGCCATTAACAAGAATAGAGAAATTTGGTGTGGAAAGAAAAGAGAAAACCCACTGTAACCATCTCTGATCAAATCCGAAACTCTTGAGAACCGCTAGAAGATAAGACCAGCTGATCCGATCATAAGATTTTGCTAAATCTAATTTGATCAACATACCTTTAACCTTTTTAGAGTGTAATGTATGGATGGCTTCCTGAGCAGTAATGATACCATCCAAAATTTTTCGACCTTAAACAAAACCATTTTGTTCCGGAGAGATAATTTGTGGAAGAAGAGGTTTAATTCGATTCACCATAATAGTTGAGATAATCTTGTAAACAACATTACAAAGTGCAATAGGTCGAAATCCCACCGGTGTATCAGCATGCTCCTACTTCGGAATAAGAGTAAGGAAGGTGGCGTTCAGAGTTGGGTATACCTTACGATGCCTTCGAGATTCTTCAACAACTTCCGTTATATCCTGACCCATAAACTTCCAGGAAGCTTTGAAAAATTCCGCAGTAAACCCATCAGGTCCCGGAGCTTTATTCCTAGGAAAATGCATAACCGCTGCTTCAACTTCCTCGAATCTGACTTCTCGCAATAACGCTAAATTCTACTCTCTGGTAATGATAGAAGGAATATGCCTTGCTATTTTAGCAATGGCATCGTCCCGGTTGGGCATAGGCTCAGTGAGAAATCCTTTGAAATGATTGCGTAATTCTTGGGCCATTTCCTCATGTTGGAAAAGGCAATTACCATTCTCATCTTTTAATGAAAATATTCGATTATGCTGTCGTCGCTGGATCATTGTTTTATGGAAAAATTTTGTATTTCGCTCTCCTTCTCGTAACCATTGAACTCGAGATTTTTGTTTCCACAAAATCTCTTCTTGTTTCCATCGTTTCTCGAGGCTGCTAAGGGTTAGACCTTCCTGAATGCTCAAAGTTTCCGTCCGTCCATGCAGAATCATTTGTTGCTGCAGATCTTTCATTTTCGCTTGAAGACGTAGTTGATCGTGATGGATATTACCAAACTGTTCTTTATTCCATCTTTTAATTTCAGTTTTTAACTGCTTAAGTCGGAGCTGAAAGGTATGCATTTTATTCCTCCCAGCAGGAACATGCATTTCCCACCAGTGTTTAACTTTCTCTAAAAACTGTGGATCGCGAAGCCAAAAAATTTCAAAGCGGAAAGGCTGATTCTTGGGCCTAGATTTTACATCAATATCCAAACGAATGGGCCAATGATCCGACCCCAAAAAAGGTAAAATTGCCGCTTCATAATAAACATCGAGGCTCACTAGCGCTTCTGATGCCAGAAACCTATCCAAGCGAGAATAAATTTGATGTCGCTCTCTACGACGATTGTTCCATGTGAATGTACCATTTACTGTTGGGATGTCTACTAGATGAAGATCCGTAAGGAGGTCTCGAAAGGATCCCATATCTTGATCTTCACGCCTGATCCCACCTTTATTTTCATCCAAATTCAAAATCATATTAAAATCCCCACCAATTAACCAATACTGAGCAGGAAATAGCTGATTGAAGGTTCGAATGTCCTCTATAAAAATCTGTCTCTCCCTTGGAATAGACGGACCATAGACTGCCGAGATAAAGAGCTGCTCTCGAGATCCGATTTGCCAAAAATACCCAGATATTATTCTAGGACAGGAAAGCCAGCCCTCTACGACAATTTCCGCCAGGTTCCAAAGCACTGCTATACCACCTGAAGTACCGCGAGAATCGATTGCCATAGATTCATAATGAGGGTGAAAAGTGCCAAGAAGATTACTTAGTTTACAGCCTGTGATTTTGGTTTCTTGAAGTAGCATAACTTGAGGTTTTTCAGACCGCAATTTCTCTTTTAAAAATATTTGCTTACCTCGACTATTGAGGTCGCAGATATTCCATGAAAGAACTTTCATTGAGAAAACTTCGGAGTTTTTTGAAAGAACGTCGTTAACGGTACTATCTTACCGATATTAATCAGCATTTCCCCTACTAACTGTATAGATTCTTGCAAATTTCTTCGACCCCGCTTCTTTGGAGCTTTTGGAGGAGTGGGGTTGGTTCCCTGTTCAACTGCTTGGACCTCCTTATGTGCTTGCACTGTAAGATACCTTTCAAAGGTTTCTTTATATAACTGCTTCTCTTCAATAGGAATGAATCTGTCATCAATATTTTTCCAATCATTCAGAAGTCGCTTAAGCACACGTTCTTCAGCACAAAGTTCCTCTTTATGTTGTTCAAAATCCATAGGAGTTTCCTCTAACGGCTTCTCCCTTTGCTGACTCGAATCAGGCTCTGTAGTATCTTCAACTGCTTTTCGTTTCCCTGACTGACTTGGCTGAGTGTTAGGTTCCTCAACAGGACAATCACCGTCCAAATCAGGACCATGGGAGGCTATATTCATTGGTTCACCTTCCGTTTGCAAGACCTCGTAACGATTGGCCTGTTGAGAAGTCGGCCGCTTATGCTCTGGTGTCCCTGAAGGCCGACTAGTTCGTTTTTTCGCCTGGACAGGAGTGAAACCTTCTTCCTCTGTTCGAATTTGATCAAGGGGGATAGGGTTCGAAGGAGAAGGACTTTCAACAGTATTCAAAGGGCAAGATTTATAGAGATGGCCATATTCATGACAGCGCCTACAACAAAACGGAATGTGCTCATAATCAAGAAGTTGATTCCAGAGTTTGCCTTCATATTCGAGTTCAATCATTTCAGGTAAAGGCTCTGAGATGTTCATATATACACAAATGCGAGCAAAAGAAGTGTAGCGTCCCCGCCGAGTTGTATCAGCTATCTTAACAAAATTGCCTAAGGACTTTCCAATGCCCTCCAGAATAGCCGGAGCCCAAAAATCTATTGGAAGGCCAAACAAACGAACCCAAACAGGGGCAGCAAGAAATTGCTCCTGATCAGGGTTATAACACTCTTCCCATTGATGAATAAAAAGACCTGCATTGCTATAGAAATAAGGACCGCCTTTAAAAATGTGTTCTTTGTCTAACAAATTAGTAAAAATAACAGTGAAAAAACCTCTGGCCCCAAATTTTAGGTCAATGTGACCTTTCGGTTTCCATTTGATGTGAATCCATTTCAGTAAATCTTTTTCTGTAGGCCAAAGGCCGATTAACTTACAGATTAAAGCATGATCTTTCATATAACCACGGTATTCATTCATTGTTGTTGGCGGGATAGTAAATCGTGGCTTCTTAACAGACCTCGGCAGACAGGACCCTTTCGACCGAGCTTGCCATGCGGCTCCCAAAACAGGTGAAGAATTCGGAGATCCCTCGCGTAGTGGCTGCGATGAACGAATTTCTCCTGCAGTAACATTGCGGAAGGAGGGGGCTGCCGCACCCCCTCCTGAAACGGCCGCCATAACTGTAGACCAGCCGGACTAGTAAAAAACAGCAACAAAAACTATGGACAATAGCAGGAAAGGCCCTGGTGCGAATCTCATACCCTAGCTGCTCTAGTAGGGATGCGTGCAGGTTCTTGGAGCGAAATATCTCTCATATTAATATTAAAATGTTATTATTATTATTATTATTATTAAATCTATCAAGCACCCACAGGGATCAAATCTCTCCAGGTGGAAACCTCTTTTTTTAGTGCAAAACTTGAGGAAAGGTTTGCACCTCAAGAGATTTGATCCCTCTTGAGTCTTTATAGATCCAAAATTGAGATGGATCGAGGCTGGTTATTATAGAAATGATTGATAACGGTTGATAGTATTTTTTATGTTAAAAACTCTAAATATTGATCTTCAATTTATTTTTAAAAATTATCATTTATTTAAAATTTTCTAAAACAAATACATTTTACAATTTAAAGAATTGAAAATTATGATATTACAATATAAAAATTTATTCTCATAACTCTAATCTAAATGAAATTGTGTAAAAGAAAAGTAAAACTAATAGATTTGAGTATCATTCCGTTCACATACCTCAAAGATGTAAAACAAGTCTTTGAACCATCATCACCTAATATGGTATATGTAATTCAATAAATTCACATAGGGTTAGGTGCTCTCATCTAACCCAAATATAATTAATAAGCCAAATACAGAATTCCTATCATGTTTCACAAACTGAACTTTTAACATAAATACAATTAATAAAGCAAATACATAATCCTATAAATTTTCCCAACACAAACTTTTAACAAAAACTATTATGTTTCACAAAGTAAACTAAGTCCATTTGTGCACTTGTGTTGTAAGACAATTAATCAAGAAGAAAGTAAATAAAGTATAGCTGTGTTATAAACATTACAGATGCTATGAATGGGAATTGATTAAGTGCAAGTGGAACGTGGAAGGAAATCACTGCGTATTAGCATAGACTGACCTTTTATCAAAGTGAAATCATTGCTAATGTCAATGCCTAAAACTCTCTCACGGGAGGGGCACATGGTAAGAGGTGAAGCAGGAGTAGGGAAATTTCAAAGCTCAATTTCTCCGAGCTCTTTGTGAAGTTTTTTGTTCTCCTGTGCAGTCAACTTGGGTTTACTTGATTCCATTGTATCTCTTCAGAAGTTGGCAATCCACTTGGGTTAATTAATTTATTAACGGATATTTGTCAATGAGATATACTATATTCAAGGCAGAGAGATGGGAATATTATAGGATTTACATTGGATCATAACTTTTCCCATATTATTATCGACATGGAAAATACATTGAACCTATTCGGATGAAACTTTATTCTTCTAACTCTGGGAACAGCTAAACACGTGATGGGAGAGAGTAATCGTGCAGACTTGGGAATGCATCTCCCCTGACGCACTCAATCCAAAAAACCATGAGAGAAGCACCATTCAAGCACAAATATCCCCTCACGATTTTCTTGAAAATATTTACAGGAGATCCAGATCAAGACTCACCCCCTATAATGGTTGGGCAAGAGTGGGTCTCTGTCATGCCAATAATAGATAACCCTTACTATATGATTGCATGAAGTGTCTATCCTGGGAACAATGGGGCTTACTTGTTCATTCATTAAAGAGGTAGGGTGTGTTAATTTCTGGTATATATTAACCCGATAGGAGAATGACACACTTGTAGTTACATTGTACAGAAGCTGAAGGAGTTCAAATCCCAAAGCGGTGATCTAAGAGCGAGAGTTCTATAGAAAGTTGTAGCCAAGAAAGGGTCTTGTAAACAGAGGGAACTACTATAGGTACTAAGAAACCTGTGCCAAAACCCTTTGCGGAGACCCTTGCCATTCATCCAGGTGAAGACCAAAAATCTAATAGACCAACTTAGTGGCCTATTTATAGTTGATGTCGTGGGTGAAGGGTAACAACCGCTTACATGAACAATTGAAGCCGATTTTGAAAATTTGGGGGGAGAATTTAATAATTTTAAATTTCAATGATTTTCTTTCATAATTATTTTCTCTAAGAATAAATATTTTAAATATTTTTTGGGTGTATAAATACACTCTTGGTTATTTTCTATAGTTGTTGGGTATTTTATGTATATAAAGTTGTAGCATTGCACATACACTGCAAGGACCAAATTCGAGACTAACTACAAGTGGATATGGAACATTCAAAAAAATGGCAGGACGGGGCATTCAAAATAGGTATTTCATCCAAAATGTATTGAATTTTTAACACCTAATACCTAGTGATAATGATGCATAATGGCACATGAATGTTTATATGAACATGTAATATTGTAACAACCAACATGCCTCATTCTATCCAAATTGTTGGGAAAAATACTGAGAGGGGGGGTGAATCAGTATTTACTGCATATTCAAAACTTTTACTTTTTCTTGCTTCTAAAACCCATACGCTACTTTCCTAAAACAGACTCGCGTATACTTCAGTATAAATTATAGAGCCAATTTTATTGCGCATACGCGCTTTTTCTTCAGCGAAGCCGCGTATATACGCGCTTCTTTTGCGGCGAACTAGCGTATAGATCTTCAACTATTATAGAGCAGCATACTTCTTCAGATCAGATATTCAGTTCAGATTTACCCTTTTTCTTCAGACAGATGTTCGCCTCATCTCAGATCTAGGCCTTCCATGAACAGATCTAGCAGATATAAGTACAATACAGATCTAGATCCCCTTATTCATCACTCCTTCATTGGTGCATCATACATTCAGATCTTTCATTCAACTGTAACCCTTTCCATTCAGATATACTCCAGAGAGAAGTATTCATTCAAGCTCAGACATCTTGCGCCCACACTCATGTTTTTCACAGTGAAATTCTTCTCCTTATATAGGTTTACCCAATTTCAATACCATGAGCCAAAACCACATTACTTCCGATGGTATTCCTGGACGGGGTCATTTAGAAGAATCATTACCCAATACAATGGGTCAATACCATGGTGGTTACCCCTGGTTTTTCATTTTAAGAGCGCTTTTTCCCATACGCGACTTGGCACGTTGATTCTCGCGTGCATACGCGACTTCCCCTAGGCAAATCCGCGTATTCCTAGAGACATACTCTTTTCATCAAGATTTAGCACATGCTGAAATCCTTTCTTCATTTCCTTCTGTACACACTGTAGATACATCAGATTTACTCCATCAAGAACATATTCTATCAAGCACAACTTCATCAAGTAAGTTGCCATCATCTTCATCAAGAGGGTTGCCTTTCAAGAACAACACTCATCATCATATTGCTAACAAACGTCATTTACCAAGTCCATTACGTCAAGAATAACTTCATCAGGTGGATTGCCATCAAGGACAACACATGTCAACAGTCGTATGCCTTCATCTTCATTCAGTGGGTTGCCATCAAGGACAACACTCTGCATCATATTGCCAACAATCTCCCCCTTTGGACTTGATGGCAACCACGATGGTGTTTGGTTACCACAACAGATAGGTACATTAAGAATACAATGACACCATTCAAACACCATGTCACTCTCCCCCTTTGACATCAAGGGCAAAGGGCTGATCAAAAACCAACATACTCTCCCCCTTTTCTCCTCATGTGGAAGAAGCATTCTGCAGATCTGATATGTACAGAAGTGACCAAGCTCCCCCTGAGTTCATGCTGAATATTCAAACATATATTCCAATGAAGTACATGACTCTATGAACTTCCTATCACCAAAGACTCATACTTACATCAAATATCCAACCAAGTGGATTTACATATGAGACTCAAGTACCCAACCAAGTGGGTTTACAAAAATTGACTCAGCTACCCAACCAAGTGGGTTTACAACTTTGACAAGTCCTTACATGATTGAATATTATAATTTTACATCATGGGTCTCAACATGACCTTTTCATCAAAATACAAATATGAATATTCATAACCAACACCAGAAAGTCCTCAAGAAAGAGAACATATTTCAGAACCATCATAATGCCAACAATGCATTATACTCAGCAAAGCTAATGCTCCCCCTGAAACTGTGCATCCAAGCATCCTTTTCATATGACTAAGGCTCCCCCTTAGTTTGTGCATCCTGAACAATGTCACCAACAAATCATCAAGGCATCTTTATCAAAACATTAGAGAAAGAATTATGAGAACTGGAACTCCACCAGAGATACCAAACAGTATCAGAGATACCAAGCAGCACTGCAGCTGTGCTGAAGAGAGCTGACTCCAAACAGAAAAATGTCAGCAATCATACATACGCGGTTTTCTGTGCATGAACTCGCGTATATACGCGACTGTGTTTCAGGAAACCCGCGTATCCAATACCATCTTCTAAATTTATGCAGATTTGTTCTTTTGACTGGCAGAGAACACTCCCAGCTTCTGTCTTAGATACTCGAATGCTTCCCTGGGCAGAGGTTTGGTAAAGATATAAGCAACTTGTTCTTTGGAGGGAACATACTCCAACTTCACCTTTTGCTCAAGCACTTGTTCACGTAAGAAGTGATACTTGATGGGAATGTGCTTTGTCTTCGAATGCATAACAGGATTCTTTGAAATACTGATGGCACTTGTATTGTCACACTTAATGGGGACAGGAGGTGTACATTTGATTTGAAAATCTTGTAAGGTTTGCATCATCCAAAGGAGTTGAGTGCAACAAGATGCTGCAGCCACATATTCTGCTTCTGCTGTAGATAAGGCAATAGAATTTTTCTTCTTGCTGAACCAAGATACTAACCGAGGTCCCATATAGAATGCACCACCACTAGTGCTTTTCTGATCATCAACACTTCCAGCCCAATCTGCATCAGTGTAAGCATGAAGAGTAAGATCAGCATTCTTTGGATACCATAGACCAAGGTCTTGAGTTCCTTGAAGATATTTGAAAATTATTTTAACAGCCTGAAGGTGAGACTCTTTTGGATTAGCTTGGAATCATCCAAAAATCCCAACTGCATGCATAATGTCTGGTCTAGTTCCAGTGAGATAAAGTAGACTTCCTATCATTGATCTTTATTCTGGTTGATTCACCGTGGGAGAATCATCATGAGAACTGAGATTGCATCCGGTTATCATTGGTGTACTTACAGGTTTGCATTCTTCCATGCCATACTTCTTCATAATTTGCTTAAGATATTTTGCTTGTGATAGGAATATACCATCTGTAGTTTGATGCACTTGTAAGCCAAGAAAGAATGTTAGTTCTCCAAGTAAGGACATTTCAAATTCTTGCTGCATGACAGAAGAAAATTTTTGACTCAAAGATTCTTCATTACTCCCAAAAATGATATCATCAACATATACAACCACAATCAACAGTTTATTATTTTCAACTTTTGTGTATAAGTTGCTATCAGCAGACCCCTTTGAAAATCCTTGTTGATGAAGATATTTGTCAAGACGATAATACCAAGCCCTTGGAGCTTGTTTGAGACCATAAAGAGCCTTTTTAAGTCTACAAACAAGATTTGCATCATTTCCCAAAATGAATCCTTCTGGTTGTTCTATATATACTTCTTCTTCTAGATCACCATTAAGAAAAGCAGATTTAACATCCATTTGATAGACTTTGATTTGTTGATAACTTGAAAAAGCAAGAAACATTCTTATGGCTTCAAGTCTAGCTACAGGAGAAAAAGTTTCTTCAAAGTCTATACCTTTTTGTTGAGTATACCCTTTGCAGACCAATCTAGCTTTGTTTCTTACAACATCCCCATTCTCATTTAACTTGTTCTTAAAAATCCATTTAGTTCCAATGACATTTTTGTCATGTGGTCTTGGTACCAATTCCCAAGTGTCATTCTTTTCAATTTGATCAAGCTCTTCATTCATGGCTTGCCTCCAACATTCATCTTTGCTAGCTTGATTGACATTGTGTGGTTCAATTGTGGATAGAAGTGCCAGATGTTTAGAAGATCCCACAAGAGTTCTCCTTGTTCGTACACCTGATTCCTTGTCACCCAAAATTTGAGATTCAGGATGATTCTTTTGCACATATCTGGATGGAGCTTTTTCAGATAGATCATCTTCAGGTTCTTCATTGGATCCATTGTCTATATCACTTGATGTAGAAGGACATAGGTCACCATCATCTTCTTTTGTTGTTTGTTTTTCTTCTTTAGGAGCTGCAGGAGACTCATCAATAATAACATCAATACATTCAACAATCTTTCGAAGCCTTTTATTGTAACATTTGTATGCTTTGCTTGAAGATGAGTAACCAAGAAATATCCCTTCATCTTATCTAGGTTCAAACTTGCCAAGCTTTTCATCATTATTTTTGATAAAGCATTTACTTCCAAAAACTCTAAAATGCTTCACAGATGGAGAATTACCATACCAGAGTTCATATGGAGTTTTGTCACTATTTACCCGAACATGAGCCTTGTTGAGAATGTTGGCTGCTGTATGTGATGCTTCTCCCCAGAACATGTCAGGAGTTCCAGAATCATCGAGCATAGCTCTAGCCATTTGTTGAATTTTTCTATTCATTCTTTCTGCTACGCCATTTTGTTGTGGAGTACCCGCTACAGAGAATTGTCTTTTTATGCCATGTTGTTCACAAAATTCAAAGAATTCATTTGATGTATATTCTCCTCCTCGATCAGATCTAAGACACTTGATTTTTAGATCTAATTCATTTTCAACTAAAGCTTTGAAGATCTGAAATTTTTCAAATGCTTCATCTTTGTGTTTAATGAGCCCGATCCAACACATTCTAGAGTAATCATCAATAAATAAAATATAGTATTCTTCCCCACATGGTGAATTTTTCCTCATAGGTCCACATATGTCAGTATGAATGAGTTCAAGAGGCTCACTTGATGATCCTTCTTTGGCATTAAATCGTACTCTGGTCTGCTTACCGAATTGACAAGATTTGCATATGATATTTTCTGGTAGATTAATATTGGGAAGACCATGAACAGCTTGAAGTCTGCTTGCTTTGTTGATTTGAGAGAAGCTCAGATGCCCCAGCCTTCTATGCCATAGCCAATTTTCTGAAGACTTGCTTAAGTAACATTGATCTATGTCGTTCAGTACATACAGGTTGCTAGGATTTCTTTTTCCTTTTATAATGATTTTACCTGTATCAAGATCATGAACCACACACTCCTTTGAACTAAAGACCACTTCTGTTCCTTGATCACACATTTGACTTACACTTAACAAGTTATGCCTTAATCCATCCACATACATGACATCATTAGCCTTCACCTTTTCTTTTAGAAATACTGACCCTTTTCCTTTAATTACAACAGGAGTATCATTTCCAAATGTAACTTTCTTTTCCTTTTCTAGAGCATTATATGTAAGAAGTTTGCTTTTGTCACCTGTCATGTGTCTTGAGCACCCACTATCAATGTACCATTGATTTTCTTCACCTTCTGCAAATAATTCTATCCCACAATTTTCAACCTGTAATTCTTTCTTTTTCCATACTTTAGAGCTTGAGGAAACATGTTCATTTGGCTGGACCTTGCTCCTGCATTCAGATTCTTCATGACCAAAGTTATTGCAATAAGTACATTCAACTTCATTTTGAAGAGGAGAAAAGTTGTTATAGGTGTTCTTATTTGGTTCAATATTCATCCTTTTCTTTCTTGCTTCTCTTGTCATGATGGTTTTATATGCAACACATTGAACAACTTTATGACGAAAATTGTGACATGAGAAACATTGTCCATTGAAGTAGAAATTTCTGCGATCATGAAATCTTCTATTTGAATTTACCTGTTGGTTGTTGCTTCTTTGAGGGATCTCCCTGTTAGTGATCCTTGATTTGAGATGACCATGCTTTACCTGTAAAGATCCTTTGTTCCCTTGCTGAGTGGCTGAGTGAAGAGAACCAGTTGTGACTGCTTTCAGATAATTTGGTGCTAAAGTCTGGGAAGATTCCCCAGTATATCCAAGACCTGTTTTTACAAGAGAAGACCGTTGTGTCTTGATAATCTCATCTAAGGTTTCTGAACCTTTAGCAAATCTAAGATTGAGAGTCTTCACTTTCTCATTATCTTTCCTTAGACTTACTACTTCACACTCCAATTCCTCAATGCGTTTTTCCTTGGCTTCAAGCTGATTTTCAAGAGTCTCTATGATTATGTTCTTTTCTTCTAGGCTTACTTTGAGTTGATTGCTTTCTTCAAGAAAATCATTGTCCTCTAGAGCATCCACAAAAGTATCCTTTTCTTCTCTTTGTTCAAAGGCCATGAGAAGTCTAAAGTCTTCTTCACATTCTTCCTCACTATTAGATGATCCATCACTGTCTTCATTAGTGTAATAACTTTTTCTTGTGCTAGATCGATTCTTATTCCTTTTTGCTACTTCTTTTCCTTTAGCCGAAGTTTCTTTATAAGGACACTTTGCAGCATAATGACCAACTCTTCCACAATTGAAACATTTGAAAGGAAGCTTACCTTTGAACTTTCCGGTACCTAGTTGAAGTCTTCTCACAAAATTTGCTTCTTCTTCTTCTTCAGATATATAGCTGGATTCTTTGACAACTTCCTTTTCTTTTCCTTTTGCATATGCCTTAAAAGCAGCTTCTTTGATTTGAGAAGGGCCTCCTTGCCTCATTTCAAAAGCAGTCAGAATACCATGTAATTGAACAATAGTAAGAGTTTGCAAATCTTGCCTTTCTTCAATAGCTGAAACTTTAGAGTCAAATTTTGAAGTCAAGGATCTTAAGACTTTTTCAACCAAAGTAGTATCGGTTATGGTTTCACCCAAATTTCTCATCCGATTTACAATATCATCTAGACAAAGAAAGAAACTGGCAACATTTTCATCACTATGCATCTTCAAATTTTCATATTCGATTCTAAGAGTTTGGAGTTTTGCATTTTTTACCTTTGTATCTCCTTCATAGCTTAGAATGATTTTTTCCCATATCTCTTTTGCTGAATGTAGCTGCATCACTTTAGCAAATTCTGATTCAGACATGCTTCCTAATAAGACATTCACTTCTTTGGCATTGATTTCATACTTCTTTCTTTCAGTAGCATCAGTAGGAATACTTGCCGGGTATTGATAACCTTCTTCCACGATTGCCCATACATCTGCACCAAGAATTTGCAGATATGATTTTGTTCGTACCTTCCAGAATATCAGATTGCTTCCATTGAATATAGGTGGCTTTATAGACATTACTCCTTCTTGACTTCCCATTGCGACGGATCTCCTTCAAGCGATCAAGCTTCTGCAGAAGTACCTCCTCTGATACCAATTGTTGGGAAAAATACTGAGAGGGGGGGTGAATCAGTATTTACTGCATATTCAAAAATTTTACTTTTTCTTGCTTCTAAAACCCATACGCTACTTTCCTGAAACAGACTCGCGTATACTTCAGTATAAATTATAGAGCCAATTTTATTGCGCATACACGCTTTTTCTTCAGCGAAGCCGCGTATATACGCGCTTCTTTTGCGGCGAACTAGCGTATAGATCTTCAACTATTATAGAGCAGCATACTTCTTCAGATCAGATATTCAGTTCAGATTTACCCTTTTGCTTCAGACAGATGTTCGCCTCATCTCAGATCTAGGCCTTCCATGAACAGATCTAGCAGATATAAGTACAATACAGATCTAGATCCCCTTCTTCATCACTCCTTCATTGGTGCATCATACATTCAGATCTTTCATTCAACTGTAACCCTTTCCATTCAGATATACTCCAGAGAGAAGTATTCATTCAAGCTCAGACATCTTGCGCCCACACTCATGTTTTGCACAATGAAATTCTTCTCCTTATATAGGTTTACCCAATTTCAATACCATGAGCCAAAACCACATTATTTCCGATGGTATTCCTGGACGGGGTCATTTAGATGAATCATTACCCAATACAATGGGTCAATACCATGGTGGTTACCCCTGGTTTTGCATTTTAAGAGTGCTTTTTCCCATACGCGACTTGGCACGTTGATTCCCGCGTGCATACGCGACTTCCCCTAGGAAAATCCGCGTATTCCTAGAGACATACTCTTTTCATCAAGATTTAGCACATGCTGAAATCCTTTCTTCATTGCCTTCTGTACACACTGTAGATACATCAGATTTACTCCATCAAGAACATATTCTATCAAGCACAACTTCATCAAGTAAGTTGCCATCATCTTCATCAAGAGGGTTGCCTTTCAAGAACAACACTCATCATCATATTGCTAACAAACGTCATTTACCAAGTCCATTACGTCAAGAATAACTTCATCAGGTGGATTGCCATCAAGGACAACACATGTCAACAGTCGTATGTCTTCATCTTCATTCAGTGGGTTGCCATCAAGGACAACACTCTGCATCATATTGCCAACACAAATCCCATATATAATCTTGTAGGTGTAAGATTTTTGGAGGTAAAGGGATCCTGCTATCAATTTTTTTGGACATGAACTGAAAAAAATGAACCTTCTGAATGCCTCCATTAATGAGACATAAATTCTTTGTCTTGAAAATTCTAGGTCCTCCCAAACAAATATAATCGGAATACTTAAACACTTGGATAGTAACTTTCTAACCTCATGAGAAGCTTTCGTAGAATCTTCTCCCTGTGATGCTTAAACAACATCGCGATGGTGCTGAAAATTTTACCACCATCTTAGGTCCATTTTAATTGCAAATCTACCAAGTGTGGAGAGGGATCAAATCGCTTTTATTTTATTTTTATTTATTTTGACCGAATCAAAATGTTAAACATGACATTAAAATATATCTATTGTACCTAGCTGGAGAAAATTTCTTTTTAATCAAACATTGTTCAAAGTGGAATACCTCCTACACAGTTGAAAGATGCAAAATAGGAACTTCCTTTGACAATGCACACCCACAAATAGACTCCATGTTCATTTACTTTATCAAAAGAAAAAGTCATTAGGGAAAAAATATTGTTCTATGGTGAATAATTCAACATGTTACTAGGAAGGTATATCATTATTGCAAGGGGCATTGTGCTCTCAAGAATCTCTTGTAATAAGCTATAAACTTGACACATAAAAGTAATGGGAAATACACCAACGCTTGAACTAGAAAAATATTGAACTCAAATATTTCATTAAAATCCTCAGGGCTATTTTAATGGGAAAGTGATAGAAATAAAATGCATCAAGAACCAAAATGATACGGGGTCCCTTATCAAAACTCAAGTCCCATTAAAATAGCCCCATGCCACTAAATAGCCAACGACAGGTTCAATTAAAACCCTTGTAGCTTTGTGATTTGAAATTTTTTTATTTCCCCATAAGCACTCTTGATTTGATGGGCCACTTGCTTGGATGAGTATATGTTCCTTAGAAGAGTGTTGTGTCCCTTACTAGTTAGATCCCCCACAAAAAAAAGCAAGGCTAAGCCTTTTAACTCACAATAGAATTGTCATGACACTGATGTTGAAAACACATCCCCAAGAAATCCGTATCCCATTGATTTTTTCATGACTAGTCAATTGTGATATTTCTTTCCAAACTAAATTAACTAAAGGGGAAAGGACAAAAATGATCCATCGTTTCAATAACAAACATAAAATCCTTGGAAAATATACTTCATGTGATTACAGGCTGTCAAAACTTAGCTCAACACAAATGCTACTAGAAGTAGACTTTGAAAGGCATTGAGTGATTTTAGTAGATTAATTAATGTCTGTATAATTGATATCAGGTCAATATACATATAAACAAAAGTATACAAATGGCATGGAGGAATTACTTAAATATTGAGAAATGGGCATCAACCTTATTTTGTGAAGTAATGCAAAAGAAACCTTAGTTTGTGAATTAGAAATTTTCCCTAAGTCGGGCCTTTAACAACAGTATGACCATAATTCAATATAATATAAACATTTTATGATATCACTGGATATAATTTTTTGTGATCTGTAAATTCAAAATATGTTGAACATTTGGAGGATAGAGATTTAAGTAATGGGTAAGTATAAAAACATGGATGTTGATAAACAACACTGGTGTAATAAGGAATAAGATCCACATATCATATACGTTTCTGGGTAATTGGAATGGTAATCACTTTCTTCCTTCTTCACCCTTCCTCCTAATCTTGCTTGTTTTAGGACACCATGAAATTCATTAACCCAGCCATTGCAAATCCCTGCATCTAAGAAATATAGTTAAAACAATGACACTTCTGAGAAGCATCCAAATATAATAATATAGCTTTAGTCTTTTTCCCTCGTGTGCATTATTCAATCCTTGCTCTTATTTTTCCTTTTTATATAAATATTGAGAGAGAAAAGATATGAGGAAATTTCATTTGACATTTTCTTTTGGGCATGATGGACAAAATTCGAGGAAATATGGAAATGAAATCACATGATAGAGTTAAGGGATTAAGATTCATGCAACCATGAGCGCTTAACCTCCTCCCCTTGATAAAATTAACTAGGCCAAAAAAACATTTACAATACCAAAAATAAATTTGATCTTCAATGCTTGATAGATTTAAAATAGCCTAATATAATTTAAAATAAATTTTAAATCATTTTAGAGGATAAATGAAGGAGGAAAGTGAAGGGTCTATTCTAGTGGCTCATTGGATGGTTCCTATAATCATTGATAAAAGGGTAGGCTATCATATATAATTTTCAGTCAACTCGTAAATGGAAACTCCAATCAAACAATAATGAATTATCATTAGCATTTACTCGAATGTCGTTAGTATCTGATCTTTTGAATAGGAATGAAATGCCATAACCTGAGGTTTACCATCCAAAAATAAAATTTTGATTTAAGTATGATAATTAATTTACTATAAAAAAATAAGAGCCAACATCCCAAAATTCAAATAGAAAATCCTACAGTTAATTTAGGTAATAATAGTTTCTAGTTCCTCATACATCAAGACCACTCAAGAGGCATGAGATCCTTGAAACACACATAACCTCACAAGGTAAAACTAATGTGATTCATCACCAGTGACCAAACTAATCAACTTTGGCATCAAATATTTCATGACCAAAAATTTCAATACCAATCATGAAAGGAAAAACAAGTCAGTGAAAGCAGGTATTGTTGAGGACCACACCAAGGCTAAATCATCAAAAGAATTGGCCAATGCACCACCTGTAAATGGACCATTGATCTACCCTCAGGATAATTTAGTCAAACCAATAGAAACCGATAGATCATTTTCAACCATCAATAATCATCCTCTTAAACTAATGTTAGGGATGAATAGTGTTCTAGCCTAAGTTCAACGAAAAAGTATCAATCTAAATAGAAAAATATGACTCAATATCGACTAAGCCTACACATATACATTGTATATTTGACCATTTTGGCCTTTATCATATAGTCATTAGTAGGCACAACTATTTATTTTATATTTTTGTTTTGTGTGGTTCTTAAGCGGGGACATTGCAGGTATGGCAACTCATTTCCAATTACATTAGCTTTATTTGGACTATCATCAATATTGGTATGGTTTCATGTTCAATTTGGACCTTATTCATTAGAAAGAAGACATGTATGGTTTTATTTCTACCTTCATTGGTAGATAGCATGCCAAAAAACCCTTTTCATCAAGGATTGATGTGTGGGATTAATGTACAAGGGAATGGTTATCTTCGTGTGATATTAATTGTACTCATAACCTTCAAGATATTGGTCATTAGGCTTTCATGGCATTGTATCAGATGATTCTTGATGAGAGTTCACTTATATCACTCAGGATTCATGATAATGTGGTCAACCTCTCAAAATCCCTATATACTCCAACACAGTAGATAAAGGTGCCTGAATTACAATAGTCGCAAAGAAACATGTTGCATATTTTCTAGAACCATTGTTCCTAAGTGCTTCTATACTAGTACTATATGTTTACATTTAAATTTAAATTGCATATCCTCAACTTGGGCTTATTTATTCGCAGGACCTTGAATTAGGATTCGGTGGCTACAATGTTTGAATCTAAAAGCCCTCCCTAACAATATTGAAATATATTATTATAGTTCATTGTTTTCAACTTAGGATCAAATGGACATTGTGCCCTAACTTGATAAAAAAATATCCCAAAATTACACCAATTATTCCATGAAAAATGCAAAATTTTAGCTAGTTATGGCTTCTAATTGCAAATTCAAGATGATAATCATAGAGACCTTGATGTAGAATTTTCTTTAAACCATTGAAACAAAGTGGCAAATACTCATCTATAGAATTCATATGATGATTATTTTCGGTAACCTAATGGGAAAACCATCAAATCGAAGGGGAAAATACTCATCTTTAGAATTCATCAGATGATTATTTTCTGTAACCCAAGGGGAAACTTGAGGTCATCTAGTATCCACACATTTACCTATACAAGTTCTCATGCTTCCTTGAGGAAAAGAATTAAAACAAATAGGGAAAGGAAAACAAAGAGTTTATTTAGAACATGGTTTTGGTGTTTTTCAAAGTTTCTTTATGTTGGTTTTTTTATTAGAAGATGATATGGTAAGTATTACTGTAATATTTGTATAATTAATGTGTTATTTAGTGCTTAGGAAATCAAGTCATTGATTTTAGTGGATTTTTAAGATAAAAATAAATAAATTCAAGGTTTGAATAATGAAGTTGTTTTTTTTTACGATGAATTGTATTTATATAGTTGTTGAAATTAGTTGGCTAAATTTTTCTACCATGTCAAGATGTCTGCATGGAAAATTTTATAAATACCCCTATATGGGTTGAGAGAAGGAGTTAGATGGTTGAATAGTGAAACATTGGGGAAATATTTGGTTGAACGGTGATCATATTGCTATTGATACGATGTATGGATCATAATTTATATGAGGGGGAAAATGGTTTTCAGTGCTAGTGATCTAGTCGCACAAAAGACCCCATAAATTTGCGCTCTGGGATATCTCCCAAATTCAATAAGTAATCCAAAGTGAAAGGATTCATTGCTGATTAGGTAACAATAGAAACAACTCTCTAGTATTAAACTTTAGAGACAAAGGGTATTCAAAATTTTAACATTGCAAATGGAATCAGATACCCCTTTGTCTCTAAAATTTAACACTGCATATGGATTCAGAGACACCTGTAGTGAAATGTAACACTTCGGTATCAAAATTGAAATTTTCCATTTTTGGACTGACACAAATAAAAATTACTAACATAAATGACTAATTCATATACTTTTTGTACTTGTTATTTGGTCATATTTTTATTCTTGGACTATAATATTCATTTATGTTAATCATTATTAATTTTGTCACTAATAATCAAGTCATATATTTTAGTCCTAGACTAAATTAGTCATTTAACTTAGTCACTTTTAGTTTAGCCACTTATTATATAGTCATATATTTTATCCCTAGACTAAATTATTCGTTTAAGTTAATCATTTTTAATTCATTCACATAAAATTGCTCAAATTTAGTAGTAATTCACTTGAAATAATTGCGGTGACTAACGTTTTTAGTCACTAATTTCATCATTTTCTACTAGTGTAGCTTTGTTGACTTAACAAGTCAAGAAGGTTGGTAATATGGAAATGTTTTTAAAAGTAGAATGGTTCTGTGTAAATACGGGAAATCCAAGAGAAATTTCTTTTCATCTTCAACCCTCTCAATATTGCAAAGGGAACAAATTCTTTCACCCCAAGGTGTTTTGGGAATAAACGAATGCTCAGTTTCACTTTGAAGCTCATGAGAATTAGTTCTAACAATCAATATTAAGAGAATTAATGTTAAAAATAATAATACATAATAAATTAATATTGTAATGTGATGAACAAACCTGATGTCTTAAACTGAAAAACATGAACCTACATGACCTTATGATAAGAATATCCCCACAACACATTTAGCATAACCCTTCACTCTTCATTGACACCATATTATGGTGCAATACAAGGAAACCTAACATCATGTGACAAACATATCCTAACATTATAATGTGATGGAAATTACCTAATGTCACATTGTGACATACAAAACCCTTTGTTGCAGCGTATATATAAAATCACAACATCACAATGTGATGAACATAGCTCAATGTTGCAATCTGACCAACCTAATTTGACATTGAAATATTGCAAATGTATTCCAATGTCGCAATATGAAGAACATAATACACCATCAGATTGTGTTCAACAAAATCATATATGGAAACATGGTCAATCATATACAACATGCTCAAACATGGACAACCATGGTGCACCATGTTGAAAATGTAACTAATGTCGGTCTTCATAATGTATTGTAATAATTTATTATATTTTTATTGTAGTTAAAGTGTGTTATTCATACTTATAGAGTCAAAGAGAGCCAAATAAAAATGCACTTGAGTTATGTCCCATTTGAGAATTTGTAAGAAAATTATTTTGAATTTTATAATCAATCAAAGTCCACCAAAATAGTCAATGTTGGCCCTCCTTAGAACAAGTCAGCTTGGTCCTCCATGAGCCACCTATTCAACCTCCTAGACAACTATATATTAGAAGCAAGTTCAACCCAACTGAAGATCATTCATTTGACCATCAAGATACATCTGAAATGGAAAAATAAGAGGAGTCAAAAGAGAGAGAAGTACAAAGTCAAAAGTAATAAGAAAAATCCAATTTAACCGAAATTTTGAACTTGGAGTAACTTGCATGTGTGATTGTTATTTCTGTGAAAAGGGACGAATTTTTCTAAGGTTACCATAGGTTCGAATTTAGGCCTCCCAAGTCTATAGATCTAAAATTTCATAGTGTTGACCAAATTTGGATAGTTTGACCATTATTTGACTTTGACAAGAGTTGACCATATTTGGAGGTGACTTGGATGAGGGTTGGAATTGAAATTTTGGTGGAAGTTTTAGGTCTTAGTCTTGGTCTTGGATATGTCATTTTATCTCATTTTATAAGAGAACAATTGATGGGTTTTCCCCCTTGTGGGGTTTTTCCCTAGCTTGGAGCCTAATTTTTGTGTCTCTTATCTCTTTGCTTTCTCTTGACATACTGAACATTTGTATAATTTCTTGATGAATAGCACCTAAAATTAATAAGAAAACATTAAACATTCACAATTAATTACCAAGTTAAGATCAATCAAGCCTAAACCTACTAACATTTTGTTTTTCAACATGGTTTCAGAGCTAAGGAAGATCGAAGCAACATGTTTGAGGCATAAGTTTGATTCCTTTGGTGACTTGAACAAGGTTCTATGGAAATTGCCAAAGTATGCAACACATATCTAAATATCTTTGATGGCTTGATAAACTTTTATGACTCCTATCCAAATTTTGTGGTAACCCTATACAAAAGAAAAAATATGTGATATTTTTCTGAGGCTTGAGAGTGAGTTTTAGAGGCACGTATTAATGAAAAGTTCCTATGAAATATTATGTCTCTGAAATGAAAGTATTATAACTCTATGTGATGCAATTTTCCATAGTAATATATCTCTCTATGATACAAGTTCACTTTGAAGCTCATGAGAATTATTTCTAACAATTAATATTAAGAGAATTAATGTTAACAATAATAATACATAATAAATTAATATTGCAATGTGATGAACAAACCCGATGTCATAAAATGACAAACATGGACCTACATGACATTATGATAAGAATATCCCCACATCACATTTAGCATAACCCTTCACTCTTCATTGACACCATATTATGGTGCAATCCAAGGAAACCTAACATCATGTGACAAACATATCCTAACATTATAATGTGATGGACATTACCTAATGTCACATTGTGACATAGAAAACCCTTTGTTGCAACGTATGTATAAAATCACAACATCACAATGTGATGAACATAGCTCAATGTTTCAATCTGACCAACCTATTTTGACATTGCAATATTGCAAACGTATTCCAATGTCGCAATGTGATGAACATAATACACCATCCGAATGTGCTCAATAAAATCATATATGGAAACATGGTCAATCATACACAACATGCTCAAACATGGAAAACCATGGTCCACCATGTTGAAAATGTAACTAATGTCGGTCTTCATAATGTATTGTAATAATTTATTATATTTATTATTATATTTTTATTTTAGTTAAAGTGTGTTCTTCATACTTATAGAGTCAAAAAGAGCCAAATAAAAATGCACTTGAGTCATGTCCCATTTGAAAATTTTTAAGAAAAGTATTTTGAATTTTATATTCAGTCAAAGTCCACCAAAATGGTCAATGTTGGCCCTCCTTCGAACAAGTCATCTTGGGCCTCCATGAGCCACCTATTTGTCCTCCTGGACAACTATATATTAGAGTAAATTTCAATCCAATTGAAGATCATTCATTTGACCATCAAGATACATCTGAAATCAAAAAAAAAAAAAAAAAGAGGAGTCAAGACGAAAATTCTAAGTTTGACCAAAATTTTGAACTTGGAACAACTTGCATGTGTCATTGTTATTTCTATGAAAAGGTACAAATTTTTCGAAGGTTACCATAGGGTTAAATTTCAGCCTTCCAATATAGGTCTAAAATTTTAGAGTGTTGACCAAATTTGGATAGTTTGACCATTATTTGACTTTGACAAGACTTGACCATATTTGGAGGTGACTTTGATGAGGGTTGGACTTGAAATTTTGGTGGAAGTTTTAGGTCTTAGTCTTGGTCTTGGATGTAATATTCCCAATTAGCAGCAGCTAATTGGAAATATTAATTTCGACTAATTTTTCCTTTATAAAGTTAAAATATAAATAAAGTGGGTGAAAAGGAGAATATAACCCACTTAGGATAAAACGCACTCCCTAAATTCACTAAGGAGATATAATGTTGTAACCAAGGGGGGGCGCTGAATTGGGCATGCAGCAAAGGGGTATTACCATGGTATCGTGGGTGGAGGTGCACGCAACCAAGGGATATTACCGCGGTATCGTGGGTGGAGGCGGCCGTAGGTTTCGGGAACGGCCAACGCTATATAAAGAATATATTTTCCTCATTCTGACATCATTGGAGTTTATGCATTTGAAGCTGGTCATTGCGACTTTGAGCACGTTGGTTGTTTGGCCGATCTGCAGCATTGTTTAGCGCATTGAGTGTCTCCGTTCGGAGATCTCGCCCTCAGCCCCGGGGGACTTCGAGTGCCTGCTCGGGTGAGGTAGTTCCATCAGTGCTTTTGTAGGAGAATCGATCAACTGTATTTGTGGAGGAGCAGCGCGTCTATTGGTTGCGCGGAATCCGTGGAGGAGCAGCGCATCTATTGACTGCGTAGTCCTGAGTAGGAGGACGCAGTCCATATTGGGAATTTCTGGATCAACAGTGATCATATTATTAAGGATCCAGACAGTGGCGACGTAAACAGTGGGAGGAAAGCACAGATCCATAAGGAGGAATTTCGAGACAGCCGTTTTCAGCAGCTGGAACGCAGATCTGATACACAGCCATTCCATGCAGCGTTCTGATAGTAGATTTTAAATTTCCTTATGCAATTTTAGGTGTATCTCTTTGATCACCTATTGTACTTCCCTATATTTATCAGTATAATAAAATGGCTCAGTGTTCTCTTGGTATTTATTGAGTATATGTGCATGCTTTATATACACACTATTGCATGTTTGCATTACTGTTATTTCTTCCCTTTGCATTTCGATTTCTGTACCACTTATTTGTTTTCCATTGTATGTTTGCATTACTGTTATTTCTTCCCTTTGCATTTCGATTTTTGTACCACTTGTGTGTTTTCCCCCACACTCTTAGACAGAGTCTGGAAAGGGCCAGATAGCCTCCAGATCTCATCCTCTTTTCAGAGGTGAAATATCTGGTAAATGTTGTCCCAGTCCATCTCTGGTCAGATTTTGTTGTGTTTTAAATATATCCCTGAAAAGGGATATTAGAGTGGTATCAGAGCATAGATCTGGCTCAGCCTGTGGAGCTAGTAGTCTATGTCATCGGAAGAAAAACCCTACATTTTCCACAGAGGTATGAAGTATAGAGATATTGAGCGTAGAACACCTATGGAGAGGGAGACTGTGTTCAAGTAGTGGACGCAGAACAGGAGGAGCATGTGGTAGAAGCAGAGCAGGGAGAGCCGATGGCGGAGGATAGCGATGCAAAATAGTTTGGGGAAGCACTCCTCAGATTAGTGCAGGATCTGGCGAGGCAAATAGAGGTGATGGGCTAGAGATTCACGGCTATGGAAGCTAGACAATGTGAAATCCCAAAGGGTTTCCAGGTTGGTGAGGGGTTAGGCACATCTCGTCATTTGTAGGAGAAGGTTGTCACTCCCATTCGTGCTACTATGCCCACTTTTTTGAGTGCAGATACTGGGGCAGGAGCACAGGAGGAACTAGAGTCTGACCGCATAGGTGATTATTTTGCTGAGTACCAGGAAACTAGGCAGGAGTTCAGGGATGCCATTTTATTCAAAGACTTTTCTCTGATCAAGCGAGACAACAGACCCCGCGACCATCACAGAGGACATCGACATTATCATGATGGAGATTATTTCCGCAAATAGCAGTCCATGGGGGAAAAATTCAGAGCGGCTTTTCCCTTCAGAGATTATTGTTAGCTCAGGCAGGATGAAGGAGGAAGGAACAGTGGGGTTCTAGCACGCAGAGTTCAGAGTTGTAGTGTACCACTAGGAGGACACCTTTTCCCACATATGACGGATCCACTGATTTTACAGTTCGAGATCGGGTGGAAAGGTTGGATACCTTTTTCCAACTTGACCGAATAACGGAAGGGGAAGCCATCAAAATGGCTACCTCGCACTTGGAGGATGAGGGCACACAGGATCATGGGGAGCATGTGGATACACCCAGTGAGTCTAAGCCCAAGAAGATCAGAACGTTGAAAAATATGAGTTTATTCTCTTCTATTTTCAGATCCAGAGGAGATGCATCAACCTTTGAGGAGGTCAAGAAGATTGCAGAAAAAGAAGAGGAAGTACCATGCACTTCCTATTCTCATCAAGAAGAAAATATTGAGCATGGAAGATACTTGGATCATCAGATTCTCAGTGATTACCTTGTTGAGTATAGATCTCAACCTAGAGCCTTCAGGGAGACTCTACATTTTCCTCATTTCATCCAGCTGAAGGAAGAGAAGAGACCATGTAGCAGAAAAGAAATCAAAGGCAATAGATTTATGTTTTCTACCTTTGATGGGTCATCTAATGCAAAAACTTGGGTGAGAAAGTTGGAGGCATTTTTCCTACTACATCCTGTAGTAGGGAAAGAAGCTGTTGAAATCTCAGCGCTGCACTTGGAGGGTGAAGCCTGTGACTGGTGGTGCAGCCACTTGAGCCATGCAAGGGTGAAGACTTTTGTAGATTTCACTCACAGGTTGATCCAAACCTTTGATGGAGAAAGAGCAAAGAAAGAAAAGATCACATCACCTCTTGAGGAGGCTTGTCATAACACTGTCACACTCATGGAGGAGCAGCCACATGCATCAACAGTTGGGGCAGCCAACACTTTTGAGGAAGGTACTCTTGCAGTGGTGCAAGAAGTTCCAAATGCACATCAAGGTATGAAAATATTTCCGCATTCCATTGTTGCATCAAATTATTTTAATCAATGTGGAGATTTACTTTTGCATGACCAAGGGTCAAATCCCATTGCTACTATAGAGCAGCTTGGTTGCACTATGTTGTGCAACATGGAAACACTCAAGAACGAATCAAACCATCATTCTCATGAGCCATTGTTGGATTTTACATCACATTGGAGGTTGGGGTTTGAAGCCTTGAAGATTGATGGTAGACATCTTGGAGTAAGAAACCCTTTTTCCCTTCAAGATGACACTTTCTCAACGAGCTCCTCTCAGCTCAAAGAGGAACTTCTACTTTCAGATCCAAGACCTCATTGGTTTTGGAATACTATGGATGAGAGGGAGGTCTCAAGGAGAGATCTCATTAGAACTGCACTTCAACACACCATGGAGTGCAATGATTTTCTTCCTTTCTCACAAGAGTAGATAGAAGATGGAGGACGTCTTAGGATGGATAACATCTCTCATGCTTGTGTTGGAAATTCCTTGATCCATACACATCATGATAGGAGGTTTTTTCCTACCACCTATTTGAGTCTTGATAGGGTCTCACTGATCCTTGATGATGTTGCATTTCAAAATCCCATGAAGTGCAAAGACAGGAATTTGATTTGGGAGGATGGTAGCCCTCATGGGAGGAGTACCAAGATGAGGAGAAGAAGGAGGCATCCACAAGTGATTGAGTGGATGTGGTTGATGAGCAAGGAGCTGGGAGGGTACTTTCAAATTTATGATACCGGGCAGCAGGAGGATTGGTTGCGCTGGTTGCTCTTGAAAGAGTTTGGCCATCAATTGGTAAACACTCTTCTTAAGAGTAGGAGAATGGATACTTACATCATTGAGCAGCATAGAGTATGGATGCATGGTGTCGATATGATACTCATATTATTCATCATGTCTTCATCACATGATTGGTATGATGGAGGTATGGGGAGGCAGCAAAATGTCTTGTTGCTTTGCTTGTTTCCGGGAGAGCAAGAGAAAATTTGCTTTCAAACTTTGCATGATGTTGCAGGAAGAGGAGATGGCATCATCTCTTTGGTCTTTGATGATTTGGGAGCTCTTCCATCTTGGGGAGTATTCCATGTTTGTTGCAGCATTATTAGAGGAATATTTGACAAGGAGCATGTCAAATAAAATAGCTTCGTATTGACAGGAGCTTATTTTCATGAGCTCACAGCGCTGTCACTTTGGAGCAGAGACTTATGGATGAAATGTGCCCAGTGGAAGTATGGAGGATCCATAACCCACAGTTTCCAGGAACATTTCATATTTATTGCTCTTGATGATAAAAGAGGAGATAATGATGATAGACACATCTATCACTATGGCATATTCTTCTTGACTTGGGTTTCCAAGCATGAGGAGGATTATCTTCTTGCAGCACATGGTTCATTCTTATTCCTAGCATGCCAAAACACTATGGAGGACTCATGTATGGACCCATGTACCATCTTCCTTCCAGCATATGGTGAGAAGTTTGTATATACATTCATTGATTTTCACACTCTTACCATTCTTATGCAGTGCATTGCTTCACAAGAGGGCAAGCTTGTCACATTGCTCCATGAGTTGTATTGGGCCAATATACATGATGGAGGCAGCCATCTCTTTTGTGGCCATGGGAAAATGTTTTATCATCACTTGTATGTTCAGTTTATGCACTCTAACATGTATCATATCGGGACATGCATGATTAACCATGTAAGAAGAAACATTTTTCCTTGTACATTCCTCAAGCAGCAACTTGTAAAACTGTGATGTACTTGTTTGGGAAGTTGTTGGTACCTTCTTGCACCACCTGAAACCTTCAGCATTCTCTTCATTCTATTGTTGATCATGACTTCATTTGCTGATATAAATCAGATTTGTATGAGAAGCATGATTATGATGGAGACACATGAGTTGGATGTGTCTTTAAGTGGGAAAAATTCTTACATTTTCTGCACTACATGTTCTAATGGGAGCATGGGAGTAGATATGGCCACCACAGCCACATGTTTGTTTCCTTTTGAGGTGGGCCATGAGGTTGATATTCATCCAAATTACAGCCATGGGCAAGTGCTTGATCATGTATTGTTGTTACATTCAGCCATTTACTATCTTTTAGTAGATGTGATGAATCTTGTACATTGCTAGCCATGTAATTTTTCTGAAGTTGCAGTGGGTGAAACTGCATTGCATCCTATTGAGATATTGTTTGTATCATGCACTATCATGTATAACTTGCAGAAAACTTCTCATTGGGACACTCTATGATGATCTTGTCCTATTCATCATGGATGGATTGTTTTGGGCCAGCACGTTCTTCATTGTTGGAGGAGAATTCTTTGGAGGATTGCTCTTCACCTTGCCATTTGAGGGCAATAATTTTGCAGCCCGGGATCATCACATACTCTACACTTATCATAAGTGGAGAGGAGGACAGCTTGAGGTAGTGTTGTGGCCAGCAACAACCCCCTTTCTTATTTAATATTAGTAATAATACTAAATAAGTGGGGACCCTTAGTCAAAAAATCCAAAAAATTAATTAGTATTTATTTCCTTTCTCAAATAAAACTTACTATCATAACTTAGGGAAATTCCTTTGAAAATATTTAAAATAAACCTAAGTTTATGATAGATCAAAACAGAATTTTTCTTTTAAGAAAAATACCGCATCCATCACAAAAAGTGGATATCCTTTGTAAAAGCAGAATCTTTTAAAATTGTGATTCCGCGATATTGCAATAGCGCGATCCTAAAGAACTATACATTAAAGTATTGATCGCAAACCGCATATCGCAGAAAATTTGTTTAATAAGTTATATTTTGTGAAATTACGATTTCGCGATTTTGCGATTTCGCGATAATATTTGATTGCGATTTGTGGATGTTGCGATTTGCAATGATTACGATCCGCGATATTGCGATTTTGCGATATTGCACAGCAAATCGCAGATCGCATTATCGTAGATTCTTCTAGCGCGTTGTCCAAAGTAAATCTTTTCATAAATAAATATCCGTTATGTGCTTTGATGTCAAAATTAATGAATGGATTGTTAATCATTGACGGAAAGGATTTTGTTTTGATTGAAAAGTTGTTTCACGTTTAAAATAATATTTTTCATCCACCTTCAGCATTTAAAACTATCCCGTCACCTTTCTCATATCATTACTCTCACTTAATTCGTAACACCGCAGGCACGAAGGAGCAGAAGAATATACAAAGCATTCATAGAGCATTATGGGTAAGAAAGAGAAAGTTCCGAGTGCTGAAAACAAAGAGATGGCTTCCTTATACGCAGACACTGCTTGCAACAAGGACGCCGGTATCACCACTTGGGAAGGGATGCATAATTTGCTCGAAGAAGAAAATCCCAGGGTAATGGAAGTTGCGGCTACTGCAGGATCAAGTAATTCCTCTTAAGCGTCTCTTACAGAATTGGCTTGTTCATTTCTGCACAGAATAGCAGCAAGACCGAGAATTCTTCCGTATACAGATATGGTAAAATGGGTGCTGGATAACACCGATATTTCAGACAGGCAATTTAGAACTCCAGGACAAGAACTCATCGAGTCATTCACTACAGAAGATTTGAGGCTTATGTATCACCTACCGGAACCTCAGGCGACTTACAACAAACAATTTATGGAAAAATTCGCCAGAGAAAATGCAAATTTGGCAGAATGCACCAAGGAATGGACCAAAAGAGAGGAACCATTGAAGAAAAACAAACACAGTATGTACAGTACTGGTTCGTTCACCTCTCCATATTGTTTTGCTGCTGCTATGTTATGCAGGCTTTTTGGAAAGCCTGACATAAATATGGTCTTGCCTGAATGGCTCCCTTTGTTTAATGCTGTTGTTAATGCTACAATTGTAGACTGGGCCAAAATCTTGTCTGATAATTTAGCCACTGCTATTTTCAATTACCGGTCCAAACGGACTGTTTCTCAGAGGATTTATCCTCCTTTTTATCTATCTGCCTATGTTATGGATTCAATTTGTTTTGTTTCTAAATTCCCTTTGATGGGTTGGAAATGGACAATTCATGATCCCTTGCCTATTCATGTCTATCACAAAGAGTTGTGGGAATCAAAGTTTGTTCCTCATTTTTACAAAATTTGCCATGGCATAATGCTGCCTCTGTACAGAATATTGTATAATAAGGATGCTCCAAGGTTATCCCCGGAAGCAGAAGTCGACATTCTCCCTGTCGCAAGATGGTTTGGAGAAGAGTTGTTTACTTATGTGAGGGTTTTTGGAAGCTCTGCTTCCCCCCATGTTTTACCCCTGTATGTTCCGGATAAACTTGTAGCTCGGGAGATTGCTTATCAAACCTCTGGTGAAGGAGGTTTGACAAAGGAATTAAAGGAGAAGAAGAAGGGCATTTGGCCACAATTTCCCGTAGCTTGTGGAGCATTTTCATTGTTTGATGTTGGTCACGCATTCAAAGAGGTAAGCAATATTACATGCTTACAATTGTTCAAGTTTTCGAGAAGGTTATTTGATCCAATTGATGTTGTTAAAAATTTCACCACTGCAATCAAAGTAAGAGTGTTTTCTGGAGAAGATCTTTTTGATGATATGTTTCAAACAAAATGTTCATTTAAAGAAGTTTTGCATTTAGCTCAAACACAGTTATCCCCAAAATAATTTCAGGAATTTAAAGTTTACAGAGAGAGAAGACTAACTACTATCCCTTTGGAAAATTTACGCTTGGAACCCGCAAGGGAACCAACTCCTAGTGTCAGTCTTAGTGGCAGCTCAGATACAGAAAAGTCTAAGTTGAAGTCTGACAAAGAGACTTTTGAGCGTTCCAAAAAGATTGATAATGATGAAAGCTCAGTGAAGGATACAGCTCAATCTAAAGAGCTTTCACAACAACAGACTTTTACCACTCCACAGTTGAATCTTCCACCTCTCAATGAACAGCAACCGAGAGTCAGGACTAAATTGGACAAAGAATGGGAAAATTTTAGTCAATTGCTTAATGTGCAAGGACAGAATATACAGACCCCTGTACAGACAACAAAAGTTTTGAGCACGGGAATAAGTGGCAATGTCACAGAAACTGAGCATATACCTATCACTCCCTCTTCTGAAATTGTACTAAATATAGAGGACATTCCTCCTCTAGATGTATTCTACAGCCCGCAGTATAAAGCAGTAGTGAGGAAGCAGAGTAAAAAGATAAAGTTAGAGTTCAATCTCTACTGAGGCAGAACAATTAGATGTCTTATGGAAGGATCCTACTACGGATCCAACTGATAATCTTACCAAGTTATCTCAGATTACAGGAGCCTATGCCTCCGCAACTATTGACAAAGCATCCGAGGTAAGGCTATTATTAAATGAAAAAGAAGATCAGATACAAGTTCTGCAACAACAATTGCAACAAGCCCGTGCTAACAGTGAAGCACAGATAAAACTTGAAGAGTTACAGCAAGAGCTTCAACAGATGCAAATTGGATATCAGAAAAGTTTGGCAGATAAAGAGAAACAAATACAGATTATCCAAGAAGAGCACAAAGATGACCCTAAGCTTCCAGAGTTTATTTCAGAGTTTGTTTCTTTGAACAAACAACTACTGCAACAACAAGACATATTATGCCAGAAAATCTCGCAATACAACTCTTTTTGTCAAGAAAGTGATAAAATCACTAATCATGTCGTAGAATTACGACATGATTATGATTTAACTAATGAAAGAGTTACTAATTATATGGCATGGAAAAAGACAGAGGAAGGAAGAAGAGCAGGAGCACCAATCATCAATGATAGTCATAAAGAACTTCTCTTCAACAATTGGGATGTACAGATCAGAGAGGCAGAAAAAGCAGCAAAGGAAGCAGCTACAGCAGCAGGAAATATTACTGATTGTGTAAATGAAAATTTGCACAAAGTTAATTTGATTTCAGAAATTATTCTGGGACACCTTCCACAAGCACAGCAATTGCAAACAGAATGGAGGCAAAAGGCTGATGAAAAGGCAAAGTCAATTCAAGGACTGACAAGATTAAACTGGGATTCTTACTGGACATATCTAGTGAAACCACACAGTCAATGCAGTGCGCTTAATTGCATCATTAATTATTCTGAGAAGATTGCTCCTACACTTGTCGATTCTGTCTTTTTCAGGGCAGTTGAAATCTGAAGTCGGCCAACCACCTCTTCTCAAAACAATGCTGGATGCTTGCAAGATCAAAGATCAAATTCATAAGTAGATAGTTGATAGTTTTTATTTTTAGATTTAGTTTTAGTTTTACTATATTTTTGCCTAGAAAAAGGACGGTCATTTAAACCGAATCCTAAATTTTTGTAATAAAATATTTTTAGATTTTAGTTATCACTATTTAAACCCTTCTCATGCATTTAGAGAAGGGTCCTAAAATTTGTCAAAAACTTATCCTCATAACATGCACTTCTGCACCCTCAGAGGAGGTTTTGATAAATGAATGGAACGAGATTTATTGATATCTGTGTCTAATATCTGTTACTGATGTTGCATTTCTGTACTCTTGATAGATGTTGGATTAAGAAAGAGATAAATCATTATTGCTTCTAGCTCATGAGTAGAACGAGTTATAAATGGTATTTTTATCTCCTAATTGTTTCTGTTTCTGTGTTAAAAGTAATATTTATGTTTATTTGTTTATATGTTAATGTTTGAATATTTAAGTTATCATTTGGCATTTTTGTACGGTGATAATTATTTATTTGTGCTTGATATATGAATAGCTTAATATGCGATATGTTTTCCACAACTGTTTCATCTAACTTTTTATGTGAAATAGTTTATCTTTATTGAATTCTTTTCTCATAATAATTGAATGATCTTTATTATCAATTGTTATCTGAAATCTTTTTAGATCGCATATATATTGAAATATTACATCCCGGGTTAGTTTAGAATTAGATATTTCTTAGAATACAGTTTGCATATGAATAGATTAGATATAGATTAAAAGCATTTTACTTAGGAATTTTAGAAAAGAAATATCAAATCTCAAACACACACACACATATTGGGAAACTGGTCCCATTATCCCCAGTCGGACCCACTACACCAAACGGAAAAGGCGCTGCTAACCAAGGTCCCGACCGGGTGGGTATCCCCCTTGTTGTAGACCCGATTTTCGGGGCTTCAACATATTTGGTGCTAGAAGGAGGGCCTCCAACTATGAATGGCAAGTGAATCTAAATCTAAATACCATTCTGAGAGTAAATCACCCTCACCATCTTCCCCGACTTCTCCATCATACTCAGAAATTTTAAATCTACAACCAGAAGTCGAAAGAAGAACAGACACTGCCATAAACCCTGACTTTTCAGAAGAATCTGCTATTGAACCTCTTGAATTCGAATCTTTGATTCATAAACTTCAGCGATTTTCAATATCACCTCAAAGTTATGATAAATCTCAAGGCAGTGTGACTTCGCAATATAATCCTGCTCATCCTCTCACTAGATTACAGAGTGAAATGCTTGGCATTCAGCCAACTGAGTTACCTCTACCTACAAGAAAAAGAGCTAGGAAATCACCCAAAGGGTCTGATATTGAGACTCTTTCATCATCATCATCCATCTCAAACACTTCATCGCGAATTCAACCGCCCACTCCTCCACTCTAGACTACTTTCCATCAGTCCACTCAATCTTCCACATCTCCTTCTCAAATCATAATATCTTCATCTTCACAGTCACAAATATTATCATCTACACTTTCATCTATTAGTAGTTCAGTGATGGCCCAAATGCCATGGAATGATCCAGGGGCAGTCTTAATGCCTGCACCCTTGAGTCAAATACTGGCCCATCCTGAAAAATGGTTGCCTAAGTTTAATCCTGAAGCAGGCATGCTAGCAGAAGAACATATAAACAACTTTATGTTATCCATAAATCTCAATGGAGTTTTTAATGAAGATTTTGTTGTCCGACTTTTTCCTTATACCCTACAAGGAGCAGCGGGATCATGGTATTTCTCATTACCATCTAGATCTATTACTAGTTGGGATATCTTTCAAGATCAATTTTTGACTAAATTTGGTGATGACAGGTCTACAGCAACATTGATCAATGATTTGTCTAATCTTAGAGTTGATTCAAAAGAACTTGTCAAGGATTTCAATTCTCGTTTCAATAAATTTTTAAACAAAATTCCTACTGCTTCCAAGCCTAGCGAAGAAGTGCGAAGTGAATGGTACATTTCTGCTTTGCCATCAAACATAGCAATCTTTGTTGATAGGGCTAATAAAACAACTTTAGCAGATAATGTGAAGGAAGCAATAGTAGCAGAGAAACGAATCATTGCTTTAGAAAAGAAAAATGCAATAGAAGAACGGAAATCCAAGAAGGTCACTTTTAAGGAAGATCCCAAGAAAAAACAACCAAAAGACCCATTTGATTTAGAAGGATTGCATAAAGTTTTGAAAACCATGTCCAATGAAATGGTTGATATCAAGAAACAAGTAGTAGAAACATGTTCTAAAAAGTCTTTCAAGCCTTTTAGAAGAAATCCTTCAACTGATTCAAAACCACCAAATGCTATTACAAATGTTGAATCAGAAGAAGAAGAAGAAGAGACCGTTACTGAAGAAACTACTGATCAAGAAGAGGTGGTAGAAGTACAAGGCATGTGGGATTTCATCCTCCCAGATGAGGAAGACCAAGAAGCATCCCCAGTTAGCACTAGAAGTAGAAATCAACTTGATCCTCCTCAATCTACTCCTAAACCAAAGAGCGCAAGCTCATTGGCTAAGGATAAAGTTGCACCCAAGAAAACAACATCCAAAGCAATTCAAACTAGCCCAATCCAAACAGATTCATCAATTCCATCAAGAACATTGATTGTTCCGGATGAAATGGAATATAATATTATAGAAGATATGAAAAAGACTAGGGCTAACATCACTTTTTATGAATTGAGCAAGTTAAAACACCAGCAAAAGGTACTTTTGAAAGAATTACATGCTGTACCAGAAAAACCTTTGCCCGGCCCTGTAATTTCTCAAGCTTCTAATGATATGGGAAGACCTCCAACTAATTCGATCAGTAAAGTTGACCTAGAAAGTATCGCTTTAATTGGAGGAAGGTCGAGATCTCACACTCCTCCGTTTCTTCTTACTTATGAAGTTTTTAGTAAAAATTTGCATAATTGTTTAGTGGATTCTGGAGCTTCATCTAATATTCTACCAAAATCAGTATGTGCAAAATTGAACGTTCAACCACAAAAATCTGCTGTGCGCATAATACAGTTAGATCGATCATAAGTCGAAGTGATTGGCGAATTAAATCAGGTTACCATACGGCTGTCATCAAATCCTAAGGTATGTCAAGTCATTGATATTTTAGTTGCAGATATTCCAGAATTGTATGGCTTAATTCTTAGTAGAGATTGGTCAGAAAAACTTCATGGATACTTTGCAACTGATTGGTCACACATGTGGCTTCCTTACAATGGTAAACCAAATCAGATAAAGATTGAACGAGAAAAACATCATAAATACATAGTAACAGAACTGGAAGGAAAGAATGAACCAGTTGCATACAGCAGCAATATCATTGGCAATTATTCAGTTGATTCTTTCTTAGGAAATTTCAATGCTCACATTTCACCTTATTTAGAACATTCTATTTTATCTCAAATAGAAAATTTTTCTCAAATAGACAGTTCTAAATGTATCAATTTTGTAGATACTCCTGTAAATAAATATTTATTTTGGAAATTATTTTTTGATGGTTCTAAGTCCAATGAAGGAGCAGGAGCAGGATGCGTGTTGGTTAGTCCATAGGGAAACAAAATTATGCTAACCTGCAGACTTGAGTTTGAATGTATTAATAATACCGCAGAATACGAGGCTTTAATCCAAGGGTTATATAAAGCAATCGGATTGGATATCAAATATCTGCAAGTTTTCGGAGATTCAGAAATTGTAATCAAACAGGTACGCAATACTATACATTGTTTATCAGGTCATTTAAAGCATTATCGATCTTTAGTTCAAGATCTGACTGAACATTTTATAGCATTCAATATTTCACCAATTCCTAGAATCCAGAATGCTAGCGCAAACCTCTTAGCCAATGTAGCCTCCAAGCTCATTCCTGCAGAAGACTTTAGTCCTGATCGATTTTCAATTGAATTAATCTTTAGACCTTCGATTCCTGATAACGTTACCAATTGGAGAATTTTCAACGATGATCCTGATATTGTAAGTTTCCTCACATCTGAAGGATCTTATACCAATCAGATAATCGATGAAGACCAACATGACAAACAATTACAACATGATAGCACTAATAATGCTATTCCAAAGTCAATAGTCAAGTTAGAAGACCTCTACGATTTGAAAGACCGATTTAAAAGATCTATCAATTCAAAATTACAAAGTTAAACTTTGAATTATGAATTGGTAAATCTAGGAACTGATACCAAACCACAGAATATCAACCTAGGCCTTGGTCTAACTCCTGAAGAAAAATCAGCATATGTGCGTCTTTTGAAACAATATAAAAGTGTCTTTGCTTGGAACTACGATGAACTCAAAACTTATGACACTTCTATCATCCAACATACTATCCCAATGATGAATGATGAGAAACCTGTACAACAAAAGTTGAGAAAAATCCATCCCAATCTAGAAAATCAAATCAAATTTGAACTCAATAAGTTATTTAAAGCCAAAATTATTTTTCCTGTTCGACATTCTAAATGGGTTTCCAATATGGTGCCTGTTAGAAAGAAAAACGGAGATATTAGAATTTGCATTGACTTTCGAAATCTTAATAAAGCCTACCAAAAAGATAATTTTCCTTTGCCTCCCATGGAGCAAATATTACAGGCAGTTGCAGGATCAGAATTAATGTCTTTCTTAGATGGTTTCTCTGGCTACAACCAAGTGTTAGTTCATCCAGATGATCAACTGAAAACTACATTTAGAACCAAATGGGGCACTTATGCATATCAAAAGATGCCTTTTGGTCTGATCAACGCTGGTGCCACATTTCAAAGAGCCATGGACATCGCTTTTAAGGGATTAGTTAACAAATCAGTGTTAATTTATTTGGATGATATAACTGTATATTCCAAAAAACGAAACAATCATCTTAGAGATTTGAAGCAGATATTCCAACGTTGTCAAAGGTATGGAATTTCACTTAACCCGAAAAAAAATCCTTTTTTGCATTAAGTGAAGGAAAACTTCTTGGATTCATAGTGTCAAAATCTGGAATTCATATTGATCCTAATAGAATCAAGGAGATTTCTGAAATATCTTTACCTCACAACAAGAAAGCTATGCAATCTTTTCTCGGCCAAATTAATTTTGTAAAGAGATTTGTACCAGATTTTTCAAGAATTGTATCTCCTTTACAAGAAATGATTAAAAAGAATTCAAACTTCAAGTGGGGCCAAGATGAATATGAGGCATTCAATCTGATTAAACAAGCAATTATTAATGCTCCATCTTTAGCAACTCCAAATTTTTCTGATCCTTTTACTTTGTACAAATTTGCCTCTTATAAGTCTTATGCTGCAATACTCACTCAAGCAAATCAAGACAAAGCAGAAGCTCCAATTGCTTTCTTCAGTGCTAATTTACAAAGAGCTGAGTTGAATTACTCAGATGTGGAGAAACAAGCTTACGCTATTTTCAAAGCAATTAAGTATTTCAGACCCTTTTTACTTAAAACCCATACAAAAATCATTGTACCGTTTCCAGCGGTAAGAAATCTTTTAGTCCAAAAAGATGTGGGTGAGAAAAGAGTTAATTGGATTACTACCTTACAAAAATATGATGTTGAGATCAAACCAGCAAATATTGTTAGAGGTCAAGGCTTTTGCAAAATACTAGCTGGAGCATCACAGATTTCTGAGAAATCATCTGAAGAGATACAAACATATGAGGTAAGCCTAAACGATGATGAATCATTATATGTTGATATTACTTTTTATCTGAAGAATGGATATGCTCCTCCAAATCTTGATCACACCAAGAAAAGAGCTCTAAGGCTGAAGACTAAACAATATCAGCTTGTAAATGATGTTCTTTTTAGAAAGAATTACGATTCAGTTCTTCTTAGATGTTTGGAAAAATCTGAAGCTGAAAGTCTTGCAGGAACTTCACGATGGGCCAGCAGGTGGACATTATGCTGGAGATGCTACTGCACATAAAATCCTTCGCACAGGCTATTACTGGCCCACTTTATTCAAATATTCACATAGCTATGTAAGAAGATGTCAAATTTGTCAAACCGCAGCTAGAAGACAAAAGAAACCATCATTGCCATTACAACCAGTAAACATTGAACAGCCTTTTGATCAATGGGGATTGGACATAATAGGTGAGATCGTTCCTCACTCTTCTAAGCAACATAATTATATTATTACCGCAACTTATTATTTTACAAAATGGGTAGAAGCAGTCCCTCTCAAGGTTGCTAATGCTGAGCACATCATTGAATTCATAGATAATTTCATAATCACCAGGTTTGGTTTACCTTCTGCTTTAGTGTTTAACAATGCATCATATTTTTCTGGTAATGCTATGACTGAATTTGCACTCAAGAGAGGTTTTAAACTTAAATACTATACCAACTATTATCCACAGGGAAATGGGTTAGCTGAATCCACAAATAAAAACTTAATCAGAATCATTAAGCGAACCATTGATCAAAATCATAAAAATCGGCATAAGTCTTTAATATATGCTTTATGGGCAGATCGAATAACACAGAAGGCTTCTATTGGCACTTCTCCCTTTAATTTAGTTTATGGGAAAGAAGTAGTTCTTCCAACTCATTTAGTAATTCCTTCTTTGGCCTTAGTTAAATATATAGATGAAAATAATTAGGTTAGAAGAACAACGAGAAAGAGCCAAAATAACTCATGCTCATCATCAAGCATTAGTAAAATCTTCCTTTGATTCAAACATGATAACCAGAAAAGACTTTCAGGTTGGAGATCTTGTTTTAAAATGGGACAAGGCTCATGAGGAAAAAGGAAAACATACAAAATTTCAACGAATGTGGCTTGGTCCTTTTCAAATTTCAGAAATCATAAGTCCATCTACTTTTATGATACAGGATTTAACAGGAAAAAGAGAGTCTTTACCTGTTAATGGACAAATTCTCAAAAAATATTTTCTATAGGAGATCATTCTTCTATTTTGTATATTAGTTTTCTTTATTGTCAAAATAAAACGAGTTGTTAATAGTTACATTTGGCATTCACAAAGAAGATATGAATTCTCTTTTAGATTTTGTTTTTTTTCTACTTTTATAAATAGAATTCTTTTCAGAATATTGATCATTATTATTCAAAGATACAGTTAAAAACTTTAGCCTAGAATTGATACTAGTTTCAACTTTGAAAACTTTGATGAAAGGCAACTTTTAGTGAAAAATTGTTTTATATCAATTCAATAAAAGGTATCAATAGCAAAACAAAGTTTCTCTATAGAAAAGTTCCTTCCAAAAACTCTATCGTTGTCGTCCAGAGCTATCTTAAGGAAACAATGATATCCTCCCCGCTTAGAAAATTACAATCTTCAAAGAATTATCCAATGATACACTTTTTAACTTAAAGAGTAAGAGGTCTCATCACGAGCCAACTTATCATGATCATAGATATTATAGCTTGCTGACTTTGCCAATACTGGATACCATAACAGGGCAATGACTCAAGATTGTTGCAATCAAAATACAAGGGGTCTCATCACGAGCCAGCTTGTTCAGCAAAGTTATAAATCAAGTGAATGGCATTGTCATGAGTTGGCTACCAAACCAAGACATTGTTCTTTAAGAATAAAAAAGAAAAGCAAAAGCAATAAGTGTGAATATGGATTTCTCTTTGAAAATTGTATATTTCTCTAAGTAGGATACAGGATCATTGCTGGGTAACAGGTAACCCTGTCGAGGCTATAAATGCTTGCTGGCAGTAGTGGCTCTACCTACGATAAATGAGCATATTTAAAGCTGATTTACAGAGGAGCCTTTGTTTTTATCTTTTTAAACCAAGTAATGACTGATGTAAATACAAGGACTAGCTTAAGGAAGTGAATAATCAAAAGTTGAATATAGAATGAATGAAATATCATTTATAGATTAAAGCATAATGTACTTTGTCCTTTTTATAATAAATTTTGATTTTCTAGAAAATTTTCTATTTTGAAAATTTTAGAAAATTCAAAAGAAATACAAAGATAACTGGTTCTTCCAAGTGAATCGCCAATTGTTGTGGCCAGCAACAACCCCCCTTCTTATTTAATATTAGTAATAATACTAAATAAGTGGGGACCCTTAGTCAAAAAATCCAAAAAATTAATTAGTATTTATTTCCTTTCTCAAATAAAACTTACTATCATAACTTAGGGAAATACCTTTGAAAATCTTTAAAATAAACCTAAGTTTATGATAGATCAAAACATAATCTTTCTTTGAAGAAAAGTACCGCATCCATCGCAAAAAGTGGATATCCTTTGTAAAAGAAGAATCTTTTAAAATTGCAATTCCGCGATATTGCGATAGCACGATCCCAAAGAACTATACATTAAAGTATTGATCGCAAACCGCATATCGAAGAAAAGTTGTTTAATAAGTTATACTTTGTGAAATTGCGATTTCACGATTTTGCAATATTGCGATTTCGCGAAGATATTAGATTGTGATTTGTGGATGTTGTGATTTGTGATGATTGCGATCCGCGATATTGCGATTTTGTGATATTGCACAGCAAATCGTAGATCGCATTATCACAGATTCTTCTAGCGCGTTGTCCAAAGTAAATCTTTTCATAAATAAATATCCGTTATGCGCTTTGATGTCAAAATTAATGAATGGATTGTTAATCATTGATGGAAAGGATTTTGTTTTGATTGAAAGGTTGTTTCACGTTTTTATCCGCCTTCAGCATTTAAAACTATCCCGTCACCTTTCTCATCTCATTACTCTCACTTAATTCGTAACACCGCAGGCGCGAAGGAGCAGAAGACTATACAAAGCATTCACAGAGCATTATGGGTAAGAAAGAGAAAGTTTCGAGTGCTGAAAACAAAGAGATGGCTTCCCTGTATGCGGATACTGCTTGCAATAAGGACGTCGGTATCACTACCTGGGAGGGCATGCATAATCTGCTCGAAGAAGAAAATCCCAGGGTAATGGAAGTCGCGGCTACTGCTGGATCAAGTAATTCCTCTGAAGCGTCTCTTACGGAATTGGCTTGTTCATTTCTTCACAGAATAGCAGCAAGACCGAGAATTCTTCCGTATACGGATATGATAAAATGGGTGCTGGATAACACTAATATTTCGGACAGACAATTTAGAACTCCAGGACAAGAACTCATCGGGTCATTCACTACAGAAGATTTGAGGCTTATGTATCACTTACCGGAACCTCAGGCGACTTACAACAAACAATTTATGGAGAAATTCGCCAGAGAAAATGCAAATTTGGCGGAATGCACCAAGGAATGGACCAAAAGAGAGGAACCATTGAAGAAAAACAAACACGGTATGTACAGTACTGGTTCGCTCACCTCTCCATATTGTTTTGCTGCTGCTATGTTATGCAGGCTTTTTGGAAAGCCTGACATAAATATGGTCTTGCCTGAATAGCTCCCTTTGTTGAATGCTTCTGTTAACGCTACAATTATAGACTGGGCCAAAATCTTGTCTGATAATTTAGCCACAGCTATTTTCAATTACCGGTCCAAAAGGACTATTTCTCAGAGGATTTATCCTCCTTTTTATCTATCTACCTATGTTATGGATTCAATTTGTTTTGTTTCTAAATTCCCTTTGATGGGTTGGCAATGGACAATTCATGATCCCTTGCCTATTCATGTCTATCACAAAGAGTTGTGGGAATCAAAGTTTATTCCTCATTTTTACAAAATTTGCCATGGCATAATGCTGCCTCTGTACAGAATATTGTATAATAAGGATGCTCCAAGGTTATCGCCGGAAGCAGAAGTCGACATTCTCCCTGTCGCAAGATGGTTTGGAGAAGAGTTGTTTACTTATGTGAGGGTTTTTGGAAGTTCTGCTTCTCCCCATGTTTTACCCCTGTATGTTCCAGATAAACTTGTAGCTCGGGATATTGCTTATCAAACCTGTGGTGAAGGAGGTTTGACAAAGGAATTAAAGGAGAAGAAGAAGGACATTTGGCCACAATTTCCCTTAGCTTGTGGAAGATTTTCATTGTTTGATGTTGGTCACGCATTCAAAGAGGTAAGAAATATTACATGCTTACAACTGTTCAAGTTTTCGAGAAGGTTATTTGCTCCAAATGATGTTGTCAAATATTTCATCACTACAATCAAAGTAAGAGTGTTTTCTGGAGAAGAAGATCCTTTTGATGATATGTTTCAAACAAAATATTCATTTAAGGAATTTTTGCATTTAGCTCAAACACAGTTATCCCCAGAAGAATTTCAGGAATTTAAAGTTTACAGAGAGAGAAGACTAACTACTATCCCTTTGGAAAATTTACGCTTGGAACCCGCAAGGGAACCAACTCCTAGTGTCAGTCTTAGTGGCAGCTCGGATACAGAAAATTCTAAGTCGAAGTTTGACAAAGAGACTTCTGAGCGTTCTAAAAATACTGATAATGATGAAAGCTCAGTGAAGGATACAACTCAATCAAAAGAGATTTCACAAAAACAAACTTTTACCACTCCACAGTTGAATCTTCCACCTCTCAATGTGCAGCAACCGACAGTCAGGACTGAATTGGACAAAGAATGGGAAACTTTTAATCAATTGCTTAATGTGGAAGGACAGAATATACAGACCCCTGTATAGACAAAAAAAAATTTGAGCACGGGAATAAGTGGCAACGTCACAGAAACTGAGCATATACCTATCACTCCCTCTTCTAAAATTGTACTCAATATAGAGGACATTCCTCCTCTAGATGTATTCTACAGCCCGCAGTATAAAGCAGTAGTGAGGAAGCAGAGGAAAAAGAGAAAGTTAGAGAGTTCAATCTCTACTGAGGCAGAACAATTATATGTCTTATGGAAGGATCCTACTACGGATCCAACTGATAATCTTACCAAGTTATCTCAGATTACAGGAGCTTATGCCTCCGCAACGATTGACAAAGCATCCGAGGTAAGGCTATTATTAAATGAAAAAGAAGATCAGATACAAGTTCTGCAACAACAATTGCAACAAGCCCGTGCTAACAGTGAAGCACAGATAAAACTTGAAGAGTTACAGCAAGAGCTTCAACAGATGCAAATTGGATATCAGAAAATTTTGGCAGATAAAGAGAAACAAATACAGATTATCCAAGAAGAGCACAAAGATGACCCTGAGCTTCCAGAGTTTATTTCAGAGTCTGTTTCTTTGAACAAACAACTACTGCAACAACAAGACATATTATGCCAAAAAATCTCGCAATACAACTTTTTTTGTCAAGAAAGTGATAAAATCACTAATCATGTTGTAGAATTACGACATGATTATGATTTAACTAATGAAAGAGTTACTAATTATATGGCATGGAAAAAGACAGAGGAAGGAAGAAGAGCAGGAGCACCGATCATCAATGATAGTCATAAAGAACTGCTCTTCAACAATTGGGATGTACAGCTCAGAGAAGCAGAAAAAGCAGCAGAGGAAGCAGCTACAGCAGCAGGAAATATTACTGATTGTGTAAATGAAAATTTGCACAAAGTTAATTTGATTTCAGTGATTCTTCTGGGACACCTTCCACAAGCACAGCAACTGCAAACAGAATGGAGGCAAAAGGCTGATGAAAAGGCAAATTCAATTCAAGAACTGACAAGATTAAACTGGGATTCTTACTGGACATATCTAGTAAAACCCCACAGTCAATGCAGTGCGCTTAGTTGCATCATTAATTCTGCTGAGAAGATTGCTCCTACACTTGCCGATTCTGTCTTTTCGGGGCAGTTGAAATCTGAAGTCGGCCAACCACCTCTTCTCAAAACAATGTTGGATGCTTGCAAGATCAAATATCAAATTCATAAGTAGATAATTGATAGTCTTTATTTTTAGATTTAGTTTTAGTTTTACTATATTTTTGCCTAGGAAAAGGACGGTCATTTAAACCGAATCCTAAATTTTTGTAATAAACTATTTTTAGATTTTAGTTATTAGTATTTAAACCCTTCTCATGCATTTAGAGAAGGGTCCTGAAATTTGTCAAAAACTTATCCTCGGAACATGCACTTCTGCACCCTCAGAGGAGGTTTTGATAAATGAATGGAACGAGATTTATTGATATCTGTGTCTAATATCTGTTACTGATGTTGCATTTCTGTACTCTTGATAGATGTTGGATTAAGAAAGAGATAAATCATTATTGCTTCTAAGTCATGAGTAGAACCAGTTATAAATGGTATTTTTATCTCTTAACTGTTTCTGTTTCTGTGTTAAAAGTAATATTTATGTTTAGTTGTTTATATGTTAATGTTTGAATATTTAAGTTATCATTTGGCATTTTTGTACGGTGATAATTATTTATTTGTGCTTGATATATGAATAGCTTAATATGCGATATGTTTTCCACAACTGTTTCATCTAACTTTTTATGTAAAATAGTTTATCTTTATTGAATTATTTTCTCATAATAATTGAATGATATTTATTATCAATTGTTATCTGAAATCTTTTTAGATCGCATATATATTAAAAGATTACATCCCGGGTTATTTTAGAATTAGATATTTCTTAGAATATAGTTTGCATATGAATAGATTAGAAATAGATTAAAAGCATTTTACTTAGGAATTTTAGAAAAGAAATATCAAATCTCAAACACACACACACATATTGGGAAACTGGTCCCATTATCCCCAGTCGGACCCACTACACCAAACGGAAAAGGAGCTGCTAACCAAGGTCCGCACCGAGTGGGTATCCCCCTTGTTGTAGACTCGATTTTCGGGGCTTCAACAGGTAGGCTATAATGCTTGCCATGTTCAGATTTTCATCCCACCTTCATTTCCAAAGCTTGAGGTGGAAGAAGATTTTCAGAAGTTGCCTTGTTGGGAGGTTTCTCATTTTGTTTGGATGATTACTTGGGGATGGAAGATCCACGTGAGGGAGATGTTCCTCAATATATTTCAAACTCCATCCCTTGAGTTGAGGCCTTCCAGTTATATCCTTGCAGTTGCTTGAGGACAAGCAACATTTGGGAGGGGAGGACTGTAAGATTCCCAATTAGCAGCAGCTAATTGGAAATATTAATTTTGACTAATTTTGCCTTTATAAAGTTAAAATATAAATAAAGTGGGTGAAAATGAGAATATAACCCACTTAGGATAAAACACACTCCCTAAAGTCACTAAGGAGATATAACGTTGTAATCAAGGGGGGAGGGCTGAATTGGGCATGCAGCAAAGGGGTATTACAATGGTATCGTGGGTGGAGGCACACACAGCCAAGGGATATTATCGTGGTATCGTGGGTGGAGGCGGCCGTAGGTTTCAGGAACGGCCAACGCTATATAAAGAAGATAGTTTCCTCATTCTAACATCATTGGAGTTTATGCATTTGAAGCTAGTCATTGCGACTTTGAGCACGCTGGCTGTTTGGCTTATCTGCAGCGCTGTTTAGCACATTGAGTGTCTCCATTCGAAGATCTCTCCCCCAGCCCCGGGGGACTTCGAGTGCCTGCTCGGGTGAGGTAGTTCCATCAGTGTTTTTGTAGGAGAATCGATCCGATGTATTTGTGGAGAAGCAACGCATCTATTGGTTGCACGGCATCCATGGAGGAGCAGCGCATCTATTGACTGCGCAGTCCTGAGTAGGAGGACGCAGTCCATATTGGGAATTTCTGGATCAGCGGTGATCATATTATTAAGGATCCAGACAATGGCGACATAAATAGTGGGAGGAAAACACAAATCCATAAGGAGGAATTTTGGGACAGTCATTTTCAGTAGCTGGAATGTGGATCTGATACACAGCCATTCCATGCAGTGTTCTGATAGTAGATTTTAAATTGCCTTGTGCAATTTTAGGTGTATCGCTTTGATCACCTATTGTACTTCCCTATATTTATCAGTATAATAAAATGGCTCAGCATTCTCTTGGTATTTCTTGAGTATCTGTGCATGCTTTATATACACGCTATTGTATGTTTGCATTACTATTATTTCTTCCCTTTGCATTTCAATTTCTATACCACTTGTGTGTTTTCCATTGTATGTTTGCATTACTGTTATTTCTTCCCTTTGCATTTCGATTTCTGTACCACTTGTGTGTTTTCCCCCACACTCTTAGACAGAGTCTGGAAAGGGCCAGATAGCCTCCAGATCTCATCCTCTTTTCAGAGGTGAAATATCTGGTAAATGTCGTCCCAGTCCATCTCTAGTCAGAGTTTGCTGTGTTTTAAAGATATCCCTGAAAAGGGATATTACATTGGATATCTCATTTTTATCTCATTCTATAAGAGAAGGATTGATGGTTTTTCACCCTTGTGGGTTTTTTTCCCTGGCTTGGAGCCTAATTTTTTTGTCTCTTACCTCTTTTCCTTCTCTTGACATACTGAAAATTTGTATAATTTCTTGATGAAGAACACCTAAAATTAATAAGAAAACATTAAACATTCACAAGTAATTATCAAGTTAAGATAAATCAAGCGTAAACCTACTAACATTTGGTTTTTCAACATGGTTTCAAAGCTAAGGAAGATTGAAGCAACATGTTTTAAGCATAATTTTGATTCCTTTGGTGACTTGACAAAGTTTGGTGACTCCTATCCAAACTTTGTGGTAACCCTATACAAAAGAAAAAATATGTGATATTTTTTTTTAGACTTGAGAGTGAATTTTAGAGGAACATATTAATGCAAAGTTCCTATGACATATTTTGTCTCTGAAATGAAAGTATTATAACTCTCTGTGGTGCAATTTTCCATGGTAACATATCTCTCTATTGTACAAGTTCATATGGAAGCATAGATATTAATTGCAGTACCTCTGAAATGACACCTCTATGAAGAATATGAACTTCTCTGAGACATCCGAGTTTCTAACTATGATTTAAACAAATGAAAATTTGTGTCATTGATGGAGTTCAAGCTATCTATGACACCATGACCTTTGTGGCATATGATATTTGTAGTCTAAATCATATTATGGTTGAGAATACATTTACAAGAAGACAAGAAGGTAAATTAAAGATGAAGAAAAGGGAAAAGAATGATGCCATTGCATAAATGAAATACATTGGATCAAATATTGTTTTTTTTAACAACATCATTCAATAAAGGAAACAAGTCTCTTTGAAATAAAAATCATATCAATAAGAACAAAGGTGTATCTTGTGCATAAACATAATCTTGTATCATATTATTCTGAGGAACATTTCTTGGAGGAAGGTTTGATTCACCTATGCAAGAACATGTAGATTAATGTGGCAATTATCCCTGCCTAAAACGAATCTCCATAATCTAAAGTTTTAATTATATCATGCTTCATCGTTGTTCAAAGTAACATTCAAATTTGTAATCACTTCGAGCGCTAGAAAGCATCTAAATTTTTTCAATGTTTGAGCAAGATATGAGACTATTGCAAAGTTTAAGCTTGAGAAAAACACCATGTATAACATTTGAATTTGTAACTAGACTAAGTTGGGAAGGTATCTCCTTGAAGTCATTGGTGATGAAAACAAATAAAAATAACACTTGTTCAAGGATCCGAACCATACAAGGCTTCCAAAAAAAATTAAGTTTTCAAGTACAAATGATGAATTTCTCCAAATTTTTTGGCTCTATATTATGCAAATCCTGTGACATTATACAACATCTGAGATAATATGTGAAATCATTGATTTGTGTAACACTACTCCTTGATATACGTGAAGGATTGAAGTTTGAAGACCAAAGGATATAGGTTGACCTCTAAAGTTGACCTCGTTACATATTGTGAAGATTATGGAAAGACTAAAATCTCCTGTATAGATGATGTATGTGCAAACTATACAAATGAAATTTCCAGCAACTCAAAGAAATCTCAGTGACATCTAAATAATATTTGTTGGATAAATATGACACATGTCACCTGAAGAAAAAGATAAGGAATCAAATCTCTACAAGGATGGATAAGGTAAGACTAAAAAAGGTACATATAAACTTTGTTCATTTGCAATCAATTGTTGTACATATAATGCTAAGATAATGATCTGATGATCTCTTGAAAGATATCAGTGAATCATAAACACAACATGTGTGGATATATTTTAGAGATCATTGATATGTTAACATTTGAAGTATTTCCTTGCATATAAATCACTAGGATTTTGAAATGAAATCCATCTGACATATAGAGAGCTTGCTAATGAAATTTTTATGGTTTTCAACTAAATCATTAGTATGCATGTAGAATTTGTGATTCTTAAATGGCAGATCTTGAAGACTTTGGAGAATTTAGGGTTTGAAAACCATATCAAAGGTTTGAATTAGAAAACCCCAAGAACAAAACCCTAACTAATCACTTCCAATGTAAGAATAAGATATAGCTTTTGAAGATGACAGAAATTTCATCATGATAATATGAGAACAAGGTTGATGATCAAGTCCAAGATTAAGAAGGAGTTTACCTTTCTCAAAATATAAGTACTCTACATCTCCTCTCCTTGTTTACTACTATTTCTATTGTCTTTGTACTTTGCTCAATTATATTTTTTTCTTTCATAAGCTTCTAATAAAATTTGCATGTTGATCATAAGAACTTCCCAAGACTTGAAAGAGGATTAAAGAATGGAAAGAATGTAGCAAAGTGCAAAGATGAAAGAATTTTATTGCAGAAACAAAGAGTAGTTTGAATGTTCTCCTAGTAAGAGGGAGGGGATCAAGTGAACAATGATTTCCTCAGTTAGAAGAGTTACTCCAAGATTTTGAAAGTCTCATGATTAAAGAAAGCCTCATACTTTGAGAAAGAAAGATTCATGATCCAAAGAAAGTAATATCGACTTTAGAGGAAGTTGGAAGCAGAAGTTGACATGAAGGATCTTACAACATGGGACTTGAGGTTTCACGGAACAATATAAAGTAGAATTGTGTGCATTGAATAGGTAGAAGATGTGGTGTGTGGTACAATTAGTCATAAAGTAGTTTGGATTCGTAAAATGTTTTGATGGAATGCTTGATGACACGATGGATTCAATATGAAGATTTTCAGAAAACCAAGAAGGTCGAAGCTCGATATCATGTGACACGGATAGGAGCCAAGAAGTTGTATCTCCATAGGAAAAACAAGTAGTTGATGCATTGATTAAGTTCCTTTTCATGGAAAAGGATGAGTATTTTTTAGACAAGCTTAGTCTTGTGGTTATCTCTTCCATGTTTGAAGGGGAGTGAGGATCTCATCCTTGGTTAAGAGGGAGTGAGGATGGACATTTTGTTCTCCATATGTCATGTATTATCGTCAGGAGTAACAGTCATAATCCTAGTGTATGAACACTAGTAGGGAGAATGGTGGATTGGATAAGCATTATTGGACCATATTATTTAAAGATATGTAATGTGACCAGGACTAATGGTCGTAATTCAATTACATCGATCTAAGATAAGAATAGTCATGAGGACTGACATTTCCTTGTGTCAAGTATTGTGACATTGGATTAGGAAATAGTCTTGTAAGGACATACCTTAGTGAGAAATTGGGTGGGGTATGTGCATCGGAGAGGTGGTGCTGTCAAAATTTATGCCTCCCAGCCTTATGCTCTGATCTAGTGGAGAGATAAAGCTTACTTGTCAAGGACTTGGTAGTTTCAAAATTCTAGTTAATATTATGTAATCATAATTGATTCTTATCAACCTAGATCCTTTCTTATATGAATATTTAAGCTTTATAATGTCTTCTTGTGTCATTTTGAATACCTCTCTAGTTAAGAGTGAAGGTTGAAGATGTAACTAGTGTTGATCTTCATAATGTATTGTAATAATTTATTATATTCATTGCTATATTTTTATTGTAGTCAAAGCATGGTATTCATGCTTATAGAGTCAAAAAGATTCAAAGAAAAATTTACTTGAGTCATGTCCCATTTGGACATTTGTAAGAAAAGTATTTTAAATTTTATATTGAGTCAAAGTCCACCAAAATTATCAAAGTCATACCTCCGTCGAACAAGTCGGCCTAGGCATCCAAGAGCCGCCTATTTGACTTTATGTACAACTATTTATTAAAGGAAATTTCAACCCAAATTAATATCATCAATTTGACCATCAAGATACATATGAAATCAACAAATAAGGGGAGTCAAAAGACAGAGAAGGACAAAGTCCAAAGCAAGAAAAATATTCCAAGTTTGACTGAAATTTGACCTCAGAGTAGCTCGCACATGTGACTGTGATTCTGTGAAAAGAGATTTTTTTTCCTAAGGTTACCACAGGGCTAAATTTTTTCCTCCGACTACAAGTCTTAAATTTCATAGCGTTGACCAAATTTGGACAATTTGAACATCATTTGACTTTGACAATACTTGAACATTTTTGGAGGTGACTTGGATGAGGGTTAGACTTGACATTTTGGTGGTAGTCTTGGGTCTTGGTCTTGGTTTTATTCTTGTGTATCTCATTTTGATCTCATTCTATAAGAGAAGGATTGTTAATTTTTCCCCCTTGTGGGGTTTTTCCCTGGCTTTGAGCCTAATTTTTGTGTCTCTTGTCTCTTTGATTTTTCTTGAAAGATTGAAAATTTGTCACTAATTGCATGACGAAGAACACCTAAAAGTAATAAGAAAATATTAATCATTCACAAGTAATTATCAAGTTAAGAGAAAACAAGCCTAAACCTACTACACTTCGTATCTAAACACACCATAGTCATCATGGTCAACCATGTTAAACAATGGAAAAACATAACCAACCATGGTGAAACATAGTTATGTATGAACAACCATTGTCAAGAATATTTAACTTTAGAGAACATGGTCAATCATGGACAATGCATCAAACATGGTCAATCATTGTCAAAATTTGACATACCTAATTTGGATTGTCAATGTGTTCTAACACCAACCATAGCAAGCATGGGTGCAATGGTCAACCATAATCACCATGGGCATGGTCAACCACAATCATCTATAGGTAAACATTGACAAATAATAGTCAACCATAGACAACATGGGCATCATTTTCAACCATAGGCATCATGTTCAACATGCTAAAATTCTACAAGGGTATAGACATTAATATAGTCATTAAAGTTAATAACTTTATATAGTAAATTTAATACTTAATATTTAATTGTAATATTAATTAATATCTAAATATTTCAATATTTAATTTTTAATATAACTTTTATAATTGTATTATAATAAAAAATTAATATTACTTTAACTTTATATAGTTTTGCGATATAACTTTAATTATTTTAAAGTTGTTTGCAATGTGAGGAAGAGCAGATGGCATTGCAATGTGACAAAAAATATCGCTACAATATGATGAATAATATATGTCATTATAATGTGACAAACAATAAATTCCACTGCAATGTGATAAAGAACAACCAAAATCACAATAGGATGAGCAATGTCACAATGTTACAAATAAACAACATTGTTGCAATGCATGGAATAAGAAATGATGTGGCAATGTAATGAAAAATAAACATCATCGCAACGTAACATACAATATAAATTTAATAAATTTATTTTGTTTTCACTGTGATGAACAACAAATGATGTTGCAATGTGATAAATATTGTATGTTGTCACAGTGTGACGAATAATAAATTTCATTGCAATGTGATGAACAATATATGTCATCATAATGTGACAAACATTAAATGCCATTGCAATGTGGCAAACAAGAAAAAACATCCTAATAGGACGAATAATGTCACAATGTTATGAATAATCAACATTGTCTCAATGTGACAAACAATAAACATCATCATGATGTGACCAATAATAAATATCATTAGGGGAATTTTGAGGTCTAAAATAGGCCTCCTAAGGAAATTGTAAAATAATAGTGGAATAATAAAATAATATTTGATAACATCATCAAATTTTATATGGAAAAAATAAAAAACTAATTTTTCAACTCGTATTTTCAACTTATCTCCCTATGAGTTTACTCAAATTTCAAGTGGGAACACTCTTTGGATGAAAAATTTGATTCCTCATCCAAGGAGTACCTATTTTGCATACTTTCGATGGACTCTATTACACAAAAAATGAAAAATACATGAAAAATGTGATTGCAATCACGTTTTTTCATGTTTTTCTCTTTTTTCGTGTAGTAGAGTCCATCGAAAGTATGCAACATGGGTACTCTTTGGATGAGGAATTCAATTTTGCATTCAATGAGTACTCTCGCTTGAAATATTAGTAAAACCTTAGGGAGATAAGTATAAAATACAAGTTGAAAAAGTAGTTTTAACATTTTATTATTTTGTAATCTTTTTACTTTTTTACCCCAAAAATTGTGAATCATCCCCCATGGTTGACATCATCAACTTGAATCTTGTTGGTTCTTATAAAGTTTATTTGGGTTGTACTTTTTTCTTAGGAGGCCCATTTTAGACCTCATAAGTTCTCTAATGATCGTCGCAATGTTCCAAACAAAATAATCATTAAAGAAATTTTCAGGTCTAAAATGGGTCTCCTAAGAAAAATGTACAACCAAAATAAACTTTATAAGAACCAATAGGATTTCAGATGATGATTTCAACCATGGGGGATGATTCACCATTTTTGGGGTAAAAAAGTAAAAATATTAAAAAATAATAAAATAATAAAACTATTTTTTCAACTTGTATTTTTAACTTATCTCCCTAATATTTTACTCAAATTTCGAGTGGGATTACTCGTTGGATTCAAAATTTAATTCCTCATCTGAGTATCCATGTTGCATACTTTTTATGGACTTTACTACACAAAAAATAAGAAATACATTAAAAAACACGATTGCAATCACATTTTTCATGTATTTCTCATTTTTCGTGTAGCAAGGTCCATCGAAAGTATGCAACATGGGTACTCCTTGGATGAGGAATAAAATTATGCATCCATCAAGTGTTCCCACTCAAAATTTGAGTAAACCCATAGGGAGATAAGTTGAAAATACGAGTTGAAAAAGTAGTTTTTTCTTTTTTCCCTCTAAAATTTGATGATGTAATCTAATATTATTTTATTATTTCAATTTTTATTTTATAATTTCCTTAGGAGGCCCATTTTAGACCTCAAAATACCCCTACTAATGACATACACTAATGGTATACGCATTGTACTATGGGTTGACCATGGTTGATATACATTAACATAGTCCTCATTGTCAAACATGGACATAAATTATCAATGTTAGAATGGTCAATCATGGTCACAATGGTTAACCATTGCAACATGGTTGACCATAGTCAACATAGTCAGTTATAGTCATCACATTCAACACAACCAACCATAATCAACAGTTTTCATCCTACTCAAACTTAGTCAACCATGTGTAGCTATGCTTGAAACAACTCAATAAAGGTCAACCATGGTCACCATATTAATCATCCATGGACATCCATGGTCAACCACTTCATTAATAATACTCAACATGGTCGACCATATTCATCTATTGTTAAACATTTTCACCCATGGTCGTATTCAGCCATACTCAAGCATATTCAACCACGCTCTTACAAACTCGTCTATGGTCAAATAAGCTCACCATGGTAAAACATGGACAAGAAGTTCAACCATAATCAACCAACTTGATAGTGGTTAACCATGGTTAACATGATCATTAGTGGTCAACCATAATTAACCATAATTGATCATTATCAATCCTTGTCACCAATGGCCTACCATGGTCATCTATGATGAATCCTCATCAGCCTTTTCAACCATGGTTAGTCATTGTCAAGCAAGGTTGACCATCTTTAACCATTGAACATGGTCATCCATAGTCAACAATGGTCAACCGTAATCAACTTTACTCAACCATGTTTTGACTATAATTAACTATAGTCAACCATAATCAACCTTAGTTAGAAATAGTCAACCATCGTACAATATAGACAACCATAATCAACCTTAGTTATAAATAGTCAATCATCGTACAATATAGACAACTTGGAAAACCATGGTCAACTAAGGTCAAATATGTTCAAACCACTTTCAATAATGATCTCCATGGTTAGCATAGTTAATAGTGGCCACCCATGGGAAACATGGTTGAACATGGTCAACCATAGTTAACATGGTTATCGTGGTCAAGCATGGTTTTCAACTATCATCTATAATAAACTCTAACAACCGTGAATAACCATGTACACCCATAGTAAACCATATGTTGACCATATTCAACTATGTTTGATTAGCTCAAGTATGGCCAAAAATGGTTAAATAAAGTCAATGTGACCAACAATAAATATCATCACAATGCACCAAACAACATATGGCATATGCTAATGACATATGGATTGTACTATGAGTTGACCATGAATGATATATATTAACATAGTCATCATTATCAAACTACCTATACTCAACACGGTTAAAAATGGACATAAATTCTCAATGTCATAATGGTTAATCATGGTCACAATGGTCAACCATTGCAACATGTTTGACCATTGTCAACATCATAGTATAGTCAAAATAATCAACACTAGTCATCACATTCAACATAATCAACCATAATTAGCATATCCAACATATAAAACACGATCAACCATAATAAAGCATAGTCAACCTTTAATATTCCAAATTGGAAATAGCAGCGATATATCTCATAAAATGAAAGCAGCAACAAGTATATAACACATGAAATCACGAGACCAATATAAATCCATGTTATTGATAATATATGCAGCAAATAAGTACAAAAAAATGAGGCACCAAACATAGAATGTGATCACACAAGCCTCCAATGCATAAACACTCTCAAAAGTGAGATGTTGCTGCAACACAAAATGTCGGAGAGCTGCTACAACGCAATTATACTATGCATAACTACAGCTAGAGATGATACAAAAATGTAACAATACTGATATAGGCCCCAATAGAATCTAAACACACAGATCCGGGCACTATATCAGCTTTCCAAGACAACCCAAGAGGGTTTCCAGAAAATGCACACAATGTGCCAATATAGGTTGTAGCCCTAGGGCTGAAGATATGCTACAACAATAGAAATGAGAAGGAATGGTTGAAGCTGATGTAGAAATCTACAGCACTCCTCCAACAGACCCTCTAGATGAAAGAATGGCTCCTCCATTGAAGAAATCTCCTCCCAAAACAATCACTCCAACTACCCCTACAACTCCTCCCTAAAATAACGTAGATCAAGACTGAAACTGCGTTGTAGGGGATGAATATTGCTTGGCCTGGTGCCAAATGTATGAAATAAGCCCAAGGGGCTTCTTTACAGGCCTCCCAATGGATGGAAACCTTCCTCCACTAAAAAACAAGCTTTGAAGACACCCGATCTAATCCTCCATTGCAACACCCTGCAACATAGCACAATAACCTGCAGAAACTACGTTCATGAAGAAATTTGCAGCTTGGCCTGAAATCCTAAATGTGGAAATGAATTCAATGCTCTTCCAAGAGGCCTCTCAAGGAAATATGTGGGATTCCCGCTCGGGACCACCCGGTGCTAAACAACACAGCAACCCTGCTAAACAGTAAAGGAATGCAAAGTCTAAGCAGACCAATATCAAAATAATAATCCAACACATGAGCTCATATGGCTTCCATCCTCTTCCTTAAATAGAATATGAGATTACTTTCCCTTGGCTCCACTCAATTAGGTCATTTCCTTCATGAGATCCATCTCCCTCCAAAACTGTGTTATTCTTCATTTAATCTCCACTCCTCCATGACAGCGTTGTTGACTTGGTCAAAGTTGACTGAATCAACATGATCCAACCCCTGTTCACACTTGGAGGTGATTTATTTAGCTGCTAAAAAAGTATCCTTTCACACTTGAAGTGTTTTTATTGCTGATTTGGAGACTTATGGGCCTTCCTACCCATTTATTCACCTACCTAGTGATAAAACAAACTATAATATTCCATTTAGCTTAAGGCTAAAATTTTGGAATATTATAGTCCTCCCCTCCAAAATGTTGCTTGTCCTCAAGAAAATATATAAGGATAGCATAATTCCTCCCCTCCTCCTCTTGTGGCCTCCTCATCAATGGTCCCCATCACTGCTCAAAATAATCTGTAATAAATCTGCCCTCCAATGTTTCTTCCCAAGTATGCAAAACCAAATGGCTCACATCATGAAAAGGTGGAAGGTGTAAGTGAAAAACTTCTTGTTGTCCAATGGCCTCCTCAAGTTAGGAGTTATGACAAGAATAGGGAATCTCATTCCCCATGAGAAACTCCCAAACCCATGCTATCATCCAAATGAAATGAGCCATTCTATGTAGCTCATCAAAAGAATCCTCAACCCCTGGTTCATGCAATGTATTGGGGTTGTATGGAGATTAAATTCTTCCACCCAAGTTGTTTCTCTCTCCATTTATGGTATATATGGGGTTGTTGTTGATCTTGGGCTGAAATGTCATGGCCTCCAAGAATGGCCCAAGTTACCTCACTAAATAATTCATCCATGAAGTGCCTCCTCCAAGAACTCAAGTTCTCCAAATGGTTCTTCCCACATGAAGAAAAGAGATGTAGTATGGCAATCATGGTTTTCCCATTGTTTCTCCCGAAACATGAAAAATGTAAAGTAGGGAGAATCATACCCCCAATGGGCACCTCCAACTCTTGTCCCACTCTCCAAACAAAGCTTCCCATGAACATAAGAACATCAGCAATATATGGAAGCAAAAACCAATGAAAACAAGTTGCCATATGACAACCGAAAAGTGGATCATAGTTCCACACATGGAACCAGCGCAGTGCATCCCCTGCCTGCCTCAAATCAAAGAATAACAAGTGCTCTCCCAGCCACTTTTTTGCTGCCACAATCATCCTACAAGATAGGATCATGAAGGTAAAATGTGGCGTCAATGGTGCACACCAAGAATCATGTGGCTTCCCCCACAAACCACCAATAGAATAGCCAACCTCAATTCTGCAATTGGCCTCAAGTACATCATAATATAATGTGAAAGAAGGGATAATCCTCCTTGGTACAACATGCTTCTCATATAAAGTAAAGAAGCACAAATCATAATGCAAAATTGTACCTCCTCTACCATGTACCTTGGTCCTTGAGATGAAATGGCTCAGCTGAAAATTCTCCCTTACTCTCAATGAGTAGGGAAGTGGTTGTGACAACCTTCCCATCACCATCTGGGCTATGTATCTCTCCTCATGCTAATATACATCCTGCTGAATTCCATCCCAAGTGAACTCCTCCATCAACGAATGAAATGTATCAAAGTGCATGGAAAGAAAGTCCACATGTGCTGCATGTAGTAGCTTCCTCTTGAGCTCAGAAAATCTAGTCAAGAAGACTCTGCCATAAGAATAGATGACCTCATCAACCACCATGTATCTATCATCTCCCTCCGGGTCATCAAAAATCATGCAAGCACCAAGATCCCTGGAGTACTCTACCAAGAGTTGAGACCTCCAATATGGATCAATCCTCCTAAGGGACAGCACTGAAGATCTGAAATGTGAAGCTCCCCACATGTTTTTGTCTTCTCCTTTGACATCCCCCATGCCAAATTCATCCTCCAAAGTGCTGCCATGCCCATCATGCAGCTGCTCATGCTCAAATAGAAGTGGTGATCTTTGGAAGTTGGCCTCCCATGAGAAGCTATCATCCAAAAAGAACCTCTTGATCTTGGCCAATGCAAGCATGAGTGGCCTCCATCTACTCCAAAGTATGGAGGATTCCTTCCTCAAAGGAAGTACCCTTTGTTTCTCCAAATCCATGGAGCAGCTCCCTTGCACCATGAATATGTCATCCTCCATCACTGTAGCAACTTCTGTCAGCGCAGTATATGTAGTGAGAATGGGTAATGCTGAAAAGGGGAGAATGTATCCCTCCTCCTTGAGTCTATCACAAACTCTCTGCGTTGTAATAGACCCCTCCAAAGTATCCACTCCTCCCAGATCTAAGAGTGGTGCTATCAAATGTGAAGCATTCCTCATCATCTCCTGAACTGGTGGTCTCCCCAGTGGAATGCCTCCATGTAATGAGACATCAAGGTCAAGAGTAGACTGCACATATGGACGGACAACTTTGTCCCTGCCTTCACAATGCAGTCATATTCCCAGATCTGCTATGGGAGAGAGGGAAGAAGAATAAATGCCTAGGAGGGGAGCTCTTAGTGATTATCTGCAAGAATGTGAATCTCAAACTAAGAAGTTTAGAGATCATATCACTTTCCAAGATTTTTTCAAGATCAAGATGGAGAGGAGCAAGCAGCATGACATGGGTAGATTTTTCCTATCTACTTTTGATGGATCACCAACATGTTCAGCTAGAGCTTGGGTGGAGGAGTTACACACCTATTTGCAGCACCACCAAGTTTCTAAAGATGAAGCCATCAAAGTTGCAGCACTGCATTTTGAAGGTAAGGCCTATGCTTGGTGGATATAGAGTCTTTTTCATTAAGAAATGCAAATACTTATTCTTATGCAAGTTTCACTAAGAGATTAGTGGAAAGGTTTGATGGAAAACATTCTGAAACACCCTTGGTGGAACCAAAATGATTTCATGTGTTATATACTTGCTGCTGCTTTCATTTTATGAGCTATATTGTTGCTATTTCCAATTTGGAATATTACATCAATACAGCAATACCACTGTGAAGCATAGTGTGTAGCTGCATTCTCACACTCATCATGTGAAAATATAGAGTTGGCTTTAGATCCAAACTCCTTTGGAGATTCTCTCTCTCTTCTCATCTCCTTGAGATCTCCCTTGATGTTCTGCATAGTTTGAAAGAGAAGCTTTGAGAACTCCTCCTCCTCTCTTCCTCCAAATAATAGAGTCTTTTTTTTTCTGTACATTTCCTTCTTCTTGTAAAAATGCTTCTCCTTATTGTGACATATTGGCTGAATGCACAAGCTGAGCCAAGATTATGCTATGATACCACTGTAATATTCCAAATTGGAAATAGCAGCAATATAGCTCATAAAATGAAAGCAGCAAGAAGTATATAACACATGAAATCATGAGACCAATATAAAGCCACGTTATTGATCATATATGCAGCAAATAAGTACAAAAAAATGAGGCACCAAACATAGAATGTGATCACACAAGCCTCCAATACATAAAGACTCTCAAAAAGTGAGATGTTGCTGAAACACAAAATGTCAGAGAGTTGCTACAACGTAGTTATATTATGCATAAATATAGCTGAAGATGATACAATAATGTAAAAATACTGATATATGCCCCAATAGAATCTAAACACACAGATCCGGGCACTAGATCAGCTTTCCAAGACAACCCAAGAGGGTTTCCAGAAAATGCACACAATGTGCCAATGTAAGCTACAACCCTAGGGCTGAAGATGTGCTGAAACAATAGAAATGAGAAGGAATGGTTGAAGCTGATGTAGAAATCTACAACCCTCCTCCAACAGACCCTCCAGATGAAAGAATGGCTCCTCCACTAAAGAAATATCCTCCCAAAACAGTCACTGCAACTACCCTTGCAACTCCTCCCTAAAATAACGCAGATCAAGACTGAAACTGCGCCATAGGGGATGAATATTGCTTGGCCTGGTGCCAAATGTATGAAATAATCCCAAGGGGCTTCTTTACAAGTCTCCCAATGGATGGAAACCTTCCTCCACTGAAAAACAAGCTCTGAAGACACCCAATCTAATCCTCCACTGCAACACCCTGCAACATAGCACAATAACCTGCAGAAACTATGTTGATGAAGAAAGTTGTAGCTTGGCCTAAAAGCCTAAAAGTGGAAATGAATGCAATGCTCTTCCAAGAGGCCTCTCAAGGAAAGAGGTGGGATTCCCGCTCGGGAACACCTGGTGCTAAACAGCATAGCAACCCTGCTAAACAGCAAAGGAATGTAAAGTCTAAGCAGACCAATATCAAAATAATAATCCAAAACATGAGCTCATATGGCTTCCATCCTCTTCCTTAAATAGAATATGAGCTTACTTGCCCTTGGCCCCACATAATTAGGTCATTTCCTTCATGAGATACATCTCCCTCCAAAAATGTGTTATTCTTCATTTAATCTCCACTCCTCCATGACAGTGTTGTTGACTTGGTCAAATTTGACTGAATCAACATGATCCAACCCCTATTCACACTTGGAGGTGTTTTATTTAGCTGCTAAAAAGGTATCCTTTCACACTTGAAGTGTTTTTATTGCTGCTTAGGAGACTTATGGGCCTTCCTACCCATTTATTCACCTACCTAGTGATAAAACAAACTATAATATTCCATTTAGTTGAAGGCTAAATTTTTGGAATATTACACAACCACATTCAACACATGCTTAAACATGGTCAAACATTGTCACTCATTGTCACCCATGTTTAACCATACATCACATTATTTAGTCATAGTAAACCATGGTCAACCTTGGTTAACAATGATCAGTCATGGTCATAGATCAACCATTGTCAACATCATAGTATAGTCAAAATAATAAGCTCTAGTCATCACATTCAACATAATCAGCCATAATTAGCATATCCAACATATAAAAGATGATCAACCATAATCAATCATAGTCAACTATTTTCAGACATGGTTAAACATGGTCAAACATTGTCACTCATTGTCACCCATGTTCAACCATACACCACATTATTTAACCATAGTCAACCATGGTCAACCTTGGTCAACAATGATTAATCATGGTCATATCTAGTAAACCATAGTCAACCTAGAATAACCCATGCTTTACCCACTCCTAATGGCCAACCATGTTTAAATATTGTTACAATGGTCGAACATGGTCAAGCAAGGTCTTTGTGGTTGAAAATGGTTAACCATTATCAACATGGGAAACCATAATCTATCATAGAAAAGTCTTGTCAACCATGGAAAAATCACAAAAGAGTATGGTCAACCATGGTCACCATAATAAACCATGTCCACCATGATCATCCATGGACATCCATGGTCAACCACTTTATTAATTATAGTCAACATGGTCAACCATATTCCTCCAATGTTAAACATTTCCAACCATGGTCAACCATGTTCACCCATAGTCATCCATGCTCTTACAAGCTTATATATGGCCAAACAAGCTAACCATGGTAAAACATGGACAAGAAATTCAACCATAGTCAACCAACTCAATAATGGTCAACTATGGTTTACATGACATTAGTGGTCAACCATAATTTATTGTAATTGACCAGTCAATACTTGTCACCAATGACCTATAATGATCACCAATGGTTAATCATGGTCAGTCCTCATCAACCTTTTCAACCATGGTCTACCATCATCAAACATGGCCATCCATACTCAACAAAGATCAACCTTCAACTTTACTCAATTGTACATTCACAATAGCCAACCATACAAGTGTTGTGTACCTAACACATAAAATTACTAAAAAATATATTTGTTATAAATTTTGAAAAAACAAAAATAAAATATTAAACCTACAATATTTTTAAGTCCTATAAAAGAAATTTGTTAATAAAAAATAAAACCATATTTAATAATAAATTTGAGAAATAAAAAGTTCCAAAATAAATCAGATCATGTGGTTTTTAAAACCAGTGATACAAGATTAAAGAACCTCATAATGTAGTTATTTAGAATATAAATTAAAAACCTCTCATGGGTATGGTTAAAGTTTCCGCCGGCCATATCTTACAATTTTAAGTATTTACTTTTGTTATCCAATGAATTTTATAACTTTAAGTCGTCAAATAAAAAAATGCCATTGAAAATTACAGCTATATACCTCTCTTGTTAATATGGTATAGTAATTGATAAAAAAATGGTTGCTTTATTATAAGAACGTGAGTCATTTATTTTCGATGGACCACCGCCCTTCTAACCAAAAAGAAATTTAGATACCATGATATTGGATTATATATTAATTAATTATGTTTAAGATTTTTGTGATTTATAAAATAGATAAATGTCTTTCAGATTAATTACATCAATAAGATTTGGTGGACATTCCTAAACAACTAATGTGGTTAATCCTCAAATGTAGTTCATCCTTAGGACAAGGTGAAAAAACCCAAAGATCTTCTTGTTGATGTGATTAATGCAAAAGACATTTATCTACATAAATATACAATCAACCTACAAAATATACAAGATGTCACTAAAACCAATGTACTCGCAAGGTTTCCTAAGAGATGATCTTGGGATGTTAGTAAAACCAATCTAGAAATCCTATAGACTTCCCCACTAGATGTGGCACGATTTCGCTACCTTGACACTGTGGTAGCAATTATATTTAATAGTATATATTTATTTATTTTTTAATTAATTAAATTATTTAACAAATAAATTGAAGAAAAATTATTTAATATATATATATTTAAAATAAAATATAATGATTTAAGAAATAAAATTTTGAACATTTTTTATAAATTTTATAATGACTTGAAAAATACAAATTATTTAAAAATCAAAACACGTTGTTATAATAATTTTATTAAAAATAATAATAATATGTTAGAAAAAAAAGATAATGAGTAAGTTGTATATAGATACATAGGTCAGAGAAAGAAGATTAAGATTATAAAAAGGAAAGATCCCCCTCAAAACCTGGTCCTTGGGGTTGACTTACAAATCGAAGAAGTTATGGAAGCTATGGATACCATACTAGTTGGAAAAATTAAGGGAAAGAAGTTCTCGGAAAACTACATCAAAGAATGGACCTTAAATGCTTGGGTAGCAGGGCCGGAGAAATAGGTTAAAGTAACATCACTGGCGCGTGGCTAGTTAATGGTAAAATTTAGCAAAAAGGAAGCTCTGGACTGGGTCTTTAACCAAAATTGGAGCCTGGTAAATCACCCTATTCTGTTCAAAAAATGGAATCCCTTATTCGATGCACAGAGAGAAAAAATCGATGAATCACCTGTATGGGTTAAGCTTCCGGGGTTACTATTCCAATTTTGGACGGATTCCATTTTTCGAGCGATCGAGAATTCTCTAGGGCACTTCTTGGAAGTGGATTCTTCATTTCAACAGACAATGGATAAAAGCTCGGCGCGGATATTAGTATCCTTAAACCCTAAATAAGGTTTAGCGGATGAGATCAACCTGACTTATAAGGATTTTACTTTTACCCAGATGCTCGATTACGAGAACTTGCCTTTTATATGTCACCGCTGCCATGCATATGGTCATCTAGCCAAAGAATGTCCCCTGGGGTTTAGACGCAGAAGAAGGCAAAAGAAGGAGGTTGTATCAACAATGGCTCCCTAAAAGATCAAGAATACATTCGAAGGAAAAGCGGTAGCGATGGAAGGGGTGGAAGGGAAAATTTCTCAGCAGATGCAAGGGGGATTACAGTATGTGATCTCATAACCAGTTGTGGTGTCATCGCCTCCCAGGGGCGAAGACGCTGAACCAGCACCTGCAGGGACTCCAGAAGATGGAAATCCAACCCTTATCCTTCTTTACCTTTTGTTTCGATGCCTGAATACTTAGATAGCCTCCTTACGACCATTCTTGAACTTAAACTCTCAGCTTCGCATCTTTCCGCACCCCTGGATCAATTTCCTCCTGACCCTCCATCTGGTCTAATGCACTATAATCTTAGGCCGAGAGAGAAGAGACCCCCTCTTTAAGGTGCGGTGGGAGGATTGGGTCCTCTCCCCATCATCGTAGGTCCCCGGAAAACCAGAGGGAGGAAGTCAGACGTCTCAAAAGCCCAGCTAAGAGTCAAGATCGACATTACTGATGGAAAACAACGTTCCCTATCAGGGGTGATTAGAGCAGCGAAATCCCACACCATGGGTCACTAATGATTTTTCTCTCCTTTAATTGTCATGGGCTAGCTAGCAGCTCGAAGAAGCTAGTGCCGAGAGTTATTGAAAACATACTCTCCTGATGTGCTCATGCTCCAAGAAACTTTGGGATCTGGTGATGACATTAAGAGAGCTCTAAGCAAAATTTTCCCGGGTTGGTCCTTCTCCACTTTGGATGCAAAAGGGAGATCTGGAGGACTACCAGTGGGATGTAAAGAAGGGAGACTAAAAGTTTTAAAATCTTGGGAAATTGATCATGTCATAGAGCTAGAGGTTTATTCAAGCGATCTCTGTCTGACTCTCTCTATCCTAAACATTGATGGACCTTGCTCGGACAAAGTCACTTTTTGGAATTCTTTATTCTCCAAATCACTGATGAGGAGTTCAAATCTGGTGATTGGGGGGGACCTAAATTTCTCTATTGGTTTATTAGAAGCATGGGGACCAAATTCCCTAGCGGATACTCTGTCTGATTGCTTTGTCCACAAGTTGTCCTCTTCGGGATTGGTGGATGTTGACCCCATAAAGCCCAACCCGACTTGGAGAAATAGAAGAGTGGGGGCTAACAGAATTACAAAGCGATTAGGTCGTTTTCTTCTTAAATAGGACCTGGTGACCAAAGCCCCGATCTTCAGGCACTAGATCAGGAAAGGGGGTGACTCTGACCATATTCCCATATTGTTGGAGATCACTGGAATGAACAAGAAACCGGGAGCTTCTTTCAAATTTAACCCCTCCTGGTTAAACGAAGAGTCTTTTAACGATTTTTTCCACTCTATCTGGAAGGAGGACGAGGGAGAATTGGAGGGGGGGAATATTTTTTTTTATGAGGAAGCTTAAAAGGATGGAGAAGGCAACGATGGAATGGGCGATCAAGAAAAAAAAGGAGGAAGAAGAATCCCTTCTTTGGATAGGAGAAGAATTAGATCAGTTGGAATCCCTCGATGAAGATGGATATGAAAATACTGACAAAAGGGACAGAATCAAATCCCTGGATGCTACTTGAAGGAAAATCTTGAAAGACAGAGAAGAACAATGGCATCTAAAAAGCAGAGCCATCTAGCTGCCATCAGGGGACGAGAATACAAATTTTTTTCAGAATTATGCAAAAGGAAGGAGAAATATCAATACCATTTGGGTGATGCAGAGGGAGGATGGACAAACTGCGAAATCCTTTGATGAACTTGCAAATATGGGGACCAGTCATTTCAGGTCCCTCTTCAAAACTCCACTAGAAGCATCAATTGTGGAAGTGATCATAGTAGCCCGGTTTTTCCCCCGCTACATAGAAGAGGATGAAAATGAGAATATAATGTTGCCAATTTCAAAAGGGGAGGTGGAAGGCATTCTCAAGGCCATGCAGAAAGATAAAATTCCGGGGCCAAATGGATGGACAGTGGAATTCTTTCAACATTTTTTCAATACTTTAGGGGAGGAACTGACAGAGGTGGTCGAAGAATCCAAGCTCATAGGATCGATACATCAACCTTTCAATTCAACCTTTGTAGCCCTCATCCCGAATAAGGAGGATCCTAAATCCTTTGATGATTTTCAGTCAATATCACTATGTAATTGTATTTATAATATTATAGCAAAAGTGATATTTATTCAGTTAAAACCTATAATCTCAAGGAACATCTCAAAAGAGCAGTATGGCTTCTTGGACAAAAGACAAATTCATGAAGCAGTCGAAGTAGCACAAGAGACCCTCCACAGCCTTAATAGGAGTGGAAAAAAGGGTGTAATTGTCAAAATTGACCTCTCAAAGGCAGACGACCGCACAAGCTGGCTCTATATCCAGTTACTCCTAACTCATCTAGGATTTGGAGTACCCTTCATCAAATGGGTGATGGGATGCATCACCAATGTCAGTTTTGCAGTCTTGATCAATGGGTCAGCAACCTCTTTCTTTCAAAGCCAGAGAGGCCTGTGGTAGGGATGTCCCCTCTCTCCACTCCTTTTCCTTCTGGCTGCGGAGGGCCTTAGCCAGATGATCTCGGAAGCTAGAAGAAGAGGGGATATAAAATGGATTGAGGTGACTATAAACCTATGTATCACATATATCCTTTTTGTGGACGACATTCTCCTGTTTAGCTCGGGGTCCAGCGAGGAAACACGATAGATTAAATATATTCTAGACCTCTTCCTTAAATCTATAGGTCTCTGTATCAATCTTCAAAAATCTTCGGTTACTGCTGAAGGGTTCGTTGAGATGGAGATGGGTAGGATCATGGAAGAACTCCCATGTGAAACAAATAATTTATCTGAAAGCTTCAAATATTTGGGTTTATTCCTCAAACCTGATACTTACCACATAGTTGACTAGCATTTGCTAGTGGTAAGATTGAAACCAGAATCAAGCATTGGAGTTAAAAGTGGTTGTCTCGGGCAGGACGACTAGTTCTGATTAAATCAGTCCTCCTTTCCATCCCTATCTATTGGACTGCTTTAATGTGGGTGCCAAAAGGTATCCTCTCAAAAATTGACCGTCTGTGTAGTAGATTCCTGTGGGCAGGGTCAAAAGATGAGTCAGTTCTTCCCTGGGTGGCATGAGATAAAGTGGCTAGACCAAAGGAATGGGGAGGGTGGGGCATCAAGGATCTCAAAGCTTTTGCTTCATCTCTAGCAACAAAACTAGGTTGGCGTCTACTCACAAAAGAAAATCTATGGACTTTGGTCATTAAAAGAAAGTATGTTGATCCAACTCGTTTAGATGATTGGATCATAACACCAAATAAGAAACATCCACATGTTTTAGTGGTTTGGAAATCCATTGTAGAGTCCATTGATGTCATCGAACAAGGTCTGGCATGGATGGTGGGGAATGGAGAATCTATTAGAATAGGCCAAGATCCTTGGGCGGGATGCAATGGGTCTTATGCCCTGTCTAGGGGACTAATTGAGCACCTTTCTACTAAAGGGATAAACTTCCTCATTCAGGTTGGGCTCGAGGGCCACTCTACGATATGGGACCAGGCCTGGAAATCAAAAGTGGATCTTCAACTTGAAGAACAATGGGTGGAGGAATGGAGGGGTTTCATATTAGAACTTTGTAGATCAAATGTAAGACTCAAAGACTCTCTTGAATTACTGAGTTGGGTTCACTCTCCTCTGGGGAAATACACCCCAAAATTTGGTTACAACTGGATAATGTCACAAAAGGGGTGTAATGAGCTGGATTAGTGGTCAAAGGCTCTGCGGAAACTCAAGGCGCCAGCGAAATCCAGGCTTTTATTTTGGTGTATTCTTAAAAACAAGGTGCCAACATGGGATTCCTCCAAAAAAGAAGTAAGATTGGTCCAGTATGGTGCCCACTTTGCAAGAAGAATGAGGAAACTATCCATCACTCATTTTTACACTTTTCCTTCAATTCCAAGATTTGGCAGGAAACTAAGCGCCTAACAAGCTGCAACATTAACTGGGAGGCCCTTCTCTAGAGGAGGCTTGGATTTCTTGGTGGAACGCTGCTTCGGATGAGAGAATTAGAAATATACCATTGATTGTGTCATGGGGCACATGGATAGCTTGTAACATGGTCACATTCAGGGACAAGATCTATGTTCCAGAGATAATACTTGTACAAAGGGTCTCCATTTTTTAGAACATCCCATTCACAAAACAGACCAGGACTGCTTGTGAAGTTAGGATCAAAGACATCAAAGGAGACATTCCTTGGGCCTATTTTGATGGATCCTCGGATCCCCAAAACCTATGTAGCGCTGGAATCTCCATTCACCTCCCTTCCGAGAAGAAACTCTCAGCCTCTGTTGGCCTGGGGGTTGGCACCAATGACTATGTAGAATTAATTTCCCTGAAATATCTTCTTTGCTGGCTCATCTACCTTGGACTAAGACAAGCTCAGATTTTTGGAAATTCTCTTAATGTTATCAAATGTTTCAATTCAAAATTTAGATGTCAAAATTTCTTGTTGCTTCCTCTTCTAGAAGAATTTTTATCTCTTAAAATATACTTCGATGATTTATCAGTATGTCATATATATAGGGAGCAGAATATGGAAGCAGACACTCTTTCTAAAGAAGGCGTACAACAAGTTCTGGGAGGCTAGGCCATAACAGAAACTGAAGGGGAATTGATCCACCACTCGGAACAACCACCTTTCACACAGTAAAGAAATTGACATTCTATAGTTTGGACGTAGGGCCTCAAACAGGCTCACTTTTATTCTTATGACGTTGCGGTCCTCCCGTTCTTTTGTTTTGATTCGCAAGTGCACAGTCTGTTGTTTTCCTTTCTTCTTTTTATTTCCTGCAATGACTCTCAGCTACTATTTTCACTTTAAGTTAATTTTCGAAGATTAACTATTTGGTTTTTTTTCCACTTCGATGGAGGCCTGGCCAGCAATATGCCTTTTTTTTTTTCTCATCAACACTTATAATATTTTCCTTACTTTCCCAATGTTAAAACTGGGAACACTTTTCGACATGATCAAACCATATTTTTTTTCTCCTGTTTGGGTTGTTTTCCTCGAGAGAGGAGGCCCGGGACAAAAATGTTATGTTCTGGTTTTTTCATTTTGGTTATGTTATGATGCTCTATGCATATGCAATAGCAGTGATACAGTGGGGTGGACGGAGTTGTGATAAAAAATTTCGCACCACCACATGAAACTCTATAATTTTTTCCTTTCCTTTGCATAGGGGAGGTAAAAATATACAGTCATCAGAATGCCAATAGGCATATACTATGTAACTTTTTATTCTCTAAATAGAAGGTTTGATTTTTTCTTTGGAAAAATATAGATATATATAAATTGTCTTGGCCTACAGGAAAGTTGAATCTTGAATTTCATTAAATACATAATATTTTATAATAGTACTTTATAACATGGCAATTTTCCATTGAGTTGTATCATTATATGTGTGTGTGTGTGTGTGTGATTTTGATTTTAATTATTACTAAAATAATTATTTTAAATTTAACTAATTAGATGAATTGATTTGTATTTCATATCACATTTAAACAACATGAGTTGCAGAGCAGCAAGTCCTTGCCATAGTTGAATAGTTTAGTTTCGAAGTTAAATAGTTTCAAACATCACAACAAAATGACAAGTTTAAGACAGAAGTTCAATTCAAATGTCTTTAAAATAAATACAAATATAATTATATTCAAACATACATAAACTATGATATAAATAATATACTTCTATGTATTTGTTTTTAGATTACCATATATGAAATTCTGCCAACTTTGTGCTTCATATTCAAACATAGAGAAACTATGATATAAATAATATACTTCTATGTATTTGTTTTGAGATGACCATATATAAATTTCTATTGGAAACAAAAAACATACAAATTTAATGAGTAAATTAAGGGAGAGCAAGGGTAGAATTTGTTATTGCTTTACTCTCTTAATTAACTTGGTTATTGATCCAGGTAAATTTATGCTACCCTTTTAACCAAGACCTTTTACTTCAGCTGATGTGTTAGAATTACATTTTATCAAAAAAAGAATTAATGAACATATAAAAATATAATCAAGAGGAACACATGTCAACAATCATACGAAAAAAAACGCAAGAGGTTTAATAATGGAGTTTGTCCAGTGTGGACTACGTCTCTGGGCCTCGATGTCTCGATGGTGTTGGCCGCTTCATTTGGTGTTGTAAAATGTGATGATGTACATGGATGATGTTGACTTTTAATACAAGGAAAATAGCCCTCAAAATGAGTGGCAAAGCCTCTCTACGAGACGTTCCGCTGCAGGGAACTCTCACTCATACACACCTCCTATCAGCATGACAACTTCACACATGGTGACAAAGAGTATCCCGCCATCAAGGCAACAAAAGGGATCTCAGAACATAAATCACCATAAATACATACCACATCAAATACACATAAATATTCTGCATCTTACATCAGCAGGAATCAACAACAGCAAATAAACATAAATATTTTGCATCATACATCAAGCAGGAATCGACATGACATAAATCATGTTACATCAATAATCAATGAAGCACATGGAAAAAACACTTCATATACCTCAACTCTACTGTTGGCTAAAGAATAGGCTGCTCAATCGCTGGAACTGAATGCACCATCGCAAACGTGGCATTGAATGGCAAGAAATCGACTGTCCACATGCTGAAATCTGACACTGTCATCCCCATCTGGAATATGGCCAAAAAAATCGGGACCTATATTGCAGAAAATGACACCGCCATCGGGTTCGTGTCACCGAGAGGTGTAAAATCCATATAAAATTTACCCAATTTGGACACCGGGAAAGTTTGGCCCCTCTGGAAATGAGGCTCAATCATGGTTCCATTGCCTCTGCATCTGGCTCATGGTTCCATCAGCAATTAAAACACTTTGTATCGAACTACGTGCTCCTCCTATACCTGGGCGCACTGAAGAAATTACTGGGTTATATGTAAAATGCTGGGCAGATTAATCAAACCCCAATGGGCTCACGCAGTGGTAAAAAAAGTGATTTGTTAAGGGAAGGTCGGGGGATCAAACCCCGCCTCCCCCCAAAATCCGCATGCAACATAGTTTTTGGGCACGTTTTTTTTATTCTGGGAGGGACCAGGCCTGCCTTGGGCGGTCCGCCCAACTACCCGTGGCTTTGAATTATATATATGGTGTGGGGGGCAGGTCCATTTTTGGTGGCCCGCCCCTGTGGCAACGTCATGTTATATGGAGTATGGATTTGGGAGGGGGCGGGGGTCATGAGCCGTCCCCTTTTAATTTTAACATTTTTTTTATAACAATATGTGCGAGGCCCGTGGGGGTCATGGCCCCTTGGACTATATATATATATATATATATATATATATATATATATATATATATATAAACAAATGCGGAGATGGGGTGGCGGGGTTGGTGGCCCACCACCTCCCTTTTTTATATTTTTTTGGTTTTAAATAAACGAATTATTCATTTTTAAACTTCTCGATTTTTTACTGAAGGAGTCATATTAATGATCCCACGACTTCGCGCGGAATCTGGCTGAAGCTGGCAGGAATCTGGCCACTAGAATCCTGTAAAATTGTGTCCTCTTAGCTTGCCAAGTCATCCAATCGACCTTAGAAATTTTACCAGCTCTAAATTTCGCATACAAACTCCGTTTGACAAACCATTCACACCGTTGCAATTAGGACGATGAGATCTCAAACCTGAAGCTAGGTTTTCCACCTTCCTGTCACTTTGAATTTTGATCTTTCATAAGCCCTCTTTATCATGTGTGTGTCTCTGGAGCCACCTGGATCATTCCTCCCCAATAAGGATCTTTTGGTCCTCCAAAAGCATCAACAATAATCTGCAACTATTGCATACTATGTCTGCACCACAAGTGTCCTGAGAGGTCACCCTTCCTTCTCCTTCACCTTTGTCCTTCGGAGCCATAAGCGATGAGATGACACCTACATCCAATACTTTCCACAATTTTATAAAACATACTCGGTGGTCAAGTTTACATCAAATGGAATAAATATTACCCCATCTATTAATACAAGGCCAAATACATCATTGTCGCATTGCAAGTGATGGAAAAACACATCATCACTTTTACAAAAGAAATGCAACACATGATTTGCAAGGCACGGCCATGACACGCTAGAAAAACAATTTCTTACTCAACAAAGTGAACCACGACGAATGTGGTGGATTTTCTTGTTGAACATTTTCATTAACTGGTTTCAGTACAGACGCTTTGTCCTTCATATGTTGCTCTAGATGGAGTCTCCAACACATGGCTCTTTGATGGCCACTTCTGTCGCAATAACTGCAATGAGTCTTCTTCCTCCATACCTGCTTAACCAATTTCTTTCCCTGCTATGGGGAAGGATTTCGATGCCTCATCCTCCTTTGTGTTGTCATTCATTTCCAACACTCAGCAATGACATGGTTATGTAAACCAAAAAAAAGACAAGTTTTCGTATACCATGATTTATGTTCATGATTAGCAACATGCTTATAATCAAAATGAAATTGCGAATATCGAGACTTGTTATACCTTTCTTGGTGGTCTCTGGTGCGATCATGGTGATGAGATCTTGCCTCAGCTCTTTCACTGCAACACGCACTTCCATGGGATGATGGTGAAGTGTTCCCATCAATATTTTTCCTCAACGATTTCATCAATGTTGTGGAAGCTTCAGACACCTTTGAGCATTCTCCTTTAGTGTATCCCAAACTTGCGTAGCGAGGTCTCTGCACAACCTCCAATGGTTGAGTTATGCCTTGGCCATGAATGCCAAGTCCTCCTCCTTTGTATGCCATCCTGGTAAGGAGTCTCATGCGAGTTCCTGTAATGGGGATCTCCACATTTCCAATATAAATAATAGCATGTGAAGATGAAATTGAAGAATGATCACAATTGTTTACCTCATATGTCAATTTTGAAATAGGTGAAGAGGGATTCTCTGAGCCTTCGTTGTGCTTCACTTCCTCCACGGCCTCTGTCGCGACTTGTAACTGAAGCTGTAATCAATGCTTCTCCTCCTTCTCTTCCTGTAGGAGTGTCTTGAATGCCTCATGTTCTGCTTGAAGACTTTTGTCATTTTCACTTCAATTCTTTCAATGCCTTTTTTGTGGCTTGTAGTTGAAGCTGCAATCGATGTTTGTCCTCCTTCTCCTCTTGTAGAAATGTTTTCAACTCAGCGATATATGTTTCTTGTTTCTCATAACCTTCATACAACATGTCCGCTTTCTCGAACACCTTGAGCATGGTCTCGTACATGTTTTTGACATCCTCCATTGCTGCATGTTTAATGGTTCACATTTGCGGTTCACATCAGCAAGAAGACCACTATGATACCACTTGATCCGGGTAAATTTCTGCTACCCTTTTAACCAAGACCTTTTTCTTTGGTTGATGTGTTAGAATTACATTTTATCAAAAAATGAATTAATGAACATATGAAAATATAATCAAGAGGAACACATGTCAACAATTATACGGCAAAAAATGCAAGAGGTTTAATAACAGAGTTCGTCCAGTGTGGACTACGTCTCTGGGCATCGGTGTCTCGATGGTGTTGGCCGCTTCATTTGGTGTTGGAAAATGTGATGATGTACATGGATGTTGTTGACTTGTCATACAAGGAAAATAGCCCTCAACATGTGACAAAACCTCTCCATGAGACGTTTTGCTGCAGGGAACTCTCACTCATATAGGCCTCCTATCAGCATGACAGCTTCACACATGGTGACAAAGAGTATATCCCCATCAAGGCAACAAAAGGGATCTCACAATGTAAATCAACATAAATACATACCACATCAAATACACATAAAGGTTCTGCATCTTGCATCAGAAGGAATCAACAACAACAAATAAACATAAATATTTTACATCATACATCAAGCAGGAATCAACATGACATAAATCAAATCAATGAAGTACATGGCCACAATACTTCATACACCTCAACTCTACTGCAGGCTGAAGAATAGGCTACTAAATCACTGGATCTGAATGCACCATTGCAAACATGGCGTCGAATGGAAAGAAATCGACTGTAAACACGCTGAAATCTAACACCGTTATCCTCATCTGGAATATGGCCAAACAAACGGGACCTTTGTTGCAGAAACTGACACTGCCATCAGGTGCGTGTCGCTGAGAGGTGTAAAATCCAAATAAAATTTGTCCAATTTGGACAGCGGGAAAATTTGGCCCCTCTGGAAATGAGGCTCGATCATGGTTCCACTACCTCTACATCAGGCTCATGGTTCCACTTGCAATTAAAACACTCCTTCTCAAACTGCGCGCTCCTCCTTTGCCTAGGCGCACTGAATAAATGACAGGTTTATATGTAAAATGTTGGGCGGATTAATGAAAGCCCAATGGGTTGGCGCAGTGGTAAAAAAAGTGTTTTGTTAAGGGGAGGTCGGGGGATCAAATCCCACCTCCCCCCAAAATATGCATGCAACATAGTTTTTGGGCACGTTTTTTATTCTGGAAGGGACTGGGCTCGCCTTGGGCGGTCCGCCCAACTACCTGCGGCTTTGAATTATATATATGGTGTGGGGGTCGGGTCCACCACCGGTGGCCCGCCCCCATGGCAACATCGTGTTATATGGAGTATGGAGTTGGGAGGGGGCGGGGGTCATGACACCTCCCCTTTTAATTTTAACATTTTTTTATAACGATATGTGTGGGGTCCGCGGGGGTCACGGCCCGTCGGACCATTTATATATTATATATATATTTTTTTAACCCAATCAACCCCACCACCCCCCCTTTTTTTATATTTTTTGGTTTTAAATAAAAAATATATTCATTTTTAAATTTCTCAATTTTTGATAGAAGGAGTCAAATTAACGATCCCACAAATTCGCTCAGAATCTGGCCGGAGCTGGCAGAAAGCTGGCCACCAGAATCCTGCGAAATTGCGTCCTCTTTAACCTGCCAAGTCATCCAGTCAATCTCTTCTGTAACTTAAAAAATCATTGGTATATCGGTGTTTGAATTTGAATAATTGCACAGATATAAGTTTTTGAATTTGAAGAATCGACTTTATTTATATATTATATTATGAATTGATGCCTATAATATCACAAAGACATTGTCAATTGAAATATTGTATTCTTCGTCTATTGCGTCTTCATTCTCTTATTGAAAGGATGCATAGAAGTAATTAGTGGATTCAACTAAATTATAAATGGTGGCTTCTGTTTTGACTTTGACATGATGTTTTCCTTCTGCAAATTCATTTTCAGAAGAAATATTGGTTATAAACTATAATGCCAAATTATTTTTCACAAACTTTGTTGAAGGACAAAATTCACCACTAAACCTTCAGAAAATAACTTGATAGTTGTATATGTACCAACCAAAACTCAAGTTCATAATAGACCATAGCGAAAAAAAACACTTCATATGAATGAAATATCGTATTCAAGATTGAATTACTTTAGGCTCTGTATACATTTACAAATTGAAAAAGGTAAATTTTTTCTCACATTTTAACATCCTTACATAACTTTATTTTATCCAAATTTTTGATGCCATCTCGAGTTAGCCTAGATTAGTCTAATTTTTATGCTATGACACTAAGGGGGTGGGAAGCACAATGGTAAAGACGACATTTGACCTTCTAGCGATGACACACAACTTGAGTTAGGTACATAACACTTGTATGTGGCTCGCAATAGCGATGGTATGCGTTGAGAGATCCACCTTTGGATTTCTAGGATTTGATGCAACGGTCAGCGTAGATTGTGGTTCCTTTTGGGTAACTACCCCATTGCACTCTTGACTATCATTTTCTCTGCTCAGCCTGTAGATCCAAGCTTTGTCGTAGTTACTCAAACCCTAGCTCAAATTACATGTATTTGTTACAACTACCACACAGAAATTGCAGGCGACTGTGAATACTCTCCTTCCACTATAAATTTCAATTTTCTGGCTTGGTGACTATAGAGATGATGTTCCACTGTAGTGTTGGTGCTCAGCACATTTCGCTCAGCTATAGGTAAATGAAAAAAAAAAAATTACTCTTGATTACAGTTAGTTCTTAATTTCCCTGCCCCATTTTATTGGCATTTTGTTTATTGTTATTCCTTTAATCGAAGACCGAGGTCCCTGTCTAAGTTCTGCGATCCTCCAGGTACGAGGGTTTCATTGATAGTTCTTTCTAGAACTCTTATGTTTCCCTTCTACCTTATTACATCAATAATTGGGTGCTCTTCTGGTTATAATCTTTGCAGGTAGGTTTTCACTGGCTTTATACCGTATGTTTGGTGTTTGGTTTAGGCTTCGCTTCTTTATTGGGTTCAAATTATCATATTACAACTTCTTCTTTTGCAGGTTTCCCATTTCTTCTACTTGGTATTTCTTCGAGTCCCTTTCGTTGTTTTCCCAAGCATTTTACGACCTTTCAGTCTTAGGATTTTTTCATATTATCTTACAATATTCAAACATCTCGCCAACTCAAGGAACCAAAGCACTTCCAAGGCTTACTACACCCCCTTCGATGCAAATTGATTCCAAGCTCTTGGAGACCTAACAACCTTCGAAACCACTGGTGAAGGAATGAAGGATCAAAGTGTTGCACAAAACACCAAAGCAGTTTTGACCGAACAAAGCAAAAGACCAGGCCACCGTTGCTATAAAACATAGCAATATAGCAAGGAGAATGATTCAGAACTTCACACGGCATTGGATTTTATTTTTTAGTTACAATTCACTCTGGAAACTAATTTCTCTTCCATTTAAAGCAAGGAGAAATTATTTAATCATCCTCAAGATTCCGAGTTATGACTCTCTCATATCTTTTGACATATATTTTCTCTGGCGTTTGCATTTGGTGAAATGTTAGGGATGGAACCATCACACGGAATTAAATTTTCAACATATGGGTTGGAAGTGTTGAATTTTAATATCGTTTTCCATTTTCAGACGAAAAGAAATCGAAGGCAACCCAATATGGGATTCGATCCCAGACCATCAAAGTGATTTCAGATCTGAGTGTCGGTGTGGATTTTACTACAGTAGGAGCAATCGAGGAGTTTAGGCGGCTCGTCCCACCCAGGTTCGAAATGCTGGGGCGTCGAGCTTGTGCCCTAACATATTTTAATTAGAGATTGGTCACATGATCGACCACTCTTGGCATATTTTGTGGCACGTCGTTTGCAGCTTTTATGAGTCAGGTAAAGTTTGCTTTGGGATTTGTAGTTTTTTTTTTTATTTGGTTATTTAATTTTTGAATTTTCAATGGAAATTTGACCACCATGCTTTGATAAGATCCAGTTACAAGCCCCGATAAATTTGCACTCACTATTTTTTCAAGTAAATGTAGTTCTTTCCCTCAAAAAAATTTCAGCTAACTGAGCTTTGTTATAATTTAATAATCTGTTTGTTGTTACTGAATTGAGATAAATCAAGTTTATGTACGTGTATCATCTACCAATCTTATATATCGTGTCATTATTTACAGGTTATATATTCCTATATAAAAATTCTCAATATTGTTGGTTTTGTGTTTATTTAGGTTTAGCATGATCTAGAAAGAGCTGAGGAATATTATGGGAGGGCCATACTAGCCAGTCCCAGTGATGGAGGTATCCTCTCTCTTTATGCCAATCTTTATGCCAGTCTCATATGGGATGTTCACAAAGATAATACAATGTTCACAAAGATGCAACTCCTGCCAATTGCTACTTTAATCAAGCTGTTGAAGATGCTCCAAATATCTCAGCTCAATTTTCAATCCTTTTAAATATCCTTTTCTTGTCGCATGCACTGTTTTATTCACATTTTATCCTATTAAGTTTAGAGATGCATATCTGAGGATTTGGTGGATGTACAAGGGAGGAAGCCTGATATCTCAAATGGTTATCAAACTGTGATAGATTCATATAGATTTTTGTATATGAAACAATTCAGGTTGATGTTATCTAACTAATTGGCTCTATTTTGCGGCAATGTTCTCGGATCATATGCCCATTTCCTATGGAACGCACAAGATCATGAAGAGGATTAGGATGATTTTCTACAACAAAAAATGGTACCCGCAACAGATTTTGGTACTACGACTATTGCAGCTACCTGATCACATAAGAGGCGTAATTGGATTTTAGTTTTAGTGGATTTGGGTAACTTAGCGTCTACTACTGTGCATTCTGTTTGAGTGGTAGTTACATCTTTTCTAACCAAACCAGAAGAAAAAGAACATGTATTGTTCTATGAACAATTGTATAGCTCAACCTATAGCAGATCAAAACCAACCTCTTGCTACTAGGTTTCCCAACCCATAGATCCACTAAAAAGTTATAAAGAACCATTTTCATTTCCATTAAATTTAAGAAATACTCGAATAATTAGTGAACAGTAGAAAACCAGGGTAATATGTAGAAAGCCAAAGAAATATTGCAAAAATAGTAGTAGCAAACCAGAGTAATATTGCAACAGTAGTAAACCAGAGTAATATTGCAAAAATAATAGTAATCCAGAGTAGTTTTTTATATTTTTAGTTTTTTATATTTTTTTTGCAAGACAACATTTTTTCAAAGCATAAATGGTGTTTTGGAAAATGAGTTTGTTACAAAGAGTCCTACCATTTACCATTTTATTGAATGTGCAACAACAGGACAAGACAAGATACAGTTGTGCTTTAGTGATGAGGATTCTGCAAAGCTCCAAACTCCTGGAAGGTTGTCGGTGCCATATATAAGGTTTTATGAAGCGGTGGAAGAAACGTGTACAAGAGGTACAAGAAACATGTACAAGGACTTACAAGATTGTAGCCTCACTCAGTGAGGCTGTTTGTCTGAGGATTTAATATTTCAACCCAAGGTGGGCAGAGATAATGACATCATGTGGACGATGGACGGGAGAGATAATGACATGTGGGCAGGAGTGCATGCAAATAGTCGCTCTCCTCTAAAACATATAATGTAAAACACTTTTTAAAGCCAGTGTAAAATGTTTCGGCTAGCATTAAAGGAATATGAGAAATGAGTTGGAAACAAACTTTTTGATACACAATGCCTCTGTCGGTCTCGAAAAGAGGCCAAATAAGACCTCAAAGATTTTGAAGCTTTTGGTTGGAAAAAGTGAAAAAAACATGTACATGAAAACTTAAGCTAATTTATGTTTAAGCATCTAATTTCTTTTTAGCAAGTTCATATTCCAAAGCATTTTGATTACAAGAGTCCCTACCTGAGTCCCTGCCGGCCTTTTGGGCAGGGACTTAAAAAAACAAAAACTAGATATTTTTATAGAACCACTTTAAATATTTTATATTAAACTATGTAATAAAAATATGAATTAGAGTTTAATAAAACTACTCATTCACACATGCTTAGATGTCTAATACATGTAATTTTGGTTCTTAACCTTTTAAGAATACTTATTGGGGATTGATTTTTATTAGAGTTGATTAATTATCTAACAATTTTTTTTAAGTCATTTATAATTTAGTAATATTTTTATGAATATTGTTTCATTTTGTATATAATTTAAATAATGATAAAATTATTTATCTATTTTAAAATATATTAATTTTTTTTTTAATATAAAAGATAGTTAATTTATTAAATGACTAATTTAATCCCTCTTTATCAACAAGTCTAGATTTATCTTTTTGTCAATCTCACATAATATATTTTAAAACAATGCTCACTTGGATAATGATATTTACATCTCAATCATGATTTTTTTTTTTTAGAAAATTAATTAATAAAAATGAATGAAATTAACATTTTTATTATTTATATGTTAGTTGATAATGATATTTACCTCTCTATTTTGAAGGTAATTTTATTTTTTTAACATGAATAAATAAAATTTATTTTTATTATGATTCAGGTGGATTATATGATTAAGAATAAGCAATGAATTTATAGTGTGGAGAGGTGTTATTGCAATATAAAAACAAAAACAAAAACAAAACCAAAAAAAAATTCTTAAATTAGATTATTATTATTATATCTTATGAAAACGTTTAAAAAAATTAAATAATAAAAAAAAATATGATTTATTTTATTTATCTTTTTAAGGGTGGCAAAATCTATTATAGTTTAGTGGTCAATTAATATTGACAACATCCATCAATAATTGATATTTTTTTTATTTAGGCTAACTCATTATCATTATTCAAGAAAACCCATGTCACTAACTCATTCTTGTTTCTTAAAGGAATATATTTTCACTCATAAAACATATATTTTTGGATTGTTAACCAATTTCCTTACATCAAAAAAAACAAACTCTAAACCAATCAAAAATAAAAACCAAAATACAATATCAACTTAATAATATTCATAAATAAACCAAAATAAATCAATATCCCATATTAATTACATACATCTACATAAAACTACAAACCACCTTAGAAAATTATTTTATTTTTATTTTCCATATACATTATTTAAAATTTTAATAATTTAACTTTCCATCTTTCATTTGCATGGGTCTAAACCTTTAAAATTTCATTTCTATATTTCTTAAAATTTTGAATTAACTAAATACCAACTAACTTTCGAAAATTACTTTATTTTTATTTTCTATACCCATTATTTAAAATTTTAATAATTTAACTTTCGATCTTTCATTTGCATGTGTCTAAACCTTTACAATTTCATCTCTATATTTCTTAAAATTTTGAATTTATTTTTTTATAATTTAAATTTTTTATATCCACATATACCAAATACATTTAATGTCATTGTTACATCGCAATCGACTAAAGAACCGTAAGGAGAATGTGGGTGGTTGAAAAACAAAGATGCGGAACTCTTCGCAATTGACACGTGTCTCTAACCTTGCGTATAAGGTGGGTAATGTGAAATTACAGTCTACAATTTCATTTCTATATTTCTTAAAATTTTGAATTTATTTTTTTATAATTTGAATTTTTTATATTTATGTTTAACTTCCTGGACATTAAAATATATATATATATATATATATTTAAGGAGTCGTCTAACGAGCAGGAGGAATTGCCCGGACGGTCAAAATTGGCCGGAATCTGGGCTAAAAAAATTTAAAAAATCTTGCAGAAACAGTGTTTGAATCCTGATTTTGACATTGGAAATGTATTCAGCACCATCAAAAACCTGTAGGACACCCAAAATATTAAAATTTGATAGTTATAACATGGATTTAGAAAAATTCCTGCCAGATTTTCTGAAAATCTTATCGGAATTTTCATGATTTTCAGGGCGATTCCTCTGGCTAGTTAGACTAAGGCTATATGTAATTATGTATCAAATCTTTGGTTGAAAAACAAGAATGCGGAACTCTTTGCAATTGACACGTGTCAAATTCTGCTTTGGGCTTACCTTGCGTACAAGGTGGGTAATGAAATCCAACGTGAAATTACAGTCCACATTTTCCAAGACATGTGTATGACAGCGAATCAGACGACACCACGTAGGACGATAAGGAGACATTCTTAGCATGGTTTGGCGGATTCGGTAATAATGTGTCTGTTGATCTGGCGTTATTCGCACCCTCGGAAATTAGTTGCAGGCGCCAGGCTGGCAGGGTCCCTCTCATAGTGCTAACGTAGTTACGCACAGTCAACGGAAGAGCAGGCATTTCTCCGCAGTTAAGGCCAATCGAAAACAGCGATTAACCGCAGTTAAGGGCGGCGTGCAATTTTCGTCATCACTGGGGCAATGGGATGACGATCAGCTGAAGTATCCCTGGTGCTGATGGCACCAATAAGTAAAGTCTAATTTTTTGGTATGAAAAATCCAACACTAAAATATTTGCAAAAAAAAGAATTTTTTTATACCTCTATTTTACCAACAATGAAATAATAATTATATTATATATTAATTTTATATAAAATTATTTAGAAAATTGTGAAGTAAATTTTATATAAAATTATTTAGAAAAACTGTTAAAATTAAAAAATTGAGTAACAGAGTTTACATTGAAAATCTAATATCAATAAATTATTTACATCTAGAAAGATAAAGCAATATCAATAAAACAACTACAAAATAAAAGAAAAATAAAATTATATTTATTTTTTTTAATTCAAAATAAAATTTTAATTATTTAAAATAAGCAATTAAAACTCAATAACTTTACACATTAATCAGAACTGAAATTGATTGTAGATTAATTACAGTATACACTGAGCACAGCAACTATAGAAAAAAGTAAATTCATAAGACCATACAGATTTCTTGTTTCGGTTGAATAAGAAGGATTATACATTCACTTGAATTTTACTCGGTTCCAAAGAGCATTCTATTCCATATCAAATTTTACATGGTTCCAAAGGTATTTAATTACACAGAAACCTAATTGGGGAATAGTGAAAGCGAATTTATTTAATTACACAGAAACTTAATCGGGGAATAGTGAAAGCGATGTAAATATGCTATAATAATGGATTCGCACCTGAAAATATCTCCTGGAATGCTTAGAAGTAAACACACACAATGTACAATTTGATATCAATGAGCCTGAAATGAAATGAACCGAAGTACATCTTTGGGAATTATCAGAACTCATAAAGAAAGATTCTGAGTAAACAATGAACTTTGAGAGCTTCTGAGCTGAAAATGGAACAATGAACTTTGAGCTTCTGAGCTGAAAATGGACATGGAGATCAATAGGCCTGAAACAAACTTAAGTACAACTTTGAGAATTATCAGAACCCATAAAAAAATATTCTGACTAAACAATGAACTTTGAGCAGCTGAGCTGAAATGGACATGGAGATCAATAAACTTAAGTACAACTGAAAATGGACATGGAGATCAATAGGCCTGAAACAAACTTAAATACAACTTTAAGAATTATCAAAACCCATAAAAAAATATTCTGACTAAACAAAACTTTGAGCAGCTGAGCTGAAATGGACATGGAGATCAATAGGCCTGAAACAAACTTAAGTACAACTTTGAGAATTATCAAAACCCATAAAAAAATATTCTGACTAAACAATGAACTTTGAGCAGCTGAGCTGAAATGGACACGCAGATCAATAAACTTAAGTACAACTTTGGGAATGACCAGAACGCATAAAAAAGATTCTGACTAAACAATGAACTTTGATTCTGACTAAACAATGAACTTTGAGCAGCTCTGCTGAAAATGGACATGGAGATCAATAGGCCTGAAACGAATCTAAGTACAACTTTGGGAATTAGCAGAATGCATAAAGAAAGATTCTGACTAAACAATAAACTTTGAGCAGCTGAGCTGAAAATGGACATGAAGATCAATAGGCCTGAAACGAATCTAACGAATCTTAGTATAACTTTGGGAATTATCAGAACGCATACAGAAAGATTCTGACCAAACAATGAACTTTGAGCAGCTGAGCTGAAAATGGACATGAAGATCAATAGGCCTGAAACGAACCTAAGTACAATTTTGGGAATTATCAGAACGCGTAAAGAAAGATTCTGACTAAACAATTTACTTTGAGCAGTGAGCTGAAAATCGACATGGAGATCAATAGGCCTGACACGAACCTAATCGACATGGAGATCAATAGGCCTGACAGGAACTTAAGTACATCTTTGGGAATTATCGGAACGCATTAAGAATTATTCTGACAAAACAATAAAGTTTGAGATGGAGATGGAGAATAATATAGAGAAGCTTAAAGCTATATATGCCAAAACTCCAGTGGACAAAGAAACAAGAATAAAAATTATTTTATTTGTCTGTTTTCACCTCCCTCCCCGCAGGATGGATTCAAGGCGCTGTAACTTGAGCTGGCTTCTGAATTTCCGGATGAAGTCCTCGGCTTCATCGTCGACTTCCGCGGTCTTGGCCCCAGAACTACTTTCTCCTTGCGTCTTGCTGTCCAGGCCGGTTGATTCAGGGATCTTGCTATCTAAGCCCCTTCGAAAACTGACGAGGCTGGAAAGAAATGACCCCGTTTTCCTCAAACCCGTAGGAGCAGGAGGAGGCAGGAGTCGAACCTGTCTCCTGGAAGAAGATGCTGCTCCGGCGATCTCACCGGAAGACGATGATCGACCGGCCATTTCACCAGAACTGCCTTCGCCGGGCGGCACACGAGAGGACTGCCGCGTTCTCCGCGAGAGAGAGGGCTTTTCATTCTGCGGGGGATATTTTGATTTCTGCTGCACATCTTCTTGAATTTCTTTTTCCTCCTCTCTTTTCTCACTGTAATTCTCTTCTTTGATTTCGTCTACGCCTTCTTCTCCGTATTCGTCTTCGTATTGTGTTTCTTGGTAATCAATTTCAGCTGGTGCGATCGTCTCCCTCTGGAAATCGCTGTCAAAGTCAGAAAATTTACGGGATAAACTCCTGGACATAAACCTGGTAAGTAGGGAAGCCTGGCGGGGGCCGGTGTCATACTCAGCGTTGGCGGGTTTGCCTCTGAGCTTGGCAGAGGTGGCCAAGATTCCCCCGATCACTATATTCATCATTACAAACAGTACAGGCCTGGCTGTGGCCCAACTGTGCACCACCTCCCATGCTTGAGCAAGAATTTCCCTCATTGCTTTTGCCCTGATAAGCTGCCTGTGCAAACCCTTGTGAACGAAGAGAAGCCAGAAGAAGAGGAAGGACGTTAAATATTAGACACGAAAGCTGCCTGTGTGCAAACCCTTGTGAACTAAGAGAAGCCAGAAGCAGAGGAAGGACGTTAAATATTAGACGGCAGCGTTGGCACTGTGGTACCAAAAATGAAAAAAGGGAAAAAAAAAAAAAGGGACAGTCATGGATGCCACGGCGATGCTAAGTGGTGGATAAGCATAAACATGCGAATCACATGGACTGGTCACAACTTTCACTCCATCCTGTCGATAGCGACAACGTGGTGAGGTCTGACCAGGGATTTACTTTATAAAAAAATGAAAAAGCAAATGTTTCCTTGCGTTCTCTTTATAATTATTGCCTGCTCCATGATGACAAAGAATCACGTGCTATTTTCACCTTTGTTTGGAAAAAACCTACGAAGGAAGCAATGAAGGAAAGAAAAAGGCTTCTGATAGGTTTCTTCATTTACTTTCAAATAAATTCCAAAGTACAATTATACCACTTCTTTTGTTTCTTTTTCCTAGTCAATAATGCAACAAAATTATATCCAAAAAGTTTAAGTAATGATTTTCCACAATTGTATGAGAAACTTGTTACACACAAACAAGGATGGATGCTTATAAATGTACTTTTTATAATAAATGTTTAAAATTCTATAATACTTAGTTTGTATAATCAAAATTATAAAAAATAAACATCATTTTAATTATTCAAAATCATTGTATTGTCCATAGAAATTAATAAGTAAACTTGTTATTGAAGAATGTGTAAAGTTTAGGGACTTGAAAGATGATGTTGGGGTCATACTGATGCATGTCTTTTTTGGTTGAGTTGCATTTACATTCTTAGTCTTAAACTATTTAATTTATTATTTTGCTTATGTATTTCATATTTTTGTTTAGTAAAAAAATTTATTAATGAGTTGAATTGGGCAAATAACCTATTCACTCATAGTTTGAGGGAGGCGAGCTCAATCTACACATTGGCTTCCATTGCACCAGTGACTGCTTCTAAATTCTAATGAGGTCCTTGCTTAGCTTTCATTGTTAGGCACAAAGGTTTAAATTCTAATGAGGTCCTTGCTTAGCTTCCAATGCTAGGCACAAAGTCAGCGCTAAATTCCTTAACATCTTGGTCAAGGTTGTGAATGTTTGTCTGCCATCGTCCTTTAGCAATCACAATTCCATGTATGAAGCTATTATTGTCGAGATATGGACAGGGCTTTGCACGCATGTGGAATTGGGAATGAGTCGCCTTCACTATCCAGATCTATTCATTTGAGCCAGCAAATCCACTCTTGGATTTGAAGCCTGTGCTCATCAAGAGGTTGAGCGAAATCATAATTATGAAGTCATTTCTCCCTTGTGCCCACATGTCATCCCATGTCTCTAATGCTTGAGCCTCCTTCATGAGCACTTGAGCACTATCCTTCCTCGACCATAAATACTCTATTTGCACGTGGAAGTTCTCCCTTGCTATAATCATTTTAAACACAAGAAACCAACATTTTATACCATGTGCCCATCCCATGTTCCAAATAGTGAATGAAGATGTCGTTGTCACAGTGACACAACCACCATTAATCATTGGTCTTGAGTTATGGAATAGGGATCATGTACCTAGTTCCATTAGCCTTCATTAAACTTGGAGCGAGCAAGATGGCTTGGTTGGCTAATGCATTCATGAACAAGTTGACTTCCCTTAATACATGTGTGGCTTGAGTTTTAGAATGGAGGATAGGCTTGCTACAATTGTCTTTAAAATGGAACTTATCTAAAGGAGTGGTTTCAAGATTGAGATGCGTAATTGTATTATTGGAGTCACCAATGAATAAGTTTGTGAATTAAAAATTTATTGCCCTAATTAATTCCTTGTAGGAGGGCATACATCTCCACTTGATTATTGAACACTTTGCTCAAAATCCAAGAACAAGTTAATTCCATTTGACCTCTAAGGCCATAGCAATGCATGTTCCTTCCTACTGAGATACCTATAAAATTTTCAGATGTTGCCTCAAACCATGTAATTTATCATTTTGGTTATGTATTCGATGCTTCTACTCAATCAAAATTTCCATCAACAATTGAATTGGGAAAATAGCTTATCCACCCATAGTTTGAGGGAGGCGAGATCGATTTGCACATCAACTTCCATTGCACGAGTCATTGTCTCTGATTTCTACTATTGTCCTCGCTTAGCTTCCATTCCTAAGCACAAAGGTTGGCTCTATCCCTTAACATCATGGTTAATGTTGTGAATGTGTGTCTTCCACTATCCTTTAGCAATCACAATACCCTATATGAAGCTACTATTTCCGAGATATGGACAAGGCTTTGCATGCACGCATAATTGTGTCTTACTACCCACATCGATTCATCTGAGTCAACAAATCCACCCTTGGATTTAAATATTGTGGTCATCAAGAGGTTGAGCGAAATCATAATTATGAATTTGTTGCTCCCCTGTGCCCACACGCCATCCCATGCCTCTGATGATTAAGTGTCCTTCATGGTCACCTGAGCACGCTATCTTTCCTTAACCACAATAGCCTATTTGCGCAGGGGTGTTCTGCCTTGTTGCGATTGTTTTAAACACACAAAACCAACATTTTATACCATGTGCCCATCCCACGTTCCAAACAGTGCATGAAGAGCTTGTCGTCACAATGACAATCATCACTAATCATTGGTCTAGAATTATGGAATATGGATCACATGCATGGTTCGATTAACCTTTATTGCACCAAGAGCGAGTGAGATGGCTTGGCTTGGTTGGCTAATGAATTCAAGAACAAATTTAGTCCCCTTAATACAATACTTAGCTTAAATTTCATGATTAAAAGATAAATTTGCCACAATTCCCTTAAGGTTGAAATGCCTAATTATATTGTAATCATAAATTTGCCATTGCCACAATTCCCTTAAGGTTGAAATGCCTAATTATATTGTTAAAATCACCCATAATAACAAGTTTGTGAATTAAAAATGTATTGACCATATTATCACCCATAATAACAAGTTTGTGAATTAAAAATGTATTGACCATATTAATTCTTTAGAGGAGAGCATACATCTCCACTTGATTATTAAATACTTTGTCCAAACTCCACTAATAAGTTAATTCCATTTCATCTCCAAGACCATAAAGCAACCCCTAACAAGTGAAGTGACGATGCTGAACCACAAGTTGCAACATAACCTATGTGGGTTGTCGGCGTTGGGGGGGTTTTTCCTCGTGTGAAAGCGACCATGACCAGCTATTGAAGGCCATCAGACTGAACTATCGTGTTGTCGTTTTGGTATTGGATGTAAGGACGACCTTTTATTATTATTATTTTTATTTCCAAAGAAGGATTGATTTCATTGGTCCGCTTCTGCTGAGTCAGATCCAATGTGACCAACACGTCTCTTCTTCCTTAGATGCGAAGCCAACAAAGATATGCCAAATTATTTGTCATCCAAAACACTAACTAATCTTAATCTTATACATACAAATAACGTTTTCCTTTCTCTTTTAAAAAATTGGAATATAATAGAATATGAAGAATGGATAATTTATAAAAACCCAAGGGCATCATCATCCGTCTACTTTTGCTTTGATTTTAATTTTAATTTTAATTGTGAAGTTTATTGAATATGGTTGTAATTTTGAATTTTATTAAGTATTATATATAATTATTGCTATGTGGATTTTAGAAAAGGTTAAAATGATCTCATTTTAAAATAAAGAGGACTCGTTAGTTCACATTGATAATTTTAGCAATAACGCCATATATGAAGTATTTATTATATTAAAATATTATTTAACTTTGATTTTAATTGTGAATTTTCTTAAATATACTTGTAATTTTGAATTTTACTAAGTATGATTAGTTATATATAATTATTGCTATGTGGATTTGAGAAAAGGTTAAAAGTATCCCATTTTATAATGAAGAGGACTTGCCCCTTCACATTAATAATTATAATAATAACATCATTTACTATATTAAAATATTATTTAAAATTATATTATATTAAAAAATATGTAAATTTCATCGAGTTGAATCACAAATCTAATAAGCAAATTTCTCATATTGTGGAATAAAATGTGAGTGAATAAATTATAGAATACTTCAATACTTTTCCCATATATGCAGTATTACTACGTAGTGGACACGTGTAAAGCAATTGTGACTGAATTAAAGAGTATTTTTCTCATACTCGCATTATCCTAAGATACTCCTAGGAAAAGATGTGTTGTGATAAATTCATTATGTTGCCCCTACTTTTACCATCTTAGAATTCTCATATATTTTGGTTTAAAGTTATTTAGTACACCATACTCACAAGTCTAAAGTAAGAATCAAAATTATTATTATGAAAAATATTTAATGTATGATATTTTATTGTAAATTTATTATTTAGGTTAGAGTGCATTTTGGGTGGGGTGGTTTTATATATGCAAGAGTTTTACTTACAACTTTTATTATGTTGATAGGCATTATTTTGTGAGGTTGTTGTTAGTGATACTGTTGAGATTCGTCGTCTTTAACAGTGTCGCTCCAGTAGGTTCATTAATTGAATCAAGTGTTCGACTAGCGAATCAAGTTCTCGCACACGAATAACAAGATTGTCATACATATTATCTAACACATGTCATTATAAATCGTTGTGCTTATAGATACGATTTTAGGTTTCAAAATAGAGCACTTATCTCGTTCAGGGGAAGAAGTACGAGTTAGGTAGGCGTCGACAACAACCAATATTTAACAGGCTATATGCCCATTAATTTAGTCAAGTTGTATATGCCTACTGCTAGATAACGTACATGCTTAAATCTAATGATGAGCATATACAACCCGACAACATTAATGGACATATGGCCTAGGAAATATGTATCGCCGACTTCGGCGAGGCAAAGAAATAGAGGGACAACAACGATGCTTAAGAAGGGGCACCTACATGCATGGATGAGATTCAATCAGATACTACTAATCAATTAAGTAAGAGGCTACCACATCACATCCTCATTTCGTCCAACCATACGTTCGAGTAGCTCTCCGGCTCTAGATCTGTAAACTATAAATATGCTCGATCTGGAACACTTTGCTCTGGATCTTTATTTGGTACAAGAAGGGATACTAGGAAAGAAGTTGTTGTGTCTCGCTCTACTTCTCCTTCTTAAATCAATCTTCTTTTGTGAGTAAGTGCCCGAAAGAGTGAGTAACCCCACGTCGGCAAGCGAACCTTTACCATGCCAACAAATCACGGTGGAAAATCTCTCAACTATTAACTAACAAGCATTGAGAAGTTGGTTCACATGCATGTCAATGGTGAAAGATTTGTCAAAGAGAGGATTTGCAAAGAGATTGTTGATGAATGGCCACATGGATTTTTTCATCACAGAGGAAAAAAAGTCCGAGGAGAAAGCAGGCAATCATTGGGTGAGTAAGGACTTGGGCTCTTGCAGTAATGGTCGTTTTAATGATAAATTGTATTCTCAAAGTTTTTTCAAGACTTGTTTCTTTAATGGGCTTCAAGAAGTTATTTACAATTATGCTTTTTGCACAAAAAACACAGCACTAACAAGCTTTTGCACTAAAATGGCTTTTGCAAGTCTTGCACTATTATCAACATAGTTGTACATTAGAGATTGTTCTCATATTCTTATGAGCCTAGTATTTTGTAAATATTGTCTAAAATTTATAGGATGAAAAATGCATCCTAAAAATCAGTAATCACAAAACCAACCTCAATAAACATATATATCTGATTCCGATTAGGCTAGATAAAATTCCAATACTAAAACAAATCATGCTTTGAACAAAAGCATGCTAACCATGAAGAGTATTGTGACAGAGCCTAATTCCATGGTTGAGAATAATTGCTTGAGACATTGAATCATTCAAATTTTTGTATAGTGAAAATAATAGTGCAGTTTGATCATGGATAGTAGTCACGAGTCATAACATGGATAGAAGTCACGAGTCATAACATTTTTCCTTTGAAATTCTACAATGCTCTCCACTTACAGAAAACTCTGAAACACTGATTTTAACTCTTTGCTTGTGGAATACGACCATACAATAAGGCTAGATTAGTGCAAAATTTGTGAAGGCGCCTCATTGGCATCATCAAAACCATTCCAAAGATCAAATAAATGTGTAATGGTTGCATCATAAGATGGAAGTGATAAGGTCATTTAGATATTCAACTGATTAGACATTCCTAGTTCCAAATAACTCATTCAAACCCTTCCTCATCCTAGAATTGTGACAACCCTGCCAACTGCGCTTGATAACTGCTTTCTGCTTTTTGAAAAATTATAATAATACAATTTCAATTTGTTTATCAAAGTCGTATTATTAATCAAGTCTGTCACTACATCTCCCTCTCGTGGACAAAAAAATATTATATGTACCTAATTAGCACATCTATTCTTCTTACAACAATTTTCATTTTCGATAGAAAGCATGCTAACCATTGAGACTGTCAGACACCCTACATTCAAAGATAGAGATAGACCCAGTTTGGTAAACACAAGATCTCGTTCACCTAAAGGGCTCACTAGAAGGTTTTAATTTTGTTCAATTATCAATCCACCGAGGAAATTCAAGAAAAAATTTTCCACTACTCAATGAAGTCCATCCAGTTAAACAAATGTAATGAACAAGTATTAATGTTAATGAGTTCACTTACATCAACCTTCTTAATGATTGTGCAAATTCAGAAGCTTTGAAACAAGGTGAGCAAATCCATGCCCTATTAGAAATCATGAGAGCATGCATTGAACACAGATTCACACACAAATAATTAATTTCTATATCCAAATAATGAGAGATACATCAAATATATATAGGTGAACTAATCCTAATCTTAGAGAGAGAAGTTGATTGAATCTCTCAACTTCCTCAACAACCCAATCTAAACTAAGTAAGCACAATAATGGAGGCATTATCTCAAACACCCCCCTTTAATGCCTACAATACAAAAATGAAGAACATACTAATTTAATACAAACATTTGTCTGCCCTGGTCTTCATTAACATTTGTACCCACTCTGAGATCTCATAGGAAACGCTCTTTTCTCCACCATTTTCGAGCTATCAATCAACCCATTTAAAATTCATTTGTTTCTGACCAGAAATAATGAACTTTGCAAGATTAACAGTATTGACAACTCGGCTCGTCGGGGCTTCCGCGATAGAGCTGACAAGTGATGAACCATCCTATGGACCAATCACCATCTGTCGGATATTTCGCTTTCGGCTATCCATCAGTGGCTAGGCAAATGGTCTGAATACTGAATGTGTTCAAGAGATAATCTAACAACTTGACCTGCTTCTCATACTGTAACTTGTAACTGATGCTCCTTGGCCCGTAGCACAACAAGATCAGCATATAACAAATTCACACAATCAAATTAGTCAATTGTTCTCTCGTCCTTGTAGGACGTCAAGAACGACTAATTTAAATAATGCTAAATTGTTCATAGTTGGTTCTCTTCTACACAAATCGCACACCCACAGATAAAATCCCTAATCCAAAAACTCCACTCCACGAGATAATCTTTTACTCAAAAAATACATTTACATTAGAATCGATGACGGTTATCATCTACACACGAACAATAAAGAATCTATGTAACAACACTAATAACACGCTAAAGCCTTCATATCCCAATTATATTAACGCTGAAATTCTATGCGAAGCTGGAGCTTCACTAGTGGCCATGAACATCTGTAGAAGTGTTGAAGTCGTTTGTGGCCGCTAAGGGTGGTAAGGGCGGTAGATCTTTTCCAACCCACACACCTAACTCTATGGCCAATTCGATGGTAGTCACCACCTTGTGAATGCTACACGTGGTGCCTGGGAACTGAGGTTGTCCAGAACCATAGTAAGCGTTGAGGCAGTTCAGCAGATTCTCATTGCAGTTGACCTTGAGATAACCGATGTTCCCAACGCAATTGTCATGAGTTTTGCAGCAACTGTCCAGTCCATCGCAGGGAGCTTCGTCATGGCATCCAGTGTACAAACACACATTAAAACCCAGGCTGAGTGATTCAAGATTTGTCAAATTCCCCACCGAAATAGGGAACTCTCCCGAGAATCGATTTTTAGACAGGTCCAGATATTTCAGAGTCTTCAATTTTGAAAGGTCAGGCAATGACCCGATCAGTAAATTGTAGCTCAGATTCAATTGTTCCAACCGACTGCAATTCGAAAATTCTGGAGGGAAATTCCCATAAAGAGAATTTCGATCTAGCTCAAAGATTATCAGGCTCTCGAGATTGCAGATATCAGGCAGAATACGATCACTCAGAGAACGTCCATGGAGTTGTATGCGAGTCACAGCACCTTCATCGTTATAATCAATCCCTCTCCATCTACATGGAGAATCCTCAGATCCATCCCAATCCGTGAGTGCATTTGTGGAATCCTCCAGAGCCTCTTTCATCCTCAGAAGTATTTGTATCTGAGTCTCTTGTGCTGCAAAAACTACAGGAACCCCAAAATCGACCAAAGCCCATGATGTGAATATACAGAAAATGAAGATACAAACCTTAGTCTCCCTCTCCCTCATGGTTGCTAACCCTCTGCTACCCTACTGTCGTTGCAGAAATAATTGAAGGCCACCTCTTCTTATATAAACCTGCACTCTACAATATCTACGATGTTGGCGCAGAGATTGGTCTTTTGGAAGACAATATCTGTCCCCGTGAATTAACTAGAAATCAAAAGAACAATGCTCCCTTTGAGCGTAGAGCTGCTGGAGGCGTGATAAGTATTAAAAACTGGAAATCGAAATCAAATAACAGTTATATAAAACACAAAACATTTCACTCAAACGCTTATGTACAGAGATACACAAACTCTCACATTTTCCTGGCCTTCCCGTGAGGGAATTAAGCCAGAACTGCCTCTGATGCCATATTAGAAATCATGAGAGCATGCATTGAACACAGATTCACACACAAATAATTAATTTCTATATCCAAATAATGAGAGATACATCAAATATATATAGGTGAACTAATCCTAATCTTAGAGAGAGAAGTTGAGAGAATCTCTCAACTTCCTCAACAACCCAATCTAAACTAAGTAAGCACAATAATGGAGGAATTATCTCAAACATGCCCATGTCATAAAAACAAGATTTGAGCCATATATGACTACACGAAATGCCCTGATTACAATGTATGCTAAATGTGGAGGCCTGGGTTTTGCACGTCAAGTGTTTGATGAAATGTCAATGCAAGGTTTTCTGTCATGGAATGTTGTTTTAGCAGGTTATGCACTTAATGGGGATGGTGATGCAGCCTTGGAACTTTCTCGCCAAGGACAATCTCCAAATATGAAGTTGAATGAGTTCGTCTTTAGTAGTGTTCTTAGGGTTGGTACTAGCCTTAACACACTCGGAGTTGGAAATCAGGTTCATGCCCACATTTTTAGAACAGGATTCAAGCAAGATAAATTTGTATCTAATTCCCTTGTTGATATGTAACTGAAATGTGGGAAACAAGAAGATGCACGTCATGTCTTTGTGAAAATTTGTAAAAAAAATATTGTCTTGTGAACTGCAATGATTGTCGGATTGCTCAGCACAAGCAAGGTGAGGTTGCACTAAGTTTCTTTCGCCACATGCGGTAAGATGGTGACATGCCAAATCAATTCACATTCACCAGCCTTTTTAGGGCACGTACAGGCTTATCTGCTTTGGAACATGGAAAACAGGTCCATGCCTACATAATAAAAATTGGAATTGAGTTGCATGTTTTTGTTGGGAGTGCTCTTGTTGACATGTACGGTAAATGTGGAAGCATAGAGGATTCATACACAGTTTTGTGCACACTTCCTAAACGTAATGTTGTATCATGATTGCAATGATCGTGCGATATTCTCAACATGGGTATGGTAAGGAATATCTCCATATTTTTCGAAGGATGCAAGGGCAAGACATGAAACCTAACTATATTACATTTGTGGGTGTCATTTTTGCATGTAACCATGTTGGCCTTGTGGAAGAAGCTTGTTACTACTTAGATTCCATGAGTGTTGATTATAATTTTATCCCCAAAATGGAGAACTATGGTTGACCTCCTTAGTCATGTTGGCCATCTTGATGAGGCAGAGGTCTTTAGCAATAAAATATCATTAAATCTTGGAGCTTTGGTATGGCAAACACTTTTGGGTCCTTATAGAATTTATGGAAACATGGAAGTAGGGAGGCGTGTGGAAGAATGTCTTCTTGAGTTGGAGCCACAAGACTCTGGAACATATTTTTTATTATCAAGTATTTATGTTGTAGCTGGAAGATGGGTTGAATTTGTAGAAAAGGTGAGGAAATGGATGAAAGAGAGGGGAGTAAAAAATGAGCCAGGACACAGTTGGGTTGAGGTCAATAACCATGTCCATGTGTTTTATGCAGAAGATAAGTCACACCCATAGACAAAATATTTATGCAATGTTAGAGAGATTGATTGGTCATATGAAATATGCAGGGTATGTTCCTAACACAAACTTTGGGCTACATGGTGTGGAGCAGGAGCAGGAGCCGGAACACTCTATATTCCAACATAGTGAGAAGCTAGCCATTGCTTTTGGTATGATCAACACACATTCGAGTACTCTATCAGAATTTTTAAAAGCCATTGTGTTTTTGGTGTCTTTCATACAACATCTAAGTTCATAACTCAGATTGTTGGACAAGATATCATTGTAAGGGATGCAAATCGATTCCATCATTTCAAGGATGGCCTATGTAATTGTGAGGAATATTTGTGACTCTCAGGTGAATGCTCAACAATATGAGAATGAACATAATTTTCTTGGTGGGAAAGAATGGGGCACACTTTGGTTTTCAGTCAACAATTTTTTTAATGATATTTTATTACTTCATGCCTTAACTTCGTATGAATTGTTTGTGAATATTGCTATTGCTTACTCTTCCACTTCATCATCCTCTTATATTCTCATTTCAACACCAATTTTGTGGCAAATTGTTTCTCCTAGCATGTACCAAAGCAATGAAAACTATAAGTGAGTAGCTTCCTGGAGTCATTTGAGGTGTTCTTAAACTGCAATGAATAAATGGAGCAGCACACAAATTATCTAGATAGGTTTGGATCAAGGATAATAGAGACATTTGAGTGAAACAAAGTTGTGATTGGAATATGCCACAACGGAGATCATGGAAAATTTTAGGGGCTAATATTTGCAGGTGAGCTAATTTTCCATGATTTTTCCAAAAAAAAGATTCGCCAATTCCCATGTTTAATAAAAATGATTCGCCCAAATTTTAAAATATAAAATTATTTTACGTTGAAAATCGCTAAGATTATATAGAGTATATATAAAAAAATTATAAATTTCAAGAATTTTACAAATACATCAATAAAATTTTTATCGTTTGCATATTAGATACAAGTGAGATTAGCTAATTTTTTAAAATTCAAAATAATTTTCTATCCTTAAAATTTCCCCTGATGGAGATGGCATAATAGTATGTGCTTGAAAATAGTTTGATAAGGAAAATATGCTTGGGCCATCTTCAAGAGTTGCAAAACTTTGAAATATGGTGAGGGAATTCTTGTTTTCAAATCTGAAGTGCTTGGAAGGATAATCGGTGCTTATTAGGCATCAAGTTTTCAAAATTTTCACGTTTTGTTTGAAAACACATTGTTGTCCTTTTCAACCTATCTATTCATCCAAGCTTCATTTTCTAAAATTTTAAACAATAATGGGAGCACGTAATCCACCTATTTCCCATCCAAAACCATAACATGATAAAAATACTTAGGTATTTCTTAAATTACAGCAAAGAAGGACACCAATTCAATTCGTTTAGGATTTTGAGCACACCTTAAAATGTGTGCTTCTCAATTTATTTTTTCTCTCCCCCATCCAGATAGATTCTCATCATAATCTCCAGGATGTTGTTCAGAGAATATGGTAGAATATCATAGTGATGTATCCTCGAAGTTTGCTTCTAGTTTGGTTACGAGTTCGGTGATAGAAATATAATATATTGCATATTCTATAATGCACTTTTACCCACTGGAAAGATCTACTTTACCAATACTTTAGCCTCATGATTCATCATGCCTTCCTCATCTAAATCCTTGTTTCCTACAATGCTACCTCTGTGTCACTCTACATTCATCTATACTTCTATCATCATGTAATTGCACCCTTTTGGTCCAAATTCTAGTTATTATTATTATTATTGTGTAATATCATGCTATTTCGGACATGATTCTTTAACCAAACTATGCCCACTGTAATAAGATTATGTTTCTTTATTCAAATCTTGCCCATAATTCACTTTGAACTATAATGTGTTGATGCTTATTGGGGTTAGATTTATGTGTTATATAGACTGGACACATGTTCAACCATGACCTAAGCCTTTCCAAGGATACTTAGTTAACTAGCACTTAAGCACAAATGAAACATATAGAGAATAATGTCATTCAACGCATAAAAAATATGACACAACTTATATGGTTGGGAAACATCATAGTAGTGCCTAACACCCTTTTAAATCTATATTACAATGTTATAATACTACACAAGGGGAGCTCGACCACTGCTTGCAACTCATTACACTATACAAAGGCCCCAAGATGGATCACCTTCAGAATCACCTCACTTTTTCTTGAAATCAACCTCCTACCACATTTGTAGGCTTGCCTCCTTTAGGTCTTGTTACAACTTTGATCACTGAGTTGATCATAGTGACCTACAGTGCCAATCCTAGTACAATATAGTTATAGACCATTAGATGACTTGATGTTTCTTCCTTCTTCACTCATACCTTAGCTTGTCCAAGTCCCTTTATACCGATATGCACCTTGTTTGTTCATTTGGAAAAGTATGTTGCGTGAAGTGACCCAAGTTGACTAGTCCATCCTACACAGGTTGGTCCACTTTTCATATAAAATCTCTCTCCTTTCCCTATAATCCAGGTTGTACATGCTACAAATGCCTTTTTTTGCAAGTTGGCCTTATGCATGCTTAAAAGTCATCCAACTATTTGCAATGTCATCATACAAAAGTCTTGGAAACAAGTTCGTTTGGGTCCACACATCTAAATTGTGCACCCAAGACACCCCCACTCATTCCATATAAGGAAAATCAGAGGGTCACCACTCTATTTGTTTTATCCAAATAGGTGCATTAAGTGTTCCGCCCATTTGTTGTAAGACTCACACCTAGTCATGGTAGTTTGCTTTCTCCATTTGTGGTGGAGGTATTACATTTAGGCATTAATAGTGTATGCAAATTAGTATGGTATTTTTTTTCCCAAATTGGGTGAACCTAGTATCCATAGCCTACAAGTCAATACTATCAAGAACTTGTGACTTGGCAAGGGTTGAGACATTTGGAGACACTCTCATCCATGATCATTTAGGGGCCCCATACCAAGGGGACACCTACCCCTCAATTTGTTATAAAAAGAGAGATAAATAAAAACATAATAGCAAAAAATAAAGATAACAACACATGGAAAACATAAATTATCCTAGAAACTGTTGCGATAAATCCAATTCTTAATATTAGATGTATTATTGTTTGGCCCAAAGGAAGCTTACAATTGAGTCATCATGCACTTGGCTATATTACATGAAAATACCATGGGAAAAACCATAGGTTACTAATACCTCAAACCTGTAAACTGTCAATAGTAAACATGTTAATGATTGTATCAAATCAGCTCTATGATCAATTCAAGTTTACCCTAAATACCCTAACAATTATCCCTTTAAACTTGACTTGGGGAGATTAACTTGGTTCTAATATATTTGTTGAAGTCCATATGCCACTATATCTATTAGTTTTCTACGAAACTCCTTCTCATACATGGTTCATCAACCATCTCATATACTAGGATCTCACATTCCCCCTTCAAGCTAGCATATGAGTACACCTACCACTCATGTACCTATTCAAGTGGCCCATTCCACAACTTGATCATACATAACTCCATGTGTCATTGAACCACAACATGTATGCCTAAATAAAATGGCTTATAACAATCCAAACTGAAGGTAGCATACGAGTACCCCTGCCCCCTCATACTTATTCAAATAGTCCATTCAACAACTTTATCCTCCATCCTCTCTATGTATGAGAGGGATGATATCATGTGCTACCGCACTGCAACATGTATATCTAAATAACAAGTCTTACAACAACCTTTGGGAATCCATCTTGACTATGCCTAGGATTTACAACTTGGACCAAATATTGTAGGCCGTTCATGCACTATTATAGCTCTCCATGATAACATGTTGGCTCCTTCAATAAGCATAGACACCATCGACTCCATCTACATTCTCTCATCCATGCAATTATGCAACCTCTCTCTCTCTCATTATATCTCTAACCTGTGCAGAGTTGTAATTTACACACACTTCTTAACCTCCACTCAAAAATTATCTATTGTCTTTATCTCACCTTGACCTAGCCTTCCAACATCATTTGCATTCACCAAATCCATGTGGTCTCTCATGGGCATCGTTCTCTTGGGAGTTTTGATGCAATCTTACTACCATGGGCACCTTTATGTCACCATCATTTCTCGATAAAAAGATCTATCTCTCGTCATCTCAAAAAATTGTTAGGAATATTGACGAAAACAAAGACATTAGCACAATCATCCATGGTCATCTGTAATAGTGTCATCACCATGGTTACCATTTTCATCTCATATCTCACTTTGATATGATTTACCATGACTTTGCTTCATATCCATGCTACATAAAAACAACAAATAGACCCCATAAATTATTCTAAAAGCAGTTTCGAAAACCATCTCCTAATAAATCTATTATTATTTGACTTAAAAACATTTAGAATGGAATATCCTATACTTAAATAAACTACATTACATAAAAATATCAAAGAAAAAGTTTACCCTAACTACACAAACTCTACATCTTTTAGTTTTAAACATATAACTTTCAGAGAAGAAAATGCATACTCTTAAGCCATTCAAGTTTGCGTGTCATTTTCTTCCATCAATCATAAATACAATAAAAAATTAAAAACAATTAAAATAACAATGGAAAAATAAAAAAGTAAATTAAAGATGATGACGACTTTTAAAGGAGACGAAAATTTAATTTTACCAAAAGTGGGTTGGAATAACGAGCATGCTTAAAAAATATAAAAACAAAAAACAAAATAAAGTCGAAAAAATAAAAAATAAAGTACAATCAAAATATAAATAAGTAAAGTACAATGCAAAGAGCAAAAAGTAGTGTCACAAAAAATAAATAAAAAGAACGGATATCAATATCATCTAGAGCTCTTCTCTTTGTTATGTGTATTTGATTGGAGAGCAGAAAGGGGGTTATAGAAAAATATTACACTAAGTTGAAAGCTAAAGTAAAAGATTTTAAAGCACTTTAAAAAGGAAAGAATTTAATATTCTGGGCATAAACTATTATCATAAGCAGTTTCAAAGGTGAAGAATTTAATATTCTTGGCGTTAACTATTATTATTATTTAAAAAATAAAAATATTCCGTCTAATGAAAATATCTTTGTTAGTTATTATTATAGAATAAAGTAAAAGATTTTAAAGCATTTTGCAAAAGGGAAGAATCTAATATTTTTGGTGTAAATCACACTTTTAATTTTGAAACAAAATTAGTTTATTAATGATTAGATTAATAGATAAATGTTAATTTATGAAATTTATTTTGTTATATTTTAGTGTGATTATATAAATTAAATGATCAGTAAATGTTGATAGATATCATACTATTTTTTTATAATTTTTATTATCAAACTAATAATAATAATATTAAAAATAACTAAATCATAATTTTATTTTAAATTTTATATATATATATATATTATTACTATATATTTAAAAAAAATGTAACAAAATTCTTGTTTTGAATCTTTCTGAAAGCCTAGAAACCTTAGGTGCCTTTTCTGTGTGATATCGTCATGGTCAACACCCCTTCCTTCGTCGGATGAAGCGACAACCTTTTGGGCCTGATCTCATCCCTTCCTAAAAAATACAGGACAAAGGAACACCATTATAAGTTTATGAAAAGGGCGAGCGACATTCCTTCCGTTGCATTACCAATAAGACTCTGCCTCGCAACCTTGGCATTCTCGGATCGTGCATTGCTTGGGAAATTTATTCGGATGTGTATGTCCCTAAAGCCCATGGAGCGATGGACATAGAAAACTTGGAAGCTGCTAATGAAAGGAAATATTTGCATCTACACTTGTGGTCCAATGAATTTTTCATCTTTCTATTCGAGCTAAAGGAGTACAAAGATGTCATTTTTTAGAAACAACCCATATTTCTTTGGGGCTAGTGTCATGTATATATGAACAAATGTTCTCTTGGTTTTGACCCAATTGAAGATATTCCAAATGTTGTTCTTGTTTGTCTTAAATTACTCATACTTTCTTTATCTTGTTAGAGCGATGATTGTCTTAGAGCTATAGGAAATGGGTTGGGAAAATATTTAGACAGAGCCGAACCCAAAGGAGCTCAGTTCGCTTGCACTGAGATATGTGTGGAAGTCGACTTGGATAAGGGATTACTCGCTGGATCAATCTCTCCATGGGTTATTGGAAACATTGTAAAGTGCTTGACTACGAGCAACACCCATTTAAGTGATGGATTTGTCACAAACACAATAACTTTTCAAGGGATTGCAAGAAAGCCCAATCTAATAAAGGGGAAACAACTCTAGAATCTCAAGAGAAGCAATGGAAAACATAAAGGAAAAGAGGCAACAAGAGGACAACGTCAACAACCAAGAGCACTGCCATCCAAGGTAAGAATGCAGCTTCAAATTCAACAAACCCTTTTGGGGTATTGCAATCTCAAGCTGAGAATGAAGAGGAAGAGCCAGTTCAGGAATTCCAAAACATCCCCCCTTCGAGTGAAAAAGAGAATGTCGATCGAGAAGAAGGGGAGGTTCAGGAACCACCGAGGGAAGAAGGCCCTCGAATGTTAGGAAACTCTCCAAAACATAATAGTGAAAGTGGTAATATTCTTGTTGCCTCAGAAGAAAAAGGAAGTCTCATGATCAGATCAAAGAAAAGGGAGGATAATACCCACAAAACTTCATCATATCCTCTAAGAGAGCCAAGGAAAATTATAACAATAAATATGACTTTGAAATCTAGTGGGGCAGAATAAATGAGTAGTCAAAAACCAAGAGCACGATGAAAAAGTGTGGAAGAAGAAACGAGAAACCGAGAGCACCATGAAAAACTGGGGCAGACACTAAAAAAATAGATAAGAGAGAATGAAGTCACGAGGAAAACAAAAAATTGGGCAGTGAGCCTCAAATCACTAATATTATAAAGTCCTTTAATTAAGGATTCAACAGGGACAATAGATGGAGGTATCAAATTTCAAACCCCTCCAAAGAAATGACGAAGATCCTATCTTGGATCATAAGGGGCATGGATGGCCCAACAAAAGCCCTATATGGAAAAGATTTGATAAAAGTAGAGAAGCCTTCAATTCTTTTTTTTTTGGTAAGAGATCAAATTAGAAGAAAGTGAACTCATGAATGCAACAATTTTTTTTGGAAAGACAGTGTTGGAATCATGCAAAGTTCTTGTGGAGATTTTGGGGTCCTTGACATTTTTTGGGATAACTTAATTTTGTATCTTATAGAAAGAAAAAGGAATCCTCACTGGATAACAGTTATGCTGGAAAGGAATGATACAAAGGAAAGGCTCAAGGTGGTGAATGTATATACACCAGTTTTATATGGGGAAAAGTTGAATTTTGGGGCAACCTAATATCACTCAAAGAAGAGAAATGAAGCTAAGGTTCCATAGTGGGAGGTGACTTCAACAAAATTCTCTTTGCCTCAGAGAAAAAAGGAGGAAGCTTGGTTCGTGATCCATTAAGAGAAAGGATGGAGGGTATGATTAGTAAGTGGGATCTAATTGACATCAAGCCTAGTAAAGGAAAATTCACTTGGTTGAACAAAAGAATTGATGTGGGAATTATGTTGCCCGACTTGATTGCTTCTTTATTCACAATTCTTAGATTCTTCAAGGTTCAGACTCTTCTTCATCAATTTTGGCGAAGAGCTAATCCAACCACTGCCCAATCTTACTGGAGTTTGTCAAGAAGGAGGATCTGGGTCCTATTCCATTCAGGTATAATCTCGAGTGGGTGAAGGAATATAGAGTTGTGGAAATCATAAAAAATACATGGTCAACACTTATACAAGGATCTACGGCTTTTGTATGGGAAGCAAAGCTAAGGGTAGTAAAAAAGGAAAGAAGAAATCTGAACTAGTGAAAGACTTAGAGCAACATTTGGACAACATGAATTATAGTGAAGTGGAGGAATGACACCTTGAGAAGGATAAGGCATTAAATAGACAGATCATTCAAGAAAACCATAGTGAGGAGGTAGTATGGAGGCTCAAGTATAGAAGTTTTTGGCTAAAGGTTGGAAACCAAAACACAACTTTATTTCACAAGAAAATAAAAGAAAGGGAGCTAAGAAACAGGGTGAGAGAAATAACTCAAGATAGAAAAGAAAAAATAACATCCTTCTCAGATATTAAATAGGAAGAATTTTCTCACTATCATGCTTTATATTACAAAGGAAATGAGATGGATACAATCAAATCACATGAGTTTTTGTCCATTTTCCAACCAGAGATATCAGAAATGGAAAATAAAAAAATCTTGTTCCAGATAGATTTTCTATCAGTTTCTACAGGGTATCTTTGATAGTTTTAAAAAACAACATGATAAGAATGCTAAAGTGGTAAAAAAGGGGGAAAATTGGAGGGGGAACTAATTTCTCCTTTCTTTCCTTGATTCCAAAAGAAGCAAATCTTGTAATTTTTTCTCATTTCCATCCCATCTCGCTATGCAATGCAGCTTATAAAAATATATCAAAGGTTATGGCTAAAGGAATACAAAAAATTATGGCGAGAATAATCTCTAAAAAACAAGGGGGATTTATGTAGCAGAGGCATATATTGGACAACATCATTCTAGTACAGGAGGCTATTCACTTGAGCAAGGAAAGAGGTGAACCATGAATCATAATAAAATTAGACTTGGACAATGCCTTTGATTGGGTCATATGTCCTTTATTTTTCTTTTCTTACAAAAGCTTGGTTTCTATCGTGAATTCATAAACTGGATTAAGGCCTCTATTGGGTCCCCGTGGATTTTTCCCTTGATTAATGGCAGAACCACTCCATTCTTCAAGGCATCCATTGTTAGGCAACTAATACTTGAGTTAGTTTGTGTTCGGCAACTAATCCTTGAGGCAGAATGTATGTGTTCACAACACAAGTGTAGCAAATCCGTTGGAACACAAAGGAAGTTCTCAGGGAATGCATTGTGGTAGAACTGTGTAAATTCCATCCGCTGTTTTAATTTGTATGAATGCTGGTGAAATAATTGTGTTGGTGGTGCTGTCAAGAGCACTTGACCAGCAAGAAAAGTGGTAACCACAACCATTGAAGTAACCAGAGCCGTAGACCTCTGTGACTCCGATTTTTGGAACATATGTCTAAGGATGGCGACGGTGCATATGTTTAGTGTTGGAATTTGTTCATTTTCATATAGTCAATTAAGTTGACCACTTCAGCACTGCCATACTCTCTCCCAGCATGATCTACCAATGCGTGAAGATGTTTGAAGCCATTCAGATGAATCCTCCAACCCTGTAACAAAACTTTTATCTGAAAAATGATCATCGGGTAATATTTTTTAATATGAAGTACAAATTTATCTGAAAATCAAGTTTCTGTAATTCTGAAATCATGTCGCTCAGTCTAGGATTCATCGAAAAATTTACAAGCAGGCAAAGGATTGTCGATTGAACAAGTTTCTTGTTTGTGATTTATAAATAGAAAAAAAAAACTCGGTAGACTGCCGAGAAAATAAGTTGAAGGAATATTTGAACAAACCGCTGCCTTAGACCACTTTTGAATTGATTATCGAAATTTGTCCGAACATGTGTCTTTTGTTGCGGCCTCTATACGTTAACAAATAAGGGACACCACCAAAGGGTTTCTAAGGCAGAGGAGAAATGAGCATCAAACAAACTGGGGAATATAATACGCCTGAACCTATAATCCGACATTAGAATCCTAAGCATGGTGTATGAAAATCAAACAGAAAGACAAACATATGTATGTTAAAAGTTTGAAGTACTTCCCCATGGTCTGCCCATGAGTACCAGCGTCTTGCTTTAGAGCTTGGTTGAGCAGAGAGAGCACCAACGACCTGTCAAAGAAATTGCAGTGTAGAGTCTATGGTTTCATAAGGTATGATGCTGCAATACCACTCTGACTGCTAATTCATGTTTAAACAGTTGATATTTAGAAGCGTGAAATTGGAAGAAGGTGAGAGAATAAAACAATTGAATTAGAAATATTTAGTTCATTAGAAGCAGCACACAATCCTCAAGTAGTCTGCTTTTCTGAACATCAATACCCTTATGGATAAGCTTATGTATAGGTATTTAAACAAACATAAGTGATTTCTGAGATAACTCTTGATACTTCAATTACATGGTGTGTGGCTGGATTTAGATTCTTACAGTTGAGTTCAGATTCGGTTCTGGTAGATCAGTTTGTTTTCACAATAAAAATAATTAAGGAGAACCATGGTTAAAGCTGAACATTGAGTATGCCCAACAAACAATTGCATGACCAGTCATTCCAATATTTTGTAAAAAAAAATTTGGTCACAAGGGCCTAAAAGATTTTGGCAAAATAGTGGTTCGAGTTTTTACAAAATTAGAGTATTTGGATGAATGAACACATAATGAAATTGAATTTGTAAATAAGGTAGTGTGGTTATCAAAATTCATATAGTTGAGGTCACAAGTTAAAATCCATATGTCTGGTAATTTTCTTTTTACAAAAGAAAATAAATTTTGTAGGTTGTGACATTTTTGTTGGAACAACATAATTTTGGTTTCTATGGGTCGGCGACCCTGAACATGTCATTATTTGATGAACTCTGTCAGATATTTGAGTTCTCATATTCCTTTTACGTTCATTATATGGAGCAAAGATATAAAAGAAAATCCCTAATTATGTAGTTGCAGTGATCATCATTTTACTTGAATTTGTAATACTGATGGGTGCATGATCGATTGAACCCGAAACTCGGTTAAATCATTGTAAATTTATTTTTATTAGGTGCATTTTTGGTGGTAGCCGACGCCCCTTTTTTCTGAGTTGATTGCAAGTTTACTTTGATATTTCACTGGAGAAAATGGCCAAAATAAATGATTTAGTACAATTATTAAGAAATTTAATGCTATCTACTGTCCATAATGATGTCCAAGTCAGCAAGGATATGCTCTGTGACATCCAATAATGTTTGCAAAATGCTAAAATCACAATCGAATTCTTGGAGTTAGAATCACAATTACAGTGAGATGAAATTTCACAAGAAAACTTGTGATTCTGAACTAGTGTTTGTCCAGAACAACAATTTGTTTGAACTAGATCATCAATCGAAGAATGATCAGAGAAATGAAGTGACTTCAGGTGAAATTTTGGATGTGGTTAGAAGTTATGATGTGAAACCTGTTATAAGACCATGGGAAGAGATGACACACAATAAACACGAAACTAGTCTTGGTTATAACAATGATATATCTTTTAACATTCCAGATTTCGCTAAACCTATAAAATTTCAAAGTGCAGGATTTCTGGATGGTGTAGTTCCAGAAAAATTTGATAGATGCGAACAGTGTAACAGAGTTGGACATATGAAAGATCTGTGTTTTGGTATTCACCTGTGTGATCATTGTGGAAAGCGAAATCACCAGTCAAATAGGTGTTCCAAAAATAAGAGCACTGCAAGAGAGAAGCTAAGTTTTGGATGGATTGCTTCTTGGGAATGGACAAAAGGAGCCAAGAAGATCTATAGATCATATCGAAGAATTTGTTTGAGAGTGACGAGTCTTGAAGTGATGATGAATATTTCTCACCATGTATCGGACAAGGGGGGATTTGTTGGTGGGTGGCTTGCTATAGGTTCGAGTTCGAGATTTCAAGTGAGCCTGAGTCAGTGATCCACATCCTGAGCCACAACCCCAGTTGATTGGTTTGTTTTTCTCGTGATCCACATCCTGAGCCACAACCTCAATTGATTGAGTTGTTTCTAAGTGAGCACTTTTAGATTCAGAATTGTTCGAGGAGCTACTGTGAAAGTTCCAGAGTTTGTGGTCATCTTAAAACCACATTTTTTGTTCTGAGAACTGCTATGCAGGTTCCATAATTAGTTTTGGTTGAGACATTGAGTTCTCCCATTTTCAATTTGTGGTCATCCTTGAAAACCATTTCCGAGAGACATTCATCTATTGGCTGAGATGCATTTCTGCATTCTGATCTCTCATTCTTGGACTTTGGTATATTCCTTCGGATTAAGGAGGGAATGTTAGGAAACTAATCCTCAGGTTAGTTTGTGTTAGGTAATCGGTTAGTAGAGTCCAAGAAACTTGGGGAACTGATTCAACAGTTTCTTGATGTATTTATATGTGTACACATTGTACATCATTCTTTGAGACATTCATTAATATATTGTTGAGTTTGTTTCCAGTTTATGTGTTGTGTATCTTACATCCATAGGACTTCATCAAGGGTGTCCTTTCTCCTCTTCTGAACATTAATGTGGAAGAAAGTCTTAGTAAAAACTTAGAAAAATCCAGAGCAAATGGGCATTTCCTAAGAATTAATATATCCAAGAATGTAAAAAGCATCAATCATTCCCAGTTTCTTGATCATAAGATTTTCTTGGGAGTTGCCTAAAAAATAATTAGTAATCAATTCAAATTAATCTTGGAAGATTATATAGATCTCTCTGGGTATGGTGGAAAAAAGGAAAATCCAACTATATTGTTGGAATAGTCGAGACTCAACATTACAAGAGATAGAATATGCTTTGGATTTTCTAGTGAACCTTTGATGGAAATCCTTGAAATATCTGGGGGTTTCAATTTCTTTAGTGGCCTCCATCAGGGAGCTTGAGAGGAAATAATTTAGAAATTCAAAAATAAAATCCAAAGACGGGGAGAAAATTGGCTAAATGTAGCAGGGAAGTCCGTTTTAATTAAATTAGTTTTATCATCTTTACCTATTTATCATTGTTCTGGTCTTCTCGCCCTAAAAAAATTCTAAATCAAGTCTAGGAAATGCTCTAAAAAATATTATGGAAGGGGGGTAAAAACAATGAGAGGAAGTTCCATATGCTAAATTGGAATATAGTTCAACTCCAAAAAGAATTCAGAGGCCTGCAAATCAAAGATTGTATATTAATTTAACACCAGGGGAAAAAATTGTGTGGAAGCTGATTTCAAATTCTAAAGAGTGGTAGAAGGTGGCCTTCCTAAATAAACAATTTTACAAAAATTGACTTCTTAGAGCCGAAAACTCCAACTGGATAGGAGTTGGCTCAAATATTCAGAAGTTTTGTAAGATTGCAACCCCTATTATAATTGAAAATTTGGGATGACACTCAGGAAATGGAGAAAGAATCAACCTATGGAAGGAAAATAATCCACTGGATGGATTAAGGAAGGATCGAATGAGCTAAATGAATTGGGAGATTGGATGATAGGGACAAGTATGGTAATATTAAAGGATATCCCAAAAAGGGAAGAGTTTGGTGTATGGAAAGGGTGGGATTGCCTAAGTCTCCTGAAAAATCTTCTCAACCAATGTGAAACTTTGATCATGTCCTTGAAAGGTCTTGCTCCCATTGACAGTGGCTCAAAGGATCTTCGATCATGGCTTCCAAGTGAATCCCTTCATTATTCAATTAAGGAAGGGTATATGTTGTTATTATGTAAGCTCTCCCATCCAACTGCCTCGAAAATTTGGAAAAGATATGGCACCGAGACATGCTTCCTAAGGTAAATTACTTTTTGTTGGATGATGGACCATGGAAAAATCCTTACTACTGAGAACATTAAGAGTAGGAGAATTCATGGTCTGTTGTTGTGTTCCTTATGCAAATATGTAGAAGAAAAAATCTCTCTTTTTTTAGTAATGTCACTTCTCTCTGGATGGATGGAAATCTACTTTCGAAAAAGTGCATTTGTAAATCTCATTCCAAGAAACTGGAAGTAAATGTTTGAAAAATGGAAAAATAAAATCCCAAGATTTGAATATAATCTCCCATCACACGCCGAATTTAGGTGTCTCTACCAAAATTATTGTGTTGGACCATCTGGCTAGAAAGGAACAAAGCATTTTTTAAAGAAAAGCATCCTTTATTTTTAGTGAGCTGCCTCCAAAGCCCAGTGTTCACTATTTGAAAACATATCTTCCCAAGGCCTCAAAGCCTCAAATGTGGAGGACTTAACACCTAAAGAAAGAAAATGAATAGAAATTCCTACATTTCTAAATCATGTTGTCAACTTCAATACCCACCCTAATACTAGTAAATTTCCTTGCTTAAGAATGGATTTGGATGAATTCCAGAGGAATCCAAGTTTCAACATTGATGTTTTTTGACGGAGTGTCGAAACGAAACCTGGGGATGGATGGAGCGAGAGGTGTGATCCTTTTCCCCAAGGAAAAATCCGAGATTAATTATGTTTGGGGATTGATTACATTAAATAATAACCATGCTAAATATTTGACTCTTTAGAAAGGAGTGGAGCTTTCCATCAATAAAGGGATAAGGAGAATGGCGGTCTTAGAGGACTCGAAGGAAAGTTTTCAAACTAAGGTTTGAGAGAGGTCCTCCCAATGCTACAATTGTGAACATGATTGCTTTGAAGATGAAAAAATCCGAGGATATTAATTTTCACCACATATAGGAATATAAACATGGATGCGGATAAAATTTCCAATAAAAAAGAAACATTGAGACAAGGAATATTGGAAATAAACCAAGTCTAGAGGATTATCTCTCCTCCTCCATGAGGCTCATTCATTTGTTATCATATGAATCTGTTGGCCATTTTGGCCACTCCTTGAACTATGGGATATGTAATGGGTTTGAAAGACTCAACATAGGTGGTGATGTTGTCCCTGATATCTTCACACATGGAGCAGGTTATAGTTGGGCTCTAGCCCGTGGAGGTGGGTTGTACAACATGCACCGTTCCTTGATTTCAAGTGTGCACGGAATGGATAGGTGGAAGGAGAGTTTGATTTTTTTATAAATGGGATGTGAATTGGAATTTCTCGTCGACGATTTGACAAAAATTCTCCAGTGTTATGGCCTTAAATGATAATTGTTGCATCTTAGGACAAGACATTAATTCCATGGAATATATTATCATTTTTGCACGATCTAGGATCTAGGTAGATTTAGAATTTATTTCTTCCTTCAAGTGATGTCTCCTCGGGCTTTAGAAGTTGATGTTATATATGTATGGGATTACCAGGGATGTCACGACTATTTCAGATGCTCTATGGCTTTCATTGTAGTTCTGTAAGATGAGTATGGAAAGGAGGGAATTGGCTATTTCTTATAAGTTTGTTGCTGAGAAAAACTTATAAAAACTTATAACGTTGGAAGCAGTCAGTGGAGAATTTGTTCAAGGCATTCATGGGAATGATATAAAATCCATTAGAAGGATATAGTTGGTGGAGAAGGAAAATGAAGGTAGACTTCAGTTCTTGGACAAAATGTTGCAAATGGTTGTAGCTAAAAATGGACAAAAATTTGGCAAGCCTAGAGGCTTATTTGTTAATCCTGAAGCTTCAAGTCAATAGAGATGCCCCTTCAATCGGTGATTGTGGAATCAAATCAGAAAACACAAATCTAGGAGATGGTGAGCAGGCGACCGAGCCTTGTGAAGGCAAAGTGCGTTGAGAAGGCACATTCAACAACATTGAAGGGAATTTCATAATTGTCGCAGAAATTATGTTCTATGGGGTTTTTAATTTTTTATGTTCTTATTTACTACAAATATGCATTTTTTTGGGAAAGTTTTGCAAAATATTTGGAAGATATCAATGTAATATTGCAGTCCAAAAATCTCACAGACGCAAGAAAATCATGCTGTGGATATACTGGAATACTGAAGCCTTTGACTCCTTTTCTTTGCAAGGTAGTGATTGAAACATTCCAATTGAACTTTTGGCAATATCCATCTAATCCCATGAAGGATCTGATATCGGTGACATTCCCACCAGTGGGCTAGTCCATTATGTCCTTGATCTTTTCAAGATCCACAACCACTACTTTTGAAAGAACATTCCCCAAGTAGTCAACTTGGGTTTGGAATAATTCACATTTGCTGAGTTTTGCATATAGCTTATGCTTCCTTAGAAATTGTAACACTACTCTTAAGAGTTCTTCATGCTCTTCTTTAGTTTTCTAATACACCATATGTCATCCATAAATACTAACACAATTTTTTTCAAATAAGGTTTGAGGACATTGTTCACCAAACACATGAACGTGGTTGGTGCATTCGTAATCCAAATGGTAGCACTGCAATTTCGTAGTGGTCATATTTCATCATGAAGGATATTTTGTGGATATATTCATCTCTTATCTAAACCTAATGGTATCCAGACCTCAAATCTATTTTAGAAAACACTGCAACCCCTCTCAGTTAGTCAAATAAGTATTCAATTCTGGGAAACAAGTACTTGTTTTTTACCGTAGATTTATTTCGTTTCCCATAGTTGATACACAACTACAACGTGTCATCCTTATTCCTAAAAAAAAAGTGATGGGGCTCCCCAGGGTGATACGCGGGTCAAATGTATCCTTTATCCATCATCTCCTTTAGTTGTATATTCAATTCCATGTTGAAGTGCACTCATACAATATGGAGCCTTCACTTCTAACACTATTCCAGGAATTAATTCAATGACAAAGTCGATATCCATATTGGTTGGTAATCCCATTATTTCTTCTAGAAATGCATCACTAAATTTATTTAACATTGAGTGGATTTCCTATATGATCTCATTGCTTTCCCATTCATCGGTCATGTGGATTTCATACAATACACAACCTTTCTTGCTACATCACTTTACTGTTGCAAGATTATTTTCCTGAGTGTGATTGTTTTCTTTATCCCCAACAACACTATATTCTCACCAGTGTCACTAAGTCATTCCAACGATTTTATATAGCAATCAATATTGGTTTTGTGGGATGCTAACAATTCCATGATGATTAAAACATAATATAAACCAACTGTAGCAATTTGAGAGAAATTTAAGTGGACATGTCACTAATTATCACGGTGCATGACTCCACCATGTCCATCACCTGCCTCTTGGCTCCTCTGGCCAACTAAACCAACCATGATTTCTCATGGGATTTCTTCTCTAGATCACATATCTCTACCACTTTTCGGCTGATATAACTAAAATAAGAACCAGGGTTGAAAAAATTGAAACAATTTGGTTAACAACCATACCTTCCATCTCAATTACTAAAGCCTGATGGTCTGGTTTCTTATTGTCCAATGTGGCTTGGATTCGAGATATTTTCTAAGACACATCATTCATTATCATTTCCTCTTGTGAATTGTACAACTTCGTGCCTCTATGTTGTTACTTCGGGTAGTTTCTTCACAGATGGTTCTCTCCACATGTCCAACACTGCACATGCCCTTTTCTAAACCCCTCAACTGCATATTTTGTTGTTTTAGTGGGTCCTTTTTTACTAGAACATGTGGATTTTTGTTGATATTCATTCTTGAGAGGAGTGGTGAACCTCCCATTCATCCCTCCTTGCGTATATACTAAAAATTTCACTCCTTATCCTTTGAAGTTGCTCTTATCCTTCTTTTTCTAGTTTGCTCGAAACTCATCTTTATGTTTGGGCTACTCATAACAATATTTTATCTTTCAAATAGTGTCCGCTAATGTTCTTGGCTCATCAAATTCAATCATATCTTGATAGGCCTGTCGTAACCCACGGAGGTACCTTTGAATTTTTACCATCTCATATTTGATATATGGTATGTTCCTCAACAACTCCAACAATTTGTTAGCGTACTCATTAGCAGTTAGTTGTCCCAATTTAAGCTCATGAAATTCCTTGACCTTAATTTCATAGTACCTTTCGGACATGTACTTCTCTTGGAAGTATTTCTCAAATCTTCTCCAAGATAGCTCTTTCTCTCTAATGTCCTTGACATTCCTCAAGTCTTCCCACCTAATATTGGATTTGACTTTTAGGTTGAAAATAAATACTCGGGCCTTCATGTTCTCAAATAATTCATGCACCTTGAAGTATTTCTTCATCCCCAACAACCAAGCCTCTTCCTCTTCAACCTTCTTTATCCCTCCATCGAAGGTAGGGAGATATTCTTTCTTGAACTCTTATGACATTGAGATCTTCTTACTCCTTTTCTAATGAAAGTGTCTCTTAACTATATATATGATAACCAGTCAGAGCATCTAGAATCTCTTTCTTGAGAGTTGAGTGGGATTTCTCCTCTCATTGTTTCTTCATATTCTTTCCTTTGTCTTTCCTTGAATTTCTACTTTATACCCTATTAGTGTCTAATTTTTTCTTTTTGGCCTCTGTTGGGCTAGGTTTGGAATTGTGTCTGCCTAGATAGATGGTACTAAGATCTTGTTGTTTCTACCTTTGCAGGTATGATTGGTTCTACAATATTATTGGATTTACCTCTCCTTTCATTTCTGTTCTCTAACAATTTTTTCATTGTCTGCTTTGCAACTCCTTAATTCATCTCTTAAACTTATACTAGTGCCTATCCAATTAGGAGAGTCTTCTTATCTCATTTTCCCAACAAAACCTTCTTCTTGACCGTGTTGGGATCTATTAGTGCTATATTTCACCATTATGTCATACACCTATCTAGAAGTAGTTCATGGGGCCTTAAACAACTTGGGTAGATATTGATCTAGTTGGTGTTGGTGATGTTCGACTGTGAGGTGGAATCACCTTTTGAGGGTTGAGGTGTGTTATGAAGGTAAATCCTCTCTGCGGATAGAGACGATCCCTCTAGCCATAGGGTGGGTCTAGTAACAAAAGGACACACTAAAGTGTTGCTTCATAGTTAATGAATGAACAAAAGACATGGTAGATTAACTTACCTTGAATCCATCGCTGTCGATGTTGCAGAAAGAGTAGTGGTCTCTCGCTCCTACTTGACAAGTCACGATCCATTTTATGTCATGCCCAGATACCTGTACGTAAGACAAAGAACAAGAACAACATATCGCAACGTAGTTTCATTCACAAATATTATACAGTCAAATAGGGCTAAACATATCATATCAAATAAACATCATACCACAATAGTGGAACCAAACAACAGTCATGTATATTAATGAGTAGAAGGAAGAGTACAACCGATGCTTTGACGTCGTGATCTCCTCCAGCGGGGTTCAGACGAAATGCGTCTCAACTGTTGATCAGGGAATTAGGACTCAAGCTCTCTTAGAAGTCATCGACTCGAGCTCTCTCAAAACTATCTTTCTTACTCTATCTCCTCTAGCGGCTTAGCTATAGTATAATTCTCTTGTTCAGTTATTCAACCATTTTTCTATAATGTGTTCAGCTAGCTTCTACTTAAGGAGATAATTTCTTATATAGAGGAAAAAGAGGAGGTTGGGATCCCTACAAAGGTGGGAGGGAGTCCTATCCTTAGGAGAGTTCCAAGGGAGGTGGAAACTACTAACTAAAGGAAGGAGTCCGTGGTTGTTTCAGTTCGACCACTCCTAATGAATCATCTCCGAGGTGGTTGGAATGGAACCTCCGCCTCTATTTTAAAAAAAAATTCCATAAATAGCTTGGCGCGGGTTCCTAACTGGTACAAAGCACCAAGTGGCGCAGGCTCAATGTTAAATTTCCAGGTTGGCGCGAGGATGTAACGGGCTACTCGTGCCAAGGAAAAAATAGGAATTTTCACAGCTCTGCTTAGTGAAATGTCAACAAGAAGAATGTTTCTTTCATCAAAAGGGATGCAAGGATGGTTTTTTCAAAGCATGAAACTGCGTATTGGTCACAGAAACGACCCTACAATGTGCGAGTTAGGGATTGCAGGGACAGTGACAAAATGTTGTGTAACAGATGCCCCCTAAAGTATGACGTCCGAGAGAGAGGGAGGGGTGAAATGCTTTATGAGAATGCGTTCGAACCAAACACCACTGTCAGAAGACTTGCGAGTACAAATAAAACTGATATCTGTGATACATGAATCATGTGGCATGGGTGCAGTCATCCATAATAGAGTATATAAAAACCGAGATCCGAGGTATGGACACAACCATCCAGCAAGAAGGATCAATAAATAGACTCAGGTATGGTCACAACCATCCAATCAAAAGAGTCATGCAATAAGTCATAATAATCCACAAAAATCTGCAGCCTGGAGTTTATTAGACAAAAACCAGGGTCTTGCGCTCCATATCAATCCGAATAAGTACAATTTCGAGCATGTGAATGTATGAGCTGAAGTCGAACATACAGGAAAATCGTCTGATTACCAGCTAATGATGAAAGCTGTTAACAGACGCGAGAGAAACCACCAATGATGACGATGGCCCTCAAGGTAAAAAAGTTACAATCTACGGAATGTGATAAATGATCTATCGTCGAACATTTGCAGAATCAATCGATCGAAGGCCAATGATGTGAACCTTATGTCGAATGCGAAAAACCTACCATTGAGGCATGCAGGCTCCAAGGTACCAGAAGGGAGTCTCTAGATCAAATTCCCAGATAACAAGCTGAAGTCGACAGGAAGTGACTTGGTCGAAGGAGGGCCATAATGTTTCCCACATCATCGACATGAGACAAAGGAACATGATGAAAGTGGATCAGGACCAACAAGAGATCAGAGGAAGGTTGACAACTGTGAAGGCAAACTTCTCTTGAACATATCAGTAGCATGACACTGGATTTGGTAGTATTTGACATCAAAGGATCTGAGGTCATGATGACATGGAAAAGAGCAGATGAGAGGTCAAAAGAGATTACCCAAACCCATGGAGGCAAAGAGTGACAAAATGAGATGTCCCCAACCCGACACGAATGCAGACAAGTGCCATGTTCAAGAGCGACATACTGTCAACATAACTAAAACTTGGTTCCATTTTCCCCCACCATTTCTGGTGAGTACCCCAATTATTTTTTAAAACAAGCTTGAAGGGGATAACATATGCTTGTACTGTAAGTTTTTCCTTCGGACAAATACAACCTAGTACATTTTACAAGCCCTAGGAAGGAGGAACTCGAAATAATGTCATAGTGACGAAGTCCGATGTCATCAGGGTTTAACGAGTCTGACAAAGGGAGAACTAGACATATTTTCATGCTTAGAGAGTTTGAAAAGAAGGCAGAAAAGAAAACTCCAGTAGTCCCTTTTCATAGGTAGTCTCACAGATCCGAAAAGGTAGAAAACTGTGTTCGCGAGAACATCTTAGTCACGATAGGCTAAGGTATTCCTTTTTCGTAAATAATCTATCCCAACCCGAAAAAGGGTTAAACGTATACTAGGTAGATATCATTTCGTAGCCATTTAATGAGTTCAAAATGATAGGAATCTCGACAATATTTTCAATTTTAGAGATTCAGAAAAGAGCTGAAAAATGACTCCAGTAGTGACTTTTTCGTGTTTTTACCGAGTCTGAAAAATTATAAAATATAACTCGTTACTTCATAATTGTCGCATGAAAAACCTATTGGTGCATAAGAGATATGTGTAAAACCCATTTTTCGAAAATAATACAATAAAATAATTGAAAAACATGCCTTAACCTAATTAGGGCTGTGAAAAAGTTATAAAATGCTAAAAAATGGTGAAAATAATTACTTTTCACTTTTTACCTCTTGTGGAGCAATAGTTACCCATTTTACTGTGCAATCATGCGATGACGATATCAGCCAATCTAGTAGATCAATCGCAAATCCGTTAACTCTAGGTAAGAGCTAAGATCCCTCTTGTCATTTTAAGCTATTTCTTGCTTCCCGAATTTGTCAATTTCAAATTTTGCGAGAGGAAATGTAAAATTTAGGGCTGCGCAGTTGGTGCGGATTTCGGGCACGGAGTTGCGCCAACCACCTAATTTTTAACACTAGGGCGCGCCCATTGGCACGACTGTTTTGGAAACAGTCGTGCCAATGACGCAAACGATTTCTAGGAAAACATATGCATCAAATGTCCCAATTGTTTACAGATTTAAGGGTTAAAATTGACTAATACCACTCATATGTGTGTGTTTACAGGTAGAAAGAGGTAAAATGGTCATTGAATGGAAAGAATGGGAACATAGTGAAGAAGATGAGCTAGCCATGGAAAATGATTGAGTTATGGAAGCCCTCAGAAATCGTGGTTTGAAAAAATTCTTCCTAACACCATGTCTCCGAGCCCAACCAGAATTACTACAATATCTGATCAGTATATGGGACGAAAATCAAGATAAGTTCATCTTACGGGATCAAGAACTTGAGATTGATGTCTCTGAAGTTTAATTCATCACAGGATTATCGTGGAGAGGTGCAACACCACTCCTAACTGGCACCCGACCCTGCATGGAAAACATTACCATGGTGATAAATAGGGTATGTCGAGGAGCGCGGAAAGGTTTAGGGAGTGGGAAAGTTGATATACCAACTATCCCAGATTTGACACTACGCGTGGTATTTCATACCATCACACAAGCTGTCAAATCACAAGCACTGCTCGAAGCAACAAAGACACAGTTGCTTCTTGCTGTAGACTGCATGGCACCGACCATCTACAACTGGGCAGAGGCCGTGGCCATAAACATGAATCGCCAACTAACCAAATGCAAGAAGACCAAACTGAAATAATTTTGTTATGGATCTATTCTGGTATCATTCTTCCTAGAACGATTACCCATTTTTCAGCGAGTCCTGACACCACCAACGAGAGAACCACTGATTCCTCGATGGGCAGCTCTGATGCCAAGGGAAAGGGGCGACCAACAGATGTCCTCGAGGCCAGAATTATTCGATTGGCTCTGTCGACAATTGATTGTCATGGAGGATTGGCCCTACTCTGGCATAGATTTCACTGATGATCCGGACCTCCCACTCCTGGAGGGAGAATATTGGGATGAAGATTTGGGTGAGACTCATTTTTAAATTTTTATGAGTATTATGATTTTTTTTTATTTTTTATTTATGCATGTTCTGACATTAAATCCACGTAAATGCAGATGATGGCCAAGAGAGACCTGCCGGTATGTCAACAATAGCGAGGCAAATCCCTCACAATTTTGACCCTTAAGGCGAGGGTGACGAGGAAGATGAGATAGCGCGCAACCTGGAGGGGATCACATGAGGGGTCCCAGATTATGCACGTTTTGACGATGTTCCTCCCGCCTACCAGAGACATACCGTAGGGGTGCCCAACTGAATTCACCGCTTGCTAAGGCGGCTAGTACGGGCCGTGACATGTTATCACGAGCACCATGCTGATTAGACAACCATGTTTATTTTATCTGCATATTTTGCAAGACATGATGTCTCAGGATGTAACAGAAACAAACATATATTTTTTGACGTTATGATGCACACAGTTGCAAACATGTGATATATATATACATCTATTTCCCTACATGGATCTTTTACATATGATGATGCTTTTAAAAATTATGCAAATGTATATCTAATACAATGACAACCACTGTATCAGTTAACGTGTTCATTATTCTAGGAATATGTTGATAGGTAATAAAATCAAAATGTCTTTCCAACAAATGAATATGTAAATACAATCTCAGAATGTGCAGATTTCTAACCGAATAATGATTATTGAGTTGTAGAACAACAAGCTATGAATCTAGATTTACAAGCAATGCACGTATGCAGAGGTTGATTGCCTCAGTTAATAGCTCAATGACAATGCTATATTCAGCGACATTGTTTGTAGTCCATCCTAGACAAATACCTTGCAGATCTATCAACTCACCAGCAGGATCATAAATTACGCAGGCTGCCGAAGACAAATTACTGGTACTACAGGAAGCACCATCCGTGAAACCGACATAAGGGGTAGTAGACATCTGCACAATAAGCAAGACCCAATAAGCAGGAAAACGCTCACAAAGCACACCAAACCAGAAAACATGTATAAAAATGAAAACAACACCTATGTACACCTGTTACACATGAATGACTCACGCATAATATTTTTTGAGATACAACCCATTTTTGGGCTATTCAAGAGGATACCATTCATTTTTAATAAGCTCATAGGCCCCATTCTTTAACACACGTTTAACGATGTAGGGCCCATGCCACATAGGTTGAAATTTTCATTCCCCCAGCTTATCACGAGCTTGGTCATACAGGAGGACGAGATCTCCTTCAAATAAAGAACGAGGGGAAATTGATTGATCAAAATGAGCTTTGACCCACTTTTTTTGTGCTTCGATAACGAGAGCGGCAAAGCAACGGGCTTAATCTAGCCTTTCTAAATAAAGGAGACAATATTCTTCTGGCGAAGTATTCGATAGTAATTCATCAGCCAACTTGAGCAAAGGTATTTAACATTCAATCGGAAGAGTAACTTCCAGGCCATAAACCAACTGGAAGAGAGTGAACCCAGTTGCGTTTTTCACGGAGGTTTGGTATGCCCAAAGAGCTGAAAATAACATGAGATGCCAATTTGATTTGTGATTCCCAATCATACGCTAAAGCATTGTGACAAGAACTTTTTTCAGAGCTTCAACCTAGCCATTGGCTTGAGGGTAGTATGGCGTTGAGCTGTCGTGACACAGACCCAACTTAGAAGTCAACTCTGCCACCATATAATGCCGAAAATGGGAACAATGATCGATAATGATGGATTGAGGGACACCAAACCTAGAAATAATGTGATTGAATATGAACTAAGCAGTTGTCTTACCATCAGCGGCAAGTGTAGGCATTTCTTCGGCCCATTTGGTGAAGTAGTCCACAGCTACGATGATATAAGCATGCCCCCCGATCGAGTGAGGGTTACACGTCATAAAATCGATGCCACATTTTGCAAAGGGACCAACGGTAATGATAGGGTGAAGAGGAACAGGTGGTGCACACAACTTGTGTTGATAAAACTGGCAATCATGGCATTTATGAATTGCGACAATACAGTCTTTGAAAATGGAAGGCCAAAAATAATCAGCACGAAGAATTTTCTGTGCAGCAACATAACTAGACATGTGACCGCCACAAGTGCCAGTATGACAATCATTCAGAGCTTTCTCAGCTTCCTCGAACGTCAAACATCGTCGGAGTATGGAATCAACTCCAATATGATAGAGAGTATCTCCAACTATATGATAAGGCTGTGATTGATGGCGGATGCGTCGACGGGCATCCTTCGTCAACTCAGATCTAAAAGATGAAGTTTGGAGATAGACGATGATATCACCGTATCAAGGATCGAGGGTGCTAATCAAGAAAAGCGAATTGTCTGGAATGAAGTCCTTAGAACGAGAAGGAGCGGAGTCGGAAGGGAGAGAACAAAGTAAATTAGCAAAGACCAATGATTTCTTAGATTTGGCAACAATAAATACCAAATCAAACTCTTGGAAGATGACAATCCACTTTGATTATTTCCCCCGGGCCAGCAATTGACGAAACAATATGTAGGTCATGGGGTTGCATTCAGAAATCACAGTTATTGTACGCAAAAGACTATAATGACAAAAACGTTGAACAACTTGAACAACGACCAACGCTAACTTCTCAATGTAAGCATAACACGTTTTGGGGTCAAGAAGGTTATGGGACAAGTAATAAAGAACATGCTCATGACCGTCATCATTGTCCTGTACCAAGACCATGGAAATCATGTTGAAAGCAGCAGCCAAATAAAGGGAAAAATCACGATGATAATATGGAGGGCGGAGGAGAGGAGCATTGACCAACAATGTTTTCAACACATCAAAAGATTTTTGAGCGATCTCATCCCAGTAAAAAGGAACACCCTGCTTTAACAATCCTGTAAATCCTTTAGCTACTTCGGCATAGTTAGGTATAAAATGGCGAAGAAAAATAGCTTTCCCTTGTAAAATCTGCAATTGATGCAATGAGGAAGGAGAGGGGAGATTAATAATAGCCTCAACCTTGAGAGGATCTAGGCGAATTCTATCTTTGGAAACGATAAACCCTAATAGTCTACCGGAATTAACGCAGAAGACACACTTATGTGGATTAAGCCAAATGTTATAGTGTCTACAACGAAGAAAAATCTGACGAAGATGGTCAGGATGGTCTCTACGCTTAACTGAATGAGCCGGATAGTCATCTAGATAAGGCTGAACAATGTGACGAATATCATGAAAGGCATAAGACATCGCGCGCTGAAATGTGGCCCTGACATCCTTCAAACCAAAGGGAAGCTTCTTATATGCAAAGGTACCCCAAGGACAGATAAAGGAAGTCTTGTGTTGATCAGTTGGGAGAATATTGATTTGATTATAACCCGAAAAACTGTCCATAAGGGAAAAATTCTCACTCCCGGCACAATCGTCAATGATTTTATCGATGAAAGGAGTAGGATAATTATCCTTAGGACAAGCTCGATTGATATCATGATAGTCAACACAATTACAAATAGTACCCTGTTTCTTATCTCTAGGAACAATATTAGAGACCCATTCTATCAAGGGAATCACATAAATGAAACCAGCTTTGAGAAGCTTTTCCACTTTGGCCTTAATGGCAACAGCTTTCCTAGGATGCATAGGACGAAGACGTTGACGGACAAGTTTTGAACCAGGGTAAGTAGGAATCTCATGTACCACAATGCTAGGATCAATGCATGGCATTTCTTCGTAGGACCATGCAAAGACATCACGAAATTCGCGAAAAAGGCTAGTATAGACCTACACTTCATTTGAAGAGCAAGTAACCCCAATATGGATGTTCTCGACGATGTCCAGTTTAATGGAAATGTCGATAGGCATCGTCTGAGTGATGTTACTCAAGTTACCTTCCAAAAAAAATTCATGGATCTGAACAGGTGTTTGAAGCAGAGGAGAGGGAACCTAAGAGGCAAAATGCTCAAGACAAGTAGACATGGCCCCAAGAATTGGTCGAAACGAGGAACAATGATGACCATCATTCCACGTCAGATCTTCAAGAGACAGGGTTTCCACGATAGCCTCATCGGAAGGAAACACTTCTTTTAAAGGATCTGGTGAATCAAAATCACCAAGCCAAGGGGATTGAGAATAGATGTCAAGAGTTACACTCAAAGGAGTAGAATCAAAGGACCGAGTGTCCGATGTAGCAATGGGTTCATAATAATCAATTTCAATCAGACTCAAAGGCATCAAATTGCCGAACGAATCGATATGTTCAGGAGAAGGGATAACCCAGGGGTCATCGATTCGAGAAATCATGTTGACCGGAACAGTATTCGGTGGTCGAAGAGGGAAAACACCCATGAGGGTAGGATCCTTGAAAAGGCCTGGCCTTACACTCTCGTAAGGAGTAGAAATCTTGTCCACGTACGGAATGTTGTTCTCGGAAGAAGAAGTGAAAAAATACATTTGATCAACGGTAATAATCTTTCCTTTGTGTGGAAACTTCAAAACATGAAAGAGAGTGGACGGAACACACAACATGGCGTGAGTCCAACTGCATCCAAGGAGAAGATTATAATTGAGTTTTACATCAACAACTTCGACCTCGACATTGACTGTCTTCCCTTCTAACATGATCGGAAAACTAGTGAGTACACTAAGAGGTTTAGGTTATCTTCCATCAAATGCTTCAAGGGCATTGGGTGATGAAGTAAGAGTTGGAGAACCAATGGATTTCCAACGATTAGATGACATAACACAGGTAGATGCACCCTTGTCCATGAAAACCTGGTGAATATTCAAACCATTAATACCAACTTGAATGATGAGTGCAATTTGGTGTTGGAGTCGCGGGACTAAATTCTCTAAATCGAAAGCGAGCAAGCTAGTATCGGTAGGATCAATCCCACCTATTGCAGATAGCAAAGCTTTTCGTTGCGAAGGAAAACTTTGAAGTACTTCTAATGCAAACATTGCGGATGTCGCCTGATCCAAATCTTCAACAATACAGTAATGCTGAGCAGCACGGGCATTGGGATTGTACGAAGACTTACGGAGCACACCTTTGGAAGGTGGTCACACAACAGATTTAGTGCTAGGCCATTCAATCTCAAGAGGACCAGAAATAGGAGGGGGAGAAGGACCATCATTAATCTCTTTCCCCACTTCCTGATGTGAACCAGAATAATCTTTCGATCGAGTAGTAATAGAAACGGGTGCGGAACCGTTCATCATGAACACTTGCGAACCAGATGGAGCAGAGGGCTGAGGATGCTCTATCATCTGAGTCCGCTGAGGGAAAGGTTCTTTAAGAACGACCGAAGCTCCTTGGGTACCTTTGAGCAATCGACTCACTTCAGACCGTGGAGGATAGTCCTTGGTGAAGTGCTCATCATCACAAATCAAACAAGGATACTTTGGTTTACATTGAAAACTATCAGCAAAATGAGGTTTTGGAGAATCCTGTTTCGGGGTATCGGTTTAGGCCTTACCTTTACCCTTCTTTTTACCTTTGGAAGTGTTATCTATAGGATTGGCCTGAACAACATTCACTTCTGGGGGTGGACTAGAATTCGAACTTGACTGAGAAGCTACATTATTGGAAGAAGTAGACTTCTGCAGATGGACTAGAATTCGAACTTGAATTAGAAGATACATTATTGTAAGAAGTAGACTTCTGCGGGTGGACTAGAATTCAAACTTGACTGAGAAGCTACATTATTGGAAGAAGTAGACTTCTGATTCCTAGAGTTGGATGAAGGAGACTTCTGAGAAGTCTGCGATACAAAACCAATAATTCCATCAACGGATGGAGTTGTTGGCGGTTTAGAGGTTCCAGGTCGAGGAGCATCAGGCAAGATATCGTACAATGCACTAGACTGAGAATACACGAGATCAAGGTACTAGGCGTAAGCAATGGCTTGTTCCTCAGTTACAAATTCCCCCATAGCTATGTATTTGGAAATATGATTAACAAAGGAGGTTGTGAACCAATGAGTTAGAAGTTGATCAAGTATCTCAAATATGATCATGCGACGACGACGCCGCCACTCATGAATATGATCCGAGATATGAGTAGCTCGGTCCTGTTTCAATGAAGTGAGGAGGTGCATCTTGGTCTCATAGCGGATCGGTAACTAAAAATGTGTAAGGAATGCCATGGCCAAAGAATTGAAATCTTAGAAAACTCCACGAGACAGCTCAAATTTCAATGTACCACTTTGCAGCGGCGCTAGTAAGAGTTCGCTAGAAAAGATGGAGACAAATAGAATCGTCAACCCAAGAATTAGAAGAACACCAAAAATGGTAAGTCATCACATGCGTTTGGGGATCTTCACCAGGTTTACCCTCAAATTTAGGACAATCACCAGGAATCTTGGTCGGAACCGGAGGCCAATATGGATTATGAAGAATAGGATCATTTGTCAACTTCAACACATCGGGTAATTCCAACGTAGCAAGAAACGGTAATTGAGTGTTAAAAGTCATCGAAGGTATTTGATAAGGACATGTCTATACATTCCACCCAGTCCAAATAGGATTTTGTCCCCATAAATTCTGTCCTGAAGAATTCGGATCATAAGGATTAGAAACAGGATAATTTGGTTTATACTGGGATTGAGGACCAAGATATTGAGTCGAAGCAAACCACTAAGGTCCTTGCTGAGTAGCATAAGGATTTTGCTACGGAATGTAGGAATGACTTTGAGGTTGTTGATACATAGGTTGATATTGAGGTTGCTGGTACAATGGTTGATTTTGAGGGTAAGGAATCTAAGGTGCGCTATATACTGGTTGATTTTGAGGGTACGAAATCTGCTAGTGGGCAGGTTGCAACGACTGCTGAGTTGGTTGAATCGGTTGTTGAAATGGTTTTTGAGGCCCACCAGGTTGACCTTGTGGTAAAGGTTGGCTTGATGGTTGAGATGGTCCAAGATGTCCCTAATTACTAGGTTGACCCAGAGAAGGACCATAGGACTTTCCTTGTGATGGATAAAATTTCCCCCTAGGACCAAAAGATGATCCGGGTTGAACCAGAGGTTGACCCGAGAGACCAAAGGGTTGTCTATGTTGGACCAAAGGTTGGCCTTGTGGACCGTATGATTGTCCCTGTGGACCAAAATCAGGGCCCTGCTGAGCTGAAGGTTGTCCCTATGAGGGTTGTCCTTGTAAGCGAGAGGGTTTCACAGGAAAAGTAGGTCCCAAATGAGTAACAAACTAATAAGGATCATAACTGGCCTGATAAGGATCATACATGGTCTGATAAGCATCTATAGGAGGCGTGTAAACTGGATTCCCATGGTCATCATAATGATGCAGATATTCATATATGGGAGTACCAACAGCATCATAGTGATGAAAACGAGGATTTCTAGGAGGTGGGGGCCATTGAGAACCATGATAATTCTGCTGCTAAACAACCAACAGATATTCTTCAAAAGTGAGACCGCTAGGAATCACAGGAATAGTGGAAACTGAACTAGAAGCCACAAATTCTGTATGTTGGACTAGAACAGACGTAAAAGTAACCGACGGATTTGATGCTGAGGGTAACGGTACTGATGAAGATTGGACCGAACTCCGAGGAGGAGTTACTATGCTAGACTGTGAAATGAACGCAACCCCAGACATATTCTAGCTCAGAGACCTATAGCCAGTTGGAAGTGACATCGAAGGTGAAGAATATTGTATAGAGGCATGAGAAAGATCTTCAGGAAAGAGTTGATATTCTCCTGTGGATACAGGCATTCCGTCACTGCCAATAGGATTGGAAGAATCCATATCTAAGTCTTCCGTAAGATATTCAAAAAGACTACGGGGACCAGGAGGTACCGCAGCAGCAACAAAAGGTGATCCAGACGTAAGAGGAGGAAATTCCCCTTCGTCCCCAAAACTAGACCAAGCACTTGAAGGAGGCCAATTGAACTCAACTGGCTCGTCAAGTGGAGACCAAGTAGTAAGGGGTTGGATAGAGGAAAGAATAGGATGTGAGAACTCAGCAGACCTAGTGGATTGAGGAGTTTCGAAAGAAACGTCTGGAAATGAACCACCACTAGGAGGTAGTGAAGACGAAAAAACTGGAGGTTCTGCCACTTTGACTGTAGATCAGAATAGGAAGGAAAAGAGATAACCAATCGAAAGTGCCAAAATAAAGAATCAAGGAAATCAATCAGACTAAGTAATGAAATTTTAATGGGCGTGTAATCGTAGGTGATTAATTTTATAACACTGAAACCAAAATTTGTTGTTTCATGTTTTAAGAGTCAAGAAACAGACAAAAGATGACTCTAGTCACTTTCAATTTGAAACGAGCATGAAAGGACAAGTGCTCGATGATATTTCACTTATTTAAAGAGTCACGAAAGATCGAAACAACTACTCAGGTATTCTAAGCAAGAGGGTATACCAGGTTTTCATGAACTGCCATATACACCTCTTGGTGATCAATTGAAAGAGAAATGACCAAGGACTTAACGTACATGCAGGTAGTCTCCCTGAATGTTGTGTTCGGTGTATCACGGTTACAAGGTGGCAAAATCGACTTCCTATGGATAAAGGATTGCAACCTAGAGGGGTCTCCCTTTATATACGTGACGGTACGAGGAGCACAAGTCCATACTAGCGCTGTCTGAAGCCGAAAGGCGAGCGACAACTACTAGGTTTTAAGAGGCCAAAACATGTCTCTAGCCTAGACCACTAGAAATGTTTCGTTAGGTTCCAATGTTGCCTTAGGTTCACTGAGTAAATTTTAAAGTTAATCTTGAATTATGTTTCAATTTTAGGCCCTATCGAATGTGGAGCTCAACTTCCTAAATGCAAGATATATGCAAATGAACATCATTTCAATTCGATGAATTTTAGTTATAAGAAGGATAGAAATCTTTCAAATAATCAAAAAAAGAAAACATGCGAAGAAACTTCTAATGCCCTTAATGTAATCAATCGAAAACGAATTTCCTTCCTAGATTGACAAATGCTAGTTAAAGGAACGTTTCATTTTCAATGCAACAAAATAATGCAAAGATATTTTTTTTGATTTTTTCAATGAAATGAAGCACACATTGTACTAATTCAATGGAAAACAAAATAAACACTAGTTTGAGTTTTGCAAATGTAAATTTGTGAAATTGAATGACTCAATCAAAGCGAAACAGACACAAAAACATGCAAGCTAATGGAGCAAACTTTCAAACGAGAAAGAGAGTTCTCAAAATGATCCAAACAAGAAAAAACATCGATGCTCAAAGTGTTGAAGAAGCAAGAATAATCGAAAAAATGAAAAGACCATTCAATCAAAAAAACAAAGGGATCAAGAAAACCCAGTCTAAAAACCCAAAACGAGACTAAAAACAATCAAAGAGACTCATTCTCGAACAGAAGGCTCGGTGTGCAAGAACGCCTAGAAACCTTAAGGTCTTAACTGACACCGATAAGACAATGGACAAACGATTGAGGGAAACAAGTATACAGTAGTCGACACAGTCTCCAAAGGCTTAAACACACTAAAAAATAACCCAGAGGCAAGAAAAAATGATCAAAAAACACATTGGGGGGGTCAATCCAAAACCTACAGGGATGGGCGTGACTATAAGGCTGTAATATGCGCCATACAGAGGTTGGCGTGAGTGTTAAAAGAGAAACATGCGCCAATCGGCGTGAATGTCTAGACAAAAAATGCGCCAAGCTGGAAACCTATGGACAAAGAGGATAAAACCCTAACCTAATGAGCAGAAGTCAACCTTGACTCTCTGGAGCTAAACAGAGAATGGAAACTCAGCAAACAAACTAGAAAAAAAGATAGATAACTAAACCAAGAATAGAAACTGACCCAACAGGATGACACGACAAACTCGCACTGATCCCCAGTGGAGTTGCCAATTTTTTATGAAGGTAAATCCTCTCTGTGGACAAAGACGATCCCTCTAGCCCTAGGGTGGTTCTAGTAACAAAAGGACACGCTAAAGTGTTGTTTCCTAGTTAATGAATGAACAAAAGACATGGTAGATTAACCTACCTTGAATCCAATGTTGTCGATGTTGCAGAAGAGTAGTGGTATTTTGCTCCTGCCTTGAAAAGTCACGTTCTGTTCGCTATCACGCCTAGATACCTATACATAAGACAAAGAACAAGAACAACATATAGTAGCGTAGTTTCATTCACAACTATTAGCCAGTCAAAGATGGCTAAACATATCATATTAAATAAACATCATAACACAATAGTGAAACCAAACAATAGTCATGTATATTAATGAGTAGAAGGAAGAGTACACCGATGCTTTGACGTCGTGATCTCCTCCAACGGGGTTCAGATGAAACGCGTCTCAACTATCAGTCAGGGAATTCGAATTCGAACTCAATCTCTCTTAGAAGTCATCAACTCGAGCTCTCTCAACACTATCTTTCTTACTCTATCTCCTCTAGTAGCTTAGATATAGTATAATTCTCTTGTTCAGTTATTCAGCCATTTTTCTATAATGTGTTCAACTAGCTTCTACTAAAGGAGATAGTTTCTTATATAGAGGGAAAAGAGGAGGTTGGGATCCCTACAAAGGTGGGAGGGAGTCCTATCCTTTAGGAGAGTTCCAAGGGAGGTGGAAACTACTAACTAAAGGAAGGAGTCCATGGTTGTTTCAGTTCAACCACTCCCAATGACTCATCTCCGAGGTGGTTGGAATGGAACCTTCACCTCTATTTTTAAAAAAAATTCCATAAACATCTTGGCGCGGGTTCCTAATTGGTACAGAGCGCCAAGTGGCGTGGGCTCAATGTTAAATTTCCAGGTCGACGTGAGGATGTAACAGGCTACTCATGCCAAGGCAAAAATAGGGATTGTCATAGCTTTGCTTAGGGAAATGTCAACAAGAATAATGTTGCTTTCATCAAAAGGGATGCAAGGATGGTTTTTGCAAAGCATGAAACTGCGTATTGGTCACAGAAACGACCCTCCAATGTGCAAGTTGGGGATTGCAGGGACAGTGACAAAATGTTGTGTAACAAGGTGGTTTGTCCTCTGGAAGCCCTGGTTTGGTTTTGTTTGGTTTACTCCATGAGATCCCACATTCACACTTGGAATATGATGCGGGGGTGATTGGCTAAAAGAAAGATTTGTTTTATTCCAATATATGGTCGGGTGGTACATGGAAGTCCTCGACTTGGTTGGTATCTTCATATGTTAATAAGATTTATTCTTATATTGTGATTCATGTATATTTGTCGGCAATATGTTGGTAATATTATGGCTAGGTTGTCATGGTTTATATGAAAGTTATTTTTTGGTTATATGTTTTTTCTATGATGTGTATCTTTTATGGCTCTTGTCATGAAGTGCTTATTTATTGATTTATAGATGACTGTATGGAATAATAAGTGTTTTTGCAATTATGTGGAGAGGGCATAGGGCCTTCTCTATTATTCTCATATAAATCTCATACTTTTATGATCAGATATGCATTCATGACCTGTAGCTTGCATAGTTTTTATGTGTTTGAAAAAGAGTATATTATATTCTAGGTAGTTTAGGTCAAGTTATGCCTTCAAGTTTGTATGTTTAGCCTTTTTTTCATGTCTTTAATGATTCTAAGAAGTTTTAGGAAGTTTTGGGAAGTGGTCTAGAGACTGACCTAGAACTGTGGCTCAGATCTCGAGACCACACTCTCTGAACTAGACAATTTGGGTCACAACCGCACTAAGGAAAGCTTGTGAGTGCGGTTGGAGGCATTCAACCGCATGGAGGCCTTACCATGCATGTGGTTGGGTGTTAAGTTGTGTGAAAAGGAGCCTCAACTCAGGGTTTGGTCACCTGGGGTAGTTCTTTGGCCCCTAAGTGTCCCTATATCCCTAAGAAATGTTGTGAGTTATCATTCAATGGTGAGTTGTAGGTTCCACTTCCTTAACTAGAGCTAGGAGGTAGGTTCATGTCATAATAACTTTCGTCTATGAATTTGCACAAAAAAATAATAATTTCTAAATTTGTTTTGGAGAAAATTTGGTTGGTTGAAGCTTTTGACTATTGCAAATCCATTTGAGTCTGTCATATTACGCCAAAGAGATCATTACATAGATAAATGGGAGGTACAAATTTATTTCCTACATTTAATTAATTAGATTTCAATTTAGAATATTATTTTCTCAATTTGGAATTTTGGCTTTGATGTGCAAATTAATTTATTTTATTTCATTTTTTATTGGTTTTGGTAGGAGAGTTGTTGCAAATAGATCAAGCCCAAAGGATTTGGAGCAATAGAAAGAGACTAACAAATAAGAAAATGAAATATTTTCAAATCAATAAAAGGATCTAAAAAACTACCTTCGAAAACTCTCAATTTGGGAAAATTATTTTGTAAATTATAAATATCATAATTAAGAAGGAGGAAAGGATTCCTATTTTCTACAACTTTGATACTCTTAGCACTTTTTTAAAGGGATTGTAGCTGTAAGTGAAGAGGGAAAACTCAAATCTAGGTTACTTGGGAGGTTTTCCTTTTAGAATTCAATATTTGTTAATGGGGAAAAACTTGCACTTTTGTAATTCTTCCTTATACCAACAAATATAATCATTTTGAGAAGATTGTTGGATATCAATTGGGTAACAATTGATTCAAGTTTACCAATTGATATTTAAATATTTTTATTTGTAATGCAAATTTCATCTTTTTAATAGCAGATCTATGTAAATTTTTCATATCGTGCACTTTTTATAAATATGAGTGTGGTTGTCTTATAGATAAACCATATGATCTATTAATATCATAGATATATTATTAATTCTCGATTTTCTCAAGTGCTTAAATCAAATTTATGAGTATTTATTTACTCAGAAATTTTCCATCTAAATTCTATTTATTTTCCATTAGAATTAAGTGAACATTTTCGTAGTTTTAGTGGTTAATCATTAAATATTTTATATCTAAAAAAAAAACATGTTATATGATTACTATATTAACTATTAGAACTATTTCAATAGTATGTCATTCATCATTAAAATAACATGTTAAATCCTCAATTTTAATAAGTTTCTTTTCTCTTGATTTGGGCAAGATCTATATCTTGTTCTAAACGAGATAGGTTAAATTATATTTCCTTTTGCTGCTTGCATTTATATTAATTTGAATTTTATTTGCAAAAAAAATTTAGGAGTCCCCTTAAGCATAGACAAGGTTTAGTGTGGCTTGGCTAAGCCCTCAATTCAACTTAAGGGTTGTTTTCTTGTAAGCTAGCAAAAAGAGAGTAATTCTGATATCTCTATTCTTGTTGAAAGTTAATTAGTAACATCACAAGTCAATGAGGAGAGTGAAGGGGTAATTGGACCTAATAGAACCAATCGAAGCCATCATTACAAATGGATAAGAGTATGATTTGGGACTGTGATCGGGTGACCTTCCAAAATGTGATGAAGTCATTTTGTGCCCTCAAAATATTTGGTGCTAGAAGAAGGGCCAACATTAAGTTGTCTTTTTAAATTTTTTGTGTTTAAAATTTTTTATTTATTCAAAATGGTTCCTTCTAAACTACCTATTTGGAGTTGCTTCACTGGAATTTCACTTGCCTCCACTCCAATTCAGGTAGTAAAGCTTATGTCAAAAGAAAAATTTAATGGTAAGGCAAATGTTTATGCTTTTGATCATGTTCTTCAATTCATTTTAAATTGTAATAATTTTGATATTGAGGAAGGTGTGAAGTGCATGATGTGTACTCTCACTTTGATAGGGTTGGCTAAAGACTAGTGTAAATCATTACCATTTTCCTCCACTCGCACTTGGGACGAGTTTGTAAAAATTTTTCTTCATGCTTTTTAAGATTACGATTATGAAAAGGTTTTTGATAAACTTGAAGCACTTCGAAGGTTTCAAGGTGGATATTTTAATGATTTCCTTATTACATTTAAATTAATTTGTTTTCAACTTCAATCTAAAGATTTACCTCCTGAGTTTCAACTAACAGGATGGCTTAGAAAATTAGTTTTTATTCCTTGTATTCTAAATCCATATGATCAAACAACTTCAAGCTTTGATGTTTCACCTTCGAAATATATTAACATTAATGAAAATTTACATTTGGAGGATGTGCATGCCAATCATGATGAAATCACATCAGCCATGTATGATAAATTCGTACAACTTGTGCACACTTCCTATGGTTTTAATGACGATCGTGATGCTCGCTCTCATGTTAATAATTCACAATCACAAAGCTTGGAATAATTTGAAAATCAACTTCAAGAATATATTGAAAACATACTTGAAGAATCAAATGCCAATACATATAAAAATTAGCAAGAAACAAAATCAGTCCAACAATAAGTTGATCCACAAGCAAAAGCACAAATCAAACATTTCAAAAATGAACAATCTACTGCTAAAATTTTCGAATTTTCTCAAGTTAAAATTGATGAGCAGTCCCTAAGATTTGGAAATCCATATATTAATCTTCAGAAAAGTATGATAAACCAAACAAATGATCGTGAATCTGAAATTTGCATTGGAAAAAATACATAAGAATGTATAGACATGGAAATTTTCAAGTTCATTTCTTCTAATTCTCATTTCTCTCTTTATCTTGATTTTTTAGTTGATATCAATTCTTTTCCTTTTCAAATTAATACTATTCCAGAGAATAGAGGAGATAACAAAAATGAGTTACCAATTAGTCTTGATCAAGGCGAAGGGACATACAGTGATCCTTCTTTCAACAATGCTGAAAATATGCTCAATCATTCTTCTTGTTCTGATACATCTTATCGAAAGGATGAGAATGCTGATGAAAATTTTCAAGTCATTTATGATTATTATTTAGAATTGGAGGGTAGTGATTCATTCAATCCTTATCAATTCCTCACACTCTTGATAGCTCTTGTATGTTTCAAAATGATGACTCTCCTTTTATTTCTATAAAAGAGCTTCATTTTGAAATCCCATCAAATCATAATAAATTTTCCATTCTTGTTTATGATTGTGACAACATTCAAGTTTCCATTCCTTCTCATAATCTTGATGCTCTCTCTTACTCACTAGTTGATGCCAGCAATTGTTCCAATTGCATTGTTATGGATAATTATTGTGAAGAGAAAATCACTTCAAATGAGTCCCAACTATGTTGTAATACTACTTGTAGCATTAGTGCAAATATTGATTTAATTTTATTATTTTTCCTTCTTTTATTATGGTCATTTTTGGATTTATTTTCTTATTTAATTTTTCAATTCTTAGATAGCTTATGTTGGCATATTGAGGAATTAAGTATCCAATACTCAGAAAATACATTGTTAATATGTGAAAACGAGTCACAAAATTTAGCTTATGACCATGGAGATTTTTTAATCTTCTAATTTTATTTGATGTTCATGACTTATCAGCTTACTTTTCCTTCTAAAATTCATTTTCACAAGAATTAACACTTGTGAGTGCATCAAGACAATATGACCAACTATCTAACCCAAATGAAGTTTTTCTGACATATGCATTACATTTCCATTCACATTTCTAAGAAAATTCAATTCAATAGAAGGTCTATAATATATATTTTTAACTACATAACATTAACAATTCTCCAAAGGCTAAAGTGTTGAAAGAAATATCATGCAAATCAAGTCCGTTATCCTCTCTTGTTTTACATTCACTTCAACAAGTGATTGATATTCGTCCATATTTTTATGATCTCATAAAAATATTGTTGGAGGAAACTTTTCAAGAGAGAGTGACGGTAAACAAATTCATTTTTGTAAATATAGTAGTAATAGATGTCCATAATGCATTTAAATTTATTTAACAATGTAAACTATCAAACAGAAACTGTACCCAATACCCGTTTTTTTGAGGTAACAAAAAATCATTCAATTTTGAAAAGAGTTGACTCAGAATATACCTTTTTTTGGGAACATATTTTTGACACTTTAAATTTTCTTATGTATTAAGTATGAATTTTTTTTTTTTAAATGTTAGTGATTTTCATGTTGATTTTGAAAAGTGTTGATGCAACATCAACCCCATTTTTTATAGGGCTTATTTTTGACACTTTAAATTTTCTAATGTATTAAGTGTGGATAAATTTTGTCAAATGTTGGTGATTTTCATGCGGATTTTGAAAAGCATCAACAATTTTTTAAGGCATATTTTTGACACTTTAATTTTCTTATGTCCTAAATATACACATTTTTTTTAAATGTTGATTATTTAACCATTTTTCAAGTTGTCTTATTCCTCTTCTTATTTTTCGTCCTAAGATGTTTGTTTTTTAAGGGTTTTTCAAACATGTGTTTTTTTTTTCTTTTCTTTGCAATGTTTTTTATAATGAAGATTTTAAATTGTTTTGCAAAATTAAAAAAATAATAATAACATTAATATTTTGAGGTTAGGATTTTTTATATATTTATATATCGATAAATGATACTTCAATCACATAAAATAATTGTCAAAAAAAAAAAATGAAACACTGGACAAAAATATACATTTTTCATATAGATATAATTAAAAAAATACGTATTTCAAATCTTTCCGCTAAAATGGCATGCTAAATAATTTTTTTTTATGAAAAAATTGAATAAAAAAACTTGGAAAAATAACAAATTATATGAATTGTATATCTAAAGATGATGACATTTGAAGTTAAAAAAAAAACGATTCAGATAAAATTTTAAGTTGCAAAAAAAAAAACACAAAACATACAATTAAAAAATAAAACAATAAAATTTAAAAAATAAAGCAAAACAAAATCCTTAAAAATTAAAAAATTAAAAAAACACAATTAAAAAAAGCATTTAAAAAAACATAAAAAATAATAAAATATTAAAAAATATATATTAAAAAAACATTAAAAAAATCAATTTGAATGAAAAAAATAATAAAGAAAACAAATAAAAATCAATAAAAAATAATTAAATCTAATTAAGAAAACAAATTTAAAAAAATAAAAATTTAAAATAATATATTAAAATAATTAAAAAAACATTAAAAAAAATCAAATTGGAAAAAAAATATTAAAAAAAAAATCAATAAAAATTAATTAAAATTGAATTAAGAAATGCTTAAAACAAATAAATTAGAAAAAAAACGCAGTCTCACAGGCAGTGGGCGGGGCAAGACCATTGGACAAGCATCGCCTAGGGCCCATGGGGCCGTGGAGCTGGGTGATGGGAGCTACACCCCAATTCCTCCCACCCAGGCCTGCGACCCCACACACCTTGGGCAGGGGGAGTTGCATTGAACTCTCCCCACCCAGCTTCGCGGCCCTGTGCTTGGAAATTCGATTTCGAGAATCATATTGTCAAGCAGAGGGCCATGAGGCTGGTTGGGCAGGGCGGGCCACGATTTTTAAATTTTTAAATTTTTTTTTTTAATTTGTTTTTTTTTTTGTCAAGTTGTCTATGATCCTCTAGGCTTGGCCTGTGGCTTGAGGAGCCACGACCTAGGGGTATCTAATTCGTTAAAGTCACCTGGTGATCGCACCCGGCCTGAGTCACACTAGCCCTAAGATGACTTGATTTTTTAGCATATCTCCTCCCCCTAGCACATGGCACAACCACCACTCGTGAGGTTTCATCTAGGTCGCCTTGCTAATGAGGTCCATCCTCAACCAGTTGTGTTAGTAGGACTTGACTTAATGTTTTTTTATTTTTTTTTAATGTTTTTTTGTTTTTTTAATTATCTAATGTTGTTTTATTTTTTGTTAATTAATTTTTTTTTTCTTAAATTATATGTTTTTTTGAAATATATATATATATATATATATATATATATATATATATATATATATATATATATATATATATATATATTTGTCTTTTATAATATCCTTGACTTTCCTTACCATATCTTATCCAATGTAGATTTGAGAAGATGCCTTGGGAATAAAATATGGATATTTAATTTAGAAACAAAATGGATAAGACCATATCCTATCTAAAAGTAAATTTGAGAAGACACCTTGGGAATAGAATATGGATATTTAATTTAGAAATAAATTGGAGAAGACCATATTTTATTTAAAATTAGATTTGAGAAGGCACATTGGGAATAAAAATATGGATATTTAATTTATAAATAAATTGGAAAAGACCATATATTATCCAAAGTAGATTTGAGAAGACATATCAGGAATAGTATAATAACAAATAATAAAATCATATTAGTAAAATAAAATTACAGATTCACAAATGAAGGTTTATAACAATATTACTTAATAATTGTAAGTCAATATTTGCAGTTAATTAAACATTAATCAAAATTAGCATGATAGGATAAAGTAAGACATTACATATACCCCTCCTTTAGAAAACTTTGTCCCAAAGTTAGAGTGAAAATGACACAAGGATTTTGAAAGAAGTTTGAGAATAAGGCATAAAAAAATAGAGAGAGATATAGTAGTAAAATTAAGTAAGTCAAACAATGATACCATTTCCCATCAATAGTCTCCAACTAACCTATAGCCTCCTATCCTTCCTAACATAATTCTGCTCCCATCCTTTCTATCCTATTCTACAATATACTATGGCATTGAATATACGAGTCTAACCACTAATAAAACCAATATGGTGGAAGCGTCAACTATATCGACATAACTTCCCTAGCATGAAATTGGAAATCATCGTCATACGTCTAGGGGAGCATGTCCAACACTACCCTCCCATGATTCTAGGCTTGGAGGTTACATGGTGGGAAATTCCTCCAGCCCTCCTCAAAGCTAGGGTCAACACCCTAATATGGGCCACACTACGACACTAGTTGGATACTTGTTAATGAATAATCCAGTCAGGTAGTTTTGTTGCCCATCATTTACCCTTTACTCATGTCATAATAGTGCATATCAAGAACAATGTACATCATACCATTTCTTGTTGGATGTCTCAACATTCCCCCATCGTAAGAGTAGATCTTGGTTATCATATAGTTCTTTCCAGTCTGCAGGTTAGTTCTCATTCATGCATATATATAACAACAAAACATATATAGATAAGTGATCTTAATCATCATGTTATTAAGTCTAGTATCCTTGTGTAAATTTTGTACTTCATAAAAACATACTTGAAATAAATATTAAATTAGATAAATCATGTCCCCTTAAGTCATACATCAAACAACAATAACTCTAATAAATCATACACTAGATAAATCATAACCAAGTAAGTTGTACATCAGGTAAATCATACAACAAATAAGTCATACATCAAATATTTTAATAAAAAATTCCTAATACATCTAATGATTTGTATAAGTACTTTCATCTCTCCAACTAAAATGCATCAATATTACATAGCATTCATAAATACAATAACATGGAACTACCAATAGAGCCTTAGTATAGGTAGCCATGTAAGTCAAAATGGACATCACAGATGCTTAAAAAGTGAGGGGTAGTCACGACGTATAGCCTCTGCATCCTCCCATGTGGTAAATCCTAGGCCATACTTGTCCCATCGAACCTTAACCTAGTCCACCATGCGACGTCTAAGCTGTTGAACCCTACGGTCCAATATGTGTAATGGTTCGACCATTACGGTTCCCACATCCGAGACCTGTAATTCCCTTCAATCCAGTTTGTGAGATTCATCATAAACATAATGTTGTAGAATAGATACATGAAAAAAATCATGAGTTTTATAAAATGGGGTGGCAGTACAAGACAATAGGAAACTGGTCTAATCTTCTCCTTGATTCTAAAAGGTCTTATAAATTGAGGTAGCAAATTTTTCCCTTTCCCAAATTAAATGGTTCTTTTATTGGGTCGGATACAAATAAAAACTTAGTCTCCTACTTAATAACTACGGTAAATATTATGTGCATCAACATAACTATTCTATCTACCCCGTGCTTCCATTAACCTTTGTCAAATCTGTCTTACTCATTCCTCCATTTCTTGCACCAATTCCATCCCAACTATTACTCATTCCTCCAACTTTTCCCAACTCAATGGCATCCTGCATGGCCTCCCATATAGAGCTTTATAAGGAGGCATCCCAATGGAACTATGGTAACTGTTATTATAGGAAAACTCTAGCAATGGTAAGTACCTTTCCCACCGAGTCTGATTATCCATGGCATACATTTTGAGCTTGTCTTCCATAACCTGATTTTCTATTTCAGTCTGCTCGTTTTCTTTTGGATGATATGCAGTGCTAAAGTTAAATTAAGTTCCAAACACTGACTGCAAACTTGTCCAAAATATAGGTGTAAAGTGAGAGTCTCTATCAGAAATGATCTTTGTGGGTAACCCATGTAGTTGAATAACTTCGCTCATAAAAACTTGTGCCACATCAGTAACACCGTAAGTGTCCCTCACTGGGCTGAAATGGGCACTTTTGGCCAATTTATCAACTACAACCAATATAACATTTTTCCTCTATGAAGTGAGTGGCAAACCCACAAAAAAATCCATAGAAATTAACTCCCATTTAGACATAGGGATATCATGCGGTTATAGGAGTCTTGCTGGATGGAAATGATCAACATTCACTAGTTGAAATTCAAGAAATTTGGTGACAAAATGGACTTTGTTGTGTGTGATGTCTGCCTAAAAGAAGAGTTTATTCATGTCTGCATACATCTTCTTCACTCCAGGATGTGCATAATAGAGTTCTCTATATAAATCTTTGAGGATGGTTCTTCTTATACCCACTTCCTTAGGGATGTACATTCTCACTTGAAATCTCCCATCTGGTTCAAGGACATAACCCTCAAACTTTGGTTCTATCTGCTTCCCACTCTAGAGTGTTGATATAACCTTTAGATACTAACTACCTTCAAAGAGTTTTTCTAACACACGTTCCCTCAAATTAACCCTCAAGGGTACTAGGGAGAAGATTCGTGGCCTCCTGCTTAGTGCATCTGTGACCAAATTCTCTTTTTCCTTAATGTATGAGATCCCAAAGTGATACTCACTCGGGAATTAACTTCACTGCCTTTTTCTAGCATTCAAATCCCTCTGAGTGAAGAGGTGCTTCAGGCTCTTGTGGTAATTTTTTAACTCAAAGCTTCTCCCAAAAAGGTAGTGTCTCCATAGTTTTAAAGCTAACATCACTGCTGCTAATTCTAAGTAATGGGTAGCATACAACTCTTCATGTTTCTTCAACTTTCTGGATGTGTAAGATATTACTCCACCTCCTTTCATAAACACTTCTCCCAATCCTTGATTTGAAGCATCTATGCAGAAAATGAAGTCCTTTTCCATGTCAGGCACTTGAAGGATTGGTGCAATAGTTAGTAACCTCTTTAGTTTGTTGAATTGGTGAATGCAGTATCACATTCATATGTCCATTCATACCTAACCCATTTTCGTTGTAATGTGGTGATGGGTTTTGTAATCTTTGAAAACTATTCCACAAATTTGCGATAATAACTTGCTAGCCTCATGAAGCTATGCACATCATGCGCATTTTTCAGGATTGGTCAATCCATTATATTCTTTACCTTTTATAAGTCAATTAAAATCCCTTCTACTGAAATGATGTGCCCAATATAATGATTTTTCTTCTGAAAGAAGGAAAAATTTGACAATTTTCCATACTATAACCAATCTTTGTTTAAGAAAGTTAATAAAACCCTTAGGTTCTCTTCATGCTCCTTTTTATTCTTGGAATACACGAGAATATAATCTAGAAAGACTTGCACAAATTGGTCTAAATACTTCCCGAACACACCATTCATGAGACTCATGAATATTGTTGGTGCATTGGTCAAACCAATTGGTACAACTACGAACTTGTAGTGCCTAAACCGAGTCCGAAATGCTGTTTTTGAGATGTCACCTTATTTAATCCTCAATTGGTAGTATCCATACCATAGGTCAAACTTTGATAAAACTGTTGCTCCCTTCATTTGATCAAATAGGTTATCTATTTTAGGTATTTGGTACCTATTATTTATTGTGTCTCGATTCAAGTCCCTATAATATATGCATAGCCTTAAGGAACCATATTTCTTATTGATGAAAATCATTGGTGCACCCAAAGGTGGAATAATAGGTCTAATAAATCCCAAGTCTAAAAGATATTTTAACTGCATCTGCAAATCACAAAGTTCTGGAGCTATCATTCTGTAGGGTGTCTTGGATAGTGGTTCTGCACCAAGTTTTAGGTCGATTGTGAAATCGATATCCCTCACAGGAAGAAACCAAAACAATTCCTTAGGGAAAATATCCTCAAATGAAAAAACTGGGTACTAATCTAGGGAGGGTCCTTTTTGGTCACTTACAGCCTCAGCCGCATAAATTTTACAAACTTTCCAAAGACAATTTTTTACCTTCATCATGGAGATGAATTGTAGGGACACTCCTCTCTTGATACCACAAATCTCAATTGACCTAATTTTTAAACATTCTACCAAAGCTCGATGATATTCTAGCCAATCCATTATGATGATTACATCGTACGTCCCCAATGCTGTGACGTATGCCTTCAACTTATTTGTACACTCCCCAATGCTCACTTGACATTGGTCAACACTAGGACCTACTGCTTATTTGATTCCAGAAGCCATTTCGACTTGTTTAAATTCAACGTGCTCATAGGCTGCCAACACACATTTTTCTAATGAAATTGGTGAAATGAAACTATCCGTAGCATCATAATCAATTTTTTTAAAACTTTTACATGGTTTATCAAACCCGATTTTTCTACCACAACATATTGGTGTTCAAATTGTTGGTTATCGACTTCTACATAGATTCGATGGTGGCTTCTTGCTCCCCCCATTGGTGCTTTTCCCTCTCTGTGGTTGTTACCAGTTTGTAACTCAGGAAAATCGTGTTGGTAATACGTCCCCCACATCCCAAAAAGTGATGTGTGGTATACTCTGAACATAATGTTGTTGAGTTCTTTGGAAAGAGTTCCTTCCCCTAGGACCCCTGCCCCTACTTGTGGCTCCTCGCGTATGAACTTGATTTGCACAAGTCCTCGAAGATGCGAGTGAAGCTCCACTGGAAACCATTGAAATCCACATTATCGACGCTCTAGGTACAACCCTGTTTCCATATGGTGGTGTTCTTAAACTTCCTCCCCTGGAGGAGGTACGAGGGGCCTTCCCAATAAACCTTGTTTGTTGTGGAAAAATGATTTTGTTTCCACCTTTTAAGTCTAAGTGCTCTTCAACATAACGATCATGTTCAACAACTTCTGCAATTGAGGATAGTTTCCACATCCACACCATTTCCCTAATCCTAGGGTTTAATCCATAAATGAAATAATCTAATTAGCGTTGATCAGTATCCAGGTAGGAGACATACTTGACCAATTCCATGAATCTAATCTCATATTCATCTATCGTGCGGTTTCCCTGTACCAAAGCATGGAAGGCTCCTACCTGTTTTTCTTCATAATATGATGGTAGGAACTTTTTCCTGAATCTATCCTCAAATAACTCCTAGTTAAATATGTAAAGAGTGAAGTGTAGTTGACACTGTAAGTTACCCCACCAATTCAGGGCATTATCTATGAGTTGGAATATTTCTATTTTAGCTTTTGAATTGGAAGTATAATCTCTTAGTGCGAAGCACCTTCTCATTCCCTCTAACCAGGATTTTGCTTATTTGCTAGCATAACCTCCAACAAACTCTGGGAGCTTAATCTTTCGGAGCTCCCTAGTAACGTCCTCGATTGGAGGTCCTCTATCAGAGTCTCTTGATCCGTTGATATTTCCAAACCCTGATGGAGGGTGCTTTAATTCCACTGAAATTGTTTGGCGCCCTCTTAAATTATCAATAATTTCTTCTAGGGAGTGTAAGATGAGAGCCAAATCTAGTGATGGAATTGGGTCATTTGCATGAGGTCCTTGTGATGATCCTCCTCGACCTTGATTTCCTTGCTTCTTCACCATTTTTAATTGTTCAATTATCTGTATGACACACGATACTTATTAATGAAACTTAGGACTTGTCCAATCTTAGTCGAATCACACACATATAAAATGATAGGCATAATTTTTTCTTTTACTATGCTCATAAACAAGCATTATTAACACTGAGCATGTCCCCAAGGATCTACTAATTCCTCTCAGGTGTGAGCTTTACATAACTTACAAATTTTCTCTTGATACTAGCTAGGTTACACCAAATTACTTTATTTAGAAACCATAATTATTTATTTAATTTAATATTAAAGTTAATTAATAATTTGCTTTAATATATTCAAATAAATTAAATTAAATACTAATGTGAATAATACCTTTTTAGTCGTGTCTTCTTTCTATGGACATTAGTTGCTCCTTCCCTACCTTTACACTATGTTTTAAAATCATTTATGTCCATTTTATGAATCTTAGGATTTCCTGGAGGAAAATAAACACTTGGTCCTTGAAGCAAGGTTTAGAAAATAACCAAGAATGTATGTTGTATTTTTATCCATCAATTGACATCATAGATCAACACCAAGTGGTTATTTCAAATTACACTACTATAACTCACTCACACTTTCAAATCCCAATAATTCTTAAGTGGTGATAATATAAAAGAATATATAACACATTGAAATAATATGAAAGTTACTAAATCCCTCTGAATGATATATGACTAGAAACACTTTTATGTCTTTTGCAATATTGATTTTACAAATGATTTTCTCATATTATCATAAATTTAGGTCATAATTAAATATGTCTATTATCTCTTATCACTTTTATTTAATTTTTATAACATCTATATTCTTATGTTAAAACCCTTAAATCATGACTTCCTCTTTATTATATAGATTCTAAAAGCAAATTCAACTAAAGTTAAGATATTGTGTGTAATTCAAACCTAAATGAATATGCTTTCACTTTAATATTTTATTCTCCACACACACACATATATCCAATTAATTTAAATCTTTAAATGTATACATATTTTTCAATTATATTTATTTAGTTCATTGTAAATAAAAAATTTATATAAACAAGTTCATATAATAAAACAAATATTATAATTATTAAATATATATCACATATATTAGCAAATCATAAAAATAATAAATGGAGAATATGTAAATCCTCTTTCCTAGCACAAGCTTATAAATATATAAACATAATTTAAGGTTAAAAACATGAAATTCTAAAGGATAAGCTAAAAACCTATAACTAATATATAGACAAATTATCTTGTTATATAGTTAATATTATCTATTTTAAAATTATTTTACTTAAAGCATTATTTATTTCTTTATTTATTTATTTTGAATATAGATATATAAGTGGTCAAATTTACTTTAAAATTATTATATGTATTTATAGACAGTTATATTGTAAGAGCTTGGTGAATAATCAAATGAATTTTAAAATCTAACCACTTATATACATTCGTTTGCACAATGACATTTATTCTTATCACTTCAAAACCAACCATAAAATTTCAAGCATATTGTTCAACTGATATAACCCATGAATACCATGGGCCAATACCATGAGTTCTCGAGTTTAAAAACTACCAATAACTTCACCAAGTCAAATGTACTTTATGATTTTAATTCAATTTTTTTTTTTTAATAAGTATGTCTAATTTTCTCTATTTTATTTTTAACCAAGTAAAAAAATATTTAAATAATTTTTTTTTGTATGATTTGTTTTATTTTTAATTCAATATTCATTTCACAAAGTTTTTTTTCTTTAAATAATGAATGGAGACCAATTTTACAGATGTGGGAACACCATTATTTTAGAATTTGGCAGTTAGCTCAATCATCCTTAATAGAGGCATGCACTTTCTGTTACACTTCTAGCAATTAGTCGTTATTAAAGTGAACATTTTTTATGATTTAGTTAGTGAAATTATAGGCCTTTGCTGCAGCATGTATATTCTAAACCTCTTTTTGGAAAATTTTACATAACTTCTATGGGTTGACACCAGAGAAAAGTTATTCTAAACCTCTTTTTAGACCATTCTTGAATGTTCCCAATTTGTAGCCTCAAGCTAAAAGGAACATTATAGTTAGCATATTTTTATTTTGTTAAATAAAATGGGTAAGGAGACCCATTATCTTGGAGAAGGAATAATAAACACTCCTCATGTGAAAGGAGGAAGAATAAAGCAACTGATTTGAGCACCACATGGTGTGAACAGGATTGGATCATGCTTGATCTAGTCATTTTGACCAAAGTCAACTAAGCTGTCTAGATACATTGAACCTTCTTGGACAACACAGTTTTAGAGGAGGCTCCACTTGCATGAGTTAGGTGGAAAGTGTGAATGGGACCCATGGTGAGAGGAGTTCTTTTGATTTATAAGGAGGAGATGGCAGCCCATTTTCATTATGCATTAGCTTATTATTTTTGTTGGGTCTGCAAAGACTTGCATACCCGGGCTGTTTAGCAGGGTTGTAGTGTTCTTGATCCCAAGGGTGTTCCTGGTCGGGAATCCCTACCTCATCCTCAAGGAAGGAGAGGGTTTGAGCTCCATTTCCTCACTTCGGCATTTGGCCAAGCTTACCCCTTCAGCTACAACGTTATTCTGTTGGGCAGAAAATGTTGTGTTGCTAGGAGCAGCAATAGAGGAGTTCTCAGAGTCATTCTTGGCTTGTTATTCGGTGAAGTTCTTGAATATTCTTTGGAGGAGCAGCAGAGGAGACTCTTGGGCTTTATTTCAGATCTTTGGCACCAGGCTAATCATTCACCATCTCTCACAACGCAGTCTAGGGCAGAAACTGCGTTATTTTGTGTACGCAATGTTGGAGAGCTCATTTGAGCTTATTAGGAGGAGTGTTTTTGAGTAAAAGGGATTAGCCCTTTGCTTGAGAACATTATCAAAGGAGGGTATGAGTATTTCAGATCTTCCATAGCCTCATTTTCATTTTGGTTCAGTTGCAGTGACAAGTTATTTGTCACATTTGTACTTTCTTCAGCATTTCTAGCAATCTCTCCTAGATTGGCTAGAAATCTTGTATTGGAGCCCATTCTTTTATTCTTGGGCATTTCTTTATATATTTCAGCCATATTTCATGTATATGCATCTATTGCAACAACTAATCTAATATAGGTAGCGCTGTCACTGCTCTCTGACATTTTGTGCAGTTGCAACAACTCATGTATTTCATAGTTTGATCATTGGAGGTTGATTCCGGTAGTTTGAGTGGCTTGTGCCTCAAGATATTTCTGTATATTGTAGCTGATATATTAATAAACATGATGGATGTATTATATTTCACCTTATGTTGTATTCATAACTGCAGAGTTTATAATGGTGTTCATGTATTACTGTAAGCTCTCTCCTTGAGCATTCTTTAAGGGATCTAGCTTGGGGAGATCTGAATAACCCATGTAGGGTCATTTTTTGGGCTCAAATTCTAGAAGAGAAGTATTTAATGAGCTAACAAGGGGATCCAAGCCCCCTTTCAGCTTATTTTTACACTGTTTTCCTTATACAGCGTCCTTGAGGACCATATTGCAGAAATTCCCGAAAATGAACATTACAATTCTACACAACTTTTATGGGTTGACAGGAAATAAGTTGTGAAATTATTTTGTTATCTATTTGAATTATTATTATTATTATCAATTTTTTATATAATTTACATAAATAAGAGTTCAAGGCTTCTTCTCATGATTTTTTTTACTTTTTGGCATTGTTATGTGAGCAAACAGGATCCATGCCCCTTAGAAATGATAAATGGTAGAGGACAGGGTCCATACTTCCTCTTGCCACCGTAGTGTTGTAATGGAAATATACCAGAGTAAGAAAACAAGAATATCATCTAGAAATATATTAATATTGATATCTAATATATCTATTTTTACTCCCTACCCAAAGGGTTGCAAGGACTACCGGCACGCGGGGACTACAGGGATGAGTTTTTTGTTAGCCTTGCACAAAAACTAATATAATAGTTATTTTATTGTTTTAAACAAAGTTAGAAAAATTTGAGAATATCCTATTTTATTTTTAATGAAAGTTTTCTTTAGACATTTTATTTGGCCTCTTCCAGAGGTAAGAGTCCCAAATATTTTAGTATACATTCTGCTAAAGGCATGTGTTTAATTTAAGTTTTTGCCCAGTGAAGTAATGATAGCATAACTTCACTCAAATATCAGTAAAATTTAATTTAATTTAATATTTCATATGCAATGACGATATTATAAAGTTCTTATTCACCCATGGTGTTGGCGAGGAAACAGGTCTCGCAGGCAAGACCCAGGTTCGGGGATTGGGGGCCAACAAAGGAGTCCGCTATAGTCTAGAACCACGCCGGCATTTTCACCCTACTCCGAAGAGCAGCGAGTCTCACCCGAGGCATGCCGTGACCACATGCAGAAGGGGAACAGATTGGTAGTGGCAGATGGATCCGCAACTCGAAGCTAACATAGGATCATTTCATTTGCATACATAACATCATACATAGAAGATCTTCTCAGAACATTATACAAATACTAAGCAAATAAAATTTTGAGGTACCACAGACATCATGCATACGTGTAACTCATACAATAAGACAACAACCTTCAAGTATATTAATAACCTTCAGCTGGATCCACAGTTACATCGCTCGATAGGAAGAGCTTTCCATTTCTATTACAGATGTCCCACAGGACAGAGAGGGAGATAATACAACCATGATAGATCAATAGAAACCTAGGGAATACAAGGATGTTGTGCTCAGGACAGAGCCCTTCTGCGACATCTGCTCTAACCTCTTCAATCCCTCTGCATCTGTGCATGTCTTTCTTTTCGGCTGGGTGACGGCCTATTTATTCACCTGCCAGCGCAACTACTAGTTTCTCTTGTGTTCTTCTTCAGCTACTTTCGGCTTCTTTCTGTTGCCCATGAGTTCCGCTATATTTTCTATGCCGAATCTTCTCTTCGTTTGCACTTATCTGCGTCAGCCTCATCAGCTATCTCATGTTCCTCCGCAACCTTGGTAGCTCCGCTACCTACTGTTTTTGTGTCTGCCATGTGTCGATCCGCAACCCAAAATCTGTTCCTTATTCAAAATTCAAAACAAGGGCCCCAACAGGCCCTGACCACAGTTTCTTGACTCGTCCTGAGTCAATCGCAAATCACTGTCTCCAGCTCCATAGCTCTGCCTGACCTTGTGCCCTATTCTTGCTGCGCACCTTCATTTTGTTGTCCAAACAAGGGCCCCAACTCCGGGACCTTGCTCAATGCTGAAGCCTTAAGCTCGTTGAAGGTTACCACAGCCTGCTGCCACCCCTGTAATAATGCATCCGTCTTCGTGGCGATCTTGGTGACAGTTTCCTCCCCGACATTCATCGGTACAAAGCCAAATACCGTGTTGATTTGGGTTCCGGCCTCGGTGGCTAACTGCTGCATTGTCCGGGCGCTGATTTGTAGGGCCTGGCGAAGCTCTCGAATTTCCTGCTTGGCCATTTCCGAACTGGCCTCTGTCTACTGGAGATGAACCTCCAGATCATCTTCCTAGGCGTATAGCTGGTCCAGCTGTGAGGAGTCCATGGAATCCTGAATTTCTTTTGAGAGTTGTTGCAACTGAGCCAAAATGGGCTGAGTCTTTACTGTAAGGGCTGTTGAGCATTCCTGTAGACCTTTCAGGAGGTCATAGGAATCTCAAGCTGCAGTACTGAGAGTTTCCTGCATCTTGGTTACCTGGCCCTGTTTCTCCGAAATCTGTGCTGTGTAGATTGCTGCTGGGTCGGGCAGCGCTGGCCGTGCTGCTAATGCTACTTGGAGCTCTACATTTTCTTGGTGGAGGTTGGTGTACGCCACCCTGAAGTGGATTGCTCGCTGTAATAAATTCGTTTCTTGCAAATCCACAAGCATCTGATTGTAATGAGCCGTTACTGCAGGCCATAGTCCCGTGAAAACCCTGGCCATATCGTTCATCTGGTCTTGGAGTTGCCCGTGTGCCATTGTGAGCTGCTCGCGCTATTCAGTAAGCACGATTATCTGCTGCTGCTATTGCTCACACCTCCGTTGTAGCTTGGAGTGGAGCCTTTCTGCCTGCTGGGCTACCCTCTGAATGAAGTGGTATAGCTGAGCTGTGCCACGCGTCTCCATGCTTTCGGCCCCTGAAGTACCTTGATCCAGCCATCGCTCCTGCAGTGGTTGCCCACTGGCAACTGATCTGGTGGAGTGTCCTTGAGGGGACAACGGTGGAGTTGGATGGGGTGCAGAGTCTGCCATATTCAGGTCCGACCGCTCCCCCTGATCTGCTTGGACGGTCTGCTAGAGTGGAGTAGACTCAGGCTGTGTCCCAGCCGTGTCTGTAACTATTTGTACCATTTATGTGATTAAATTAGAAAAAGTGGTCTGGGGGTCCCTAGCGGGGTTCACCGGTGGTATCATTGCTGTACTTGAGTCGGCCTCGGTCTCGTGGTCCCCATTGATTAGGTCCCGGATTACTGGGTCTGATACGGTGACGGATGAGTTGGATGGTGCGGATGAGGTGGTAGGTGGGAGTGGGTCGGTACAGGGTGGTGAAATATGGATGTTTATGAAGTCGAAGGGGTCAATGGGAGGTTGAGGTGGAATCCCGCCTATTGGCCCTGTCTCGATGAGTGGTTCTTCCTGGATGGGTACCCCTGTGCTCAGTTGCCGGGGTGGATCCTCCTCAGTGAGGTCAACCACCGGACTTGACTCTATGGTTTTGGCCCTCTTGGCCTTGGGAGCTGCTAGGGGGTTTGCGGACTTACTCTTTTCCCTCAGAGGGGTGGTCATTGGACTTGGTGAAGTAAACAAAACATTGGGAATGGGGGAGGTGATGGAGGTCGTGCGGAGAAGCGGGGTGGACTGAGAAATCTGAAATTTAGAAAAAATAGGGAAAGGAGTGGCACTGCTTGAGATTTCTTGGACCACTTCGTTGAAGCTTCGTACCTGTATATTTAGTTGACGAATGAGTGGTAAAAGCTGCAAGTTGGAGACCCTTTTTGCTGCCTCCGCTGCCGATTCACTAGGCAGTTGCTGTGGTAGAATCTTGTCGAAATTGTATGTGTATACCCCGCTTCAGACTTCCATCGCGACCCCCGGCCATGAAAAAACTTCGTTGTGGAAGGTTGCGTCATTGAGTTGGAATTTCAACGACCTCATCTGAAATGTCTCTTCCGACATGCAAGTAGGTTGGAGGAACCTGTGCTTGTGGCTAACCCCGAACCAGACTTGCTCGCTGTATCCGTCCAGCAAATTTTTGGGAATCCTCTGTTGGCTAGTCACCACATCAGTCATTAAACCATACCAACTCTAGAAGGCCTCTGCATTGACCTCTTTGGTGCTGGGATCTCCCGACACCTTCCATGGGATGAATTTCATTGCCAGAGGCTGACCCTCCATGGACGCAGTGCTCCACGATGGAAATGGTGTCTAGGGTACATTACCCCTTGGTGTAATGCCTCATTGTCTTACTGGCAATGACGTAACACGCGAACCTGACTTTGGGCTTGTTGATGAGTTCCATTTTTGCTCCCTTTCCTCCCCGCTGGGTGCCATATTTTGCATAATAATCCGTGTCCCCTGACTTCTTTTCTCTTTTGGAGATGGTTTGGCATGCGGAGGAAACATCCCAGCCTTCTTGTGAGAGCCCTGTGAGCCGGTGAATGTCCTCAACATGGATTAGAATTTCTTTTCCCAACCACAAGGACCCGTTCTGAATTCGACTGAGCAAGAACTTGGTACATTGCATGGCTGCTCCTGTCGTCCTGAATACTGGCAGGTTCCTCAAATTTAGTATGGAGGACTACTGGATGCCTAGATGTTACACTGAAAATTGCCACCTTGACATTTTACCATGAGTATGAGCTCATTATTACTCATACTTCCTCCTTTTGCAAGTCCAATATATCAGCTCCTCATGTCAAGCTCCAAAATCAAAGAAAAATCCCTAAAATCCCCTAAGAATTGGTATCGCACTTTCTCTATGCATTCCCTGCGGTCCCGCACCTAAATCTCAACCTGCCTGCGGAACCATACCGCATGTTCTTTATGTAATGGGTGTGGACCTCTGTAAAATATAAAAAGGCGAGAAAATGAAGATAAAAAGTGAATTCCAGGTGAATTCTAGAAGATTCTAGACGGGAATTTTGGGGAATGGATACGCTTTGAAGAGGTTCATGCATCCCTCACTTGATGGAGCTAACCCCTTGATGTGAGGAGCTTATCCCTTTGAAGGAGGATTCTATCCCTTCATATTTGGAACAAGAAACCTCCTCTTTTCCACTATAAAAAGAGGCCTTGGGTAGCCTCAAAGAGAGTTCAAGCTTAAGAGATTTGAAGTTAAATGCTGTTGAGATTCAGTCTCAAATAACTAAGACTTTCTGTGAGGTTAAATCACTCTTTTCTAGTTGTCTTGGTTCAAAGAGTGCAATGCTTGTCATAGTAGAAGAGATTCCTGCTTCGGACCCCGGGAGGACCTGCACAACATCAAGGCACAGGTTGTAAAGGTTTTCTACATTTGAAATTAATACAAATATACTCATTTCTCTCATTAAACTGTCTATTAATGGTTTATTTCATAAATTCCTTGATCATTATGATAAGTATGATTTATAATAATGTCTATACAGGTGCTGCTTAATCTTTTTGCTTGTTTGTGACTGCAGATTCACGAGGAACTTTCTTTCAGTGCACGGGAAGGACTTCAACAAAATCAAGCAAGCGTTGGACATAAGGTAGGCCTCACATCTATATAGTGTTTTATGAATCTTACATGCTTAGAGAGAGATTAGTATAATTGGTTGTTTGTTGCTAGTTACCTTTTGTACTAGAGAGATCGGTCTTGTCCGCAAGACGGATTAATCTACACAACAAAATGGCGACCATACTGGGGAAGAACTTGTTGTTCTTGGTTCTCTTTTATTTTTGACTTGAGGAAACGTTTTTTCTGGTTTTTGATTGATTCACATCTGTCTGGGTACTTTATTTGTTTTTCTGTTTTTGAAAATTTAGAAGTGTTTTGAGTTTTTCTAGAATTTTTTCTAGGACCGCACTCTGCATAAATTTGACAGTGCGGGCAGTTTCGCACGTTCTTTATAGAACACAGTGCGGGACCGCACCTGTCAACACTGGTTGCATGTGGACCCTGTAAAAATTTTAGAAAATTTCTAGATTTCTTTTTCTGGTTTATTTTTAGATCTTTGGTTTCTGCCCAGACTGGTTATTGTGTCTATCAAGAATTCATTGTGAGTGAACTCCAACAGTGTTAATGTTTTGATGACTTTCTAGAAGACTTTGCCAATTGGATTGTTTTTCTTGCTTGGTCTTTGTGGTGATTCAGACTTTTGACAATTTGCAGTATCTCAGATTACATTGATCTCTTTTTGTCTTTTGAATCCGACCTGATTGCGAAAACATCCTACATTGAGAAATTAAGCCTTTTAGTTTCTTTGCAAATCTTCGAAAAGACTTGGTTCAAAGTTTTGAATTTCATTTTTTGAAAAAACATATTTTGAGTGTTTTGATCTGTTTGTTATCTGAACGAATAGATTCTTAGTTTGCTGAACAACTAAGGGGAACATTCATAAAAATATAAAAAGCTTCTACTCAATTTAGATCATAGATCTTAAGATTAGATTTTGTAGTTTTGATTAGTTTTAGTTTTGTAGCTTTCTTTCGAAAGAAAATTGTTTTGTAGCTTTTTGTTTGGAAAAGAAAAAGAGTTTTCGTGTGAGCTTTGATAGTTTATTGAAAAGACAAAATAGTTTCTTTCAATTATTTTTCATGTTTGAAGAAAGAATTTAAAGGATTGCATTCTCTAACTCTTTCTTTAGATAGAAAGTTCATTGAAAGGAAAAATAATTGAATGTCATCATAGGTGCATTTTAGTGTTTTTTGGAAGTCGAGTCTTCACATCATTCAAAGTTTCATTTCCGCACCCTTTTGACTTAAGAAACAGCTCTTAAAAATAACGATTAAATAAAATTCATCTAGTAATCTTTTTATTTCTAGGGCTCTCATCACCAACATAGCTTAGGCTAGTTTCTTGGAGTAGGGAGTAATTAACTCTCCAAGATAGCTAAAACAAACAAGTAGACATATCTTGCGGTAGGAAGAATTCCAGTTGTTGCATGTATGCTCTGGGAAGCTCCTCTTAAAGGAGTTAAGCACGAGATCATATCTAAACCAGTGGGGTAATCAATCCTTCCTCATTGGGAACGATAGAAGATATACACGTATTAAAAATGGTAAACCTCGGATAGACCATTGTCGAGGAGCCAGGGGTCACTTGTCGGTAAACCTTGGATTTTGTTCAAGGAGCCTTCAAGGGGATTGAGCTTTGTTACTCTGCCCTTGCGTGTGTATCGGATCGTAGACTATTCCCCCAGGTATATTTGTTTCAGTTGGTAACCTTAGAGACCATAATCTTTAGGATTCTTTCCTAAGGTGACGGTGGAGGGAAGATCCCACTGTACCTGGAACAGACGTCGACTAGACTCACTTGGACTCTTTGGGGGGTTCTCTTCACTCGATATGGTTATGTGAAGAAACTTGTGCCAGTCTGTTTCATTAAGCAGGTTGTCGGGGTAACTGTTCCAACCGCCCTTTTCGTGTTAAAACTCTACTAAGTTGGATTTCATCACCAACTAGTGATTTTAGTACGGAAAGTTACTTGTTTGTGTGTGGTTTGAACTCTTATATTTTTTAAACGAGTGATTCAATTGTTTGTTTCTTAGAGACTTTAGGTGTTTTCATTGAAATTTTTCTTTGTTTGCGTGTGATTAGATAATTTTTCATCGTGGCGGAATTGCCGAGACAATCCCGGAGAATACAAGGGAAACCCCCTGAATTTACACCAGGTCATCTTGAAGGGCTTCGAGCTCTGGTACCACACAGTAGCCGTAGAATTAGATCAACAGAAGTTGAAACCTCTGCTATTGTAATACATCCTGATCATCAAATTCCTACAACAGAATATATTCAAGAACCGATTTCAGTTTCTGAAGTTACTGAAAATATTTATCCTACTGGTGAATTATCTAACGAACCTGAAATCTCTGAACTTGAAACTGAATCTTCTGTGTTAGAAACATCCTCAGGATTTATCTCACCAACTTCTAGCAATCCAGGTTCACCTAGGGTAAGAAATATCATTACAGAAAATCTTCCCTCTGGACTAATTTCTATAGAAGAACTTACTAATCCAGACGAAGACATATCTCTTCCCAACTCCCCTCAATCGTTAAATCTTAAGGAGCGTGAATCTATTTTCTACAGCCCCATTCGAACTAATCCCTGGTATCTCTCTTTAACTGATTTTTTAGAGAATCCGGGTCTTGCTTTTTATCCACCTCGAGTTCCATTTCATCCTACACCCAGAGGATATTATCCGTCATCTATTATGGCTGGAGAGTCATCCATGTTTTCTCAAACGCCTGAATCGTTCTTACATGGTGGTCCTTCTGTTCCTGCGGGATATCAGTCTTTTTCTGGTACTTTCTCGGGAGCAGCTCCTCAACCCATCGAAAACGTGTTATCAACTGGTCTTGATGGACTTAAAATTGAAACGTCGAACGCAGAGCAAGTTTTTATGATGTCTGGTAACATTCCTAATCCTCAAGCTCAAGGTAGTCAGTTACCACCCGGGGCGCAACCTCAAGGTAGCTTTTTCCCAGGACAAACTGTGGATCCATATTATTTTGGGGGGCAACCCCAAGGACAATACATACCTCAGGGTTATCAACCTCAAGGACAGTACATTCCTCAATGTCAACCCCAAACTTAATATGCTCCTCAGGGTCCTCAACAACCCCAGCTTCAGTATGTGCCTCAAGGTTATCAACCTCAGGCAGTACCCATTGCAAGGTTACCAACAGCCTTCTGGTCAACCATCTGTTCAAGGAGCCGGAACTTTACCTTATTATCAACCCTACGTTCAACCAGGTTTTGGTCCTTACGTTCAACCTTCTACGGGACAATACCCCGGAATGATGGTGTGGGATCCGTCCCAATATCAACAGCCTTTGCAGCCTAATGTGCAGTTACCCTATCAACCTGGTCAGCCTTTGGTTTCTGGTTCAACCCAGCAGCCTGTTCAGCCAGCTATTCAAACTCCTGCACCTAGTTCAGTTCAGCAGGTTCGGCCTAGTACACCTCAGACTCCGCCCCAAACTGCTGCAACTGCTGCAACGCCTGTTCAACCTGTCACACCTGTTTCTGGAGTATCTGTAGCCCCGAGTTCGGCTATCCCTGTATCCGTGCAAATCCCTTAGGTTTCTATACCTCAGTCAGGACCCTTAGTTCAGACCACAGTTCAGATGCCTACAGGACAAACCGGTACAAGTACAGTTGTTACAAGTCAACCTCAATTTACTTATCAACCGTACCAAGGACAGCCGCAATTCGGTCCTTATGTACAGAATCCGAGCTATCAACCATACCCTGGTTATACTTATCAACAACCTCAGTATGGTCCGATTCATCCTGGTTATCCAGGAGGTTATACGATACCTAATGCTAATCCGATTCCTAGTTATCCTGGGTATCCGCCTCCTAGATCTGCTTTGGCTTCTCAAGGTTTTCGTGACCTTAACCGTCAATTGCCGTTTATCGCAACTTTGGACTTACCTGATTTGACACGCCTTACAAATGATCCTATTTTTTATTATCAGAACTGGCCGTCAATGCCTCATAAGTTGCCCAGTGATATACCAAAGTTTGAAGGTAAGTCAGGAGAAGATCCATCCAATCATGTTATGAATTATCACCTTTGGTGTGCATCTAATTCAATAATTGATGATTCAATTCGCTTACGTCTTTTCCAGAGAACACTCATAGGTCTTGCAGCCAAATGGTACATTGAGTTGCCACGAGGCTCGTTTCATAATTTCAGTCAGTTAGCAACATCTTTCTTAACTCATTTCCAATTGCCTGTCAGATACGACAATAGCACAGAATTATTAACTTCGCTAAAACAATCTACGTCCACGTATATTTCTGATCATATCCATGAGTGGCGACGTAGATGACGTTTAGTGAAAGTTTATATTCCGGATCAAATTTTGGCAGAATGGTTTGTTAAATCATTGTTGCCTAAGATCAATGAAGACGTAGCTAAGGCTGGTGTTGTTATTCAAGAGCAAGTAATTGCTCAGGCTCAGTACCTTGACCTCGTCTATACGCAGTCAGGTACTCTACATGAGAAAATTCCCGATCTTCCCAAACAAGGTCAAATAACTGCTGCTCCTTCAGGGTCTCATGCCGCTGATGGTATGATTGGTACAGTTAGTTCTAAAAGTAAGAAGAAATCCTCAAAGAATTCTTCTCCAATTATAACTTTACCTGATTCCCCGAAAGGAGAATCCTCTCCCGAAGTTTCCGCCGACATTCATGTCGTTGAAACATCTATGGCCAAATCAAAATCCGGTGGTAAAAAGAAGGGGAGGAACAAAAACAGAAAGAATTCGAAAGAAAAAACAGATAAAGAAGAATCCAATGACGAGAAACGTAAACCTCGCTATCCTTGCTTCATTTGTGAACAAGATCACTTCACGAAAGAATGTCCATATCGAGAGGAAGTTACGAAACTCGTTAAAGGATCACAACAACCTGCTGTCTTGAAGGATCCTTTTCCAATTCAGGATAGTAAAATGATTGGTTCTTCCTCGACTACTTTAGAAGAGCCTATTATGATGATGTCTCATGTACGGATTGCGACGCGATCGCAAGATTACGGTTCTAAGAATCCCGTTGATGGCAAAGAAGGAGAGTCTTCTAATTCCAACGCATCAAATACAACTCCTCCTGTTTCCGGTCCGCTACAGATCGAGAAACAAAATCCAGACTTGATAATCAAATCGCCTGCTAAAGGTGTTCTTCGTAAATCAGCTTTCAATCCACATGCGAGAGCTGCTCAGAATTACAACATTGTTGAAGATTTAGTTGTTTCTCCTTCAGCAATGTCGGCTTTGGAAGTGCTGCAATCATGTCCAGCACAGCGTAAATTATTATTGTCTGCCATAGGAGCTGTTGATGTTCAGGATTCTAACCTTATAATCTTCGATTTAGAAACTAGTACACCACGTCTTCCTCACCAAATGGCTTTCCAGATTCCAGTGTTAGTAAAAAACAGACCTATTTTTCGGACTATGATTGATGAGGGAGCTTCAACGTGTATTATGTCGATTCAGTGTTGGAAATCTCTTGGTTCTCCTACACTTAACCAATCTCCGACGATTCTAAAAGCTTTTGATGGTCGAGGTTTTCAACCTTTTGGTATTTTGCAGGATTTACCCATAGGGGTTGAAGGAAAAATCGTTAATCTAGATGTGGAAGTGGTTGATGCCCCTCTAGATTACAACCTTCTACTAGGTCGTAGTTGGTCTTATGCTATGACTGCTGTTGTCTCTTCGGTCTTTCGACTCATAAAATTTCCATATCAAGGAAAGATCGTAACAATAGATCAGTTAACTTATTTTTCGTCTGACCCAGCCTCTACAGAAACAATCCAGCATGTTGGTAAAACGACTATCCCTTATAAGGATGTTGGAGTAGGTTTGGTTAAAGATTCTGGTTTACTAGGAACTTTTTCCTTTCCTCCTCCTAACGTATCACCTTCTACTGCAACTATTCATATGATTTCGTCAGACACAGTTATGTTTGATGATCCTTGGATTCTTCCTTCCGAATCCGAGATAGACTCATTTGATGGCATGATGCCCTTAAGTCCATTTGAAATTGCGTACCAAGCTGTACAGTCTTTTTCCAACCCCTCTTCAACCAAAGTTGATCCAATGAATGGGATCCAAGAGGAATCGCTTTCTATATCTAGTTCAGTAACAACAACATTTCCTGAAATTGTTCATACAGATGAGCAAATTCGTGAGTTTTTGTCTGTTGATGATTTACCATGGGAAGATCTACATCACCGATCTTCATTTTTACCTGAATTAGATCATTTTGAAGATGATTTCGCTTCAATTTTTACTGCTGAATATGCCAAGGAACCTCGGAATCCATTGCAAAATCCTGATTCTGAGTTAAATTTGGAAAATATATCTAGAACGGTTCCAATTGACATTTCAGTAAAACCAGGAATAATTGAAAACATTCATATAGGTGCTTGTTGTTCAGATGAAGAAATTCAGACTTATAAAGCCCTATTTCAAGAATTTTGTGACGTGTTTGCCTGGTCTTATGAAGAAATGCCAGGAATCGACCCATCGATCGTAGTACATGAAATCAAGACTTACCCGGATGCTAAACCTGTTCGTCAACGATTACGTCAAATTCATCCTAGAAAAGCTGCTGCTATAAAAGCTGAAGTTGAAAAATTACTTCGAGCAGGATTCATTTATCCAATTCCCTTAACGGATTGGGTATCGAATATTGTTCTTGTGACTAAAAAACAAGGAACGATAAGAGTATGTATCGATTATAGGGATATTAATCGAGCGTGTCCAAAAGATAATTATCCAACTCCCTATATCGATCAAATAATTGACGATTGTGCTGGCAGTGAATTGTTTTCCTTCGTGGATGGCTTTTCCGGCTACAATCAAATAAACATACTCCCTGCAGATCAACCTAAAACAGCTTTCATTTGTCCGTGGGGAACGTTTGCCTATTGTAAACTACCTTTTGGACTAAAGAACGCTGGAGCAACTTTTCAGCGGGCTATGTCTTATGCATTTCATGACATTAAGCACATCGTTCAGCCATATCTAGATGATTTACCGGCACATTCATTACGTCGGGCCGATCATCCCACTCATTTACGAGCAATTTTTATGAGATGTAGGCATTATCGGATAAGGCTGAATTCACATAAATGTGTTTTCTGCGTAGAATCGGGTCGATTACTGGGATTTTTTGTCTCGAAATCAGGCATTCGTGTCGATCCATCGAAGGTCGAAGCTATTGTTAAATTGCCTCCTCCTTCAACATTATGCCAACTCCAAAGTTTGCAGGGGAAAGCAAACTTTTTACGTAGGTTTATTCCGAACTATGCCGAGCTTGCAAAGGGTTTTACCCGGTTGTTGAAACAGGACATTCCGTTCTTTTGGGACGAGATCGCTGATCGATCTTTTGATGCACTTAAACACACGTTGACCCATGCACCGTTATTGCATCCTCCCAACTACAACCAAGATTATATTTTGTATCTAGCTGCTTCTCATTCCACCATTGGGATGGTACTAGTTCAGGAAGATCAATCTCACAATGAACATGTGATTTATTATCTCAGTCGAAATCTGAATCCGACTGAAATCAAATACACACATATGGAGAAATTGGCCTTGGCAGCTGTTCAAGCTGTCCAACGTTTTTGACATTACATCTTGTTACGTAAAACCACGGTAATTTCTGATTGCAACCCTATGATGTATATTTTGACCAAACAATTGCTAGGGGGCAAATATTCCAAATGGATAGTTATCCTACAGGAATTTGACTTGGAATTTGAAAAATCCAAGGCAAAGAAATCTTTGGTTTTTTCGGAACTGATGTGTGATTTCCCCTCTACTGATATTGAAATAGTGGCAGAAGAGTCCATTGTGGACGAATCTTTGTTTCTTATCAGTACGCTTGATCCATGGTATGGGGATATTATTGTGTATCTCCAAACCCAATCTTTTCGGCCTGACATTTCACGAACTCAGCGACGGAAAATACGCTTCCAATCGCAACAATATAATATCATTGGTGATACACTTTATCGACGAGGAGCGAATTCTGTTTTCCGACGTTGTCTAACTCATGAAGAAGCTGAAAAGGTATTAAATGACTGTCATTCTGGAGCATGTGGCGGTCATATGTCTGGGTATGCCACAACCCAAAAGATATTGCGTGCAGGTTATTTCTGGCCAACGTTGTTCAAAGATTGCATTTATGCGGTTCGGAAATGCCACAACTGTCAAATTTTTGATAGAAAAATGCGCGCGCCACCCGCTCCTCTTCACCCTATAATTGCTGTTGGTCCATTTGCAAAATGGAGTATCGATTTTATCACATGTAACCCTCACTCGGCCGGGGGGCATGCCTATATTATTCTCGCAGTAGATTATTTTACGAAATGGGCCGAGGCGATGCCTACATATTCAACTGACGGCAAGACTGCTGCAACATTCGTATTTAATCACATAATTGCTAGGTTCGGTGTTCCTCAAGCTATTATTACGGATCATGGAATTCATTTTCGGAATATCATGATGACTGAACTAACAGAACAACTTGGCCTACGCCACGATAGTTCCACTCCGTACTATCCACAAGCAAATGGTCTGGTTGAAGCCATTAATAAAGTTTTAGTCACCATGATAAAACGAATTATTGGTATTCATAAGACGAATTGGCATTCCATGTTATTTTCAGCGCTTTGGGCATATCGAACCTCAGTCAAAACATCAACAGGTTTCACTCCTTTTCAACTGGTCTACGGTTTAGAAGCTGTGTTGCCGATTGAATGCGAAATACCGTCACTAAAATTAGCCGTAGAATTACTTCCAGCTACGTTTGAAAAGGAAAAACGTTTCTTGTACTTGGCCCAATTAGATGAGAATCGACGAAGTGCTGCAATAGCAAACGAGACTCATGTTAAAAGGATAAAAGCTCAGCATGATAGAAATGTGACCCCTCGAAATTTTTCAGAAGGAGACCTAGTTTTACTTTATGATCAAGCTAATGACAAGCTAGGAGCTGGGAAATTCATGCCTATGTGGCATGGTCCTTACATTGTGAAACGAAAGTTAGCAAAAGGGGCCTATGAGTTGATAGATTTTGACGGTGTCCCTTTGGATAAACCCATAAATGGGCTTTATCTAAAGCGATATTATGCTTAAACGAGGTGTGGAGATTTTTGTTAGTTTAGATTTCTTTACTGCTAGTGTGTTTTAGATTAGAAAAGTGTGCCTAGTTTAGAAGTGTGTTTTTGTCACTATGACTGCTTATCTGAGTTTTACTCTTGATATTGCAGATGTCGACGTCTCTTCAAACCTACATTGGTTTTGCTGATGGTGCTTGTCGTAGTACACGAAACATTTCTTCCGCAGCTTGGGTTATCTATTCACCCTCTGACGAGTTAGTATCCATGCATGGGGTAAGCCTTGGTCAAACAACAAATAACATTGCCGAGTATAGTGGAGTGATTGAGTTATTATCTGAGTCCATATCATTTGGAATTCGGAGTTTGATTGTAAGGTTGGATTCTGAACTTGTTGTATTACAGCTTAACAGGGTTTATACCATTAGAAATCCGGTGTTATTACGGTTGTTTTTGAGAGTTCGTCTCTTGGAACGTGAGTTTGATTATATTGAATATCAGCATATTCCAAGACATTTAAATACATTAGCAGATTCGATTGCTTCTAGTATGATAAATAGACATTTGCAATAATTAAAAGCAGTAAAACAAATAACATTCACATATGTACCCAGATAGCCGTCAAAATAGTGATATATATCATAGGAGTGTGTTCAAAAATATACATCGTCTTCGATCATAGGTTGGAAACACCTTATGATCGGCAAAAATGATAATACAAAAGTACAAAAATGAGTCTACGCGATCATCCCATCACTGATGATGATCTCGATAAGAAACAACTGCTCGGGCCACCCTGCATAGGAACCTCCTGAAAGGTCCTGGGACTCCAATCACATATCTTTGTAGCCTGAGAGGGATGTCATCTATGCTGGTCTCTGGTATATCTAGAGTTAAGCGCTCTAGATGATGCTCCAAATCAGTCAAAATCTCTACTGATTGGCCTGCTGGGGTTGGTGCGGGCGCAACTGGTTGTCTCCTCTCGAAAGGTTGGAGATGAGCTGGTCGTTGTGGACCCACATCTGTATTCAAAAAACTTTTGATTATTAGTTTTTTAAGACGATAAAAAATTAAAAAAAATTAGCACTTAGCAAATGTTGAAAAATAATTTTACCTGAATCATCCCACTGTTCCCCTGCCGGGAGAGACATCTCTCTATCACCGCGGAAATCCATCCCGGCATACGGAAAATCCTCTATAACAAAAAGTTGGCGATCCAGCCAACGAAAATATGAAGAAGGGAATCGTACAATCTCAGTACCCTCGATAGCATGACGGGCCATCAGCGCGGACCAACGAACCATTCTTGGTTCTCGAGGTCGACCGGTACCAACGACAATACTTTGTGGAGCTAATAGGGGGATCCTCTCCAGAGCAAAGGAAACAACGATGGATCCGTATCCGAATTTTTTTAGTTTCCCGGTTTTTGCTCTGGTAAGTTGGCCTTTTACATTTGCCAACACAGCTTCACACCAGTTAAAGATGGTGCCGCGAAAACAGTCCACTGCAACACGCATTTGGGAACCAGTAGCCACATGTAGTGCGGCGCTCCCACATAGTTTGGTAACAGTGAATGCTATAACCTTCAGTTCAGGACGGATGATATGTTTTATGTCAATCCGTTTGTCCCGAGGATTTGCCTGATCATTGCAAAATTCGAGTTGAAGACTAGTGACAGTCTGGCCACCTGGCCTAGTCCCAAACAAGGATACTTGTTCGCCCCTCTTGGACAAAACAGTCAAAAAGTATATATCCTCCAGCTCAATTTCGAGCCGGTGGCCACCAATGAAGAAACACTGGTCCTCCACATGCCATCTGTCTACCAACCATGTTAAGAGTTCCACTTGTGCCCTCATGCCAGAGATGGCCCAGAATTTGTATAAGCTGCATGCTTTTAATGCCCTTTGTGTGGGAAAATGAGCCATTACAGCTTCATCCACTTCCTCATGCTCTCTTTCTCACCAAATAAGCATCTTGTTAATCCTGCAACATAAAATAAGGCAAGTTAGAATGATTTCATTTAAAAAATTTGGCAAAAAATTGAGAAAACTATGCTTTAAAATTGACCGCGTGGGTACCACACCCGCTCTTTGTAAACAGAGCGTAGCTCCGCACGCGGAATGAATGTTGGGTGCGGTACCCACGATTTTTTCCCATTAAGAAAAAATCGGGGTCCACAGGTAACCTGTGTCCCACCTGCGGACCCCGCGGGCGCATTTTCTAACCATTTTTTGCCCTAAAAAATCAAACTAAAGCCTAAAAATGAATTTCAAACGAATGAAAAACAAGGTAAGGAGGTCGTGGATTACCTGGGGCTGACGATTTTCGATTCCAGTGGTTGAATTTTCCAGAATCTTCACGGGAACTTTTTAATCCAAAAGCCTTTTACTTTTCACTCTGCAACTGAACGGTAAAAATGAAATAGAAAAAGTCCTTTTTATAAGTTTTTTCGAATGAATGAATTTTTAATTTGTTTATTTTTCACTTTAAAAGGGTATTTTTGAAAGCATTTTTACTTATCTTAAACAGGTATGTGTAATGTTTTGAGTTTTTGTGCAGAAACAGGATTTTTCAGGTGAAATGATCGTTTTTCAACAAAGAGCATACTTTTATCACTTTTTCGGACTCTTTCAAAAATTTACGAAAAAGCGAAACCTTGGAGTCCTCTTTTAAGCCCTTTTCAGACTCTCTAAATATGAAAAGATTGCCGAGTACTTGACTATTCGAACTCGTTAAAGTAAATGAACAATCGTCCCTTCAGTATAAGTTTACCCCTTTTACGGACTGAAATGGACTATTTACGAAAAAGGTATACGTTGACTAATTACGGTCAATAGAGTTCTCTCCCGCATTATTTTATCCTTTTTCGGGCTCAAGAGACTAAATTTACGAAAAAGTACACCCATGGAGTTTTCTTAAGTTTTTTCTTCTGACTCCCTAAAATTGAAAAACATCGAGTTTCTCCTATACTGGACTCGTTAAAATTTAACAGTAAAGGACCTGTTCAATTTCAAACAGGAACGAACCACTCCTTCTTAGGGTTCGAATCTTAAACTAAGTTGGACTCATCTAAAGGATGAGCTTATAAACAAGCAAATGTTATCCTCCTCAAGCTTGTCAAAAATAAAGAGGTACTTGCCAGAAATGGTGGGGGAAAAGAGAGAAAAATGGGCGTGTTTGTTGTATTTTAAATTTTCCGAAAACTCAGTCAACCACTCTTGGACACGACACTTATATTCACCTGGGTTGGGAAATCCTTTGCCTAACAGTTAATCAAACCACATTGAAAGTTTTCAGCCAGTTTCTGGGTATTAGCTTTGGGTCAATTGTTACCAAGCCATCTGCAGTGTCGTTATGTGTCCAAGAGAACAGTTCAAATAAAACCATTCATCTGCAAAATATCTGTCATCCATCTTTGACCATCCCCGAGTCAGTCCTTGCCAATATATTTTCAAAACTTGATCTATGATTTCGTGTTGTGGGTTTACCTACGACAGATCACTTTCTATCGACATCAGCACATTATCTAGGAAGTTGATCTAGAAATCGTCAGTACCTTGAAATCTGCATGCCTCAATGGCAGGTTTCTCGCCTTCGACGACAGGTTGCATCATTGACCTTCGATCGAATGATTTCGTGAGATGTTCGACTTCAACTCATTCATTCACATTTCATGGATTGTACTTAGTACTTTGAGAGCCATTGACATTACTGGTGGTTTCTCTCACACTTGTTAACAGTTCACATCATTGACTGTTATCAAGTGGTTTCTACCATGTTCGACTTCGACACATTCATTCACATGGATAGAATCGTACTGGTTCGAGATGCGGAAATCAAGACCCTGGATCTAGTTTCCACCATCCAGGCTGCGAGGAATTTTGTTGTCATCTATACAGTAGACTATTGATAAACAGATGGCTGCGTCCATACTGTGTCTACATATGTCTGTACTATGATGTATTCAAAATCATTCCTGTATCAGAACGATTTCAGTTAGTTTATAGTTAGTTTTTATCTGAGTATGGGAATGCCTACCTCAGTGATGACATATACATGTATATACTTTGCATTGAATGTTTTTACAGGTACCGACTGGGGTGTCCACAGGATGATCTTTGAAATGATAAAGTACTGCACTCTTCATATATGACAGACTACAGCTTCATTTATTCCAGACTTTGCACTTTAGGGGGCAATTTGTTACACTGAAAACTGTCACCTTGACATTTTACCATGAGTATGAGCTCATTATTACTCATACTTCCTCCTTTTGCAAGTCCAACGTATCAGCTCCTCATGTCAAGCTTCAAAATCAGAGAAAAATCCCTAAAATCCCCTAAGAATTGGTATCGCACTTTCTCTATGCATTCCCTGCGGTCCCGCACCTAAATCTCAGCCTGCCTGCGGAACCATACCGCACGTTCTTTGTGTAATAGGTGCGGACCTCTGTAAAACATAAAAAGGCGAGAAAATGAAGATTAAAAGTGAATTCCAGGTGAATTCTAGAAGATTATAGATGGGAATTTTCGGGAATGGATACGCTTTGAGAAGGTTCATGCATCCCTCACTTGATGGAGCTAACCCCTTGATGTAAGGAGCTAATCCCTTTGAAGGAGGATTCTATCCCTTCATATTTGGAACAGAAAACCTCCTCTTTTCCACTATAAAAGAGGCCTTGGGTAGCCTCAAAGGGAGTTCAAGCTTAAGATATTTGAAGTTAAATGTTGTTGAGATTCAGACTCAGTTAACTAAGACTTTCTGTGAGGTTAAATCACTCATCTCTATTTGTCTTGGTTCAAAGAGTGCAATACTTGTCAAATTAGAAGAGATTCCTGCTTCGGACCCCGAGAGGACCTGCACAACATCAAGGCACAGGTTGTAAAGGTTTTCTTTATTTGAAGTTAATACAAATATGCTCATTTCTCTCATTAAACTGTCTATTCATGGTTTATTTCATAAATTCCTTGATCATTATGATAAGTATGATTTATAATAATGTCTATACAGGTGCTGCTTAATCTTTTTGCTTGTTTGTGACTGCAGATTCACGAGGAACGTTATTTCAGTGCACGGGAAGGACTTCAACAAAATCAAGCAAGCGTTGGACATAAGGTAGGCCTCACATCTATATAGTGTTTTATGAATCTTACATGCTTAGAGAGAGATTAGTATAATTGGCTGTTTGTTGCTAGTTACCTTTTGTACTAGAGAGATCGGTCTTGTCCGCAAGACGGATTAATCTACACAACACTAGAAACTCAGGCAAAATCATTTTTGCTGCTCGCTTTGCTTCTGTGGTATAGCTCTCCATGTACACCTGGAATTTAAGCGCTGGGAACTTGAAAGAGTCCGTGAGGTTTGCATCGATGAGGGTGGAACTGTCATACTTCCCGACGAGGGACTCCATTTTATGAATCCGACTGTCGAGCTCCTATTCTACTACTGATGGATTGGCTCTTGTCATCTTTGCACGGCGTTGATACACTTTCAGAATAGTTCTCGGCCCCTTCTCTCGGCTCTTTGCTTCGGGACACCTCTGCTGCTCTGGTTCTGCTCCAATTGCCCTTGTGTCTTCATAAATTTCTAACTCTAACTTGGATCTCTCCGGCATTCTTGCGCTTTTCTTCATGTAGGCTATGTAATTAACCGGCATGAGTGAGGTTGATGAGACTCCATAACGAATTGATTCCTGCTGGCATCCTCCACGGTGATAATCATGTGATCAGTTGCTTGCTGAGGTGTGTTCTGACATCTGTTGACGGTGGTATGGGGAAATGGGCGGACGTGACAGCTAAGGTTACTTCGAATTATGGCAAAATGATTACTGCAAGGTTACTTCTAATTATGGCAATTTATGTTGCAAATATTGGCGATCCTACGGACTTACACAAGTACTAAATGAAATGATGGGGACTGTCACTTGACACGTTTGCTTATCCTACGAGGATGACACACTGGACGTGCCCCTCCCCAACCACAATCAGTTGCGTTGCGATCCCCGCAACCTAGCGGTTATCGACGACTTATGCATGGACAAAGGACATTACCTACGCTCATCCTGGTTGCGGGAGAGTTTTTCAACTACTCTACTCTACGGACTTCTCTCGGGTGCGAGATTTATTAACAGAAAGCTAAAGAAACTTAGTCATGGTAGGGCTTTAGGCGTGCGCCATTCACCCACCCAGGTAAAACAGTATCGTCCAGTTGAGCCAATCGAATGGCTCCGGAATCCTTAATTTCGACGACGAAGTAGGGTCCCAACCAGTGCATCTGCAGTTTTCCTCGAAACTTCTGAAACCTGCTGTCATATAGGAGAACCTTACCTCCAACCTGGAATGTTTTGCTCTTGATGTGGCGATCATGCCACGCCTTCTACTTGTCTTTCTGAACCTTTTGATGAAACTCGGCAAGGAACTTGGCCTCGTCAAGTTCTTGTAATTCGTGTAGGCGTTCCTGTAGTGATTCCTCCTTCGAGAACTTTAGGGAGGTGGCGATCAGAAGACTCAAAATGGTGAACTCGGCGGGAATCACAGCTTCACAGCCATACACCAGCTGGAAAGGTGTTTGATTAGTAAAACACTTCACCGTTGTTCTGTAGACCCACAGTGCAGTTGGCAACCGTTCGTCCCAATCATCCCGCTTGGCATTGCAGATCTTCGTCAAACCCTTTTCGAGGATTTTGTTGAATGCTTCAATAGTGCCATTGGCCTGTGGGTGGTACGGGCTACTTTTTTGATGTTGGATCATGAAGGTGTCCAACAACAATTTGATCGTTTCATTAATGAAGTGTGTACCTTGATCACTGGTTAAGCTCCTTGGGTAGCCAAACCTGCTGATGATGTATTCAAAGATGAACCTGGCTACCGTATCTACCGTACAGTCCCGTACCGCCACTGCCTTGGCCCATCTGGTGAGGTAGTCCGTGGCGGTGATGATGTACTGGGCCTTTGAATGCCTGGCTACAGGGGTTATGGGGCCTACGAAGTCGACATCCCACTTCTCGAATGGGTGCAACACATTCACCGGGTGTAGTGGTAGCTCGTCTCTGTGAGAGGGCCTCCCTGTTCTCTGACAAAAATCACATTTCTTGACAAATGATTTACTATCGGCATGGACTGTCGGCCACCATAGTCCAACTTGCGGCACTTTCCTGGCGGTGGGTTTCGCCCTCACGTGTCCTCCCACGATGCCGCTATGGCACTCCCACAGCACGGTTTCACGTTCATGGTCGAGGACACACCTTTGCAGAATCTCATCAAGGCCCAATATATACAACTGCCCCGCAATCAGTTGGTAGTCAGTGGCATGGACGACCAGGTGCCATTTCTGGATCGGGGTATAGTGCTGAGGACACTGCCCTGTGGTTAGGTAAGTTGCGATGTCGACCAAATAATCTGGTATGGATTCTACTCGAAAAAGATCAGCATCAGGCAGTTGATCATCTAGAGAGCCCTCGTTCTCACCTGTCTCCAACCTGGATAAATGATCGGGCCCGAAATTCAACCTCCTGGGCTTGAAAATCACTTCGAAGGTGAATTCTTGAAAGATTAGGAGCCATCGGCATATCCGTCCTCCCAAAACGAGCTTATTGACTAGGTATTTCAATGCAGAGTGATCAGTGAAGAACTTAAACTTACCTCCTAGGAGATAGTGGCGGAACTTCTGGAGCGAGTACACCATTGCGAGGGCCTCTCTCTCTATGGTGGTGTAATTCCGCTCCGCATTAGACAGTTTGCAGCTGGCAAAGTAGACTAGGTGGTCAACTGTCGTCTCCCCTGGTTGCGCCAAGATAGCCCCAAGTGCAATACTGGAAGCATCGATATGCACATGGAACTGCTTATCCCAATCTGGATGGACCAGAATGGGCACCGTTGCCAGCTTCTCCTTTAGAGTGTCAAGGGCTAACTTGCAGTCATCCATCCACTGGAACACCACTGACTTCAGTAGTAACTTTTCCAAAGGAGCAGTTATCTTCGCATAGTTCCTGATGAACCGTCTGTAATAACCCGTGTGCCCCAACAGTGACCTCAACTGCTTCATTTTTTTTGGGGCTTCCATGTGAATGATCACTGCTAACTTGGCGGGGTCCACGCAGACCCCTTGCCTGCACACCACATGTCCTAGGAGCGTTCCGAATGGAACTGCAAAGATGCATTTCTTCAGGTTCAAGGAAATTTGCAATTGTCGAAACCGATCAAACATTATGCATAGCAGGGTGGTGTGATCTTTCAGCAAATCGTAGACGGTCCAATCATCCATGTAGACTTCTAGGAACTTATGAATGTATTCTCGAAAAGCAGCTATGACAATCCTGGAAAACACAGCAGAGGCGTTCTTCAACCCAAACGACATCACGTGATATGCAAAAGACCCCCACTCGGTGGTGAGCGTCGTTTTCGTCTTGTCCTCTTCCATGATGCGCACCTGATGGTATCCTGAGAACGCATCAGTGAAGGAGTAGTGTTGGAAATACTGAGAGGGAGGGGGGTGAATCAATATTCCTTTCAATTAGAGCATTAATTAATCTTCAATTATTATCAGTGTTTTACAATGATAGCAACAAACAAGAGGAACACAAATGCACACAGTTTTTAAGGTGGAAACCCACTCCAAGACAAAAACCACCTAATGCTTTTCTAATAATTCTTTAATATTCAACTCCAATTGAAAATAAAGCTCCAACTTCCTAGAATCTAGAAAAGCATTCTTATCCAGCTCCCACTAGATGGACACTCCAACGCCCGAGATTCTTCAGTAGTCAACTGAATGGATGCCCCAACACCCAGTGAACTACAACTCACCCTAGCACCACCCTGCCACCCTATAGAAGAATAAAAGAAGAATGGACTCCCGTACCAGGGTAAATGGTCCACTTTACAATGATATAGAATGATGCAGAAGAAGAAGATATAATAGACCATAACCCCAAATTTGACACAACCACCTAATGATTATCCTAGACCTCCCAACACTGCCTCTTCAACCCTTGGCAGATAGACACTAGTACAATTTGTACAATAATGTATTTACAATGACTAAGTACAATGATACCTTTACAATGATTGTATGTTGTGCTGCCCACTTGAAGACTTCATATGATGAACTTCTTGTTGTTGTTATGCACCTTGGTTGCTGCTCTTGTCATGCTACCCTTTGCTGCACCTTGCTTTTCTTTTCTGCCATAGAAAGTCTGGTCCTTTGCAATCCTTGACAACACATGATCTAGCTTTTTCTTTCCTTCTAGGAGCTCGATATTGAATCTGGTGTATCTCTGTTATTTCAAATCCTCAGTATCTGATTTTTGGTTCTGTAGTATTCCTCTGAGTCGTCTTTCCAATGCCACAGGTCTGACCCAATTTGGATTCTTCAAGAGAGAGTTATATCCAATTTCTCACAATGCCCTAATTATGGACTGTTTCAGCAGAGCACAATTGTACGACGTGCCACGTGTCAATTTTTCTTCATTTTTCTCTAAAATTGATAGAGAGAAAAATAAATACTGTGCACTATTTTACACTTTTTACGGAATTCCAATCCGATACTCAGAGAGAGAGTTATGATGATTTTACCAAGGTCACTTCTTTGAGATGAATTTGAGGAGCCTGCAAAAACCCTGACTTCCACAGATCATATCTCCAAAAATATTGCACAACTTGTTCTGAAATTTTTACTGCAACTTCCTCAGGATTTCGGCTCTGTATCATAAAAGTTTTAGCTTCTGAACCTTCTTATAATAAAAGTTAGAGCGAAAATTCCACAATGACCTGTTTCAGATGGCGAAATCCCTTGCATAAGGAGGAAATGAAGATCACAATTTATATGAATGCTTAAGTTGAGAGGGGCTTCAAAAAGTGAACGTGGGAGGGATTTTAGGAGCATAAAAAATATTAATTATGACTTTTCAATGACCCATGCCCCAACCCCATGGGGTTTTAGCCCACTAACTGGGGGTACAAACTTCAAACATGAATATCTCTCAAACCGTGAAGAATTACATGGTGTGCCATATATCAACGGAAACGTCTCGACAAGTAGAAACCATCAAAAGCATTATTGACCCAAAATATATTAATTTGGTAGGTAAAAATTTCCATGCAATATTGGGTTAACCCCTGGTGCTGCTTGGGTTGACATCAATGACAACTGCTGATCAAAAATCTCCCCCTTTGGCATTGATGGCAACACAAGTACTCCCCCTGCGATCATGAAACCTCTTCCTACAACATTCTCTCCCCCTTTGAAATCAATGGCAAAGGGTAACTCCCCCTAAAACACAACCATCCTGCAGACCTGTACACACTTCCAGTCGCACTGACACACAACCGTCCTGTAGACCTGTACATACTTCCACTCCCCCTGACACACAACCGTCCTACAGACCTGTAATCTACTTCCACTCCCCCTTTATATTCTGAAAAAGGAAAATCTAATGAGAACTTGGGAGAATCCCATGCTTCTGGAAAAGATATTCCAATGCTGGCGAATATTTAATATGTGATTCTTTTGGTGTTGCTTGGAATCTTGCTACTTGTCCAACTGCTTTCATAACATCTGGTTGGGAGGCTGTTACATATAGAAGACTACTAATCATAGATCTATACAAACTTTGATCCACATCCTTAGATGAGTCGTCTATGCTCAATTTGCAACTTGTTACCATTGGAGTAAGGATGGGTTTACAATCTTCCATTTTAAATTTCCTGAGCATTTCCTTGATGTACTTGGCATGACATATAAATATTCCTTTCTCTTGCTGAGATATTTGAAGCCCTAAGAAGTATGTCAGGTCACCAAGTAAAGACATCTCGAAATCACTTTGCACCTTTGTAGCAAAATTCTTACTTAGTCGATCATCATTGCTACCAATTATTGTATCATCCTCTTTAGCTATTAGACATGTTTTAGTTTCTTCATCCAGAACATATATGTCATTTGGAGCTCGACTTGCTGTAGCCACAATTTCACCATACACGCCTTTCCTGATTTTACATTTCGTGGAGTTGAATAGTATTGTGTGTCCTTGATCACACATTTGTCCAACACTGAGCAGATTGTGATTCATGTTTTCAACCAATAGAACATTCTTGGCTAGAACATATTTTCTTCTGAGACTGACAGTACCTGATCCTATAACATTTGAAGATCCATCATTTCCAAAGGACACGGTTCCATCCTTCGTCTCTTTCAGAGATACAAATTTATTTCTATCTCCAGTCATATGCGTTGAGTAACCGCTATCAACATACCACACATCTTTTTTCTTTTGAGCCTTGAGAGCGAGAGCAAAATTATCATTATTCTTCTTCTTCCATGTTCGTTCATTCTGCAGCTTCAAATATTCTTCTGGAGGATTTTCAAGTCTGCAGTCTTTGGCTATGTGTACAAAGTTTCGACATTTGTAACATTCAATATTATTTCTTAAATGTTCAAATCTATTGATGTTTCCCTGAGCCTTGGGAGGTTAATATTTGACAGATCTCCTAGAATTGTATTCATTCCTAGGGTACGTGTGACATTCTATAGCTTTATGTCCAAATTTTCCACATGAATAACAGTAGCCATAAAAAATATGTTGTTACCTGGATGGAAATTTTCATCGAGGAATTGTCTTCCAAGGCTGTTCTTGCGAATCTTGTCCAATGAAGTCTACATGCATGTCAGATCTCATAGGTTCATTGTATTTTGTTGTAGAAGGTCCTGCTTCTTCTTCTTTGTAATCGATGCCAGTTTTGTGATTGTAAGATCATTGATTGTTGATGAGTTCTTCTAATGCCCTTGAGCTGTTGGCATGGTTTTGGATAGTTTTTCCTTTCTTCACTTCCTCATGCAGCGAGACTACTTCGGCTTCTAATTCTTCCCTTTCTTGATTGCTTTCTTCCAACTTCTTTTGAAGTGACTCTTCAATGCATTTGTGTTTTTCAACTTCAATTTTGAGACCTTGAACTTGTTCTTCAAGAGTTTTGGAGCGGATCTTCTCCGCCTTGAGATCTTTTATAAGCTGGATTGATTCCTCATAAAATTCGTCTATGGTCCATCCTTCTTCTTCGTTGTTTGATACCTCTTGCTTATTGTGTTTACGTTTATTGTGCTTGGCCATAAACAATACTCTCTCATTTGCTTCTTCTTCACTATCATTGTATTCATCGCATGATGAGCTATCTTCTTCAGAGAGAAAGTTCCTTTTGGATCCTTGCTTGTTGAATTTCTTAAAGCCTTTCTTTCCTTTTGAGTTGCCATCACTTTTTTTCGGACATTTTGCTACGAAATGCCCAACCTCACCACAACTAAAACATATCAATGGAAGTTTACCTTTGAATTTTCCCTTACTAGGTTTTAGTTTTCTCGTAAAGTAAGCATATTCTTCATCTGAAAGACCTTCTCCATCATCTCCCTTTTCTTCACACTTGCAGGTGCATGTCATTTCAATTGAAGGTTGTTTGTCCTTATTGGTTTGCTTAGATGCAACAAACGCAATTTATAGATTTTAAGTACCCTTTTCTTCATCAAGTCTCATTTCATATGCTATGAGAACTCCATGTAATTCTTCCTTGCTGAGTTTGTCCAGATTTTCACTGTATTCTAAGACCGATACCTTTGGGTTGAATCTCCCTGGTAACGTTCTAAGAATCTTCCGTATAATAGTCTTCTCGTCAACTGGCTCTCCCAATCCTTCCAGGGTATTGGTTATTTCATCAACGTATTGGAAGTATGCATCAATGTTGCAATCTTCTTTCATTCTGAGTTGCTCAAATTTTTCTCTATAAATTTGAAGCTTTGCTTCTTTGACATTTGAGTCACTTGCATATATATTCTGAAGATTGTCCCATACATTTTTGGCGGTTTTACAACCCAACACTTTATGATAAGCAGATTCAATAAGTCCACTGATAATAATATTCTTTGCTTTTGCATCATTTACCAAATTCTTCTTACCTTGTTCATATGCAGTTGATGTAAATCCATTTTGAACAGTGTCCCATACTTCGTAACCTTGCACCAAGAGATAGACCTCCATTATTCCTTTCCAAAGTGCATAATTATTTTCATTGAATAGAGGTACACCATTCTTGGTATGCTCCATGACCTCCTTCTGGCTGTTAAACTACTATTGAAGGAACCAAGCTCCGATACCAATTGTTGGAAATACTGAGGGGGGTGGGGGTGGGGGTGAATCAGTATTCCTTTCAATTAGAGCATTAGTTAATCTTCAATTATTATCAGTGTTTGTACAATGATAGCAACAAACAAGAGGAACACAAACGCACACAGTTTTTAAAGTGGAAACACACTCTGGGACAAAAACCAACTAATGCGTTTCTAATAATTCTTTAATATTCAACTCCAATTGAAAATAAAGATCCAACTTCCTATAATCTAGAAAATCATTCTTCTCCAGCTCCCACTGGATGGACGCTCCAACGCCCTAGATTCTTCAGTAGTCAACTGAACGGATGCCCCAACACCCAATGAGCTACAACTCACCCTAGCACCACCCTACCACCCTATAGAAGAATAAAAGAAGAATGGACTCCTGTACCAGGGAAAATGGTCCACTTTACAATGATATAGAATGGTGCAAAAGAAGAAGATATACTAGAACATAACTCCAACTTTGACACAACCACCTAATGATGATCCTAGACCTCCCAACACTGCCTCTTCAACCCTTGGCAATAGACACTAGTACAATTTGTACAATAATGTATTTACAATGACTAAGTACAATGATACCTTTACAATGATTGTATGAAGTGCTGCCCACTTGAAGACTTCATATGATGAACTTCTTGTGGATGTTATGCACCTTGGTTGCTGCTCTTGTCATGCTACCCTCTGCTACACCTTGCTTTGCTTTTCTGCCGTAGAAAGTCTGGTCCTTTGCAATCCTTGACAACACATGATATAGCTTTTTCTTGCCTTCTAGGAGTTCGATATTGAATTTGGTGTATCTCTGTTATTTCAGATCCTCAATATCTGATTTTCGGTGCTGTAGTAGTAGTCATCTGAGTCGTCTTTCCAATGCCACAGGTTTGACCCAATTTGGATTCTTCAAGAGAGAGTTATACCCAATTTCTCACAATGCCCTAATTATGGATTGTTTCAGCAGAGCGCACTTGTACAACATGCCATGTGTCACTGTTTCTTCATTTTGCTCTGAAATTGATAGAGCGAAAACTACAGACTATGCAATATCTTCCACTTTTTACGGAATTCCAATCTGATACTCAGAGAGAGAGAGAGAGAGTTATGATGATTTTACCAAGGTCACTTCTTTGAGATGAATTTGAGGAGCCTGCAAAAACCTTGACTTCCAGTCTTCCACAGATCATATCTCCAAAACTATTGCACAACTTGTTCTGAAATTTTTACTGCAACTTCCTCAGGATTTCGGCTCTGTATCATAAATTTTTTAGCTTTTGAACCTTCTTATAATAAAAGTTAGAACGAAAATTCCACAATGACCTATTTCAGATGGCGAAATCCTTTGCATAAGGAGGAAATGAAGATCACAATTTATATGAATGATTAAGTTGAGAGGGGCTTCAACAAGTGAACGTGGGAGGGATTTTAGGAGCATAAAAAATATTAATTATGACTTTTCAATGACCCATGCCCCAACCCCATGGGGTTTTAGCCCAATAACTGGGGGTACAAACTTCAAACATGAATATCTCTCAAACCGTGAAGAATTACATGGCATGCCATATATCAAAGGAAACGTCTCGACAAGTAGAAACCATCAAAAGCATTATTGACCCAGAATATATTAATTTGGTAGGTCAAAATTCCCATGCAATATTGGGTTAGCCCCTGGTGCTGCTTGGGTTGACATCAATGACAACCGCTGATCAAAAAGTAGGCCTCATTTCCCGCAACATTGTCCAATACTTCGTCGCTGAATGGGGTTGGAAATGGGTCATGGATGCAAGCGTTGTTCAAGCCTCGATAATTCACACAGACGTGGATTTCTGACTTGTCCTTCTTATTTTGAATGACGATGGGACTCACCCTCTCTGCTTCTTCCACAGGGAATATTAGACCTGCTTTCAGCGTTTTGTCGATCTCCATCTTGACTTTATCCTTGATCCGCGGGTTTAGCCAGTAAGGTCGATGCTTCACTGGCCTGGCGTCCGGTTTCAGCACAATTCTCATTTCGTCGAGGTCCCCTTTGATTCCTTTTAAATTTGCAGCCGAGGAAGGGAATAGGTCTTCGTATTCCTGGAGGAGACTGAAATTTTCCTTGGTCGTCTCCTCGTCCCAGTAGTCCCCAACTGTAGCCAGTTTGGGTTTTTCCTCCATGCCAATGTTCAGTTTCTTTGTCTTTAGCGAAAGTAGATGGACTCCTTCAGTGGTAGGATCTTCTTTAATATTCCGCTCTCCTTCTTTCTCTTCAAAGTATAGGTGCCTCAGGTCCTCCAAACTATCATCGTCTGGCTCGCTATCGATCCATTGGAAAGCCAACTTACGTCTGCCATCAGGATTCAGTACTAATGGCCTCTCGTCGGTGCCCGGATTGGGGAAAAACAATACCCCTTTTATGGCCTGTAATTCTTGGGACACTAGCTCTGTCTTCCCCTCAAATGAAAAGCACTGAAAAAATTTGTTCGCAACCTCCTGCCAAGAATTGGTCCCTCTCTTTCTCTCTTATTCTAAGTACCAAGCATGTGGGATGATATCCAAGGAGTGGACAAACCGATGTACCCACAGCTCCCCCGGGTACCCTACACTTCTCCACTACTCCTGACAGGCTTTCAGGTGGTCTCTCGGATCAGAATTTCCTTGGTAACTTTTCTTGCTTCGAGGTCCTTCGTCTTCCTTGAACCACGCCCTCAAAGCCTCCGCCACACAACCCCACCGCGACAGGGAATTGCGGTGATTTTTCCACCACCTGGCTGATGCAGACTGTAGTGCTACGTCCAAGAGTGGTATCCTGTTTTCCTCTGGTACCTTGTCTTCTACCTTTTCAATGAAGGTATTTACTACTTTCATGTTGGACAAGGTGGGGTACTCCCTTATCTCAGCTCCAATCCAATGGACTCTAGAAATATTGGCACATCTCCTCATGCTGGTCTCATACCCACCTTGCTGCCAGTCCTCCCAAGCTAGTTCTGACCCCATCTCTGAGCTCTGGACACTTCGTCAGCTTACGGAGCTAGTTGATGTCGGGTTAATATAATCCTCCCACTTCCCTGCTGTCATCTGATAGAGGTTGTCCAATATCTGAGCATCCTCCCTGTTATCCACAGTTTCTGTATATCTCGAACCTTGATACGAGTTGAGAGGCTGAGTGACTCGGACCTCTCCGTCTTCAAAAATCATCAGCTCCTTCTTGAGATCGATGATGGCATAGTTTTCAAAAGCCCAGTCGATTCCTAGCAATGCAAGGTATGGATCTTTGTCTCCCATAATATCAATTACCTCAAAATCCGTGTAGGTCTTTACCCCTGTGATGTCGACCTCGACATCTTCGAGTCTGCCGATTTGCACAATGCAGTACTGGTTCGCCATCCTGAGCTGGATTGGCAAGTAAGTCAGTGGTGGCCACCCTAGAGCCTCCCACGTCTTTTGAGGCAGGATATTGACATCAGATCCCAAGTTGAGCATAGTGTCTCTAATCTGAAATCCCGCAACCTGCGTGTTTAACCAGAACTCTTTTCCCGTTCTTCTTTTGTTCTACTTGACGCATTGTACATACTCGGGTGCTGTGTCCGAAGATTCCCTCATTCATGTGTTCCCCTACAATACATCCTCCAGGGTATGCTTGAGTTGTTCCCGCATCGAAGCGTTGTCAACAATTTTGAGGAATAGGTGGAGCCATTCCTCAATCAGAGCCCCCGTAGCGCTCTGTTCTCTGGTATCATTCTTCATGGGCACCTCAATACCTTTGTCTCCCCCTAGTTGGGCAAAAGTTTCTACCGCCTCCTGGAAATATTTCTTCTGCATTTCCAGCCTGATTAGTTGTTTTGAGGATGCGGGCCTGATCACCTGTATCGGCTCCTTTTCACGAGCATCCTCTCCCATTTTCTTTCCTCCTCGCGTCACTATGGCTACATTCTGCATGGGTGGAGTCTTTGTCCCTCGAGGTACTGCGTTTACCAGATTCGTGCCCCTCTGCCTTGCTCATTCCTCCCACTTCTTGATAAGTTCAGGGCAGTCATCTGTCGCGTGGGTGTTCACGCGGCACTGGGAACACCACGGTCTTCTGGGTAGGGGGCATGCACGGGCCACATGACCCTCTTGATCACAGTTGTAGCATTTCAGAGGACCTCGTCCCCCCGTGCGCCCCCCGCGCATACCGCCTCCTTTGCCTTTGGGAACCTCATTCACCCTGTAGGAGGGTCGGTCCAATCGATCTGCCAGTGCATCTAGAGCTCTGCACTGTTCGGTGTTGTGAGTCGTGGAAGCACATAATTCATAGTATATGTTTTTCGGAACATTGGAGTACTTTTACAAACTCAGACACGTCCGAGGTTGATGACCCACCGTTCGGAAAATTTCGCAATACTCTGTTGCGACTTGGGTTGGTTGATGTGGGAACCCTGCATATGGTTGTTGCGACAGATAGACCCCTTACGGGTTTATCGACGCGCCTCCCCCGATAGGTGGAGTCCCCTGTACTACCGCTACTGAGGGCCCCACTCTCGGGCTTCGCAACTGAGGACACTCAGTTGCCACGTGACCTTCTACCATGCAGTGTGTGCACCAGACATTCGGCCTGGCTGGTCTTATAGGCTGCATCTCCTTAAGTTTTTTGGTCAGATTGACAATATGATGTTGCAGTCCCAGTAGGGATGGGTCTTGCAGGGCCAGCCCTCCCCTATATTCCTAAGGGTAGCCCACCATCGCCTCTTTCTTCATAGCCTGTTCCAAAGCATCCTGCAAGCTGTCGATCTTTTGCTGAGTGAGGGGGGTTCGTGTCAAGGGAAGCAGAGCCTTGATGAACCAGTCCCTCTGATGATTTGGGTTGATTGGGTAGCTGAGTTTCCTGATCACATATTTGAACCTGGGCATCAGTTCCCACGCAGTCTCTCCTTGTCTTTTCTTGATCTCCCATAGTTCGGACAGATCTTGCTGGTCTGTTTGGGGTAACTTAAATTCTCGGACAAAATCTCGCTTGACGTCCGCAATTGCTGGATTTGGGTGGGCCTCTGACCACTTTATGAACCAGCGCAATGCCCTTTCTCTTAGCGTGGTTTGGAATTCTATCAGATTTCCTGCATCTAGCGTCTGCCGAACCCTCCATATGGCTTCATAGAGGTACTAGTGTTGTTCCACATTGTCGTTACCCCGCCCAGAAAATTCTGGGTACCGGGTGAATGACCCCGCCATATTCACTTGCAGAGGTGTGACTAGAATGAACCCTTCGGGGCCTGGTTGCGTAATTATACCACTAGTAATTGCTATACTACCAATAATGTTGCTATTAGCACGTGTCGCTGCTGACAATGGACAGCTATGCAATCGATTCAACTCTTTTAACTTAATGGAAATATCACTTAGAGGTTTATAGAGTACCAAGGGAAGGTAGGGATCCTTGCCATTCGAAGTTTGGGAAGTAGGAATTACTGGAGATATGAATGCCGTCCTTTCTTGGAATAACTGCTGCATCGCGACGTACCACTCGCCATTGGATCCTTCTTTGGGCTACACATCTACATCTCCTTCATCAAACATCATCTCCCTCTTCCTCTTGGCTGGGCTCCCATGCACCCGCCGCACTCCCACAATGGTCCCTCCCATCTCCTGGGGACCCACCTGGCCTTCCATATCCACTATCCTCTGAGGCGCCTCCTCTTTATCCTTCCGACTACTCCCTCACCGTTTCAACTCCCACATCACCCTTTCTCGCCACTTGTCGGCGATCTGTGCCCTCTGATGTGCACGTCGCTCCCTCAACCTCGTAGTCTCAGCATCCATTCCCCCACTCCCCCGCTTCACATTTCACATAACATTCGTCCCTCAGACCCTTCCCCTAGCACTGGAGGTTTACGCTTCCATGCCCGATTTCTAGAATTCCATCAGCCCTTCGTCCACCATTAGGGCCTTAATCCACAATGGAATTTCCTTAAGCAGCTTCCCTCTTAGTCTGGATCAGAATATAGCCTCGGCTCTAGAGAAGGACTGGTAGCACTCTGCTGCAAACTCCACAATATACCCGTCCAAGGTAGACTCTACCCAGAAATCTACAGCGCGGGTCAACTCAGTATCCAGCCGATGCAGGGCCACCAGATCTCCGTGCACCCACTTGCGGTTGATCTTCCACGATTTGTACTTAGTCACCTTGGTCTGCAACCTCCGCAACCAATTATAGAGGTCGCTAGGGAATTTTCCCCAGAGGATCTGGTAGGTATCGCTGGCGGAATCCGAGAAAAGGAATAGATCCTTGAGCACCTTCTCTTTTTGATTCGTTAGCTCTGCTTGCTGAGCTATAAATTGGTCCAGGTGGTTATCCCACCATCTCCGTATTTCTCCTTCGAAGATCCTTGATACCATGATCTAGTTCCCCTAATAAAGTTTAGGGTCCCGTCAACGAAACCATTTGTTGGCGAGGAAACATGTCTCGTAGGCAAGACCCAGGTTCGGGGATTGTAGGCCAACAAAAGAGTCCGTTGTAGTCTAGAACCATGCCGGCATTTTCACCCTACTCCGAAGAGCAGAGAGTCTCACACGAGGCGTGCCGCAACCACATGCAGAAGGGGAACAGATTGGTAGTGGCGGATGGATCCACAACTCGAAGCTAACATATGATCATTTCATTTGCATACATAACATCATACATAGAATATCTTCTCAGAACATTATACAGATACTAAGCAAATAAAATTTTGAGGTACCACATACATCATGCATACGTGTAACTCATACAATAAGACAACAAACTTCAAGTATATTAATAACCTTCAGCTAGATCCACAGTTACATCGCTCGACAGGAAGAGATTTCCATTTCTATTACAAACGTCCCACAGGACAGAGAGGGAGATAATACAGCCATGATAGATATATAGAAACATAGGAAATACAAGGATGTCGCGCTCAAGATAGAGCCCTTCTGCGGCGTCTGCTCTAACCTCTTCAATCCCTCTGCATCTGTGCATGTCTTTCTTTTCGGCTGGGTGACGACCAATTTATTCACCCGCCAGCGCAACTACTAGTTTCTCTTGTGTTCTTCTTCAACTACTTTCGGCTTCTTCCTGTTGCCCATGAGTTCCACTATCTGTTCTCTGCAGTATCTTCTCTTTGTTTGCACTTATCTGCGTTAGCCTCATTAGCTATCTCTTGTTCCTCTGCAACCTGGGCAGCTCCGCTACCTACCGTTGTTGCACTTGCCATGTGTCAATCCGTAACCCAAAATCTGTTCCTTATTCAAAATTCAAAACAAGGGTCCCAACACATGGAAAAGTGGTTGTAAATTAAATTTCAATGCGACTATTTGCATGTTTCTTGTGAACCACCGCTTATTCAACTATTTTTACAGGGATAAAAATGAGGTTGCAGATCGCTTATCCAAGAAGGGACTGGAGGGCACTTTTGGCTATATGAAATATGAATACATTAACTCACAAGGACCAATCACAGAAGGTTTGATCAACTTGGTATAACAGGATTGTCTCTTTCCTTCCATTCTACAGGTTTTGTCTCTTACTCTATCAGGTCGACTGCGCGTTTGTCGCCTGCTAGTAGCTTTTTACAAAACAGGATGGTCTATATTACTACTCTCTGTTTTTCCTCTTCATCCACCGGGACAGCTGGGCGTTTGTCCCCTGTTAGTAACATTTATCTCTGCCTGAAATATAATTTGTTTAAATACAAGTATACTACTAATTATAGACTATGGAAGACCCGTGGGCATTCACACAGTATATTTTTTGGATATCTTGATGGAGCATAAGCTCAAACCTTTTAATTTTTGGCCTAGAATGAGGCTTGCCTCAATGTATGTAATGTCAGAAATGCTAGTGTTTTTTTGTTTTGGTAAAAATTGGATGGAGATGTTATTTTGAACACTTTTTGTAATGAACAGCAAGAGGCTTGTCCTCCCAGAATGTATTTAGATAAGATGATGTCCCAAAAATACGTTTATGTCTTTCCATTTTATGCTCTGGTACTTAATATAAACCAGTCGTATTTTTTCACGTTGAAAGTTGTGTTGAGTTGTATTGGACTCGCATCAGAGCCCAGAAGCAAATCCGGGAAGAACGACCCAAACCAATTGCGCCTAAAGGTACAATTCTGATATTAATCTAAACAAAAATTTTATGGCAATACATTTTAGAATTAAGTTCTGAAATAGGTACAATTTAATTTAAACAAAAAATTCCTGGCAATACATTTTAGAATTAAGTCCTCAACAATTAAACATGCCAACCCTCACCGACAATTAGAAAAAAAAAAGGTGGGAATGGAAGAAGAAAAATCATAACAAAATCATCTCTCCTTGATGTCGCTGGTTGCGGTAATATCAAGTGATTGAGGGTGTTTCTCTTAGCACATAAACCATTAACAAAGATGGTGCTATGTAGGAAGGGAAGCAAGCATGGGACCTGTTCTTTACAGACAAATTCTTCAATAGAGATGGTCCTGTATTGGGAGTCGAGAAAAACCATTAAAAAAACAAACATTTGAACTCCATTGTCTTTGGTATATACTAAACGTGGTAGAGTGTAGTATTTGAAAGTGAGACCTAGTAACTGTTGTATCTGTCAAGAGCTATAGTCTACAGCAAGTTGGAGAACTTGTAGTGATGATGACGCAGGTTCAAAACTTGGCAGATTGGTTGTCCATGCTAACACGAACTTCTATGGGCATGGGGCCAGTGCATTTCCTGCAGTTTTGTACCCTCTACGGTGAAAGAAATTGTGATAAAAACATCAAACCAGATGCTAATAAGCTCCTCTTTAATTATTAATTGACTATAGATTTGTTGCCGCAAATAAAGGCATTGCAAATGTATACATGATTGACCACTCTGATAAAATCCTCTTTGAACAATCCTTTCTATAGTTCCTTGCAAATCAGGAACGAAATCCTCCACTATGCAAGGGGAATTTCCTCCTAGCTCCCTCATGACCTGCCAGCATTAATTTCAAAAAAATCACCTCAGTAGAAGATTCCATGCAAAACAATAGCCTGCTATCTCTTCAGAAAACAAGACCATCACCTTGTTTTTTCTAGATTTAGCCTTCATGTTCAACCCTGAATTTCCTTACCCTGTGAAGCTTGAGTCTATGGAAATATGGAAAATGCACCTTCAAGTAAGCTTTTGCAGGATGCCAAGATTTGTCGCAACATGAGGGCTGAGATAGAACTGCTTGGATTCAAAACAAAATGGCATCAACTGCTAATGCTGGAGCCACTTTGTGTGCCACGAGATTCAATGGGAAATTCCAAGGGTTGATCATTGAGACAAACCCTATAAGATACTTCTTAACTAGCCCTTGTAATAGAATTATTCATCTGAAAATTATTGTTATTCCACCAAACATTCTTTTGGAAATAAATGAATTTACTATATTTAAAAGTATATAAAACAAAAAGAATTCGGGCAATATACTACTTAATATATGATTTTCGATAAATATGCCTCAATGTTAGCATGGTTGTATAGAGTTTGTGTTGATTTTTTTTTGGGTTGGAACAAAAGTTCTGAACTGTTTTATTGTTTTTTATTTATATGTGGTAAATCTCAGGAGAGATGGTTCAATCTCAAGAATAACTCTCTCTGTAAGTATTAGACACCACATTTGGCTCAATGTCAAGTGCATGTAAACACAACTGCATGGAGAGCATATACAAAATAGCATAGATAATACAATATCTAATCAGATAGAGAATATTCTTTTCTAAAATTCACCCAAAGATTTTCTTTAATACATCATTCAACAATATTTCATTTCAAATGCATGCATCCATGCTTTCTCTATTACAACTAAAGATTATATTTTAAAAAGAGAATTGATTCATATTTCTACCTTAAAATTTAAAAAGAGCCTCAAAATACTCTAGACTACTACAATGAATTGCAGATCAACTTGGCATAAAAACTCATAGACCAACAAGATTGAAGAAGTTGCACCTCCTTCAGATGCAAAGGAGATTGCGCGTGAATAAGAATTACTGGAAGTAGAAATTGAATGTCTCCTTGAAATTTAATTGCATATGATCACAAATCACTCTCCCTGTAATCAGTGGTTTGAATTCTCTGAATTGGAAGCACAAACTGAAATAATGGTACAGTACATTAAAGAGGAAGATAGCTACAAAATTTGTATGCTAATTTCATGGGAAAAGAGAGGTAGCATGGATCAATGGATCAATACCAATTAGTGAACAGGAAGAAGTAGAAGAGGGTAATTGCAGAAATCAAATCCGGTGGTATCCCCCCTAGAAATACACAGGAAAATCTTCAAAACCGGACACCATTTTGACCACCGTGAACAAATATTTCATACACGGACACCATTTTGACCACCGTGAACAACTCTTGTGCCCTGCTCTTGCGCACTGCACCCCTCTTCTCTAGAATCCACTTGCCATCCTCGATAAATCTCACCAATGCGACGCAAAGGGAATTGAGCCTGGGATTTTCGACTATTAGCAACATGGAGAACCCCAAGCAGGGGTATTGGGGACATGAGTTGAACCCGCGACCATCCATTAGGATAGGTAATCCTCTAGCTGAGCTATCCTTGATTTAGAATCCCCACGCTTTACGTAACATAAAGCCTATGTTAAAGAATTAATCATTCGGTTAGTTTAGAAGTAGTTCTAGATTAGTTAGCAATCAGTTTCCAGATTCAGTTTATGCATAACTGTTTCTGACTTGTATAAATATACATTTCTCTTTTCAATAAACATAGATCTTGTGCCGATGTGCTCTCTGCTGTCTCCTTTTGTTAATTTGACATGGTATCGGAGCTGAGAGTTGATCTTGTCGATCTTCTTTGTGAGTCTGTTTTTCTGTTTGTTGTTTGATCGTTGGAGAAGCAGAGAGTAGTTGGGCGTCGTTTTGTTGGCAGAGTTACCTGAGAGAACGTCGCTGGTCAAGTCGGATTCCAGTCTGAGAGGGAGAAAATTTGTCAGCAGATTGTGGAAGTTCGAAAAATCTGACTGTTGTTGTCGCCAGTGATCACTCTTGTGGGTAGTTTGATTTAAATCGTCGCACTAGGTTGAAGGCTCAGATGCGAGAGGGCATCGGAACGCTAATTCTTTCTGCCGAAATCCCTCCAGTGGCGCAGAACCAGACTGCAATTAACTACGTTAAAGTGAGGAGGCGTTTGACCGGTTGAAGAAAACCGTCGAAGGGTAAAGCTCTTCAAACCGTCGTTGCTGCTGGTCCTTTGTGTTCCATATTTTATTTTCCTGTTGCGCTTGGATAAGCAGTCTTGCCCTCGCCGCCAAAGATTTTTTGTTACATATGAAAGACTTCCGATGAAGGTTTTAAAGAACATTCACCGAAACACGTTGTAGATGGCCGACACTTATAGAGAATGCATGATTGTTTATTGTTGATGGAATAGCAGTCTAGACACTGCATTCAGACTGCCTCGGAACCTGGAGTCGAACCGGCCCAGTTGGAATCCCACGAATCACCAGAACCTAACGAAGAAGTCATCAAACCTCCCAAGGCAATCACACTCGCCAAGGAAGAATCTGTAGCTCAAGCTGCCGCTGTTGAAGGGAGCCCTAAGGTGTCATCGGTTAAGGAAGAAGGTTTTGCTGCTGTTGAAACGGCAGCACAAGAAAAGTCCGAAGAATCATTGGCCAATGGAGATTCACCTGCTGAAATAAAAAACTGTACCAATTGAAGAGAGTGTTGTTCAAGAAGCAGCGCTGCCTGTAGAAGCTCCCGCTGAAGAGAAGGCCGAGGATTAATGAAAGTTTGGAGGCATTTAAAAGGTATGTGTGAAAGTTTAAAGGCATTTCAAAGGAATGTTAAATGCATGAATGAATATGGGCGTTAAAGTAATTCATGCAAAAAAAAAAAAAAAAAAAAGTCTCGATTTCTTTAATCCGTTTTTTTATTGTCATATGAAATTCATATGGAAGAGAAAGCTCTTTTATTAAAGAAAGTTATTTTCAAAGGTTTTTTTTAAAAAAAAAAAGAAAAAGGTGGTTTTTAAAAAAGAAAAAGGTTTACTCAAAAGAGCAGGAATGAAGTTTTTTAAAAGAGGGCTGCAATTTAAAAGATATTTTTAAGTTTTTAAAGGATATGAGATTTAGGAGGAATTAATTGAATTTGAATACGGTTGAGGAATAGAATCATGTTTTCGTGGTTCATTTAAAATCCGAAAAGTGAAAAAGTGGGTGAGAAAGTGAAAGTGTTAAAGCCTGTCAAAGTATTTGATGCATATGTAGGCTTGTTTGTTTGTGGAAATCAAGCAACGAGGTCATGGGAAAAGCCAAGAGGCTTAAGCAAAAACAAAAGATGTTCCAGACCTTTTTAGATCTGGAAATAAATAGGCAAAAAGATGTCTATGCATTAAAATGCATAAAAGAATCAGTCGATGAAAGTATACTTCCCTTGATTTTAGATGCCAAGACAGCCAAGGAGGCTTGGGATACCCTTGAGAGATGTTTTGGTGAAGTTAAAGATGAAGGTGGATCTGTAGCAGCAGATCTAAAACGAGATGCAGAGTTTGTTGAATCCCACTGTGCTCAGTCACAGGTGGATGATGTATGCGAAGAAAGTGTAGAACGAGATGAAGAGTTTGTTGAATCCCACTGTGTTCAGTCACGAGTGGATGATGTATGCGAAGAAAGTTCAGAAGCCGCAGAGAGAGAACATGAAGATGTTTGTGAACCCCACTGTACATAGTTACAAGTGGACGAAGATTTGTTGATACCAGCAACATGGATTGCTGATGAAGATTTGGTGATTCCAGCAACAGAGCTTGCTGATGAAGGTTTGATGAAACAAGCAACACAATTTGCTGATGATGACTTGTTGATTCCAGCAACACAACTTGCTGATGAAAATTTGATGGTTGATGTTAACTTTGATAATGAATTTTTAACTAATGATGACTGGTTGCAGATGATGCAACAAAATTATGATATTGACATGATGTTATTTGGTGAGATAACCCCACTGCAGTTAGTGGAAGACAACCTGTTTGCAGCATTACAGGTTAGTGGAAAAGAGACAAAGGCAGAAGCAAGGAAAGAAGTCTGCAAAGAAAAAGCAGAAACAGAGAAGGATGTAGAAGCAGAGAAGGAAGCGCAACAACAGAAAGCTGTCACTGCAGAGCAGAAGGAAACAGAGATAGAGGCAGAAATAGAGAAAGAAGCACAACAGGAGAAAGCTCTCATTGCAGAGTAGAAAAACCGGAACCAATGTCGTTCTGAAAATATTTTGGATTCTGATATTGATTTCCAATGTGCAGGTACACAAAATGATTATGAAGAAGAGTTAAATTTTATTGAAACATGGCTTGCAACACCATGTCTGGATGAGATCTACACAGAAGATGTAGAAATGAATGTTGAAGGTGACATGCATGATGTACATGTCAATGAAATTTCCATGCATTGGAGTTTTGAAGAAATAAGACATTATTCTAATATTACGTTGGAGCAGATTGATCATGAAAACCATAATACGAAAGACAGTATGTGGCAGCAGACCACATTTCTTGAAGATGTCCAGGACATGCTTAGACAACCTGGAATAGTAAAAGACCTGCACCAACAAAGTCTGAAGTTTGAACAATACAATAAGACGAATATGAGGAAACAATTTAGAGGCTACAGAATTTGGAAGAAAAGAAGAAGAAAACCAAATCTAGTTGAAAGTCAAGAGACTTCTCTCTGACTTTGGAAATATAGAATGAATTTCAATGTCAAAAGTTAGGAATAAAATAATGTAACCCTCAAGATTAAGAGGGGGTGTTAAAGAATTAATCATTCGGTTAGTTTAGAAGTAGTTCTAGATTAGTTAGCAATCAGTTTCTAGATTCAGTTTATGCATAACTGTTTCTGACTTGTATAAATATACATTTCTCTTTTCAATAAACATAGATCTTGTGCCGATGTGCTCTCTGCTGTCTCCTTTTGTTAATTTGACAGCCTAAAGTTATACGGGTGAGTGTTAAGCTAGTCGTCGCCGTCTAATTATTTGTTGGTCCGAATAACCCCTCCTTTATCAATTGTGGGACCCACCGATGTACAATGGAAAATCCACTCTTGCAATCTTGCAATATTTTGATAAGTCACTGGGATATGAAATTGTGGAATAATCGAGGATGTATAGATGTAATGATTTTTTTGCAAATGAAACTTGTGATTTTTGTCACCAGAAACTAGGAACCCATTTTTTTTTGTGAGTGCGTTTCTGATGTTGGTTCATTAGTATGCAATAACATCTCGATCCTGAGTCAAGAATTCAACCTTCAGTTAGTGCCCAGGTGCTGCATATAATCGTTTCAAGTTGCATGAAGCCCTCGTGATGGAGAAAAGGAGCTTATTCGAGATTAGAATGGTGGTATGTTCGAGAAGTTTAGAGTTCCAAAACTAATCCATTGAGGCTTCTCACATGGAGGGATTCTGTTGACATGTCTTCTACTTGGCTTAACGTGGCATCAAATATAACAATGGAGGTCCACATTCTAGTGCTCTCTTCAACATTATGACTTATTAACTCCGAAGGCGTTCTATTGTGAGCGTTTAGCTCACAACACTGTAGAGATTTGTCTCTATTGTGAGCGTTTAGCTCACGACACTGTAGAGATTCGTCGTCTTCGACAGAATCTATGACACGTGTCCACCGCTGCCTTACTTCCTGTTAATAATGCGACCGCGACCACCACGAACAACCCTCTTGGCGGCTTCTCTGCTGCACAGAAAATCTGGTCCGTCACTCCACATCGTGCTTCCTTCGGTGTTTTCTTTTGCAGATCCATCTGCAAAATGCTAGTATTATAATTGCGTTGAAACTTGTAAAGTTTATGATAGCATTGGGGTTTGGGCCCATACGGAATGTATATATATATATATATATATATATATATATATATATATATATATATATGCTGTGTATTGATCTTTTAGGGTTGAATAGAACAAAGAGATGGAAGTAGCATGCACATCATCAACAAATTAAACACCCGGGCTACCGGGCTACGCCTACCATCTTTCATTTCCCCATTCCCAATTGCAGACATGGGGAACGACTTATTTCTTAGCAGCCCTCCTTGTTTTTAGTCTATTTATCGATGGTGAAAACAATTAAAATAGAAAGGATTCTAAAAAAATTTCAGCCTTCGTTAAAATAAATGCAGAAACAAAGGTCTGAAATTGGGTTGTATGGAAACTGTAATAGAGCCGCTCAAACTGATGGATAAGATAAAATTATGACTAATTCCATCATATAAAAATACAAAATTGTGACTAATGCCATCATAATAAAATACAAACCAATTCGGAGGGCTAATTTAAGTTACTAATTTAATTTGGTTAATTATAGGAGTAATACTTTTCTAAAATTATCTTTAAAAACATGAGACCATTTTATGTTACAAGTGCGTGGTTGGAACCGGATAAATAGCATTGTGTATTTATCTCATCTTGTACTTTGTCCTGCTCACACATTATGGTACAAGAATAGTAACTCTGATTATATTTCTTCCTTTCATTTGTCAAATGTTCGATTTTAACGATGTATAATTCCCTTTCAAAGTTGGAAAGATTTTATTGTCTACTCCAAATTAAATAAAAACAATATATATAATTTAACCATAAGCAGAACCATTTAGTGACTTTTAATAAGTACAAATATGTTAATGTTAACATTTCTTTATTACTCGAAATAATTAATTTAAAATCCATTTAATATATAAATTATATTACACAATTTTAAATAAATAAATACTCTAATCAGGGGCATGTTATATTAGTTGATTTTTCTCATATCTTACGCTATTTAAATTAGTAGCACTAAGGTGTGTACTTGGTAAAGTAGGTCCATCTATGGTTAATGGAGACATGGAAACATATTTGCAAACTGTGGTGGTTCTTCAAGTAATAAAAAATAATTAAATAAGTCACAAATCAAGTGTTTTAATGTAGATAAGAATTGTAATTTATATGAATCTTTTAGGGATTGTGTCAGCTTCCAACGCAAATACATAAACCATTTTTTGTTGTTGTTGGGAAGGGAAATATACAAACAATGGCAAACAAGAGTATGTTAGGCTTGCCGTTACCTAGGCCTGAAGCAATTTTTTTTTAGCGGATGCCTTTAATATGCCACATCCTTTAACTGGTGGGGGGATTTCAATATCAATAAAAATATCGATTTCAAGAGAATTTCAATTTCAATAGAAATATCTTACTGCACTATTTCATACTTTCAACCCTTTTGTTGTCAAATATTTTCAGAAAATAACAATAGAGTGGCTACTTGTATTACACCTACTCCAACCTCTGCAACTGGGGAGTTGTCAACATTGTCATTACTAGAGAGGCATATAGTTATTGGGTTTGATGAAGGGATGCTACTTCATTCACAGGCTCAGATGAAATCTCATCCTCGCCAAGAAAGGCTAGATTTCCTTTGAGCAAATTCTGCTAGCCTTAGATCTGTTGGAATATTTCCAAGAAAAGTATTTCCTATACCTGAACGAGACGTTACATTGGAACAACTCCAAAAAGTTCATTCCCCAGAGCATGTGTGTGCAGTAGAAAAAAATAAGTTGCGGGTTGTCAATTTATTTCACAATAGACACATATGAAAATGAGCATTAAGCTCTTGCAGCTAGTTTATGGGCCAATTTTTCAACAGTGGTTGTGAGAGAACAAGCTCAGAATGGGTTGCACTCGTATGCAATAGTCTTGATGTGTATTGTTTTGATATTTCCAGCGAAACTTTCACCTAAATTTTCATTCTAAGTTAAAAGGGGTGATTGAGTATGCGAATTTATTATTTTCAATGAAGACTATACATCTAATGACTGTTACATTGGATGGCATTGAAAATATTGAGATGCTTCTCAAACCTCTTCATAACTTTCATGATGCATATCCATTTGTGAATCTATGGAAGCCTTTTACACATTGCACAAGGTATGCATATTTTATATTTTTACTAGACTAATTTTTATTTTTCCTATACAAGGAATAAATGGGTGAATGGAATTGTTAGAAATTCATCTTATAAACATGATATTTTTAATTTATTGTTTAGTTTGTTAGTTTAGTTTAGTTTTATTTTTTAATATTTAAAGTTTGTTATTCCCAAAATTAATGGGCATTCAAAGCAAAACTAATTTTAATTCTATTTGGATTATGGGGTGAATTTCTTATAATCACATAATCCTAACAAGGTGTTGGTATGTGTAGGTGGGTTTTAGGGTCTAGATTTTGAATCTAAGCTCTGATAACATATGTGAGGAACTGACCTAGATATTCTAACTAAACCAAATTGATCATATAATTACAATAAGCAGAAAATATAGCATGATTATAACTCTACATTTACTTGATAAAAACATACAAGTAAAATGTAGTTATCAATTTATTAAACATGTAAGAAATTTCATTTGCAACACTTTACATAAATACAACAAAAAATGGAATAGTACTTGTTCCAGTGGTTTGGTTGGGATGATCCTTTTGGCTATCCGGCTGAATTTACCTCTTGTCCAACTAGGAATTATTCCTAGCTCAGGTAACCTTTGCAGGTTCCCTAGTCCTCTAAGCCCAAGTCCAACCAGTTGTAGTGTGTCCAAGTTAAAACCAACACTCTCCAATAGATCCAAGTTTCAGTTCTCTCGTTTTTCTTTCCATTATATCCCTTCTCTTTCTCCACATTCCTCCCCAAAATAAAATCCTCCAATGTCAAAACAAAGACCAAGGATCCCCCCCTCTCCTCTCGTCATCCTTCCCTTTTATGTCTCTTCCTCCCATCCACATAAACCACCTATCATTAATGTCATTTCTACCCCCTTATCCTTTTATTTTAATATCCTTGAATTTCCTTACCATATTTTATCCAAATTAGATTTGAGAAGACACCTTGGGAATAGAATATGGATATTTAATGTAGAAATAAATTGGAGAATATCATATCTTATCCAAAAGTATATTTGAGAAGACACCTTGGGAATATAATATGGATATTTATTTTAGAAATAAATTGGAGAATACCATATCTTATCCAAAAGTATATTTGAGAAGACACCTTGGGAATAGAAATATGGATATTTAATTTAGAAATAAATTTTTGAGAAGACCATATCTTATTCAAAAATAGATTTGAGAAGACACCTCGGGAATAGAATAATAAAAAATAATAAAAGATATATTAGTAAAATAAAATTACAAATTCACAAGTGTAGGTTTTTACCAATAGTACTTAATAATTGCAAGTCAATATCTGCAGGTTAATTAAACACTAATCAAAAGTAGGTTGATAGGATCAAGGCATTACACCAATGCAAACACAAGGCACAAGCTCATTTTGTGTTTTTATTGGTCATTCATTCACACTTTCCATGTATGTATGGCGCATTACGTCGGTGCTTTACTTAACACATATTTCCATTCCATCAGGAATCATCTTATGGGATGAGTTGGAAAGACCCCATGTATATGAGAATGTGTGTCAATTGGCCCTATCACAAATTACAGACACGTCATCCCTGTTGCTCTATCTTGGAGCATTCACTTTGCAGCCCTTTCGTAAACTTCGAGATTAAGCCAGCGAGATAACTTATCACTTGTGGGTCCCATTTTTATATTTATAATTTCTCTGTCTTGAATTGCATCATCTCGCTTTATTCTTTTTCCAAATAAAGTTGTCACATATGGGCTTACTCAACATGTTTTTTTTCCATGGAAAAAATCAAACTTTTTATAAATAGTAAAAAGTTGCATCGTAGATGCTGCATCATTCCATTTGTTTTCAACGCCCATAAAGGGAAATTGGTCACACTGACCAAAAGCAGGCCAAGTCAAAACATGATGCAACAAATTAATATGTGCCAAAAAAAATAGCTAAGGAGGAAAAATGGAAGCCATACAACACAAATATCAAGTGCAATCTAGACCATCAAAGTGGAGGGAAAGCCCCACAGAAACGTGATCACGCTTTTCTCCCTTTTTTCTTCTCAAATTTACGCCATTCACTTCGTGATGGCATGGAGGAGACAAGGACAATATGATTTTCTATTGTATGTGTTCCAATATCCTTGCCTGAATTTGAGTTATCTAATGCATGTTGTCGTTTAATCCCACAGTTTTCAGTGCCCTCTGGATTCGTAACAAGTTGTTTTGGGTAAGTTTGTAGATCAAAAGGATCTTGTGAATCATTTCCTTGTACCTCTGGTTCATTTGTTGCCTGATTGTTTTCCTTGTGGATGGTCTCGTCCTCTTCTTCTTTAGCATCCTCCTCGGCCCCACGTGGGGGGTATTTCCATCCTTTGGGTTGTTTCCCAACGTTCTTATTTTTCCTGTTTTCTTTTTTGGCGTCAGGGCATGCGTTTTGTAAGTGTCTACTCTGCCTACAAATTGTGCATTTGAATGGAGTGTTTTCGTAATCCAGGTGATGCATCCAATTTTTCTGTTTGTGAATCATTAGTATGCTTTCCGATAATCCTTTGCTAAGATCTACTTCCACACAAATGCGTACAAAATTGTAGATTCTCTCCTCTAATCATTGAATATATGTTTTGATGTATTGCCCGATGATGTTTCCAATACCTTCTAGGACGTGGTCATTCCAGAAGTGAAGGGGGAGATTGTGCAACCTCACCCATACTAGTATTCTAGTAACCACCATAGTGTTTGCATCAAATTTCGGGAACCATGGAGTGATGAAAAGGCTCGTGGAGCCCCAGAACAACGGTCCTTCCTGGATAACAATATCTTTGGCTTCCGAGGATTGAAATTTAACAATGAAAAACCCTTTGGAGTAGAGATGAATTTCACATTTTTTGGTCCAGTTTGTGAAAATCCAAGGGAAGAGCTCCATTGGTTTATGTTAAAAATTGTTAAAACGACATATTATTGCTTGTGATTCATATGTAGTGCAGTGTTATTCTATTTCAGGATTGTCTATATTCAAAGCTGGTGTTTGGCTCAATTGTTCTACTATGTAGGGCCTTGGGGCGTTTCCAACTTGTTTTGGTGGTACTCTAGTAGAATTTTTCCCTTAAAGAATGTTCTTGTAAGAGGGGCCACCATTAGTATGTTCTTTTTTTGATGAGTTGTTACCCTTTTCACCCCCTACTGCTATTGTTTTACCCTATTCCACAACACTCCCCCCCCCCCCCCCTCACACGTAGATTGAGAGTAATGGTCGACCCTGAAACAATGGAATGGTCCTTCATTGTCCATATTTCTTGTAGCGATCTTCCACCACAGAACAAGGATTGCAAATAAACAGGTTATCCCATATATGTCATAATGTTCTGTTTCAGGTGAAAAACTCTGTATGTGTTGAGTACCCATAATAAAATATTTTTCCCTGCAGGGGGGCTAATAAAAATTTGAAAACAGGAGGGGGATACCTGTTTCAGAGAGTATGGTTCCAACATGTTGTCTCCATTCTGATTAGCTTCTAGAGTCCCGAAAGAGAGTGATTTCACTTTGGTTTGGTGGTTGGGCTGGAGCCAAGGAAAAAATGAAACAAAGCCTCCATGGTGAGGGCTGAAAACCTTGGCCCTCGAAAGCAACAAGTTATAGAAATAATAAATAGAGTAGACACAAAAATATGCCCCCAACCAAAGCCTAAACAATGGAGGCAACCAACTGTGCCTCACCCCAGACCTAGGACAAGGCAGACCATTTGAGAGAGTGGCCTTTGTTGGTGTTTCCGAGGAAAAGTCAAGGAGCAAGCGATGACCCATTAGCAAGGGAGTGCACCTTCGGTAGCGAGCAACCTTGAACTAGATGCACAAGTTGGAGCACCAGTTGAAAGCTTGCACCGATGAAAGAGGAATTGGTGGGTTCCTGTGAGAGAAAAGGTCGAACTATTTGTGCCCAATCACCATCTTCCACTTTATTTGATACAGGAGGAGCCTAGAGCAGGTATCAAGCAGACACATCTCCATAAACCATAATATGCTTGCATATCTAGTGGTCAGTCCGTCGGAGAACACATAGTCGGTACCCTCGATTCGCTAGTAACTTACAGAGCCCCACTATCAGATACAGTGGACTGCAATCACGACAGATTATATTTTCCACTTCCCACTTTCTGTTTCTGAATAGGTCCGAGATTTTTAAGTCTTTGACCCTCTGTATGTGGTTCTACATTTGTCTCAGACCAACAAGAAAAACCTATCCCACAGTCGCCTGGCATCTCTCAACCGAAAACTCCAGAAAACTGTATTATGACACCCTTATGACCTTCACAAACCCTAGCGATCCCATTCTCCCAAATATACTTTTTCTTAACTGGTTTACTCAGCATGTTATGAGCTCATTACTGTTTATTATTATTGGATTTAATGGATATACACTTTACACGTCAACCTGATATCATTTTAGACCAGAAGTTACATTACTTACAACATTAATAAGTGTCGAGATAGCTCATCATTCATGTGGCTAATATTTGAACTCACTTTTCACCACCTCCATTCCACATCATCCTGAATCACCTTTCCCGAGGGCTACCTTCACTCACTCATTTAAAAGAGTCGAGATTGACTTAGACGATACTATATCGATTTCAATATTAGGCTTGCTTTTCATATTATTTATGCACTTTTAAAAAATAAGCATGCATATCCCTTTATCATTCAACATGTGGCCCGACACATAGACCCCAAACATTTCCTTTATGCATTGTATTTGTTTCCATCGGGCTCCCTTTAGCAGGATGGCGTGTCTTGGCCCCATAAGAATCTACATAAATAGAATGTTGATTGGTCGCAATTTCCACATCACAATACAAGTCATCCCACTCCCACACATCCCAGAGATTACTTACACTCTTTCATTCAAATAAGTCGGGAATGAACTAACAACTCATATTTTACGGTCCACGTGCACCTCTTCTTCTTCGCCTTCTCATTGGATAGTTATCCGTTTCACTTTCCATGTCCGCCCACTCTATTCTCCCAACTTTTCCTTTAATGGGTATCTTTTATTATTTAATGTTTGAGCTAGCGGGTTGATGCAAGCACCCATGACACCTACTAACACCGCTCGTTATAACTGAACTTCAACACTTTTCATGCTCAAACAATGGTTATATTGACACAGAAAAATAATAAGAACACACATGTAAATTGGATTGGTGATTAATTATCACACAAAGGTTCAAGTCCTTTGCATGATAATTAAATCGCTACATAAGTTGGGATTTTAGATTGATACCATGGGATTGTTGAACACCTTGGAGCTGATATGAAATATGAAGAAGAAAAGGGAATAATGTAGTTGCAACACAAAGCAAAGCACATTTTTGATAGATCTTCATCCTTATTTCTGATGGTTTTTGTGCTTAATTCCTTGAACATGAACTATTATTTTTATGGTTTAATATTCGCTCTAGTTTAAGTTCAATAAATTGATGATCTTATAAGGAACATGAGAACAACATTAAAATGCAACTTCTTTTTACTTTTAATACCAATCAAAAGAAGAATTTACCTCTTTTTGGAAGAAAATCAATATCTTTCAGGCAAATCTTAGAGAAATTATTCAAGGTAAGTCTCATATGCTCATTTTCATCTGTTACTATTTTCTTTATGTGTTTTGGTTTTAGACTTGTTTTCAATATTTTCTGATCTAAATCTATATTTTTTCAGGCCTTCAATAATTTCCTTAGAATATTTAGCACTCTTGCTTTCTCAGATTTGGAATTCATTCTTCTTGTTTCACTTACTTTTAGGCTTTAGGAAAAGTAGTTATGATGCAATTGAAAATAAGCTCAATCAAGGAACCTCTCAAGTTCTTTTTTATTTTTCATAATCCTTATTTTTATTAGAAAAACATTAATATGTTTTCCATGCGGGCTTAGTTTTGAAACAATAAAATTTGCAAGGGGAGGGACCCCTTATTTGACTTTATTTTTCCCTCATAACTACTATTTAGTCTTTTCTTGAATTAAAAGTCTAATTACCTATAACTCTACAACATATAATTAATCAAAATCTCAACTTAAGAAAAAATACATTCTTGTCTCATACATGTTCTTTCATTGAGATATATTTTCCAAATCGTCTTGTTGATGTTTTCTTTCAATTTCAACCTTTCATTCAATTTTTTGTAGAAATTATGACGTAGATTTGCAACTGCTCATGAAATTTTAATCAAAATCACAAGACACATACCTACTCTACTGCTCTGCGGAATTCAATTCACAATTTAGAACATCAATCGCAAACATGCAATGCAAAATAACACGAATGCACACAATATTTTTCCAGGGGAAACACATATTCTAAAAAACCATTATGTCTCCTTGCATTAATCTGATGAATAGAGATGTATTACAATTTCTAGCTCAATTTGAGCTCAACTTGCATGTGAATAACCTATCTCTCTGCTCACTAATAATATCTGACCTAGACTTAGTCAAATTTTTCCTCTACCTGAGCCCCTATTTCCTTGCGCAATTCTTGAGAAATTAGGCCCCTAGTATATAGGAAATTACTCCAAAATGATTTCACAATTCCCAAGGTTTATGATCTGAATGCATGCAACACCTATACACTCAAGACTAGTCTACAATTGATGTTACAATACCCTGGAATATCCGCCACAACTTGGGAACTCGAATTATCTGCATACACTATCTATTTTGGGTTGATTAAACAGTCAACTGGATGATCACTAAGTTACACTGAAGTCCCACTACACAACTGACCTTCCATTAGTTCCTCCAAATTTTAGGACTAGTTTAAATGAAAACAACTTGAAATAACTTACCTTGATTGCTACAAATTAGAAATCACACATGATTAACTAAAATTTAACTCCTCTAACTCGAATTTACTGAGATAACTGGGGGAGAAGAGCCATGTCACCTCAGTTAATGGCATCCAAGTTGTCTGCTGATGCAAAAATTTGAATTTTCCCAATTTGACCAAGGTAAAATCAAAATTGAGACTTTCTTATTGCATTTTTCAACACTCCCTCTCAATAAGAAGGGGATTATCAACCACCCCTATCCTGCACCTATGGAACTCGAACTTCCCTCTTGACAAATCCTTTGTCAAAATGTCAGCATCTTGTTCCTCTTCCAGAATGTATTATAGCAACATTATTCGCCTCTACACACCGTCCCATAAATCTTGATAAAAAATATCTATATGCTTGGATCGATTGTGAAATAACAGATTCTTAGAGGTATTGATGCAAATCTGATTATCACAGTATATCACAGTTGGATCCATCATCTGACCAAACAATCCCACAAGTATATTTCTCATCTAGGTCACCTCACATTTTGCTTGACTTGTAGCCATATACTATACTTATGCCGAGCTGAGCGCCACAGATATTTCCTTCATGTTGTACTAGGAAAAAACTATGGACCCAACAGTGAAAATTCCACCTGATGTACTCCTTCACTCCCTCTGTCCATTTGTACCATAGTCCAAGCTGGGTAGTTCCTCTGAGGTACCATAAAAAATGCTTAGATATATTCCAATATAATTTGGTTGGACTAACCATAGCTTGGACCAGTTGGTTTACTGCATAGCACATATCTAGTTTTGTGTTCACAATATATATCAGTGAAATCACTTACTGTTGATAAATGGTAACATCCACTTATTCACCTAAAGTGTCATCCTCCTTCCTCTAGTTGGTCACTAGAGGTGTCTCCATGGGTTTGCAACTCTCCATTTGTAATCTTTGTAGTATATCATTTGCATAATTTCCTCGAGACACAAATAGTTCCCCATCGCCTTGCCATACCTCCAACACGAGGAAGTACTGCATGAGACCCATGTCCTTCATTTCAAAATCCCTTTGCAAGGTCCTCCTTGGAAAATTTGAATGGCTACTCATCACCAGTTAAAATCAAATAATCAACATATAAGACAATAATAATCAATTTACCTTCTACTGAGATGTTATATAGGTTTTCATTTACTTCACTTTTCATGAATCCCAAATCAGTGATATAGCTATTGATATTAGTGTACCAAGCAAAGGGTGCTTGATTGAGACTGTACAATGATTGCTTGAGTTTTCACACATCAGACTCATGATCAAATGTCTCAAAACCTTCTGGTTACTTGATGTACACCTCCTCCTCAATAACCCCATTGATAAATTTTTATTTTTGCATCCATCTGGTGGATCTTTCACCCCATCTGCACAACCAGAACAAGGATTGATCGAATGCATGAGTACCTTGCTATAGGAGCAAAGGTATCCTCATAGTGAATTCCCTCAACTTAAGATTATCCATTGGCCACAAATTTGGCCTTATAATTTTCTATGCTTCCATTTGTTGCATGCATAGCCTTGAAGATCCATCTCGAACCCACAAATGATTTATCTGTTGGTCTTGGGACCACTTACCAACCATTTTTATTTACAATGGATTCATACTCTTTCACCATTACATCAACCATACAACTTTCTCTACTACTTATTCGAAAGAGGATGGATCAACCTATATAAGCTCAGTAATTAGAGCCATGTAGCCAGTGTACTGATTAGGTGACCTTATCTGCCTGTGCAAAATTCAAGGAGCTGCCACATTCTCCCTCACATTTTTCACAAGTTTATTAGCTTCCCTAGTCCTTTTTCTGCCTTCTCTAGATGGTTCTTCTTGAGTGGATGTCTCCACTCTCTCCTCATTAATTTGTGGCTATTCCAAAGCTTCCTGAGGCTCATCCTTTGGAGCTAAAATCTCCTCTTCCATTGGGATCTTTGTCTGTATGAGATATTAATGTAAATGTGCTTGAGGTTATGTAAATTTCAACTATTAAAATTGAGTTTTGTGAGCCTTTATATTAAACTATTATACACATCAAGCATGAATTTAAAATTTGAAATAGCATAAACAAAAAAAAACACACCATAAAAATAACCACAATAGAACAAGTGATGAAGTAGTTCACCCCTCCTTTGCTATGTCTCCTTGATCTAGCTTCTAATGGCTTGGCCCTATATCATTATGCTAAAAAATAGTGATTAGAATGATTTAAAATACTCAAATTGCTTCAAAAACTACTCCAATAGCTTCAAACTTATCAAAAATGCCTGTCTAGCCTATTTTTGCTCCCAAATTGGTCAAAAAATGAAGAATTTATGCATTCCCCTAGCTTTGCTGCTATTCACACTACAATTTTCCCAAAACCCGACTCCTGTCCTAAAATTTTTCCCCAAAAAGCGCTAACCGAGCTTCGATTTTTCCAAAAAACAACAAAAATTCCGTGCGCATTAATTTTTCCTCTAAGGCATTAATACAAAAAATTTGGGTCATATGGGAGCCTCATGCCTAGGAGATAAGGCCAACAGCCTACCCCCGTCGGTCAGGCCACCACTCCACTCCACCCACGGTCACTAAGAGTAATGGTGGGGGTGGCTGTCACATGGCGGGTTCCACCGCGGTTTTTGGTAACGACTATGGTGGGGTGGCTAGGGCCTAGCCCCCGCCCCCCTTGCCCACGATCCCATAGCACGGGGGTGGCCAGGAGCTAGGACTTAGCCCGACCCCCCACAAAAATACTAATTATATATAAAAATTTCGCCACCCTTTAACAAGTGATACCCACGGTGCAACGGTGAGGGTTGTGACTTGTTCAGTGGAAGTTGCGAGTTCATTTATGTTGGAGGTAATACAAACCTTCCCCAAAATTTTTGGTGGCCCTAGGGCTTCCATGTGGCAACCTCCAGTTGGGCCACATGGCAGCCTGTGGTTGGCCACAAACCACCCAATAGAAATACGCCAAACAACACCATTAAGGGCCTGCCACATGTCAGGCTATGCTAGGCCAAAAAAAATTGAATTTTGACCAATCACAAGTGGCCATGTGGCAACCTGTCACTAGCACAAAATTTTCCTAGTCAGCTGTCATTTTTTTGAAATTTTTCCTTTTTGGGAAAACAATCAGAACTCATTTTCGGGAGCATACAGTTCAGTTTTTCGCGAAACGAGTTGTGCTAGATTTAGAATGACAAGATCTACTCGTTCATTCAACTTCCACACCATTTCGAAAACTTCCATTTTTTAGCATATTTTTTAGCACCTGATTACTCCTCCACAATGGAAGCTTTTGGACCCCAAAATATATTTTATTATTGAAAATTTGGATGAGGGTACAACCCCTTCACCCTTCCAGTCTCAATCCACTGGAATTTTCCTAAATTCAACAATTTGAGCTTTTCATGAAAATTGATCTTTTCCCTTGATTCTAGAGACCCTGTCTTGGTATTGTACATACCATCTTGCTGCAATTTCCCAGAATTTTTAGAACAAAAAAAATTCCCTTGAAGAAACAAACATTTTCCCTCTTCGGTTTTCAATCAAAGGAAACTTAAACAACTTGAAATTCTTCTCACCTCGATCATTGTCGACATGACGATGTTTAACATGTCTCACCTTGTGCTTGGCTCGACTCTTGACCAAATGTGATCGCCATCGCCATGCAACATCCCATTTCAAAGAAAATACTTCGTGAAACCCACAAGAAGAAATTTTGAACCCAATTCCCTCTTTGTCATATTTCTTTGGCACTTCCTATTTGACCTTTGCACTCTCTTGCACTGGCATATTGTTCACATCACTACTCAATAATGATGCATGTTGCTGCAATTTTACTGCATCTTGTTTACCTCTGTTAGGAGGAAACATGTTAGACTCCTGAAACAACTTATTACAACCATTATCAGTCTCAATGAAATCAGAAGTTTCATTTGAAGCATCTCCTTGAAAGGCCTCATTCACAACATCTTCATGATTGAACATTAACAAAGCAAAATTTTGACTAGCATTCACAATTCTCTTCATTTGTCCAGCATGCATAAGAGATGAATTCATCTTCTTACTATGCACTCTAACAATGTACTCAATCCCTTTCTTGAACAAGTGATACTTATTCTCATGGCGATGAAATATTTATTTCCTATCATAAATATATGGGCTTCCCAAAAACAATACCAGAAATATCAAGCTGAACAACATTGAGTTCAACTTCATCAATAAAGTTTGCAGTTATTGCAAATCTGAGTATGCAATTCCTCATCACTTGTAAATTTGAATTCTTACATATACAACCTAAAGGATAAGTTATTGGATGAGTAATGGTCTCTAAATTTAAATTCTTGACTAAGTCTTCAGAAATAAGGTTTTCTTGTGAACCACTATGAAATAGGGTGTCAATCTTGGTATACTTTGAAATAACTCTAACATGGAAAAGTTCAATTCTTGTTTCATAATCTTGAGTACTATTGAGAAAACTTGAAGAAATAGTACTTGCAATGTCCTTACCCTTCAAACCCATTGCGGTGATCTTTGTTTCATCTCCGGAATCAAAACCTAAGTCATGTGATATTGTTGCAGTTGTCTTATCCTTCTCTTTTTTTTTAAAGTTTGTTGGGTCTCATCTCTGGATGAAGTTTCCAACAATGATATTCATCATGCCCATTTTTGGAACAATTTTTGCATGTGAGTTTTTCTTTCACCATCTAGATGGAAGCACTCTTCTTACCTTTATCCTTGACCTTACCCTTTCCTTCCTCTTCAGACTCAAAGATATCCTCACTTGTCTCCTCTGAAACATGTTTCCCTCTTGCCTCTAGATGTGTGGCCTGCACACATACTTAATCTAAATTTGAAGGATTATGCATGAGAATAGTATGTCTTAGGTAACTATGAAAACCTCCAATGTATTTTAACAAAGTTTCTTGAGATGTCAAATCTACACCCAAAATTAGTGCTCTTCTCCTAAACTCTTGAGTATAGATTTGCACACTTTGTCATTTACCTTGCCTAAAGTTTTTCCAGTCCATGATAGCCTTTTTCATGTATGCTAATGAATAAAATTGTCTTGTTAAGGCAACAAAAAAATCATTCCAAGAGGTCAAGACCTTACCATGTTTCTTCACATCCTCTTGAGTTATGGCTTCCCACCAAATAAGAGTTGCACTTTCCAATCTCAATGAAGCAAGCTGAATATTTGTGTCGTCATCCTTGATTATTTGTATCCTGCAATACACTTCAAGCTGATGTACCCAATTTTCTAATCTTCCAGCATATACCTCTCCATCATACATATGCAAATCAAACTTAATGTAAAGCTTTAAAAATGAAGTTTTACCATGACATTTTGGAGAATGTGGAGGTTTTTTGTGAAGGGCTTGTTTTGGAAGAAGATGACGGTGAAGATGGTGGTGAGGATGGAGGTGAAGAGAATGGTGGTATAAAAGGTGGTTTTTCACCATTCCGATTAGCTTTTGGAGGCTTGCCTCCATCTCCTTCTTCTCCTTTTTAAGACTTATCTCCCTTTGGAATATTGGAGCTCTCACTTTGCATCATTGTGCTTCTATCCTCATAGAGATATTTCACCATTCTTGTCATATCAAAGAATGATTTCCTAAATGATTTTTCATCCTCTGACATATTTTCAGGCTCTTCTTCATGTGACATACTTGTTGAAGCTTAAACTACAATTTTAGGTAGATTTTGTGGTGGATATTGTGGAAAACTTGCTCTCCTTGTCCTTGACCTAACTTGAGGACTTGCAACCACAAGCTTTCCTTCTCCTCTCTTGAGCTTCAACCTTGTAAGCATCACATACACTTGCAAACAATTAAATCCTCACAACAATGATAAAACCTAAGATTTGATACCAAACTTGGTATGTATGAGATCTTAATGTAAATGAGCTTGAGATTGTATAAATTACAAGTGTTAAAATTGAATTTTATGAGCCTTTATGTTAAATTATTATACACATAAAGCATGAATTTAAACTATGAAATAGTAGAAATAGAAGACAAATACAACACAAAGATAACAACAACACAACAAGTGATGAAGGAGTTCACCCCTCCTAGGCTACGTCTCCTTGGTCCAGCTGCCAATGGCTTGGCCCTATATCATTATGCTAAAAAATAGTGATTACAATGATTTACAGTGTTCAAATTGCTTCAAAACCTGCTCCAACAACTTCAGAGCTATCAAAAATTCTTTTCTAGCCTCTTTCTTCTCCAAAATTGGTAAAAAAATGAAGAAGTTATGCATTCCTCTAGCTTTGCTTCTAGTCGCACAACAAATTCCCCAAAATCTGGCACCTATCCTACAATTTTCCCCTAAAAGTGCTAATCAAGTGCCAATTTTTCCAAAAACCAGCGCAAATTTTAGGCGTGTTAATTTGGCGCAAAATGTGGGTCATGTCGGAGCCACATGCCTAGGGGCTAAGGCCAACGGCTCACCCCCACAAGTCGGGTCCCCACTCCACTCTACCCACGGCCACTAACAATTATGGTCAGGGTGGCTAGCACATGGCGGGTTCCGCCACAGTTTTGGGTAATGGTTATGGTGGGGTGGTTAGGGCCTAGCCCTCGGCCCCCCTACCCGCGGTCCTGTGGTGCGGGGGTGGTCAAGGGCTAGGCCTTAGCCTGACCACCAACCACAATATTCATTATATATAAAATTCTGCCACCCTTTAACAAGTGGTACATGTGGTGCAACAGTGAGGGTTGTGACTTGTTCAGTGGAGTTTGTGAGTTCGATTCTGCCGAAGGTAATATGGACCTTAACCAAAATTTTTGGTGGCCCTTGGGCTACCATAGGGCGACCCCTAGTTGGGCCATGTGGTAGCCTGTGGTTGGGCACCAACCACCCAATATAAATACACCAAAAACACCATTCAGGGCTTGCCATGTGTTAGGATATGGTAGGTCCAAAAAAAATTGACTTTCGACCAATCACAAGAGGCCACGTTGCAGCCTGCCACTGGCCCAAAATTTTCCTAGTCGGCTGTCATTTTTTTGAAAAGTTTGTCTGTTTGGGAAAATTAATAGAACTAGTTTTTGGGAACATATAATGTCATTTTTTTGTGAAACGAGTTACGCCAGATTCAAAATGACGAGATCTACACGGTTATTCAGGTTCCACACCATTATGAAAACTTTCATTTTTGAGCATATTTTTGAGCAGTTGATCATTCCTCCCCACTGGAAGCTTTTGGACCCCAAAAGGTCTTTTATTATTGAAAATTTGGATGAGGGTACAACCCCGTCACCCTCCCAGTCTGAATCCAATGGAATTTTCTCGAATTCAACAATTTGAGCTTTTCATGAAAACTGATATTTTCCCTTGATTCTGGAGACCATGTCTTGCTGTTGTAGATACCATATTGTTGAAATTTCCCAGAATTCACAAAACAACAAAACATCGTTGAATAAACAAACATGTTCCCTCCTCGGTCTTCAATCAAAGGAAACTTAAAGAACTTGAAATTATTCTCACCTCGAACACTGTCGACATGATGATGTTTAGCATGTCCCACCTCGTGCTTGGCTCGACTCTTGACTAAATGTGATTGCCATTGCCAGGAAGCATCCAATTTCAAATATAATACTTCATGAAACCCACAAGAAGAAATTTTTAACCCAATTACCTCTTTGTCATATTGCTTTGGTACTTTCTCTTTTACCTTTGCACTCTCTTGCACTAGCATCTTGTTCACATCACTACTCAACAATAATGCATACTGCTGCAATTTTATTGCATCTTGTTTACCTCTTTTAGGAGGTAACATGTTAGAATCTTGGAAAAACTTATTACAACCATTGGAAAACTCAATGAAATAATAATTTTCATTTGATGCATCTGCTTGAAAGGCCTCATTCCCAACATATTCATGCTTGAACATTAAGAAAGAAATTTTTTGACTAGCATTCACAATTCTTTTCATTTGTCCAACATGCATAAGATATGAATTCATCTTCTTACTATGCACTCTAACAATGTACTCAATCACATTCTTGAAAAATTGATACTTATTCTCATGGCGATGAAATATTTCTTTCTTATCATCGAGTTCAACTTCATCAAGAAAGTTTGCAGTGATTGCAAATCTAAGTATGCACTTCCTCATCAACTGCAAATTTTCATTCTTACATATCCAACCTAAAGGATAAGGTATTGTACGAGGAATGATTTCTAGATTCAACTTCTTGCCTAAGTCTTCGGAAATATTTTTTACTTGTGAACCACTATCAAATAGGGTCTCAATCTTGGTATGCTTTGAAATAACTCTAACATGGAAAATTTAAATTCTTGTTTCATCATCTTGAGTACTATTGAGACAACCGTAAGAACTAGTACTTGCAATGTCCTTACATTTCAAACCCATTTCGGTGATATTTATTTCATCTCTGGAATTAGAACCTAAATCACATGTTATTGTTGCAGTTGTCTTCTCCTTCTCCTTGTTTTTAATCTTGTTGGGTTTCATCTCTGGATGAAGTTTCCAACAATGATCTTCATCATGCCCATCTTTGGAACAATGTTTGCATGTGAGTTTTTCTTTCTCCATCTTGATGGAAGCATTCTTCTTATATTCACCCTTGAACTTACCCTTTGCTTTCTCTTCAGACTTAAAGATATCCTCACTTGTCTCATCTGAAACATGTTTCCCTCTTGCCTCTAGATGTGTAGCCTATGCACATACTTCATCTAAATTTGAAGGATTAAACATGAGAATAGTATGTCTTAGGTAACTATGAAAACCTCCAATGTATTTTAACAAAGTTTCTTGAGATGTCAAATCTACACCCAAAATTAGTGCTCTTCTCCTAAACTCTTGAGTATAGCTTTGCACACTTTTTCCTTTATGTTGCCTAAATTTTTTCCAATCCATTATATCCTTTTGCATGTATGCTAATGGATAAAATTGTCTCCTTAAGGAAGCAACAAAATCATTCCAAGAGGTCAAGACCTTATCGTGTTTCTTCATGTCCTCTTGAGCTTTTCCTTCCCACCAAATAAGAGCTGCACTTTCCAATCTCAATGAATCAAGTAGAATCTTTGTGTCATCATCCTTGATTCTTTGTATCATGTAATACACTTCAAGCTGACGTACCCAATTTTATAATATTTCAACATCTACCTCTCCATCATACATAGGAAAATAAAACTTAATGTGAAGCTTTAAAAATGGATTTTTACTGTGACCCTTTGGAGAATGTGGAGGTGTTTGTGAAGGGCTTGTTGTGGAAGAAGATGATGGTGAAAATGGTGGTGAGGATGGAGGTGAAAATAATGGTGGTGTCAAAGGTGGTTTGTCACCATTCCCATTACTTGATGGAGGCTAGTATCCATATCCTTCTTATCCTTTTGAAAATGTATCTCCCTTTGGAATATTGGAACTCTTACCTTGCATCCTTGTGCTTCATCCTCTGACATATTTTCAGGCTCTCCTTCATGTGACATACTTGCTGAAGCTTCAACTGCAATTTTAGGTAGAATTTGTGGTGGAGATTGTGGAAAACTTGCTCTCCTTGTCCTTGACCTAACTTGAGGACTTGCAACCACAAGCTTTCCTTCTACTCTCTTGAGCTTCAACCTTGTAAGCATCACATACACTTGCAAACAATTAAACCCTCACAACAACAACAAAACCTAAGCTCTTATACCAAAATTGGTTTGTATGAGATCTTAATGTAAATGTGCTTGAGGTTGTATAGATTGCAAGTGTTAAAATATAGTTTTTTGAGCCTTTATGTTAAATTCTTATACATATAAAGCATGGATTTAAAATCTAAATAGTATAAATAAAAGAAAAATACAACATAAAAATAACCACAACACAACAACTAATGAAGGAATTCACCCCTCCTTTGCTACGTCTCCTTCGTCTAGTTTCCAATGGCTTGGCCCTATATCATTATGCTAATAAATGGCGAGGATTGGAGATCAATGGGATGAGGCATACATAATCAAGGCTAAGGTTGTATTGCTGCTTCATATTTAAGATTAATAAAAAAGAGTGTTTCTTTCCTACTATATTTTTCAATGGAGTTGATGTATTGTGTATTTACTTCCATTTTTCCATTGATAATGATATTAGGTACTAGTTTCCTTTATCACTATCATGGGTTTTATTGAATAATTTATCTATCATATGTCTTTGATATTTTTTTGTTAATATGTTTGTAGGCTTGGATTCTGAGTATTGAGGAGCTGCATCAAACCATAGCGAGGATCCTCACTAGGAATTTTGTTTGAAAGGTATGGATTTCATATCCTAGTATTCTTGCTTATGATTCAATAGGAATGAACTCAATGAAATATTTACTAGTTTGTTTGTTTGTTTGTTACTAGATTCAACCATTGAATATAGGAATATTTTTGTTGTCCGCATGAGAAATTTTTTTGCCACAACAAATTGGCGACCATACTGGGGGATGAATTGTTCTTCATCATCTCCTTTTGCAACTTTTGAATATTTTTCCTTAGCCTTGTCTGACTGAGTTTTACATATTAAAAGTTTGGATTTTATGTATCTGTTTTGTTTTATTTTTATTTTTTCTAAATTTTTCTTAGCTTGCACATTTTATCTTTAGCAACGGTGCACAAATCTATGCACTTATTCTTTAGTGACAATGCAATTTCACAATGGATTAAACTGTTTTCCTACGCAAATTTTTAAAATTTTAAGTTTTCCATTTACTGAGTCCAAGAAATTTTGCTTTTTATGTTTAGTTACATTTTTTTACATCCTCAGAAAGTCTGTTTCAGTTCAATTGGGCATTGTGAAGAGTATTCTTGAAAGATTATTATTTTCACGACTTAAGGTTAAAGGCTTCATCTAATGATTTGTAGATCTATCAAGGAAGGATTGGTGATTGGTGTGTTTATGTTTGCTTTTCTTTCTTCTTTCAAACAATTAGATTTAGGGCCTTTTTTTACCTGCTTGTGAAAGATCATTTCGTTAATGAAAAGTAGTTTTTTTCGAGAATAAGTATTTTTCGCTTATGAAAGTGCTTGTTTTGCTTAATTTGAAACAAAAAGCTATTCTTCTTTTAGTATTGAATTATCTCAGAATTATACTTTAGAAAATATTATGTTCATACATTCATTTGAGAGAATTAATATTAAGGTTTTGATTGGTTTCCTTGTGCATTTTGAAAAAAATTGAGTGATTGTATGTTAAGGGTTTTTTTCATAATTTTTGAGTTATTGGGTGAATTGAAATACAAAAGTTTAATTTCTGCTTTTGGGTTAATTTGAAATTGAAAAATTTCATTCGTGAAGAGAATTGTGGTGAAATTAGGAGTTTTGCATTCTCTTTGAAAATTGAAATGTCTCTCTCTTTACCATAAGCTCGAAATTCGTTGTAACATAAGGTTCATTTTTTCATATTTGCTGCAATAGGGTTGGAAGTAAAAACTGATATCATTTACACCACATCTCTAAATCGACTTTAATAAAAGAGGAATTGTAAAATTAATCAAATTTTTAATCAACCAAAGACAATGGTTCTAGGTTATAAGACGTGTTTCGACACCTATAAACATAATAGTTGTCGTTTCTTATGTGCGGTACATTCTGCTAGTAGTTTGTATTCCACGTACATAAGTATATGGGAAAGTTATCCACTTGCCTTCAGGTATATCAAATGGTGTTCTGCATATGAAAACTATATGGGGATGCTTCCTGTTGTTCCTTGAGAAACAATTCCTTGTTGTGAACAGGAATCCGTGCTCAAGACATTAAAGATTATGTCACAAAATGTATGTCTGTCTTTGTTTATTAAAACCTTCAAATATTAATAATATATCTTCACAAATATCAAATCTTTATAAACTCTGCAATGCCATGTTCCCTTTATATTGAAGTGAGCGAAATGGAAGATGAAGAAAGAAAAGGATTTCAGTTTGTCATGCTGCTTAAAACAGAAACTGCCATAATAAAATCTTGAAGAAGTGTAACAAATAAGCTAAAGTAAAGGAGCGCCCATTAAGGATAATTAACTCTTAGATACATAAATATCAAGAGACCTGCAGCTCTAATCACTTTACTTTATTCTCAGACATGAAAATGAAATGAAAACTAAGAAAACTCTTCAACACAAATGGATAATAGAAACTTGCAAAGCTTTTTCATTCATTCAATATTGTTCAGTACAAAATTAGCCTTCAAGGTCCAAAAACTCGGAACCTTCTTTCTTCCTTAAGATGTCTTTAAATACAATCTGAACCAAAATGGTTTTCAGTTATAAAACTGATTCTAACTAACTGTAACTGCTTAACTACTCTCTGTAGCGGAGGTACATGCCTCGGAAACATTTCATTACATTTGCATAACTTCACTTAAAACAAAATAAAAGATGATAATTCCTAATCTAAAGGAACTGATGTTCCTGGAATAGCGGCTGACTCAATGACTACTTGCGGCTGAACGACTACTTGTGGCTGCTTGGCTGGAAATCCTTTTTCTGTGTCAATAGAAAATTTCTTGCATTCCTTCCAGAGCTTATCTTGAGTTATTGGAGCATTCTTATAACGATGATATTCTAGTGTGAAGGCAACAACATGACTGTGAGTGAGGTTACTTGTGAACAATGTTTTCACCATCCACAGCAGAAGGAAATGCCTTTGTAAGAAATTGAATACTGTTTCTCCCTTCAGTATCTGCGTCTTCTCATGTCGGCCATCTGCTCTGCTTTTTGCAAATATCAATTGATCCTCATAAAACTTCCAGGTCATAAACTCACCTCCCTCCCTCCAGCATGAGGGCAAACCTGTTCTTATCAACTTATCAAATGAAATATCAAATTTCTTAACCATCTCTTTAATTACCTGTAGCCGCTTCTCTGATGCCTTCAGAAGGTCATTTTTAATGATCATTTTGTTTACCTCTTCAGCATAGAAATACCTATCCAGTATCCCCATATCTTTCAACTCTTCATCTGTCTTGGCATTAATAAAATTTATGAATTTATTGGCCCAATTTGATCTTTTGATAGTGGCCTGCTTCTCCGATAACAGCTCATTTTCGTGCTCTGAAACAATGTTTTTCTCTCTGGCAATTATATTTATGGAATACCATTTTTCCTGCATTTCAGAAATGATCTCGTTCCAGATGAGATCCTTAGCTTTAATAAGGGAAATATTTCCCTTCAATTTCTCCTTGAGTTCTTTGATTTCTTCCTCAGCTTTTTGTAGCTTCTGTTCTTTCTCATTTGCCTTTCCTTCCCATCCCTGCATCAACCTAAGAACTGTGGCCAATTCAGACTGGGCCTGTTTACAATCTCTCTCCGCCATTTTTAACTCTGTGTTCAGCTGAACAACCTGGGCTTGTGGGTCGGCTCCACCTACAGAAAAATCAAAAGTACAAGTATGGTTCTGGATTTGATTCTGTAAGGTTATAGCAGTCTGCTTTACCTTATCAAGTTCCTCGTCCTTCTTCATCAACAGTTGTCGTAGTTCCTCTTTTTCCTTTTCAACCTCTGCTACTTCGGCTGCCAACGAGTGCTCTGCAGCTGGCAATTTCAGCTTTTTCCTTAATGAAGATATTTCTGCTTCTGCACTCTTCATAAGTTTTTGAATTGCGCTTTTATCATTTGGATCAACCCCGATTTTCATTATGATTTTTTTCAGCTCTTCATTCTGAGTAGTTAACGCTCTTGCATTGGCTTTTTCCATCTTGCATTATTTGACAACCTTAGCAAGCATATTTTCTGTCTTGACTGCTGTAGCAGTGGTCTTGCTCAAATCATTGACAATCAACTGACCTGTCTGCATGTGGAGATTCATTTTGTCCCACAAGGGGATCTTTTTCACGTCCATGACTATATTCAACTCCTTAAAGCTGCCTGAAGGTCCAAGGGACATTCCTGTCGGATGCGACAGCGCCATCTTAAACTGATCTTTCTCCAGATCCATTACAATCAATAGTCTTGTTTGGTCAGCAGGTATATGGTGCTCTGCTTGTGTTTCTATATTGGCCTTTATTCTTTGGTTCTTTTCTTCAATTTGTGAGAACACTTGCTTCATGGAAGGAGCCTTTTCCAAATGAAGTTCTGGTCTGCTAGAAGATGAAGGGCCACCTTGTTCTTCACTGACCTGGAGAGTAAAACCAGGTGAATTGGAAGAATGGTCTTCTGCTAATTTAGTCCTTTTCTCCTCTCGGGGTTCCTCCTCATCGATCTCAATAACATCATCTCTCCCTCTTTTGCTCATCCTTTCCAATATTGCAGGTGTTTGAATACTGATCCTTGATGAACTTTGCCCTCCTGGATTAGCCAATTTCTCTAAATCCAGTTTAATCACATGAGTAAAAGCAGCATACCCATTCTCGACCCTTTTTTGTGAAATAATCCCATGTGGGTCATAGGCCCATTTCTCTCCCAACAACAACTGTGTTTCTTCCAATATTTTTGATACCTCCTCAAAAGCTTGTCTTGTGTTAACAACAAAAGGGCCTACACTCATAGGCAACTTGTACATTAATCCTTTCTTCATGGGCAGAAAATGAACTTGATCCACATTAAGACTTTTCCTTATAAATTCCAAGGCAAACAGTCTCATGGGAACAAATGTTGGAAGCCTATAAGGCTCAATACTGACTCCATATAGCCTTATCTCAGAATAATCTTCAAAAACAAACCAATCTCCAAATTTACAATTAGGTCCTAATTGCAAGAACTCCTGGGCCTTTGGCAGGAAGCATCGAGGCAGAGTTCCATTAAGAATTTTATAAGCAGTGGTCATGAAATGGTCCACAAATTCAAATAAACTGGCTTCAATCTCTTCTCTTCTAACCATATCGGTCCAAAGCAAAACTGACTGTTTATTTTTATTACTATCCATTATATTCAAACCAACACTCATGAATTCTTCAACATTCTGATATAAAAACAAGTAGACTACCAATGAGGGAAATCTGAAATAACCTGTTAAAGGGAAGGCAATCAATTGAGAATTCACCACTTCTTGCCAAAAGGATGGGATATCCAACACCACCCCTAGTTTCATCATGAGAGCGAACATCCCCAGGGCTGCTTTGTCAATTTCGCGATCATCATCTCTCCCCAAAATCTCCATAATACAGCTAAGAACTGGCCTGTATTGAACATTAAATGCCTCCAAACTGAACTTTCCCGATTCAAATTGAGTCTTCTCTGGACTTGATACCAAAAACGACATGCAACGATTAAAATCCTCATTTGAAAGCTCCTCGAAATATTGAATCAACGAATCTTCAGAGCACTGCAAAGGAGAATCATTTTCTGGAAAACATAATGCCTGACGCATTAATTGAGTTGAAACCTGCAGAATATTTTCCCCTTGGGAATTCATAACAAAACCCTTATTGTATAATATAGACGAAATTAAACGTGAAGAAATAAATTAAATAACTGAGTTTTTAACACAGCACAACACTCTTAATCCTCATACAGAACACAGTGACTAATTTTGTTTGTGGTTACTTGATAATGTAAGAGAGGATGATTTACGGATGACGCGGTATCATGAACATCTTTCTCGCTATCTAGGAGGGGACTCAGACTTGACAAACCAGACAATGATGTTCGCTTGGCCATGATTGACAGGAATTAGAAAACAATTCAAAGTACTTAATAGCGAAAAGGTGGCGGGACGCGGTTTAAACAGGGCAAACAGACACAAATAAACCACAATAGGACGGAAAAACCCTTTTTATAGATTGTGGGAATCATAATAAATGAAAAATTGACGTGGAGAAACAGCTGGCAGTGGATGACGTCATGCGGGGGGTCTATGAGTACGGCGGGGAAATTCTATCCATACCCCCCGTAATTAACCAGAACCGTCGATCACCAAAGTTCGGAGATCTGACCGGTCAACTGCGGGGGGTCGGGATTTTATAACTGACGGGCAAGTTAACCCCCCGCAGTTGCATATCCGCGAGCTTCTTTGTATGATGGCGCCTTCCGCTCGAAAAGCTGCTCGAGCTTTAACCTTTATATATTTATATGACAACCTAAAGTTGACACCCGCTTCACATATATAAAATAAAAACGGAAAAAACATTCATTCCCCCTTTTTTTTATGCTAAAGTACAAAACTTCATACTTAAAGCATATTTTTGATTTCTTATCTGTTTTTTTTTTTGAATTTTCTTTTCATAATTTCAAAATGAAATATAAAAAGGATATGTAGATAATGATCCACAACACTTCCTATCATGCAGGTTCGTATTAGACAACGCTAACATGGACTACACCTCCATGTACCTCGAGTATATTTTGGAGGTCCCCTTATAGGTTGCATACCATCCATAAGTAACCAAGTCGACTGCTTTGTTATCTGTGATACACCAAATACATTATTTGGGGAAATTTCTTGCCCGTATGTAAATCCTTTGTTTATCAAGGTTGTATATTGCAGTTCATTGTGGCTTAGTAATCCTTCATACCTAATTTCCCCTTTTTTATTTTATTATTTGTTTGATTAAATTAATTTTGAATACGATTTAATAAAATTCATCGTGGTTGATTCCTCGAGACCTTCACGTAGAATGAATGGTTTAACCCCTAAATATACACCTGGTAAATTGGAGAATATTAAAGCAAAAAGGTTGAATATCGAAAGGATCCAGAACCTCATATGAACCCAAGATATATACAATTGTAGAGTCAGAAACAATAGAAACTGAAGTGATTCAACCACATGAAGTAGAAGCAGGCTTGGTTTAATCTGGGTCAGAAGTTACTGAGATTATTCAAGGAGAATCTAATACCAAAGAAGTTTCAGACACAAAAATAACTGAACTAAACGTTGAAGAACCTAAATCTAACATTTATGATCCCGAATCACCTTCAGCTGCTATAGCCCCTACTCCTCCACCGACTTCACCTCGAAGAAAAACTATAATTACAACTGGTTTACCTCATGGTCTTATAAGTATTGAAGATATTATTGAAGAAGAGGAGGAAGAATCACCACATACCCTTAATACTGTTGGTGATCCAAGATTTTTTCCAAGACCTCCTTTTGATCATTTTCGACCATATCCTTGGTATTTTACCCCCTTTAACTATTTAGGTCAAGGTATTCCACGTTTTCGCACTCCTTTCTATTTTTCACCTAGATGAAACATGTTAGAAATTCCTCTTGTGAGTCAACCTATTGATACCTCTATGTATCGAGCTCTCCAGAGTCATTATTATATGGTTTCACTTCAGTTCCCGCTGGGTACTAGTCACTATCTAACACTTTTTTTAGGAACAACTCCTTCTCCTCAAGTTTCTACTTGGTCATCTAGTTTATCTACCTCTACTACTCAGAGCATGACTTCCATGCCTTAAATACCTTTGGCATCATACTAATACACCAACATGATATCTAGTAATGCAGGTAGTCCTCAAGTAACCCCAACTGACATTTATTGTCTTCTTGGGGGGGAACCATATTATCCTCCACCTAGAGGAAAACCTGTTGGCGGATCATATCCCGCGGTTGTAGGAAAACCTCTTGCCGGAACTTATGCAAATTTTGGTCAGCTACCTCAGGTCGGTCCAAGTCAACCTGTTGTGTCTGAACCGTAATTTTTTGGTGCTCCTTACCTAAGAATGAATACTATTTGGAACCCCTCTCATGCTCAACAACCTATTCAACTTACTCCATAAGTGCATGTTTATCAACCTGTTCAACCTACTGGACAATATATTCCACAAATACCTATTCAAGGTATTCAGATACCTGTCCATGGGATTCCACAAACACATGTTCAAAAACCTATCCAAGGAATTCCACAAACACCTATTCAGCAATTGGTTCAACAACCTATCCAAGGTAGTCCTCAAACACTTGTTCAATCTATTGTTCAAAAAAATATTCACCTACTGGCTCCAAGTACACTTCAAACAACTATCCTAAGAATACCACAAACAACTATCCAAGTTACACCTCAAATACTAGTTCAGCAACCTACACAGGCTATTCCTCAAGCATATGCTTATCAAACTGGTCCTAATTTCTAGTCTACAACACAGATCCTTATCAAACAACCTAGTATAGGGATTATTCAAACACCGTATCAAGGTCAAATTTTCCAAGGCCAACCTTTTCAAAGCCAATTTTTTTAAGGTCAACCTTTGTAAAGTCTACCTTTACATGGGAAATACTACTTGGCTCAAATGGTTCAGGGTCAAACATATCATAATCCACCTTTTCAAAGTCAACCATACCCTGATCATAATTTTCAAATTCCATCTCAACCACAACCTAGTATGTCTCATCCTGGTTACCCTAGAGGAATGCAAATACCAACTGCTCAAGATATTCCAGGATATCCTGGGTATCCTCCTCCAGGAGTTGGATTTAATCCTCAGGGTTATCAATATCCACAACAAGACTTCAACCGATAGTTACCATTCATCTCAACATTATATTTTACATATTTATCTCGGCTTATGAATTATCCTACCTATTATTATCTATTTTGGATATCAATTCCTACTAAGCTGCCAAGTGATATACCGAAATTTGAAGGTAAATCAGGAGAGGACCCATAAAATCACATCATGACATATCATCTATGGTGTGATTTGAATTCATTGATTTATGATTCTAGATTATGTATTTTCCAACGAACTTTAAAATGTTCAACAACAAAAACGTACCTTGAGTTACCACATGCCTCTTTCCATAATTTCAACTCCTTCGTGACAACATTTTTGACACATTTTCATCTACCAATTCGATATGCCACTGGTATTGAATTCTTGACTTCATTAAAAAAATAGACATATACCTACATTTCAGATCATATACATGATTGGAGACGTAGGCGGCGTTTAGTAAAAGTTTATATTCCAGACCAAATATTAATTGAATGGTTCACTAAATCATTAATTCCTTTATTACAAAGGATGTTACTAAAGGAGATGTTGTAACCGAAGAGAAAGTAATTTCTCGTGCCCAATACCTAGACCTTGTATATACACAATCTAGCACTCTATATAAAACGATCCAAATCTACCTCACCCAACAATTTCAGATCAAATGGATTCAACTCCTACAGGATCTCACACATCTGACAGTGTAATTGGTTTTTTCGGCCAACAGTCAAAGAGTAAATCATGTAAGAAGAATTATAAAAACACTCAAGACTTTGGCTATAGAAGATTCAACCAGTGAAAATATTTCTCCTGAAGTTAATTTCGATATTAATGTCGTACAATCATCTACTGGTAAGAATCAACAATCAGGAGGTAAAAAGAAGGCGAAAGATAAATAAAACAAAAATTATTATTAAAAGGAGAAACCAACCAAAAATTAACCTTATGACGAGAAAAAGAAACCTCATTATCCTTGTCTGATCTGTAATGAAGATAATTATAAAAAGGAATTCCCACATCGAGAAGAGGTTCTTAAATTTATAAAAATTTCTCCTCCACCTGTTATTTTGAAGGATCCTTTTACTTCTCAAGGCAGTAAAATTATTTCACATAATTCATCCTCTTCATCCACATTGACAGATATCGTGATGATGTCTTCACAAGTTTCAGTAGCAACAAGATCTAAATATTATGGATATAAGGGTCCTATAGTAAATGGAAATGATGCTAGTCCATCTAGTCAACCTTCTGCATCAATTCATTCTCCTTCTGAACCTTTACATATTGAGAAATCAAACTCTAACATTGTGGTTCGTCCGCCTCATAAAGGTGTTGTTCGAAAGTCAACTTTTAACCCACATGCTAGAGTTGCTCAAAACTACAACATTGTTAAAGACCTATCAATGTCCCCTTCAACAATCTCAGCTCTTGAAGGGCTGCAAACATGTCCAGCACAAAGGAAGTTACTATTGTTAGCTATTGGAGAAATTGATCCCCGAGACTCTAATCTTATAGTATTTGATCTTGAAAGTCATATACCTAGGCTCCCACATCAACTAGCATTCCAAATACCATTTTTTGTCAAAACCAAATGAGTTCGAACAATAATTGACGAAGGAGCCTCTACACGTATTATGTCTATTTCTTGTTGGAAAGCTTTGGGTTCTCCAACTATCAATCAATATCCTACCACTATAAAATCCTTTGATGGAAGAGTTTTTCTTCCTTATGGGATTTTCAATGATCTACCGATAGAGCTATAAGGTAAAAAATTTGCAATTGTGGTAGAATTAATTGATGCCCAACTCGATTACAATATTTTACTGGGTTGAAGTTGGACCTATCCTATGTCTGCAGTGGTCTCATCACTTTTCTGCGTGATATTATTTCCTCATCAAGGAAGGATAGTGAAAGTAGACTAGTTATCTTATTATAATTTTGACCCTAAATCTACAGGTAGTGTACCTTTTGTGGGGAAAATAAGTACTCCCTATGAATATGGTTGTGTCAGTTTGTTAAAGGATTCATCATTGATGGGCAATTTTACACTCCCTCCACCAAAATTTTCTTGTAATGTTTCCCACGTCAATATGATCTCATCGAGAATTGCAGAATCTTATGATCCTTGGATTGTGCCTTTAAAGTATTAACTGACCACCTATGGAAACGATATGCCTCTAATCCCATTCGAATTAGCTTATCAGGCAGTTCAAAAGTTTACTGACCCACTACCCTTTGAAAATGATTGAGTGAATGCGATCACTAATGATTATTATCAATTATCTTAGATGGAACCAATATCATTTCATGATCCTTTCAATAATATATTTCCAAAATATGAAAGTATCATGGAAATTATGAATTTGGATGAAATACCATGGGAATATTATCATCATTGTTCATATTTCCTTCCAAACCTTGAGAAAATAAAGAATGTTTTTTCTACCATATTTTCACTTGAGATCATAGATAATCACAAATTCCCTAATATATCAATTATTGAATATGAATCTGAAAATGAACATAGGAAGTATATCTACAACTATCCCAATTAATATCTCAGTCAAATCCATAATTATTGAAAACAAATCTCATGAAATTTTAATAAAAATCACAAGACACAAACCTACTCTACTACTCCGTGGAATTCAATTCACAATTTAGAACATCAATGACAAACATGAAATGAGAATAACACACATGAAAATAGTATTGTTATAGGGGAAAGAATCTGCTAAAAACCCATTATGCATGCTTACATTAATATGATGAAGTTATAACCTAGACTTAGTCAATTTTTTTCTCTTCTTGAGCCCCTATTTCCTTGCACACTTCTTGAGAAATTAGGGCCCTATTATTTAGGATATTCCTCCAAAATGATTACACAATTCCCAAATTTTTTCATCTGACTACATATAGAACATGTACACTCAAGACTTGCCTACAACTGATGTTACACTACCTTGGAATCTCCACCATGGTTGGGTATCTTGATTTCTTTAAATGCACTAGATATTTTAGGCTGATTTATCAGTTAACTAGATGATCACTGAGTTAGACTGAAGCCCCACTATGTAATATCCCAAAAGGGAGAATACAATAATACAAAAACACAATATAAGAACTGCAGCAATGTAAACAAGTAATCTCAAGACACCATACAAATGTACATAATAACTGAGCCATTTTATTATATAGGAGGTGGAATACAAGTACAACAGTGCTCAAAATATGAGACACTCAAGCTAAAGAGATTGCCTGGAATAACCCTAAAATGCTCCCACGAGAGGGACTGCGTAACTATTGGACTAATGGAAGGAACACTGTGTTGTCCCTGCTACAAATTTCGAGACTGCAATTGCCAGAAAAATATAAAAGTCTAGATCTGGTAGTTCCAGAGCTCATATGATGTTGGGATTTAAGATCCGGGCTCTATGATGAATACCCAAGATAACCAGAAAGGATTTACAAATCTCACAATCTTGGAAAATCACCCTCTTAGGCCCTACAACTATATGACTGTTGGGTATGCAGATCTACTACATGAGATGAAGATATGATGGCTGCAATAAGGCACAACCAGCTCAATGCATAGAGGGTTGATCCCTCCTTCAGATCCTTAAGCTAGAAGCTCAAGATCTGTCTCCTCCAACCTCCTCTAATAGATGCAGTTGTTGAATACACAACAGTTGGAGAAAACTGCACTGTCAGAGAGGGAGGATATATAAAATGATGCTATATACTGCAATGAATCTCAATAATGACAAAAATAATGTGCCCAAAGTGAGGAGATGGTCCCTCACAGGATTTCCAACTGAAATACTGGAAACTTCCTTCCTCCTTCAGATCTGCAAGGTTGGACAACGAAATCCTTGTGGAATTATTGTTGCATGGAGGTATGAAATGATGGCCTCAATGTCAGGGATGAATATGATGCTCCTGAAAGGTTGATATCGAAGCACAAGGTGAAAGGATGAATCCTCCACCTGTTTCCTAGCTGAAATGTTAGAAACAACCTTGACCTCTCAAACCCTCAAGCAAGAATGCGTAATCCCTAAGACTGAATGTGCATATGAGAGTGGCTAAAAGTGGCACCAATGCCTGATGATGTATGGCAGCTCAAAGAAACCTTCCCATAGTATGCATTCGAAGCCCCCTGTGGGTAAGGGCGGGATTTCTGCTTGGAAGCACCCGTGTGCTAAACAACACTGCAGACTTAGCTTAACAGTTGAAGTGTGCATAGAAATGTCCAAAGACAAATCCAGTTCTAAAAAGATCAGAAATAATAATCTAAAGCATTCCTTCTATTGTTGCCTTCATCTCCCTTATATGCTTTGTGAGCCTTCCATAGCCTTGGCCCACCTCATAACTGCACTGCACATGTGGCCACTAGCCTCCATGAATATTGTGTTGTCTCTCCATGTTCTCCACCATCTATGCATTTAAAATTTCCCACTCTCTCCATCATGTGTGCATTATATGCACAACTTCCTCCACTATCTCATAATTAGTGCTCTAAGATCTTACTTTTAATTCACAATGATCTCATTTGACTTCCTCCATGATATCTATGGCCTATCATTAATGTGGCATGATCTCCACTCTTCCTTCATTTAAAGCGCTACTCCACTACTCCATAATATAGATCTATCTCTAAATTATCCACATACACACATCAAAAGTGGATTTTATTAATCTATAGGTTTTATGGGTCTCTCCACCCTCTTATTTACTTAATTAATTAAGAAAAGCAAGAACTCTAATATTCCAATTATCTGATGAGAAATTGGGAATATTACACTCCTCCCCCCCAAAAATGTTGCTTGTCCTCAAGCAACTGCAAAAGTGGATGCTACAAAAATCCATCTCCCTCCAAATGTCATCCTCATATTAAAGGTATCTCCATCTGCTACAATGTGTAATGCATGCCTGGCTCCAAACTGCCTCTCTAAAATGTCTATAATGGCCTTCAACTGAAAAGTTAGATGCCTCTCCTCATCAATAAGTCTCCAAGTGGTAACCATATGTTGTATAAGATCCCCCTCTATGCATGAGATACATAAATTGAAGTGGTCTCTTCCTAAAGTGGAAATTCCCCGATCATAAACTATCTCTCCATCCCATGCTACATGAAGTAGATTGTATCTCTCCATGATTCCATCCTTGGCCCTATTGGCCTTTTTGGATCCAAGCATCATTCAAACATTGTGCAAAATAAGAAGTAGAGACATATGGATGAACATGTACAATGTCAAACCATACTCTCCCAATAACAATCACTGCAGTAAAGCCTTCTGCTTCCATGTCAAATCATCATTAAACCAAGTAAGAGACCCATACTCTCTCAAAAGAAGCCACCACATCAATGCCTTTTGTTGCCACATCACATCATCATTATACCTAATGTAGTGGCCATATTCTCTCAAGAGAATTCACCGCTACAATGCCTCTTGTTGCCCCATCACATAATCATCATACCAAGTACAATGACCATAATCCCCCAACAGAAGCCAATGCATTAAGGCCTTGTGTTTCCATCCTCCATCAATATCATGAAATGTATGGGGAGAAATCAACCCATACTCTCCCAAGAGTAACCAAAGAAACAAGGATTCTTGCTGCCACCTTACATAATCATGATGAAAGTCATGGAGCAACAACATACTGATTGACGTGTGGGATGTCATATCAGAACAATACAAACAAGTTCTCTGCTGCCACATCATGTGAAAGTTATGCCATGTCCCAAACCCAAGTACATACATGAACATAAGATATATCCCAAACAAAAGTACATTTATGGACATGAGACATATCCCAAAAAAAATCAAATACATGGACATAAGATATATCATGTGTTGGCCAAAATCTCAGCAATAACCACCACAACCATGCCTCCTACTACTGCATAGCATCAATGACATCCATGGCATGGAACACACAAATGTGAGATGTTGGGTATTACCCATACTCACCCAAAAGCAACCAGTGCAACCATGCTTCTTGCTGCCCTGTATCATAGATTTGCAAGAAGGTTTGCAACCTCTTTATTCTCATCCGAATCCATTCATCCCAATGTGGATGATGAATCATGCCAAGCTCAATCTTGGTATGCACCCAAGGTAGAATACCAATCTCCTTCATATGATAAGATTTTCACTCCATGATATGTTGAAGTGCACCTCCTTTGAGGTATCTCCATGAGATCCTCCCATCAATGGCCCAATAGAACCCATAAGGCTCCATACATGCTGTAGGTAGAAATTCCTCTTTGAGCTGTGAGGTGCTCATCAAGGAAACTTCATCCTGACAATGGAAAGTGCTATCCATCATAGGATGTCTACCATCCATCATCTATCCCTCCAGTGCTTCATGAATGAAGTTGTCTTCAGGATTCTCCAAGAATGGTGGGGCCCTCATCTCATCACTGCTGCTCAATGACAACGTTGTAGATCTACATTGGAATACATCTGGTGTCTCCTGACCATACACAATGCTGAACTCATAGTTTGGCACTGTACTGAATAGGAATGTGCTCCTCCCATCTTCTGAAACTCCACACTTCAACACAAAGTGTTGGGTGTATCTCAACCATGATAAATTGGGATAGCTATATGTCTTCTCCTTGATTAAGTCAAGGGTCCTCTGTGTGGTGACAATTTTCTGCTCCAAAACATCAAGGTGATCTAATACTTGGTCATGCAATTACCTGATGGCACGGTCTCACAAATCTCAATATGAGGTACTGAAATAATATGAGATGAAATTTTTTGCAAACCTTAGATAAGCTGAATCTCAGGAACATATTTCACATCTACAAGAGTTCCTCCAACCAGTGCATTACCCTCTCTAACTACTGGTAATGATGATGGATGCATCTCTTCTATTGTACCAGCACCGATATTTTCCTCCTCCTCCTCATGCATCTCATGAATCATGCATGGGGCTCCTAATGTCAAGAGCTCAAGACCATCTTGAAAATATGCAAGTGTTCCTCCTCCTGATGTAATTACATCCGCAGCTGGTGGTGGTGGTAGAGGCTCCGCTTCCGGAGTGATAAGGAGGACATCTCCCTTGGGCTCTCCATGTAATATCTCCTCAATGATGGAAAGTGTCTCTATGTGAGATATCTCCAATTTCTTTCTACCAAACTGCTTCTTTAGTCTTTGCATGAAATCCGCATAAGCAGTCACTTTGGCATGTGAAAAATGACTGAACCACCAATATTTTTCTTCACCCTGAAGGTGCAGTGCTGCAATATCAATAACCATTTTTTTCCAGCTACTAGGTATAGATGAAAGAATGTAGCTAACTCTTCCCTCAAAGCCCTCAATGTGCTTGTGGTTGATCCATCAAATGTATGCAAGAAGAATCTATGCCTCTTTCTTCTATTGCTATCACGAGATCTCCTTTCTTCTTTGAGTTGAAAAAACCGTTGGAGAAATAAATTCTCCTTGAGTGCTCTAGGCCGTGCTTTGTATCAGACATATATTTACTTAGGGTCTCATACCCCAAGTCTCCTTTTTCACACCATTCCCATTCCTTCTCAAATAAAGTGGATCTAGTAGAATGCTATGGAGTTCTTTGCTTCTCCGGTTGCTTCTGTTGCTGATAGGAAGTGCTGGGACCTTCCTCTTTATGAACTCTTCTTGGATCCTCCTTTTGCCTTTCTATCTTAATTTGATTGACCTCCTTGGAGAGATTTTGAATAGATCTAAATAGAAGAGTGGAAAAAATGAAACCCTCCATCATTTTAGATCTCTAATATCGGCTTCTTCTTTTGATGTTAAAGATGAAGTGCCCACAAGCTGAGCCAAAGATCATGCTCTGATACCACTGTAATATCCCAAAAGGAAGAATGCAGTAATACAAAAACACAATATAAGAACTGCAACAATGTAAACAAGTAATCTAAAGACACCATAAAAATGTACAGAATAGCTGAGCCATTTTATTATATAGGTGGTGGAATACAAGTACAAAAATTCTCAAAATATGAGACACTCAAGCCAAAGAGATGGTCTCGAATGACCATGAAATGCTCCCACAAGAGGGACTGTGTAATTGTTGGACTGCTGGAAGGAATAATGCGTTGTCCCTACTACAAATTTCGGGACTGCAACTACCGACAAAATATAAGTGTATATTTGGAAGCTCCAGAGCTCAGATGATGTCGGGATTCCAGATATGGGCTCTATGATGAATACCCAAGATAACCCAGAAAGGATCTCTAGATCTGACAATCTTGGAAAATCACCCTCGTAGGCCCTGCAACTATATGACTATTGGGTATGCAGATCTACTGCATGAGCTGAAGATATGATGGTTACAATAAGGCACAACCAACTCAATGCATATAGGTATGATCCCTCCTTCAGATCCTTAAGCTAGAAGCTCAAGATCTGTCTCCTCCAACATCCTCCAATAGATGCAACTGCTGAATACACAATAGTTGGAGAAAACTGAGTTGTCAGAGAGGGAGGCTCTATAGCCTGATGCTAGATGCTACAATGAAGCTTAATAATTATGGAAATAATGTGCCCAAAGTGAGGTGATGGTCCCTCACAGGATTTCCAACTCAAATATCAGAAACTTCCTTCCTCCTTCAGATCTACAAGACTCCCTGCAGAATCCTTTGGGGAATTGCTGTTGCATGGAGGTATGAAATGATGGCCTCAATGTCGGATATGAATATTCTGCTCCTGAAAGGCTGATCTTGAAGCACAAGGTGCAAGGATGAATCCTCCACCAGTTTCCTAGTTGAAATGCTAGAAACAACCTCCACCTCTCAAACCCTCAAGCAGGAATGCATAATTCCTGAGACTGAATGTGCATATGAGAGTGGATGAAAGTGGCACCAATGCCTGATGATGTATGAAAGCTCAAAGAAACCTTCCCAGAGTAGGTACTCGAAGTCCCCTGTGGGTAAGGGTGGGATTTCCGCTCGGAAACACCCGTGTGCTAAACAACACTGCAGACTTAGCTAAACAACTGAAGCATGCATAGAAATGTCAAAAGACAAATTCAGATCTAAAAAAATCAGGAATAATAATCTACAGCCTTCCTTCTATTGCTGCCTTCATCTCCCTTATATTATTTGTGAGCCTTCCATAGCCCTGGCCTACCTCATAACTACACTGCACATGTGTCCACTAGCCTCCATGAAGACTGTGTTGTCTCTCCATGTTCTCCACCATCTCTACATTTAATTCCCACTCTCTCCATCATGTGTGCAGTAGATGCAAAAATTCCTCCACTATACCATCATTAGTGCTCTATTATCTTACTTTTGATGCACCGTGATCTCATTTGACTTCATCCATGATCTCCATGATCTATCATTAATGTGGCATGATCTCCACTCTTCCTTCATTTAAGAAGCTGCTACACTACTCCATAATGTAGATCTACCTCTAAATTTTCCACATACACACATCAAAAGTGGATTTTATTCATATATGGGGTTTATGGGTCCCTCCACCCTCTTATTTACTTAATTAATTAAGAAAATCAAGAACTATAATATTCCAATTATCTGATGGAAAATTGGGAATATTACACACTGCACAATTGGCCTACCACTAGTTCCTCCAACAATTAGAACTAGTTTAAGTGAAAACAACTTGAAATAATTGATCTTGATTACTACAGATTGGAAATCACACATGCTTTACTAAAATATGACTCCTCTAACTCAAATTTAATGAGATAACTAAGTGAGAAGAGCCATGTCACCTTAGTTAACTGCATCCAATATATCTACTGATGTGGAAATTCAAATTTCCCAATTTGACCAAGGGAAAATAAAATTGAGACTTTCTTGCTACATTTTTCAACACTCCCTGTCAACACAAAAGGGATTATCAACCACCCATATCTTTCACATATGTAACTTGAACTTCCCTCTTGACAAAGCCTTTGTCAAAATTTCAACATCTTTTTCCTCTGCAGGAATGTATTGTAGTAACATTATCTACCTCTGCACACAATCCTGTGAATGGTGATACCATATATCTATATGCTTGGATCAATCGTGAAATACAAGATTCTTAGAGAGCTTGATGAAAATTTGATTATTACAATATATCATATTTGAATCCATCATCTGACCAAGCATTACCATAAATATCTTTCTCATCCAAATCACCTCACATGTTGCTTGACTTGTAGCCATGTATTTTGCTTCTGTCGAGATGAGCACCACAGATTTTTGCTTCCTGTTGTACGAGGAAAAACAATAGACCCAACACTGAAAATTCCACCTATTGTGCTCTTTCGGTTTGATGGACTCCCCGCTAAATCTGCATCTGTGAAGCCACACAATTTCAATCTCTTTGTATGTTACCATAGTCCAAACTGGGTAGTGCCTATGAGGTACTGTAAGACATGATTAGTTTCCTTCCAATATAATTTGGTTAGCCTAACTATAACTTGGATCATCTGGTTAACTGCATAGCACATATCTAGTCATGTGTTCACAAGATACATTAGTGAACCCACTAACTATTGGTAAATGGTAGCATCCACTTCTTCACCTGAAGTGACATCCTCCTTCCTCTATTTGGTTGCTAGAGGCGTCTCCATTTTTTTCCAACTCTCCATGCATAATATCTATAGTATATCATTTTTATAATTTACTCGAGACACAAATAGTCCCCCATCGATTTTCCATACTTCCAACCCGAGGAAGTAGTGCATGAGACCCATTTCCTTCATTTCAAATTCCCTTGCAAGGTACTCCTTGCAAGATCTAATCGGTTTATCATCACCAATTAAAATAAAATTATCAACATATAAGACAATAATAAGCAACTTACCTTCTACCAATATGTGATAGAGGTTTACATCCGCTTCACTTTTGGTGAAGCCCAAACTGGTGAGATAGCTATAGATCCTAGTGTACCAATCATGGGGTGCTTGTTTGAGACCGTACAACGCTCGCTTGAGTTTGCACACATGATACTCCTGATAAAATGTCTCAAAACCTTATGGTTTCTCAATGTACACCTCTGTTGAGGTATAAAAGGTGTCTTTTTAACACCTATTTATCCTACATTAATCATCAATCCAGGAACAACTTTTTGTTTCAATAGTGTACTCAGTCTAAGGCTGCTATTGAATCTAAGAGTAATGCCTTGCAATATGTAGTACAGTGTTGTAAATACAAGAGTAAACGGATGCTTGGAAAAGAAATCTAACTACAATGACATCAACTTAAATGCTCTGAAATCCAATCATTCAATCAACAAACATCAGTCAAGGATGCAGTAATGATAACTCTTTCCCTTAGAAACTGATGGGATTGAAATCAAACAGGAACAAGATAATCAATCTGAGAACGCAGGTAACAATAACCAATATTCTTTATAGTTGATAATCCTGCCTTAAAACAATTAAAAGGAAATTGAACTAAAGGCTGCTAATAAAAGTAAACTAGGCAATCTCTTCAAAAGCAAAACCAAACTCTTTGCAGACTGTAAACTAATGAATTGAAATGAACAACAAATCTGGAATTGAACAACAATCTTTATCTAATGAATTTGAACAACAACTTAATGAATCTGAACAAGAAACTCTATCTAAGAGAATTGAACAACAAATTCTATTAAACAACAAATCCTATTGAGCAGCAAATCCTGTTAAGCAGCAAATCCTGTCGACAACAAAATCTCTTGATCAACACTCTAAAATGAACAACAGTCAAACGAAATAGCAAATGGAATGAAACAACAACTGAAATAGAACATCAAATGCTAAACAACGAAGCTCTGTTAAAGCATAACAAGATAAATGATATAGGAATTAAGATGCTTGTTAGAACGGAACAGCAATGCAATTCATCAATGTAACGCACTGATATCAATAAGCAATTAAATAGTAAACCAATTAACTTGCAAACTATAACGAAAACAAATACAAACTGTCACACAACGATAACTGAAAGGTAATGATACAAAAAACATATAGATCCACCAGGGCTGGGCCCTTAGCCACCAGTGAAACACCTCTGGGCTTTACTCCAGAGTTAAGAAATGGAACGACAACATGTTCTTGTATTAATCAAACATAAATAACATTTACAGCAGTCGCTCTCTGATCACGAGAGTTAAGAAATTACAAAGTTACAAAAGAAGTTCAATAATAATCATTCTGTCCCCTGATTTCTACAGGCACTGCCTTTTATGACAATTCGGCGGACAAGACAAGAAACAAAGATAAGACTGAACAACGATCCCTCAAGATCGAAAGATCCTGAGGGATTCACTCCTTTTCTTTTTTAGGCTAATGCTTGGTCTTCTTAGGCTGTAGCCGTGCTATTCCCTGTCTTCCTTTAGCTATGCATTTTGATTTCCTTCTTCTTGTCTGGATATGGCCCTTTGCTGGAGGAACAACAATTACTCCTGTTTTAGCTTTGCCTTTTGAATGATGGTTTATTTTATTTGTTTCCTATTTTTAGAATAAAAGGCAAGCTTTAGTCAATTTTCACAATAAACATTAGTCTTTGCAATTCTATCATAATCCTCCAATAAATCATCTTTCTAGAATAAAAAGAGTTATGTTTAAAGGAAAAATATGAGAAAATACATGGTGAATCCATACCTTTTCCAATGCTCAACAACCTCCCCCTCAATAACCCCATTGATAAATTTTGTTTATACATCCATCTGGTGGATCTTATACCCCATATGTGTAGCTAGAGCAAGGATCGATCTAATGGATGAGTACCTTTATACAAGAGAAAATGTCTCCTCATAGTCAATTTCCTCAACTTGAGAGTATCCCTTGGCCACAAATCTAGCCTTTTACTTCTCTATGATTCATATGATCAATGATTAACCTTAAATATCCATCTTGAACCCACAACTAATTTTTTTGCTGGTCTTGGACCACTTCCCAAACACTGTTCTTTATGATGGATTCATACTCTTCCACCATTGCATCAACCCATACAATTTAATGTATTGCTTCCTCGAAAGAGGATGGCTCAATGTATAAAATCTTAGTAATTAGATCCATGTATCCAGTGTACCAATCAGGTGACCTTCTCTACTTGCGCAAATTTGAAGGATCTCCCACATTCTCCCTCACATCCTTCACAATTATATCAACTTTCGTGGTCCTTTTTCTGCATTCTTTGGATGGTTTTGCTTGAGTGCATGTATCCAATATCTTCTCCTTAATTTGTGGCTTCTCTACAACTTCTTGAGGCTCCTCCTTTGGAGATAAAAGCTCCTCTTCTGGTGGGATCCGAACCTCCCTCTCAAGAGAGCACCACTTCGATTTCTCCTCATCAAATTTTACATCCCTTCACACAACTATAATTATGATGGATGGCAAGTCACATGGTAGTTGTGAGGAGTTTCTGTGTAAACCACAAATATCCCCAATTCTATTTTTGGCTCAAGCTTCCTCCTTCATTCATTGGAGACATGGAAGTAGACAAAGGCTCCAAAAATCCTGAAGTGTGACACATCTGACTTTCTCCCTAAGAAAGCCTCCTCTAGTGTAATCATGCTCGGAATCCGATGAGGACTTTGGTTATGTAAATAGATTGTTGTGTTGCATGCATCTACCCACAAATGTAGTGGTAGGCTTTGATCATGCAACATAACCCTCATAACTCCCATAATGCTACGGTTCTTTCTCTCAATTACCCCATTCTGCTGTGGGTTTTGGGGTGTTTTTAGCTCTCATCGAATGCCTTCTTCCACACATAAAGTTTTGAATTCATTCGACGTGTACCCCACCTCCATTATCGCTCTTGAGAGCCTTCACCTTCTTTCTAGTTTCTTTTTCAACTAGTGCCTTGAATTCTACGAACTTGGAGAATGTCTCATCTTTCTTCTGCATGAAGAAGATCTAACACTTCCATGAGAACTCATCAATAAAAATTACAAAATATTTGAGTCTAGTAGTGGAGGTTGTCGAGAAAGGTCTACAAACATCAGAGTGGATCCTTTCCAAAAAGGCATGTGCTTTGATGTCCTGATCATGGAATGTGGATTTTGTGTACTTCCCCAAGGTACATTCTTTGGATACATCATGTTTCTCAAGTGCTCCTTTAGGGAGGTCAGTGGTTATTTGTTTCATAATATTCAATGTTCCATTATGCAAATGGTCAATTCTTCTATTCCAAAGTTCACCAACATCGCGACCTTGAAATTTCTCCTTCTTAGTGCTTAATGCAACACAATCTTCCACATCTAACTTATATGTTCTTCACACAAACCCCGATCTGCTTCAACTTTCTCGTGACTATGTGTCTTAGAAATTCTTTTCCTTTGCTGAAGATCACATCATAACCATGGTCTTCCAAAAACGAAATAGAGATGAGATTTTTCTTTAGGCCCAGAACGAACATGACACCCTTGAGTCTGAGAGAGGATCCTGACTCCCTATGAAAGGTGATTGTACCAACTCAAGTCGCAGTTTACCTTCTCTCATCCCCCAACTGGATGTGCATCTGCAAATCTTTCCCCTCCATGTCATTGAAAAACTCTCTACATCTGTCATGTGGAAAAGTTCACTTGAGTCCAAGTACCACACACTCCCCATCACTGTAATTTCCATGCATGCGATAAGGGTGAATTCAAACTTGAAATGTTAAGCCAAGGCTTCACCTATTGCTCCTCCAGTGGTATTATTGCTTGAATTTGTGTGTGTACACCTCGTGGCATAGTGCTTGAATTCATGAAAATTGAAGCATTTAATTTTCGACAGATATTTCTTCTTTCCCCTTGGTTGGATTCTAGTTTAGTTTGAGATTTCTTCCCTTTTCCCTTCTTTCCCTTCCCAACCTGTGCAAATTTTTGTTCGTCCTTTCCCTTGGATGAAGTCTCGTCTCTGGTGTTCTGCCTTATTTCCTCATATACCTAATGAAATCATAAGTGCTCCCAATTCGATGTTTCTCTGTCTTGTTCACCAAATATTGGTAGCCATTCCAGCTCTTGGGAAGGCCTAGAAGGGCTACACTTACCAAGTCATCTTCTGCAACATTAACGCCAACCCCGCCAAGTTCATCACGAAATTTTGTGAATCTGCTCATATACTGCAAAATAGTGTCATTCTTTTGCATCTCGATATTTTGAAGTTTATCCTCGAGTGCAAACTTTCTATAGTCACTAATATTATCGAACAATTATGTCAGTGCTTTCCACTTTGGGAAATGAGTTTCTTTCCAATGGATATTTGAGACAATGTGATTCTGTATTCCCTCCAATATTATTCTCCTCGCCTTGGCTACATCTTTCTTCCACTGAGCAAGATTCTAAGCATCAGATGCATATGCTTTTGCAACATTTGTCTTGATGTATTCTAGTAATCCATTGTCATCCAATACCGCCTCCATGCGATGAAATTAGAGATGTATTCCAAGGCATACTCCAGCCTAAGCTTTTTGATGCTCATCTTCCCAACTCTATAGAGATCATGCTACACTGAACTACAAATTTGAGCCTCCTGAGAAAAAAATTTGAAATTCCTCTTCTATACCGTGTAGATTTATGATGTAGATTTTCATTTGTTCATGAAATTTTAATCAAAATGACAAGACACAAACCTACTCTACTACTCTGCAGAATTCAATTCATAATTTAGAACATCAATCCCAAACATGTAATGAGAAATAACACATATGCACACAGTATTTTTCCAAGGGAAATAAATATGCTAAAACCCCCTTATGTCTGCTTGCATTAATTTGATGAATAAAGATGTATTATGAATGCTAGTTCAATCTGAGCTCAACTTGCAAGTGTATAACCTATCTCTCTGCTCACTGATAAGCTCTGACCTAGACTTTGTCAACTTATGCTTCTTCTTGAGCCCCTATTTCCTTGTGCAATTCCTAAGAAATTAAGCCCCTATTATTTAGGAAATTCCTTCAAAATGATTAGGCAATTCCCAAGGTTGATCATTTGACTGCATGCAACACCTGTACACTCAAGACTAGTCTAAAATTGATGTTATATTGCCTTGGAATCTCCACCACAACTGGGAAACTCAAATTCTTTGCATGCACTAGTTATTTTGGATCGATTGATCAGTTAACTGTATGATCACTGAGTTAGATTCAAGTCCCACTGCACAACTAACCTTCCACTAGTTCCTCGAACAATTGAACTAGTTTAATTGAAAACAACTTGAAATAACTGAAATTGATTGTTACAAATTAGCAATAACACATGCTTAACTAAACTCTAACTCCTCTAACTAGAATTTACTAAGCTAACTGAGTGACAAGAGCCATGTCACCTTAGTTAATTGCATCTAAGTTGTCTACCGATGTGGAAATTTGAATTTTCTCAATTTTACTAAGGAAAAATCAAATTGAGACTTTCTTACTGCATTTTTCAACACTTATACTTTAATTTACATTTCATTTCTTCTTTTGTGATTTTTCGAGTGTGTCGATTTCATTTTAATTTCATATTGGTTTTGGTGATATTACCAAGATTTATATGGAATAATTTTTCTTACCCAACATTGGTTGGCATGCATGGAGAATTTTTACTATGTCAACTTTATGGGTTTTCATTTACTTTAAAAAGACATATTTATTGAATTATAATTCCTCTCATCTTAATTCGTTTCCCCTGAAGGAGCATGCACCATTTCCAAGTGATATAGTCCATCTTTCCAAGGAAATAATTGGCTTGCATCTAAGTCAATGAATCCCACCAATCCTGCCACTTCACATAAAACCATCTAGATTGATATTGAAAACCCTCTAGATTGATATTTGTAGAGAAAGATAAGAGAGTCAAAATTTTATAAGTATTATATCCATTGCTTTAAAAATCTCTTGTACCACCCCGCCCTCTTCACCCAATTGTGAAAAAACAATTCTCTAAATAAAGTTTATAAAAAGAGTGGTAAAAGATGGTTGAAAGAAAATATGAGTAGGAATCGCTAGTAAACTCATCGGGGTACTAAACAGGGTCACTCACAGTGAGGCTATGCTTGTGTGGTACTAAGGCAACTTCGTCGGGGTATTGAATAGACTCCCTCGAAACAAAGCGATGTCGGGTAAGGGAGATTATTTATATTGATGGATGTATACTTTCTTTAGATTCCCTATCTGTATCTCTTCTATCACTCGCATGAGGTAAACTTAAAATTAATTATTTTCCTTTAAAAAACATGGATTCGTGATTTTAGACTCAGTTTGTTTCAAGTACTTATTTTTTTATAACTTATATTGCTTGATCAATTAATGTGGGACTTATGGGAAATATTTTATTCTTTGAAGGTTAGATAGAATTCATCATTTCAACCTTTTGGTAAATTTAAATTCATTACATTTTAACCAGAGATAATTGCTTCTTCCTCGTGTGTCATCATTGTTGTGGCAAAACAACAATCCCCATTTTTACATTATTATCTTCATAATAATGATGGGGAGCCTCTATGTTAATTTTGGTCATATCACTACTTTTACACTTTTATTTTGTTATTTTTGTGAGATTTTTATTCTTCTCGGTTTTTTGCTTTGATCATTTCATTGTGTGCAGTTTCTCAGTAACTTCCCAACAACTCTGATTTTTCTGAATTTGGACTCATGGTTTGAAAATGACACCTGTTCAAAATTTGAGTGATTTTCATCGTGTGGGCTTAAAAATGTATTCTACTTTATTTTTCAAAATTATTTAATTAATTAGATATCATTTTTGGGATTCAACAGCGTTAAGTAAGTCATTCATCTATGACCATTTCCATGAGAGGTAGTCGTAACTGACTAATTTCTCATGATTTTTGAATAGTCCACTTAACACTCGTTGCATCGGGCGATGCTCATAGGGGTGAAGAAGTGGGATTGAAAAAATAATTAGATATCAATTTTGGGATTCAACAGCGTTAAGTAAGTCATTCATCTATGACCATTTCCATGAGAGGTAGTCGTAACTGAGTAATTTCTCATGAATTTTGAATGGTCCACTTAACACTCATTGCATCGGGCAATGCTCATAGGGGTGAAGAAGTGGGATTGAAACTAGTGAAATGAATCACATAGCGTCAATCATCACTTTTGGGGTTTGCACCCAGTGACCAGGACTTCCTAGTAAGTCACCCATCCCATAACTCCTTTGGCTCAAGCGCACTTAACCGTGGAGTTTTCCCCACAATCAAACCCACTTAACTTACTACCCTATTTGCAAAACTTTATTCAACTAACCTAAATTAATTATATTTAATTTAATTCATATATATATATATATATATTTAAATTTAGTATTAGTTAAATTCAAGAACTTAGTGTACATATTAAGTATATTAAAAAAAATACTCATATTGTATATATTATTTAATATAAAAATCAAAATATATTAAAAAAAAAAAAATTGAAATTATTTGTCGAAAACTAGGAACTTAATGTCAATTTATAAAATTTCTGGTCTCCCTCTCGTGAGCTGCTTACGTGGTCATGAGAGAAATTTAATAATTGTTTAGAATATAAATACGAGATGAGGGAAAGCCCACTCCACGTGAGCTCGACTCCTCCATCTTTATATTCTCCTGGGTTGCATTCTTAATTCTCCCCGGGCCCTCACATCCTTCCTCTACTTACTTCATATTACATACCTCACGTTGCTTGTAATGAGCTTTATATATATTATTGTTGTTGCTGTTTTTTTAATTGAGACTTTCTCTTATATATTTGAGTTTTTATTTTGCAGTTGTCTAATTATTTTGTAATATATTTTAATATTTATTTTATTTTATATATTTAATTTTGAAAAAAATATTAGAATAATTTTTTTTTCTTTTAATTAAACTTTTGAAACTTTTTTTGAGAAAGTTTAAACTAGAATTTTCAATAAACAAATTTAGATTTTACACGTGGACTCTTGATATGTAGACTTTGGAAGTTGATATTTTGAGTTATGTTTGGTCAAATGATGCCTAGAGTTACTTGTTAAAAAGCTAAAACAACATAGAATAATTTGGGAGTGGTTACATGACTATATTTGGTCATTTACTATACCTAAAATTTAGCAGAAAATAGAGCTCTAAATTTGCACAAAAAAACCAATTTTTAAATTTGTTTTGGATAAAAATTGGTTGGTTGAAGCTTTTGGCTATTGCAAATCCATTTGATTTTGTCATTTTAGGAAAAAGAGATCATTACAAAGATTAATGGGAGGTACAAATTTCTTTATTGCATTTATTTAATTATATTTTAATTTAGAAGTTTATTTTCTCAATTTGAAATTTTGTTTTTGATGTGCAAATTGATTTGTTTTATATTATGTTTGATTGGTTTTGGTAGGAGAGTTGTTACAAAGAGATCAATCCCAAAGGATTTAGAGCAATAGAATGAGACCAACAAAGAAGAAAATGAAAGATTTGCAGCTCCAATCAAGGATCTAAAAAACTACCTTCAACAACTCTCCATTTGGGAAAATTATTTTGTTTTTTATAATTATCATATTTGAGGAGGAAAGGGTTCCTATTTTTTGCAACTTTTATACTTTGAGCATTTTTGTAAATGGATTGTAGTTGTAAGTGAGGAGGGAAAACTCAGATCTAGGTTACTTGGGGTGTTTCTTTTTAGAATTCAATCTTTGATAATGGGGCAGAACTTGCACTTTCATAATTCTTCCTTATACTAATAGAGCTAATGATTTTGAGGAGATCGTTGGAGATCCATTGGGTAAAAGTGCAAAGCGATATAAGTTTACCAATTTGTATTTAAATACTTTTATTTGTAATGCAAATTTCAACATTTTTATCGCAGATTTGTGTAGATTACTTCATATTGTGCATTTTTGTTAAATATGAGTGTGATTTTCTTATATATCAACTAACTGATATATTAATATCATAGATATGTTATTAATTCTTGATTTTCTCAAGTGTTTAAATCAAATTTCCGAGTAATTATTTACTCAGAATTTTTCCATCTAAAATCAATTTAATTGCCATTAGAATTAAGTGAATTTTTTTCTAGTTTTAGTGGCTAATCATTCATTATTTAAATCTCCAAACAGAGCATGTTATACCATTAATATATCACCTATTAGAACTATTTCAATAGTTTGATATTCATCATTAAAAGAACATGTTAAATCCTCAATTTTTATAAGTTACTTTGCTATTGATTTGGGAAATATCTATATCTTGTTCTAATCGACATGGGTTAAATTAGATTTCCTTTTCTTGCTTGCATTTAGATTAATTTGCATTTTACTTGAAAATTAATTTTAGAATTCTCCTTATGCAGGGGAAAGCTTTAGTGTAGCTTGGTTGAGCCCTCAATTCAGCTTAAGGGCTGCTTTATTATAGGCTAGCAGCAAGAGAATAACTTTGATATATCCATTCTTGTTGATATTTAATTAGTAATATCCCAAGTCAGCAAGGAGAGCGAGGGGGTAAATAGACCCAATAGAACTAGTCAGATCCATCGTTACAAACGGATAAGAGTTTGATTTGGGACTCTAACTGGTTAGCCTTCCCAAATGTTGATGAGGTCATTTTTGGCCATTAACAAAACTTCAGTTCCATCATCACCAACCACCTCCACTAGATCATGTGGTGCAGTAAGAGCCACATCACCTTCCATCTCAAGAATTCCATATTTTGTAGGGAGATGGAGACTTCCTGAGGTATAAATAACTAATATTACAACTAGAGAAGATCCAACTTCTTCTACTAAAGTGGTATTAGAGGAACATGTATCTCCATCTGTGGTAGTCATATTTCTTTCAATCACAAGGGAACACCTCTTTTGAAAAGAATTATAAGTAACTAATAAAGAATAATAATAAAAAGAAGGAACTTTATCTCAAGATCCATTAATAGAAGAACCAGAAGAGGAAACTAAAGTTGAAGAATCTTATTACCTCAGTTCAGAAGGTTCAATGGTAGAAGGTGAAAGATAATATTTCCTCCAAATGGAAATGAAACAATAATAGGAGGAGGACGAGGAAGAGAACAACCACCATTTGGAGGTGGCAGAGGATTAAGAAGACCCCCTCCTAATGGTGGAAGAGGCGGTAGAGGTGGAGGTATAGGAAGAGGCAATGATGTAGATGATGACTACGAAAATGATCTTGATGTATTCCCCATTCAAGATACTAACACTAATGTTACTATGAAAACCATCTCATGATCAGTGCTTCCTAACTTCCACGGTATGAGAAAAGTAGACCCATAAACATTTCTCTTTGAATTCGAAGTATTATGTAGATCTTGTGATTAGTTACTTGATGACCAAAAGTTGATATTATTTATAGACACACTAAACTATGGAGCTATTAAATGGTTTATGGGTATAGGTATTAAGTCAATAAGATCATGGGATGATATGAGAAGATTATTTTTAGAAAAAATATAAAGACTATTGTATACATCATATTCTTAAAGAGGAAATCTTTAAAATGACCCAAAAAGAATATGAGAGCCTTGAGGATTTGGTAGAAAGATTTGTAGATAATGTTAAGAGATAAAAACTGCATAATCTAGGATTTGATACACTAAAAAACCTCTTACTTAGAGCTATTAGGGATGAGTGGAATTACCTCCTTAACCTAATGGGTAAAGGCAAAGTGTGTCAATTATCATTTGAATAAATTTGTGATTTATGCAAACACATATCAAGAGGAAAAACAAGTTGTGGTATAAGTCTTAGAGATCGAGCCATTACATGAGTAATTAAATATGCATTAGGATCAGTAAGTCGACATTAAATTGGAAAATTTCTTGATAATTTTAAAATATACATTCTTGATAATCATAGTGAACAAATTGATATGTTAAGAATGCAAAAAAAGAAAAAAATATGAGAATTTGATTTGTCTATATTCTACCCTAGATGTAGAAAGAAACATGCATTAAGAGAATGCCCACTTGAAAATATTTAAATTTGTGTTATCTGTGCAAAATCCTATGCTACAAACGATTTCCCATCATTACTTGTGTTGAAATATGCTTACTAAGAAGATAGTGGAGTGAGTTAAACACCGGAACAAATTTTCTTTATTGCTCCTAAAAGGCCTTGGAAGACTCACCAACCAGGTATGATGCAAGATCCCAATTCATAATTTCAATCTTACGAACAATAGCCTCCAAATAGTTGGAATACACCCATACCTTGGAAAAGCTTGCCACCTCAACCTCATAACCCATCCTAGTTTACAAGGTTAGCAAGGATCATATGGTAGAAATCCATAATATCCTAAATCGTTCCCTCAGTATCCTCAATACTATTCTCCACCACCAGAAGCTCAACCTCAATTTCACCCAAAGTTAACTACAAGTCAACCTATTTCATTACCACCAAGTCAATTATCCTAAATACTAAATCAACTACTTGCACAACCACCCCCAAATCCCAACAATAAAGTACCTCAACAACCTAATTACAATGCCGAAGTAGAAAATTTCCAAACTTACATGATATCTCCTTTAGATTTGAATGATATCCATCTTAGATCCAGGAGATTTCTACAAAAGAAAAAGCCTGATTTTGTCATTAAATAACATAAATAAGATTAGAATCCTAAAAGGGAGTAGATTCCTCAAAAGGAAGAAATTTCAGACAATATTTATGACAATGAAATATGACCAACTCCTACTACTCCTTTAGCAGAGCATCAGATCTATATCCTTACAAAAACCTCCTTTCCCAGAGATATTACAAATAGATAAAGGTGTAGGTAAATAGTTAATTTTTTAAAAACTATGACATGTTAAATGAGTTAAATAATGTTTGCATTAAAATTACTTTACTTCAAGCAATAAATAATATTCCAATTCTTGCAAAAAAAATAAAGCAGTTATGTATTAAAAACTTGGTAGAAAAAGAAAAGAAATACAAAAATTTCAACTCATTGGAAAAATTATAGAACTCATTATGGGAAAAACTACAATTGAAAAATAATTATATCCCAAAATTCCCATTATAAAAATCCACATCAATAATGTTGAAATCCCGAACACATTAATCGACTTAGGTGCATCAATGAATGTTATGACAAAAATTATTATGGATGAATTAAAACTAACTAATTTTCAATACACTCCTACTATATTAAAGTTAGTCGACAAGTCTAGTATCAAGCCAAAGGGTATATTAGCATATGTCCTTGTATCCCTATATTCATGGGAGTATCTAGTTGATTTCATGATATTAACTCTGGAAACCAGTCTAGAAGGTCACCTGTCGATACTAGGTACAGACCTTTGTTAGCCACGACCGATGCATTTATTAGTTATAGATATGGTGAAATGAATATTTCTAATGGAAATTCGACGAAAAATGTTTACATTATATCCTCTAGCAAAAGAAATAACTGAATTGGAAAGTGAAGAATGGATTTAAGATGATGATGCAAATTACGAAGCTTTTCAACCGGTTTTAACTATCTCACAAGCAACGACAATTAAACAAAATGACGAGGGAAGTCAATTAATGAATCTTATGAATAATTGTTATTTTTCTCTATATGTTCAACAAAATTATTGTGTGCATATGCCAATAATTTGTTTTTCAAGAAAATTGTAGTATTGAATATTTTTCATCACGATAATCTAAGATATCATTAAATTCAATGGAAAATTTTGGCGATACTCTTGTAGAAATTAGTCTAGGAAAAACATTAAATATCAATAATAACCTGGAAGAATTTGAAAAAAAAACAATTTATTAATATATTACAAAATCATTCCTCTGCATTTGCATGGGAATATACAAACATGAATAGAATAAATCCAAATACTTACACACACACACACACACACACACACACACACACGTGTACACACGCAAGAGAATGTCAAACCAATGAGACAACCTCAAAGAACGATGATTCTTAATTTGAGGGAGATTATTAAAGAAAAAATACAAAAATTTCTCAATGTAATATTTATCTATCCGATTTTATATAGCGAGTGGGTTTCACCTTTGGTTAATGTGCCAAAGAAAAATGGAAAGTGGAGGGTTTGTATCAATTATAACGAATTGAATAAAGCAACTTTTAAAGATCATTTTCTAGTACCTTTCCTTAATCAAGTTCTAGATACATTGGAAGGAGACAAATATTTTTCTTTTCTTGATGGATTCCTCTCATATAATAAGATTCAAATAGTACTTGAAGATCATAATAAGAAAACTTTCACATGACCATGGGGTATGTATGCTTATAAAGTATGTCCTTTTGGATTTTCTAATGCACCTGATACATTTCAAAGGGTGGTATTGGGTATTTTCTCTAACTTGATCCATGATTGTGCAGGTATATATGGATGAATTTACTAATTATGGATATACATTCAAAGAGGATTTATAAAGACTAGAAAATTCCTTGTCAAATGTCAATAAACTAATCTTTCATTAAGTAATGAGAAATAATTTATCATAATTAAAGAAGGAATTGTTTTGGGACATCATGTTTCAGGTTCTGGGATTAAGGTGGATTCAAAAAAATTTGAATTCATCTCCAAAATTTTAGTACCTAAATTTCAAAATGACATAAGAAGTTTTCTTGGATTCATAGGTTATTATAGAAGGTTTATAGAAAACTTGATGCAGGGTAAATCAATCCCTATATTAATACTGTTGCTTTCATATCTATTCTAGTTCAATCCCCTTTTATAAGAAATCAACCATTTTTCTTTCTTTCTTTGTGCTTCTGCATAGTTAAACCCTCAATCAAATTTCAAATCTGATTCCTCTTCTTTTCAGCTTTGCTTCTGTTAGTATTTACTAATCTCCTCTATGCTACCACTATTATCTCACTTGTTAGGTCAATTTTTCCACGCTCTACCCATAAAAGGGAACGAAGGATCTATCACACATCTGCTCTGGCAATGTTGCTCAGTTCTCATATGCTTCTCCATGCTCTTTCTAGTGTAGTCGACAGTCAAATTATTCAACATAGCACTGAGAAAATCACTCTTGCAATGATAAAAAATTTCATTGGCCACAAGCTCCAGCGAATGCGTAGCACCTTAGGTGTATACACAACGTCTCTAGGGTATGCACAACGCCTACGTAGCGCTTCCAATATATGCGTCTCGAATCTGAACCTCAATGACTTAGAAATAAAATCATAATGCATTGGAGTTTGGGTTTGACACTTCAGGCTTCAAATATTAAAACACAAAACTTCCTCGTCCCGACAGTAACTTAATTGAACAGCTTGTAGTAAATATTGAATTCCTCCAGTCATGACATTTTCATCGACTCCTTCTCTGTGTGAAGTAGATTCACTGATCCCCCCAAGTTTGTAGCTGTTCCCTTTCTCAATCATCGCATAAAAAAATTCCCTTGGATCTGAATGCATTCAACAGGTCTCAGCTTTTGTTATTCACTAATTTATAAATTATGGAATATGCTTAACAACTACAGATGTTCCTTATTTAACACTGGATTGAAACATAGTTTCAATCACGTCAATCATCCTGAAATCCTCCAATTAATGAATTTTCGTAATCCGACCCGCTCACATATTTTCTCTCAGATATTGCTTTAACCACGTCATTCACAAATGCCTTTAGTCTTTTATTTATTCCAGAAAATGGATAGAATGAAACATGAGGATCGTTAGTTGGAGGATAACACAATATTGTGTGACCGTGTGACCATATTTTAAAAAACGCGGAAGCTCCCTTCAATCCAACCTTAGTCCAATTTAAAGTTAAAGGAAAAGAATCCAGAATTTACAAGAAAAAATCATCAATAATAGCCTTAGTGGGATTCCGGTTTAAAAACCAAAGCAGTCCTTTACAATAAGTGAATTTAACACTAAACGCTTATAGTTACCCTTATTATATTTCTCTTATTTACTCGACTGCTTCACTTTGACCGAGGCTTCTTTCATGAACATCCATGCAACCACTTTTCATAAATACCCCATCACAATTGCTCTTTGAAGCACGACTTATCGCATTACTCCTCCGCAAACCTCGTTGGTTCAAAAATCTCCTAAAATTTGGGGAAAATTGTGGTTTGCTGCCTTCGAAAGAATGTAGTTGATTTCTCCTCTTGATTGGAATCTCATAACACAGAGGTTCTCGAAATTAATCACTGCGACTTCACTTCTTTCTCCACAGCATTAATTCCCTCCTGAGATTTATTTTGGTTATTCAATCGTATCTAGAAACTATCTCAATCGCTTCTCTGACATAACTTAATTCCTCCACTCTGCAAGAAATCAGATAATACAACTAACTATGAATGGCTAGATTTCTTCAAACACACAGGTAAATACAATTTCACTTGCAGGAATGTTTTCATTACATTCAATTAAAATAATATATATAAAAATGATGTCGAGGCTCATTCCCATATACTTGTTCCAGGGCCTGATCTTCTTTAAAAATCGCTTCTCTCATCCCTCTCTCTGCCGATAGGCTTACAATACAATCTCCTCTATTCCTACTAAATTACCTATCTGAAAATACGGTATGCCTAATGCCTTTGAGGATTAGAAATATATACAAAAGGATTATGTAGCCAATTCTGGTTCAAGTCCATAATTTTCTCAACGAAATCCTAAAAGCCCTCTAAGTCCACTTTTGACTCAACTAATTCCTAAGGATCCTCTCTAGTTCCACAAAATCATGAAAACAATTTCTAGTCTAAGATTTACAATATTTTATAATCTCTCAATTCTTAGCAATTACTCATGTTCTCTTACATTCGAGAAAATTTACAAATATTCCTCACAATAATTAATTAAATCCTATTCTAAAATTCTCACATAAAATCACTCAAAACATTGAAAATTAAATTAATTAAATACTTAGGGAACCAAATCCCTTGAAGACACAAGACCCCCCTAGATTATACTAAATGTACAAAATTTGGAACCATGATGCTCCTGCATTAGACTCCCAAGGTAGAAAATAATCATGATCTCCAGATCATGTTTCTTCAATGCTTACGAAATTCCTCCTCGATCCCAAACTTTGTTCTATAGTCTGTCTTTGGCTGCCTCTCTTCCTTTCTACGGTTTAGTTGCTGATGTTCTCCAGGTCTCCATACTTTATGCTACATTTCACCACTGTCTATGCTTTCACAGTCTGTTGTTGTCTTTTCCTTGCTGCTGCTTCTTTGCTTTCTTGTTGTTGTCTTCTTCTGAGACACTTTCATCATCAAATTTCTTATTCTTTCAATCTCCATGTCCAATTTAACTTCTGAATGGTACTCACTTTGTCATCTATTGTTGCACTCTGTATATTCATCTTCAAATTTTTTTTTGTCACCTTCACTTTGGAGTTTCTAGATTCTTAATACCACCCTTAAATCCTTACCCTATTGTTGCTTCTGAACTTTTATCTCATCTCCAAACAACCTTTGCTCAATATATTTGATAACAACATCATACTCATCCACTTTTGCTTCTATGTTAGCCAATACATCATAAACTTGGAAAATAACACATATTTCTATCCCAATCGAAGCTTGAGACACTCCTTCATTTCTAAGTGCAATCACACTCTCATACTTCGGTTCTTTCAGCAAGTACTCCAAAAATTCAATTTGTCTTTGACACCTCATAAGTACTTCATCATGATGTTGTTTATAGTCTTCAATGTGTTCTTCTTTCTTAACATATTTCAATAGATGTCCTTCCTCTATATTCAGTTCTATGACTGTATTCTGTTTGTCCTAAGACAAATATACCTCGCCTCCTTCTTCAACAGACTTTGTATTACTTTCTTTCTGTAAGCCTTCTTCAAGAGATATTCTCACCCTCTCTTTTGCATTAGCATTCTCCTACAATTTTTATTCATAAATAAAATTAGTCAAATTCATTGGTTTACCTTTTTAAGACAGTATTCCTTCATTCTTCATCAGAATAAGATCTCGATCTTCCATCTCCATGAAAGCTTCAGATGACTGTCTTCTCCCATTAAGCAACTCATCAATGAACTCCTTCTGCTACAACCATTAAAAGCCTTCCTCATTTTAGAGGTTTTCTTTGCCATATTTTTCTTCAAGATCTTCATCCACCCTGAATAAATCTTCAAAAGGTTGCCTGAATACATCTTCAAAAGGTTTCCTATCTCCTGCAATACCTGCAATCATACAAAAATTATTAGTTTTAAAACATAAGATCTTGCAGTCTCACTTGATGCTTCAACCACCAGGTCTTCTTGCTGCTATGAATCCTTCATATGATTCAAATATTTTGTAGGATATTCCTCTCTCTCTTCATTTATTTAACAAAAAATGGGTCGTGTTCTGGTTCACATACCAAAACTTCCTCCGCATACTCACTTATTCTGAGTAATTCTTCCTTCAGTTGAGTATTCAATCTGTGCTCCCAGTTTACCTGCAATCTATTCCATTTGAATTTCCTTCTCATAATCCAACCATACCTCTGGGCTTCATTATTCCTCTGTAGCATCTCCATCAATAACTCAAGATGGAATTTTATCTCAAATTTCTCTCTTTCAATCTCTTCTTGAATCTTTCTCATTCCATTTTCCTTGGTATCTTACTTCTCATTTATTTTGTTGTGGCTTCTCTCTGAACCTTTGCAATGACCTTCAACGATCATTATCTTTCTCTCATTTGTTAACTTCATCTTGTTCACTTGTGAATTGCACTAAGCATCTCTTTCTCAGCAAGTCTCCATACCTACTGCAAGTACCTCACTAAGCCTTCTCTCCTTTGAGCTCGATCTTTTGGTAACATTGGCTCGCTATCTCTGGAACCTCTATTGAGAAACTCATTTTCTCGTTGGCTTCTGCAATTCCACTTCCTTCTGAGAACACTCTTCTCCTATTTGTCCAACCTTCAGCTGGAACATTTAGGTTCTTTTCCACTTTCCTTCAGAGTATCCACTTTACTCTGCCTTGAAGAATGCAACTGGTTCTTCTCTTACATATCTTCTAGTTATTATTTTGATGAGATATTCCTCCTTCAGTTTGCAATTTGAAATCTACAAACACAATCCTCAAACCTATAATTAAAATAAATAAAACATACCATATTACCTTCAGATCTTCTGTCACACTTTATGTCCGTGCGTTGCTGCCTGTCATATTTAAAATATGATCCTTTCTTCCTTTACACATAGAATATTGTTATGCTCTGATACCAAATGATGCAGGGTAAATCAGTCCCTAGATCAATACTGTTGTTTTCATCTTTATTCCGGTTCAATCCCCTTTTATAAGAAATCAACCATTGTTGTTATTTCTTTGTGCTTCTGCATATTCAACCCTCAATCAAATTTCAAATCTGATTCCTCTTCTTTTCAACTTTGCTTATGTCAGTCTTTACTGACCTCCTCTACGCTACCACTATTATCTCACTTGGTGGGTCAATTTTTCCACGCTCTACCTAGAAACTGGAATGAAGGATCTATCACACAACCACTTTGGAAATGTTGCTCGGTTCTCGTATGCAGCTCCACTCTCTTTCTAGTGCAATCGACAGTCAAATTCTTCAACACAACACTCAACAAATTTCTCTTGCAATGATAAACAAATGCACTGGCCACAAGCTCCAACGAATTCGTAGCACCTTAGGTGTATATGCAACGTCTCCAGGGTATGCACAACGCCTGCTCAATGCTTCCAATAAAAGCGTGGCGCCTCGAATTTGAACCTCAATGACTTAGAACTAAAATCATAATTCACTGTAGTTTGGGTTTACCACTTCAGGCTTCAGATATTAAAACACATAATTTCCTCGTCCAGGTAGAAAATTAATTGAACAACTTGCAGTAAATATCGACTTCCTCTAGTCATGGCATTGTCATCAACTCCTTCTCTGTGTGAAACAAATTCACTGATGCCCCCAAGTTTTCAGTTGTTCCCTTTCTCAATCATCGCAGAACAAATTTCCCTTGGATCTGAATGCCTTCAACAGGTCTCACTAATTTATAAATTATGGCATATGCTTAACAACCACATGTGTCCCTTATTTAACACTAGATTGAAACATAGTTTCAATCACGGTAATCATCCTGAAATCCTCCAATTATTGAATTTCAGTAATATGACCCGCTCACATCTTTTCTCTCAGATATTGCTTTAACCATGTCATTCACAAATGCCTCTAGTATTTCATTATTCCAGAAAATGGATAGAATAAAACATGAGGATCACCAGTTGGAGTATAGCATGATAATGTGTGAACGTGTGACCATCTTTTAAAAAACACGGAAGCTCCCTTCAATCCAACCTTAGTCCAATTTAAAGTTAAAAGACAAGAATCCTTAAAATCATCAATAACAGGATTTGTGGGACTCTGGTTTAAAAACCAAAGTAATCCTTCACAATAAGCTTATTTAACATTAAACGCTTATACTGACCCTTATTCTCTTTCTCTTATTTACTCGACTTCTTCACTTTGACTGAGGTTTCTTTCATGAACATCCATGAAACCAGTTATCGCAAATACCCCATTGCAATTTCTCTTTGAAACACGACTTATCGCATTACTCCTACGCAAACCCCGTCCGTTCAAAAATATCTTAAATTTTGGGGAAAATTGTGGTTTTATACCTTCGGAAGAATGTAGTCGATTTTTCCTCTCGGGTGGAATCTCAAAACACAAATATTATCGAAATTAATCACTTCTACTTCACTTCTTTGTCCAAAACATTAATTCCATCCTAAGATTTATTATGGTTATTCAATCATATCCATAAACCATCCCAATCGGTTCTCTGACATAATTTAATTCTTCTACTCTACAAGAAATCGGATAATACATCTATGCATGCCTAGATTTCTTCAAACACACAGGTAAATACAATTTCACTTGCAGGAATGTTTTCATTATATTCAATTAAAATAGTATATATGAAAATGATGTCGAGGCTCATTTCCATATACTCGTTCCAGGGCCTGATCTTCTTTAAAAATGGACTTCTCTCATCCCTCTCTCTGGTCGTAGGCTTACAACCTAATCTCCTCTATTCCTACTGAATTACCTATCTAAAAATATGGCCTGCCTAATGCCTTTGAGGCTTATAAATATATACAAAAATATTCTATAACCAATTCTGGTTCAGGTCCATAATTTGCTCAACAAAATCCTAAAAATCCTCTAAGTCCACTTTTGACTCAACTAATTCCTAAGGATCCTCTCTAGTTCCACAAAATCATGAAACCAATTTCTAATCTAAGATTTATAATATTTCAGAATCTCTCAATCGTCACCAATTAATCATGTTATCCTACATTCGAGAACATTTACAAATATTCCTCACAATAATTAATTAAATCTTATTCTAAAGTTCTCACATAAAATCACTCAAAACATTGAAAATTACATTAATTAAATACTTAGGGAACCAACTCCCTTAAAGACACAAGACCCCCTAGATTTTACTAAATGTACAAAATTTGGAACCATGATGCTCCTGCATCAAAACTTCACAAAACTTGCCTCACCAGTTTTTAAATTACTCACCAAAGATTCTGAATTTCATTGGGATTCAGATTATCAAAAAGCTTTTGATTTATTGAAATGGTAAATATTTGAGGAACCTATAGTAAGAGTGCCAAATTGGTGTCTTCCATTTCATATTTCCATTGATGCCTTAGACACATCTTTAGGGGTTGTATTGGGAGAAAAAGATCTAACTCTTTATGCAATATATTATTCAAGAAAAAAATTAACTCCTACAAAGTTGAACTACATAGTCATTGAAAAGGAGTTATTGGGAGTTGTTCATGTTATCAACAAGTTTAGACACTAAATTATTATATATGAGACTTGTATTCATACTAATCATTCTATTATTATATATGTTATGAAACCAAATCCAAAAATAGAAGAAAAGAGAGATCAACACCTTAGAAATTAACCACTTCGAGGGGGCAACCTCCTTTACATTACATAAATAAACAATTCTTGGATAATACAAATGACAAAACCTCCTTTCTATATATAGGAGTCCATGGGGTCACAATATAATCCTAGCCGACGTAACAAGAATAATGTAAGGGCACAATAATAACAATATGGGGGTTACAGGGGTACAACAATAAAAATAAGGGGGCTACACCAACAACAATAAGGGACTACACTAGTAATATAGGGACCTAACATGCTCCTCTCCTTCAAAAATTGTTTTCCTCCACACTTGAATAGTTGTGGATGCTTCTGTATAAAATTCTCATCCTCCCATGTAGAATCTTCAATGGGTAAGTTCTTCCACTTGATGAGATACTCTGAAATTGATCGATTTCGTAGCTGTCGAGTTCTTTTTTCCGTGACTGCTTCAAGTTCCAATATGATTTTTCCTTCCTCATCAAGTTATGGCATATTGTTTGAACTGGAAGTTTGTCACCAATAACCTTCTTTAAGCATGGAACATGGAAAAGTGGATGCACTCGAGAAGAAGGAGGAAGCTCCAATTTGTATGCCATAGTACCAATATTTTGCAACACCTTGTAAGGACCATAGTAATTTGGCGATAATTTAGTATCCTTCTTAGCTTGCTTGAGGGACATTCGTTTGTATGGTTGTAGTTGTAAAAATATATAGTCTCCTACATCAAAACTTCTCTCGCTGTGATGTTGATCTGTTTGTTGTTTCATTCGATTTTGTGCCAAATTTAGGTTATCCTTTAAGAGCTGGAGAACTTGTTGATGATGCTCGATGTGATCTTCCACTGCTTGAACCTTAGAATTTTCTCTTAAATATGATGTGATGGACGGTGAATGATATCCATAAAATGCCATAATTTTGGTCATTTTTGCTGCAATATAGAAGGAAATGTTATACCACCATTCAGCTAGAGGTAACCACTTGACCCATTCTGTTTGTTTATTAGATAAAAAACAAAAAAGATATCCTTCCAAAATTTTTTCCACTATCTCAGTTTTCCCATCAAATTGAGGATGATAAGATGAGCTATGAGCTAGTTGAGTACCCAAACAAGAAGCTAATTCCGTCCAAAAATTTCCAGTAAATATGGGATCTCTATCATTTACAATAATCTTTGGGTTTCCATGTAGGTTTTTAATTTTTCCATAAATGCATTAGCAATTGTACTTGCTTTAAATGGATGAAATAATGCACAAAAGTGTGCATACTTGGTCATTCTATCAACTACCACCATGATGACACTCTTTCCTTCAGACTTAGGTTAACCTGTGCTAATAAAATCCATTGAAATATCCTCCCAACGTTGACTTGGAATGGATAAAGGTTGTAGAAGACCCGGGTGGGGTCTTAATTGTATCAACTTTATTTTGCTGGCAAACCAAACATTTTGCCACAAACTTTTGAATATAATATTTAATGCCATCCCAAAAAAATTATTTCTTCACCCCGTGGTAAGTTTTTAAAAACCCTGAGTGTCCTCCTAAGGGAGAAGTGTGCAATTCCAAAAGAATCTTTTGTTTTAGTTTGGAATTCTTACAAGGATATAAGCGATCTTTGTACCATAAGAAATCATTTTTCCAACTAAATGTATCAGACGTAGTAGGATATTGTAGCAACCTCTGAATGAGTTTCCACACTTATTTGTCCTTTTTTTCATTCATCCCTTGCTTCGGTTATCCAATCTGGTTGGATAATAGAAATGGAAAAAATCAATGCTTCCACCTCTTCATCCTTTCTTGAGAGTTCATCTGCAACAACATTTAGCTTCCCTTTTTTGTAGATGATTTAAAAGTCATAACCCAACATCTTTGTGACCCATTATTGCTGCTCTTCTAAAGATAGTCTTTGTTCCAAAAAGTATTTAAGACTAGCATGATCAATTTTTACCTTGAAGTGTCTTCCCATTAGGTAAGGTCACCATTTCTTTAGTGCATGTATTATTGCCAACATTTCCTTCTCATAAATAGATTTATATAAATACTTTACTTTGATTTGACGACTTTCAAAAGCAATGGGTATTCTTTCTTGCATTAAAACAACACCAATTCGATTTCCTGAGGCATCACATTCCACAATAAAGGTTTTTGTGAAGTCTGGTGTAGCTAAGACCAGTTAGGCACATTACCTCTTTAAGATGTTCAAAGGCCTTAGTTTCTTCAGGAGTCCATGAAAATGCATCTTTCTTAAATAATGTTGTTAGAGGTGCTGCTATTCTCCCATAATTCTTAACAAACTTGTGATAATACCCTGTTAACCCAAGAAATCCTCACAACTGCTTTATGGTTGTGGGGACTTTCCATTCCTTAATGGCTTTAATTTTTTTAGAGTCTACCTTAACACCCTTGTGAGATACAATATGACCCAAATATTCCACCTCTTGTACTCCAAAGAAACATTTGAAGGTTTTTGCATATAATTGTTTCTCCTCCAACAGTTTGAGCACCCTGTCAACATGTTGAACATGATCCTTCGAGGACCTGCTATAGATTAGTATACCATCAAAAAATACTAACACAAAGTTTCTAAGGAAGGGTTTGAAAATGGAATTCATCAACCCTTGAAATGCAGAAGGTGCATTTGTAAGGCCAAAAGGTTGACCAAAAATTCATAATGACCCTCATGAGCTCGAAATGTTGTTTTCAGAATATCTTCAATCTTCATTCCAATTTGATGATCTCTTGAACGAAGATCCAATTTGGTAAAATAAATTGCTTCATGTAATTCATCCAATAATTCATAAATCACGGGAATGGGAAATTTATCTTTAATAGTGAGCTTATTGAGCTCCCTATAATCCGGACACATGTGCCATGGTCCATCCTTCTTGTGTACCAATACTATAGGAGCAGAGAAAGAACTTTGAATAGGTTGAATTATACCTGCCTCTAACATTTTTGCAATCATATGTTCAATTTCGCTCTTTTGGACATAAGGATATCTATAAGGCCTGATGTTTGGAGGAACACTTCCTGGAATCAAATGACTAGCATGATTATGATAACGAATAGGTGGGAGTCCTTTGGGAGTTTCAAACACCTTGGAATTATTGTCCAAGTATTTTTTGAGATATGGAGAAATAGATTATTTTGATGTTGGAACTTATAGTGGTATACAATTGTGTAATTACGCCTTAATGTTATTTACTCAGAAGCTTTGACATGACATTAGGGCTTATTATCTTTCCTGGCTTCCCTGCGATACCCCATAATTCAACTTCCTTTCCTTCCGAAAAATAATTCAAGAATAGTTCTTGAAAATTAAAAGCTATCATCCCCAAAGATTGTAACCATTGTACTCCTAGTACAACATCAACACTTCCCATTGGAATGGAAAGCATTGGACTAGTAAATATGTATTCCCCCATGGTTAGCTTGATAGTGTGGCATTTTCTAAAGAAATTTAGAGTTCCTCCATTTGCAACCATGATGACATTCTAGTGCTGGGTATAGGAAGCAATTCAATTCCTTGGAAACCTTACAATGAATAAAATTATGGGTACTACCCGAGTCAATCAAAACTATTACCTTTTTATTCTTGATATGTCCTTCTATCTTGAGAGTTTGAGGAGAGTTAATTCTTGCCAATGCATTACAGGATATGGTCAAACTCATTTATTCTTTCTCTAGGGTTGGTTCCTGGTGTATATCCTCTTCTTTTAAAGTTTCTTGTTCATTTTCTTCCTCCTCTTCACAATATATGTAAAATAATTTATTCTCAACACACTTATAACCTTTAGTGTATTTTCTATCACAACTGTAGCAAAGCCCTTTTGCTCTTTTTTCTTCCAATTGTTGTGGTGTAAACCTTGTAGGTTGTGAAAGTCTAGGAGTAGCAACACTTCCATCTTTATAGATGTGAGTGGTAGGCTTTCTTGTCGCCATAATTTTACTTTCAATTTTTCTTTCCAACCTTAATTTCTTCTCCAATGAATCAGGTTCCCAAAGGTGAACCTCATGTTGGATGTTATCCTTTAAAGTCCCTATGAAGACATCAATCATTTGTTCCTTTGGAATATCAACTACCCTTATATTCAATTTTTGGAAGTCCTCAATGTGCTCCACCATTGAACCCTTTTGTTTAAGATTTATCAATTGGATAAAGAAGGTGTTGCTCTTTGAATCCTCATAATGTGCTATCATTTACTCCGTAAAAATTGACCAAGTGACAATTTTTTTATGAGGGAAAAGCCATAGATACCATACAAATTTATTTTTTTCTAAATGTAAAGTTGCAATGCATACCTTTTGTGTGTTTTTCATAGTATGGAGATCAAAATATTGCTCCATATGTAGTATCGATGTTATGGGATCCTTGCCATCAAACTTCCTCATATCCATATTTGGAATATGGTGGGTTTTCCATCCAACATTAGAGTTTATGAAATCACGATTAACATTTATTTTGTTCTCATCATGAGTTTCCTCTACTATATTTTCTCCATTAGGAATCATTTCTTGTATCAACTTTGTCAAACATTCCTTCAAACCTTCCATGTCTGCTTTTAGATCATTCTTCATGTCTTCCATGTTGTCGTTCATTTTTTTGTCGATGCCATCCATCTTAGCTTCAATGCCATCCATCTTAGCTTCCATGCCATTCATCTTAGCTTCCATGCCTTTATTCAAACCATCCATATTATCTTCCACGCCTTTCTTCAAAACTTCCATTTCATTTTTTGATGCTCTTTGTGAGAGCGGAGTTTGGTGCACTTTCTCTTGTAATTTTGATATATCATGTTGCACTTCTTCCTTTTCATGAGTCATAGTAGAGTGTTCTGAGGGCTTAATGGGTGTTGAATTCTTTTTAGGGAGGATTTTAGGACCTAATACTGATATCTATACTTCAATATGCCCTTGGAATCACTTCAAACTGTTTTTTCAAACAAGACTTATGCAATTTGAAAAAAAATACACACCTTTTTCTTGCTTTTGAGGAGCTCAATATTGAAAATTATTTATCTCTGTGATTTCGAATCTTCAATATCTGAAATTAGGTCCTTTAGTAGACCTTTGAAGATTTTTTGGAATGCCACAGGTCTGACCTGATTTGGATCCTTCAATGCAAAGTTATTCCCAATCTCCCACAATGACCTAATTATGGATTAGTTCAGTAGAGAGAACTTGTACGACGTGCCACATGTCATTGTTTCCTCCTTTCGCTCTGAAATTGATACACAGGAAACTACAGTTCGTTTAATTTCGTCCAAATTTTACAGAATTCCAATCTGATGCTCAGAGAGAGTTATGACGATTTTCCCAAGCTCACCTCTTTTAGATGAAATTTGGGAGGCTGCATAAACCCTAAATTCCACAAATCATATATCCGAAACTATTGAAAATCAAGATCTGAAGTTTTTACATGACGTTCCTTAGGATTTCAGCATCTCGTGGTAAACATTTCAGCTTCTGAACCTTCGTAGAAAAAACATTATAGTAAAAATTCCACGATGACCTGTTTGAATAAGCGAAACCCTAGAATCCAAAGCTCTAATACCAAATGTTATGAAACCAACTCCAAAAGTAGAAGAAAAGAGAGATCAACGCCTTATAAATCAGTCACTTTGAGGGGGAAACCTCCGTTACATTACATAAATGAACAATTCTTAGATGATACAAATGAAAAAACCTCCTTTCTATATATAGGAGTCCATGGGGTCACAATATATTCCTAGCCGACCTAACAATAATAATTTAAGGGCACAATAATAACAATATGGTGGTTACAGAGGTACAACGATAAAAATAAGGGGGCTACATTAACAACAATAAGGGACTACACTAGTAATATAGGGACCTAACAAGATATATTATGAATAAACCAATAATTAATGGTAGAATCACTAGATGGATTTTATTAATACAAGAATTCAATATTTACCATTTTGGATAGGCTAGGAAAGAAAAACATAGTTGTTGATTTCCTTTCTAAGATGCAAAATGATAATACTATATTTCATGTAAGATAATTTTCCTGAAAAAGATATTTTTGCAATATCTACTGAATCTCCTTGGTTTGCAAATATTGCTATTTTTTTTCTATACTAAATTTTCCTCCTCACTTTTCAGCTAAATAAAGAAAAATAATTATCAAATCCAGTGCACCTTATTCTTGGATAGGAGGAGAACTTTCCCGAATAGGAAAAAAATTAATCATTAGAAGATGTGTTCGAGAAGTTGAGATACCTGAGATACTTAAAGCATGTCATGATGAACCTTGTGGAGGATATTTTTCCAATTTGTTTTCACCAAATTGATCTTGATTGGTTGCTCATCAATCAAATCAATGTAACTCTTTCAAACCACTTCTAACTGAAGATTAGCCTCTTCAGTTTGAGAGGGATCTCTCAAAAGGGGGTTTATGATTTTGAATAAAGATAATACTAGATGGCTAACTCTATGAATTGTAACTGGGTTTTGTATGATTGCAGGTTGAAAAATGAAGGCTTGCTACCATTGGGCTATGGGGTCAATATCAGTACTCTTAGTGACAGTGGTTCTTCACATGGAAGCTGAGGCAGATAGAGGTTTAAAAAAAAAGATAATTCATACACATAACATAAGGAAAACACAGTAATTTCACCCCTAAAGGAAGTCAGAGCATAATATTATGAATTTTGAGTAATCAGAGATAAAATCCACTGCAAGTGATTATACATAAAGATACAAAGCAATAACACATCAAAAACCTCATGAGAATATCAGGTCTGGAAGTAGAATGTCACTGTATATTACTGATAATGGATAAAACATACAAGCAACTATTTGGTGCAATATTCTCCAACCATTTTCTCTTTAATGTTTAGTTTATAAATAGAAATTCTTTACAATTTAGATAATCTGCCCAGCTGGTTAGATCTTTGGATTCTACTCTGACACCTATCATAACTTAAACTAGTAACTTGAAATAGAAAAATGACAACTATCCTTTAAGAAATCAAAATCCTAATAGGACTCCATCTCCTATTTATTACATTTGGTTCTCTTAACAGTGAAAAAATTGCATAATTGATATCACACGTTCGAGGGATAATTCACCACCACTTTACATCTTCAAAACACCCCTAGATCTGTGGAACATTATCCTACCTTTTAGGGATGGATGACCTTCACTTTAAACACTTTTTTGACTGATGAGTGTGGCACTCCTTTTGAGCCATGAATATCTGCTGATATGGTCCACTAACATGCTGGAGGTCTCCAGCTGGGTAATGTGCTATTGGAATGCTCAAAAATATTCAAAAAGCTCCTCGTTATGAAACAGGGTAGTTTAGGCAGTTTCGTAGCGAGTTTTCGTAGCGTATGAAAACTTGCTTTTTTCATCTATTTCCTTGACAACTTTGATGTTCAAACACCTTTTCTATGTCAAGACACCTTTAAAACAATCAATATCCCTCCATAATACTTGAAAAAACTGAATTTAAAGGAAAAAATGCACCTATAGATATTTTCGTAGCGTTTTTCTGGCCTCAAGCGTGAGGTATGCTACGAAACTGTCCAAAAAACCAGAATTTGCTGAGTTCAAGATTGTCTTCAAAAATTGATATCCAGAGGTAAAATTTAGGTTATTTTTTAGTGATGAACCTCATAAAATATATTCCAACTCAATTTTTTACTCTTGTGGTGTTTCATCTTCATTTACAATTAATTGGCTGATGGGTTCTTCTACCACTTTCATCTTCAGCCCTTTCTTTTCCAACTCCACTTGAATTAAATCCAACTGCTCTTGAAGATCTTCCACTTGGTATTTTAATGCTCTCTTTTTGGATTGTAAGTGCAAGTTCATCCTCCTAACATGTTTAACCTCCCCTCTTAATGGTTGAGGCCATTTGAACAACTTTTCTGTATTGTCCAAATTTTTTGAAACACTTGTGACTTGCTCTTCCCATATTTTCCTCATCTATTCAAATTGAACCTTCTCAGCTTTGTGCTTCTTTGAATCTAGCTTTAAAACTGATATTTATTTACTTTCTTCCTTCAACTGCTCTTTGAGGGTTTATATTTCTGATTTTTCAATCATTTTCTCTTTTTTACTTTCTTTGCCTGATAACCAATTCCTCCTTTATTGATGGAGAAAAATCTATGATGTTTGTTGGCTGGGCAGGTTCATTGATTTTTTCTATCTTGTTGCTTTTCATGGCCTTCTTTGCATGTCTGGTCATGGGCTTCCTTGGTTGAAAAATAAAACCAACATCATCACCTGCAAAATCTTGTTTCTTAGCAGTATTACCTTTCTTCAACTTTCTTCCTCCATCTTCAATGTCTTCAACTTGCACTATTGGTGTTTCTTCAATGTCAATTGTATGAAGGATATCCTCTAGAATTCCTTTAGCCAATTTCTGGCTTCTAGTGACTCTCTTGCTACCTTGTTTGTTGACTGTACGCTTCTATTTTGAAGGTGTTGTTTGAGGTGTGTCAGTCTCTTGCAAAGGTTCTACTTCCATGTTCACTGGTTCTGGGAGAGATGATATAATTTATTCTTCAACTTCCTCTGCCACAGCTAGTGATGAAGTAGTTCTAGGTTTGGAGGCTTTCTTAGGAGTAACCACATCAATTTCATAACCACTCATGAACAAGAAAGAAATCCAACCTCTATATAACCTTCTCAATTCTTCTAACACTAACATCTTGATTAGACCATGATGAAAAAGAGATGTCTCATTGCCCTCTGTCTTAATTTGAACCTTATCTGACATTTTCCCTAGAATTCTGTATAAATAGAAAGGTAGGTCAAGTGACCTCTTACCTACAAAATGCAGAAGAAGTCTGAGATGATAGGAGTAGACCATGTGAAAGCTTCCTTCATAGGTAAAATAGTTTTGAATGACCATCGACATATTTTCATAATTCTCCTTCATGAACCTCCTAGGGATAGTATTTGTCAAATCAACTTCATTGTGTTCTTGCTTGATAAAATCTTTGAAATCTTGCATTGTGACTTTGATACCTTTAAACCACTGTTCACCTCTTCTAGGGATTCCTGTAGCTGATGATATTCTCTCTGGTGTCACTGTAAGGTTCAAAATTCCAACCTTTGATGCTGTTCCTGTGAAGCTAGTGGAAAAATCCTTTGGAACCTGTAAATGAAAGCCCTGCAACCTTTGAAAAAATTGGAAGCAACCAATACTTCTGAAAACCTCCATGGCAGTAGGGTCTTCATTGAGTAATTTCATGTCCATGGGCTCATACGTGTGACAATGACCACCCTTATATGTTTTTCTTCTTGCAGCCATGGGTGCTTTATAGTCTTCACTTCCTCGCTTGCTGATGACACCTGTAGAGTCGAATTTGCCAGCAACCTGCTTGGCTCGATGAAGCAGCTCTCTAGGGATCGAATCACATGCAAGGATAAATAAAAATATGAAGAAAGACTAATTAAGGTGGGGTTTAATAGTTTAATTGACAGCTCGAGCTTCAATCATTAAACATGCAAGCAAAAAAGGGTAATGATGACATCAAGCAGAACTATGTATATTTAAATTTACCATTACAACCTTGAATGACCTCCACCTTTACTCCTCTAATCATAAAATGACACCTCATACAAATCTGACAAGACAAGTTTAAAAAAAAATTTCATACCGAAATTAGTTAAGCTTCTAAAAGATTCGCTACGAAACTATTAGGCATTTTTGTAACGAAATCTGTTGTTTTCCTGTGTAAAACGCTATGAAAATTTTAAAAACTTTCAGATGCACCCTTTTTAGTTTTAATGCATGGGGAATGACAATTGACATGATATGGGAATAATTTGACTGAAATGGCATAAATGAAGGTGATCATGAAACTTAGGATAGTTTAAAAATGTAAACAAATTTCCTATACCACATTGAAATGGCTTAGTAGACCTTATCCATTTGGTGAGTGACATATATGACCCTATCAAGAAATTTTTCACAACTTAATGAGTGATAACACAATAGATGAATTGCATAGAAAGTACTTCTCTTGGGATATTATTGGCCTTCTCTTTTCAAGGATTCCAAGGAATATGTCAAGAGATGTGATAGATATAAAAGGATGGGGAAACCTTTCAATTCTGATGAAATTCCTATACAACCATAGTTACTAATATAGCCTTTTCAGAAAAGGGCTCTATATTTTGTTGGACCCATTAATCCTCCATCCAAAAAAATGAGGTACATTATTTTTTGCACTGATGAGTACTAAATGGGTAGAGACTAAGACACTAAAATTTTCTATTAAAAATGATGTTGTTACACTTATTTTTGAGGATATTTTCACTCATTTTGGTGTACCAAGAGAAATTGTAGCAAATATGGGTTTATAATTCACATCCAAGCTTGCTCAGAAGATCATGGAGAAATATAAAATCAAACATAGCAAATCCAATATATATCATCCTGGTTTCGTTGCTACAACACCCTCCAAAATTGCACGACATTTAAATTTTGGAGCCTACTATCACCATCATATCTAGTCTTGCCTTGATCATTAAGTGTTGCCTCATGTTATTCTATGTGTTTCAAGTGTCCTTGAATGGTCTCAAGTGTCATCGCATTTATTAGAGCATATTTAGGTTCATTTCATGGTCATGACATCTTTGTTGTTGTAAAATGACACTTGTGGGTCGCAGTCGTATACATTTCACTCGAAGAACTTTGGGAATGTGTCAAAGTTGAGTTTTAATGTATATATATCATTATTCAATCTTGTCTAAGTTTTCTCGATGAGTTGGTATAAGTCACACATGGTTTTATGTTTAAAATCATCATGTTCACCCCTTTCCCTATATCCCAGACTTAGACAAATCTTTGGTTTCAAAGAAAAATAAATGAGGCCAAGATCACATGAGTGCACTCTGAATCCTTGATCAGGAATCCTTCATTTTTCAGAAGTGTACCATGCACCCTCCAAGGGAATTAGGTGCATTCCTTAATCCTCTTTCCCATTCCTTGTTTTGAATTGTGCCTTCCAAAAAACTAAGTCTTCCTTTGAGTGCATGAGTGCACCCTGAAGGCCTTAAGCTCAACACTTCAACCTTCCCCAATACGTCATGCACCCTCCAGAAAATTTGAGTGCATGAGTGCACTTCGAAGGCACAAATATTTTCCCTTCAACCTTCATAATTTTTCCATGCTCACTCCTGGGCCTCTTTAGCACATGAGTGAACCTTGAAGGCTTGAAGCCTTCATCCTTAAGCCTTCAGGAGTCAACCATGCGCCCTCCATCTCTCCTTTGAGTGAAAAACACACTTGGTAAGCCTGAAGCCTTCCCCTTTGTCCTTCGAACTTGCGTCACACTCCCTACCTTTATTTCCTATCTCTCTTGAGCACATGAGTGCATGGAAAAGCCCTAAAGCCTCCTCCTCTCAACCCTTCAATATTTCATAATGCACCCGTGCTCCCAGAAGCTATTTTTGTCCCTCTTGAGCGCACTAAAAGGGCATGAAGCAAAAATCTACATAAAGCATGGTAGAATATGAAATTTTCAGGTTGATGCTTTCTTGTCATGGGTGATTGAAGATAAAAGTATTCTAGGAACAACATGACAAGCATGCATGAGGAATATCAGACAAACATAACAAACAAAGTAAGCATGGAAAGAACGAAAAACACACTTGAATCTTGATGATCAAAGCACCTCAAATAATCCATTAGATTAAAGACCCTTTGGAGGGTAGAGACATCAGCAATCAAAGTTGCCTAAAGAATGAAGATATAAGTGGTAGCCATGCCGCCACTAAAGAATTCCATGTCATCAGTCGCTATTAGTCCAAGTCATCAAAGATAGTGGCATGTCACGTTCTCATCAAATCATTATGTGGAAGTCATGATGTATTTTTGTAATCATTGTAAAGACAAACAAGTGGAATTACAAGAGTCATGTATGAAATAAAGAGTCATGGAAGTCCAAAAGACATGTAATACCAAAATTCATTTGTAATTCCAAGAGTCATTTAGAATTCCAAAGGTTGTAGAAGTCCAAAGGTCATTAGGAGTTAGAAATTCAAGAGTCACAAGGATGTGAAAGGTCATGCCTCAAGTTATAAAAGGATCATCATTTCTCATGTAAAGGAATTTTAACCTTGGCTTATCCCACAAGGCATTAAAGAGACATATTTAGTACTTTTGGGGAGAAATTAATGGCTCTAACGCTCCACTATTGGAGCTAGTGATGTTCATTGTATTTATGTAACTAGGGACTTTTGCTTAATATCGAAGCCTTCTAGGCCAACATATTTTCACACATGGATCATGAATGTTTCTAAGACTATTCTTTGAATGTTTATGGTTCATGTTTTCTTACATATGTACTAGAGAAATTAAACTATTTTTGTGACTTTGGTGCTTTCTTGTTGGAAATGTGTTGTAAGGTTTATAATGATCATCACATCTATGTGAACTAATTCGATTGATGTTAGACGAGTATTTATTACTCATGTGTGTCTCCATTAGGGTAGTACTATTACTTATCTCTTAGAAGGTCACTTTATTTCCCCATCTGCAATAAGAGAACCTTGATACATCTGCAATTGAACATTCATAAGGCACTCTCACTTGCTCATTCAAAAGGACATTTGTGCTTCTCTCTCATGCTGACAGCTAAAGGCAAGGCATATATTTAAGTAAATGACAGTTGGGCTATATTTTTGATGGAAATCCTACTCCAAATGGTGTGAGTTATAGTTGGGACCTTATATTGAGGAGATCCCTTGCATGTTGGTTATATCCAGCACAGTGAAAATTCTGGTGCTAGAAGGAGGGCCACCATTTTTTTTATGGTTGATAACTCCACACGCCAAAATCATTCTTCTTCTGGACAAGGTAGAAATATTACGAGCACCACTCTGATTCCTATTCATGAAGTAGGAGGATATTCTTATCCTGGCACGGATTTGAATTGTGAGGTTACCTACGAAAAAATATGGGCACTTTGACCTATAACCCATTGGTACGCAAAGGCTATCAGATTAATTCTTGACGCACATGATCTTCCACATTTTCTGAAGAAGAAGGAAATAACTCATACTAGTATATTAGTCTCTACAATATAATATTTGGTATTCTCTACTCTTGAAGAATTAGAAAAATCTGTAGATGATACAGTGTATCAAGTTCATCTTCCACCCCTTAATGAAGGGTACAAGGATGGCATTGTTCTTTATGATGAAATATTTTATGGTTTAGACAGTGAAGGAGAAGACTGAGATTTTGAAAAGGAGGAGGAGCATAAATACAAGAACATGGAAGACCATGACCTAGATTGGATGGGCCAATTGCCTCTTGCTCTTCCAGATAATCTTCATAAAATTCCTAGACATCCGAAAAAATATGTTATCATAGTACGTTCTAAATGAGAAGAAAAAGGTAGAAGATCACATTGATGACTTATACATGCATCTATGAATTTTTGAAGTAAGGTATGATGATGTTTCTTGAAGACTATTTCCTTATACATTAGAAGGTAGAATAGCAACTTGGTATCATATTCTACTTGTCAATTCATCCCACACTTGGATGGAGTTTAAAATTTTATTTCTCGAAAAAAAATTGATGACAAGACTCACACCATGTTACTTAAAGAGCTAAGAAATATTAAGATGGGGGAAAAGAAAAACGTGAAAGACTTCAACAAAAATTTCAATCACATATTGAATAAGTTTCCTCAAGGCACGAAACTGCATGATTTGAGTCTCATCCAACTAACAATACAGCCTGACACAGCTTCCTTACCCACTAACATTTCCCAATTTATCAAAAGAGACACATTGCAAACATTGGCACTCAAGTTTGCGGAAGAAATCGTCATCGAGAAGGACTTGCACGTGATTGGAGTTATTACAGATGATGACTAACCAAAAGACTCCAAGTAAACCACTAGAAGGTCTCAAACTTCTTTAAGTAAGGCTAAGGATAAGGAATCATTAGATATCAAATGCTTGACCAAGATGGTGAAAACACTTACCATTAAAATTTGAGAGCTAAAGAAAAGGCCAAGCAAGAATTCTACTGGTAGCAAGCCTCATGTCTTTCCCTTTGTTATGAGGAATTATAATATGTAGATAAACTAGTCTTCCCTGAAAATGGTGTTTCTTCACTCAGAACAACATAGGAAAGGTAAATGCTTTTCTATCTAAGATAACCATATAAACAAAAGATGAAGAGACTTACTTGTGATCCTTTGCTCTCGTTCTTCTTCTTTCGTCGCTTTTGTCGCTCTTGATCCAACTGAACTTGCCAGATCAATACCTACAATCAAAACCATAAGACAACAAACGATGATACAAATATATAATATCTATCTATCATAACCAGATTGAATTGACTAAATCTGAGAATACATGCACATATTGAGAATACATTCACAAAAGATAATCGTATATATGAGAGAAAGAAAAAATATCTTTATTGCAGTATTAGGAGGAATAGATTACAACCACTCAATCAGTTCGTTGTCAACCTACTCCAACTTCATCCTGTCCTCATCACACTAAGCATCAATCCAACAACATCACAATACTTCATCTCTCCAGGAATTGAGAATCAAACATCATAACACTACCCAAATTTCTTCCTCCCTTACACTTAGATGAGTGCTCAATTTATAGGGAAATTGTAGGTAGTTTCTCAATAAATTATTATTGAATGGATTTATAATAATATATGAGACATGTTTCCAGGTTCAATGGTGATGGACGAACACATGTATTCAAAGTATGACACCTATGAGATCTTCTAGAAGGCACTGGACCTGTGGAGATTCCCAGAAAAATGATGATTTCACTCCTAGGATACCAATGCACCTTTAAGTGTCAGGAAGTTATTTGCAAATAACCCTTGCATGGGGGAAAGTGCTTTGCAACGCACTTAGGCCCATTTAGAGGAGCGTTGATGAGTCAATGGGTCATTTTAACTATACTTAAAACATTGAAACTCTCATGAATTAAAGCCATCAATGGAATGGATTCTCTAGGGAATGTAGCAATTGAATTAGGGGATGATAGACCCTGTTTGTGTTGAACTAGGGGATGATAGACCCTATTCATACTGGTCTTAGGGATGATGCCCAAATTGAACTATAGCACCCTTTACGAAGGAATAATAATAATAATAGTAACAACAAAAATAATCCTGCCCAGTCTACCCAGAGTTCAAATGTTTTGTTGAATCTAGAAAATATTTGCATGGAAAACTACTTTTCTTTTTATTAGGAATGTCACTTTGAAAAGACATGCCCACAATGGAACAAAAACATGAATTATCTCACTACACACATTGTGGATTTCCTATTAGCAGATGAGTAAGTGGAACATATAGAAGAAATAGAGGAACCTGTAGTGGTTAAAGAAAGAAAAGGTATTGGACATGCCGTGAATAATTTCGATTATGTTTTTAACATTGACAAGAAGAATTATAAAGAGTTACTACAAAGTGAGCCCCCCCCCCCCCCCAGAAGCAAACTGTTCGGTATATTCTAAGGAGTAAAGAGCCTATCTCTGAATAGGAGTTGATGAGGAAAAACTTAAAGGAACAACTGTTAAGAAGAATCTCACCACCAGTCAATCCTGCTTAGAATTCACAAAGAAATTATGGAAACACAACTAATTCTAGGAACACTTCCTTTAGTAATAAGAGTAAACCCATCACTCTGAAAGTGTTAAATAAAGCCACTCATCAAGATACTTAGACATTTCCTATTAGAGGTGAAACAATTTATTATAATATAATTTAAGATTTGAAGAAAACTCAAGCTAATATTTCTATTTATGAGATCACAAAGATCGCATGTCAACGTGAACTCATTGGCCAAGCCTTTTCACAACCTTTGTCAGGTGATAAATATTATTCCTCTAAAAAGGTATCTGGTAAGTCTTCTTGTTACCTTGAATTTGTAATTAATGCGGTAACACTAGAAGTTAACACTCTATGCCCTCCGTTTTTATTAACTTTTGAAATTTTCAATTATAATGTCCATAATGTTTTAGTTGACTTTGGTGCATCTGTAAATGTAATGCCATTATCTGTTGCAAAGAAAATAAATGCTAAATGGGACAAAAACAATGCACAAATTATTCAAATAAATAGATCTGTTTTCCAATCTATTGGTGTACTCAAGAATGTGCTTATTATATTATCAAAAGATGATTGAGTTCATTAATCTATAAATATTGAAATTGTGGACATCTTAGAAGCCTATGGTATATTCCTTAGCAGAGATTGGTCCAACAAATTACAAGGGTATTTTACGATAGACTGGTCACATTTATGGCTTCCATACAAGGGCGGGAATAACCATATTTGAGTGGAAAGTGAGCCATATATGAAACACACCATGACACCACAAGTCAGCCATAGTGAGCCTGTTTCTTTTTCCGATCTAATTTTTGGGAATTATTTCCTTGAAATTGACCTCAGGTGTTACTAGGCACAATCATCACCCATTCCACCAGATACATAAATGGAGATCCTTTCTTGTTCTCCAACTGGTGCAAATGAATCATGTAATATAGATGTATATACTAATAGTAATATTAATACAAGAATCATCCTAGTAGCTCATAATTTTTGGACTTTATATTTTGATGGTTTAAAGACGTGGGATGGCTCTGGAGCTGGTTGTATAATTACAGACCCATGAAACGAGAAGCATACCATTTCATTATGTCTGGAGTTCGATCATACTAATAATATTGTTGAATATGAAGCGCTCGTACTTAGATTGGAGAAAGTCATTAATATGAAGGTATATATTTTGAGGGTAATTGGTGACTTAGAGGTGTCACTCGTTAGGTATGGGATACTATCCACTGTGTTTCACTGAATCTTAAAAACTACAGTAGGAGGTATGGCATTTAATTAATAAATTTAAAGCTTTCAATATTATTTATGTTCCTATACATAGAAATGTTGTAGCAGATGCATTAGCAAATGCAGCTACTAGGATGTCGTCGTTGAAAAGTGTTTGTTCTATTGAAATTGTATATAAAACATCTGTGCCTAAAAAATTCAATAATTTATCTGTTTCCAATGAGGACTATGGAAAATTTTAAGGTTGGAATTTTATATTAAATTTTATAAACCATGGAAAATATTACTAGTCTTTAATATGAAAATTGTAGAGATTCGCAGGGTAATTGGTGACTTAGAGGTGTCAATCGCTAGGTATGGGATAGTATCCATTGTGTTTCACTGAATCTTAAAAAATACAATAGGAGGTATCACATTTATTTAATAATTTTAAAGCTTTCAATATAATTTATGTTCCTATACTTAGAAATGTTGTAGCAAATGCATTAGAAAGTGCAACTGCTAGGATGTCGACGTTGAAAAATGTTTGTTCTTTTGAAATTGTATATAAACCATCTGTGCCTCACAAATTCAATAATTTATGTGTTTTAAATGATGACTAGGGAAAATTTTAAGGATGGAAGTTTATATTAAAGTTTATAAACCTTGGAAAATATTACTAGCCTCTAATATGAAAATTGTAAAAATTGTGTTGATACTTTTGTAGAAATATTTAGATTTCCAATGATTTTAAATTAATTAATATAATATTTTGGTGATTTTTAAGGTAAAATAATGGTGTACTATAAAATTTGGGAAAATCATTTTAGAAAAAAATGGAAATTGGCGAATATTTTTTTGGAAAAAACATGGAAAATTATCCCACCTCTGAATGTTATCCCCTAAAATTTTCCTTGGTGATGACAAACAAAAACTGCACTTTATGGCTAATGTGAATGTATTCAAAGATGTTTCCATAGATGAGGATGAGCATGATCAGGATTTGCAGGGCACATCCAATGCAACGAAATGAAACACTATGCCTAAGGGTGTGGTGTCACTGGAGAAGTTATATTATATGTAAGACCATTTTATAGGACCAACCAATACAAATACTCAAAGCTCAAAGTTATCATTCAAACAAGTCAATCTGGGAACCCAGGAAGATATGAAGTATGTAAACCTTGGTACATGTTGTTCTCCATAGGAATGACTACATTATTCTATTAATCAAACAATACCATGTTGTATTTGTATGGAAATACAATGATTTAAAGACATATGACACTCATATTATCCAACATTTTATTCCTATAAAAAAAGGGGAAAAACATTTCCAACAGAAATTACGAAAAGTTCATCCAAAACTAGAACCCCTTATCTAAAAGGAATGGAGGAAAATTTTGGATTCCCAAATCATATTAAAGTCATACATTCCACTTAGGTTTCCAATTTGGTCCCATTTAGAAAGAAGTCTGGTGAAATAAGGCTATGTGTTGATTTTTGAAATCTTCATCGGGCTTCTGGTAAAGAAAATTACCTAGTTTCATCCATGGAACATATCCTTCAAACAATATCTGGGTATGAGATGTTTTCACTATTAGATGGTTTCCCTGGTTATAATCAAGTACTAGTAGCAGTTTCAGACATATTGAAGACTATATTCAAGACCAAATGGGGAACATTAACCTTCAAGAGGATGCCATTTGGGCTTATCAACGCTGGTGCAACTTTCCAAAGAGTGATGGACATCGCCTTTCATGGCCTTATAGGTCAGAGTGTCATTTTTTTATTTGGATGACGTTATTGTGTTTCCAAGAAAACATCATATCATGTACGTCATCTAGAAAAAATATTCGATCGATGTCGAAAGTATGGGATTTATCTTAATCCCAATAAGAGCGTCTTTGGTGTATCCGAAGGGATTCTCTTAAGGCACATCATTGAAAAAAGTAGAATTAAAATTGATCCCAAGAGGGTCAAAGCCATCACACAAATACCGTTTCTATTGAATAAGAAGGCCATGTAGTCTTTTTTAGGGAAGATTAATTTCCTGAGAAAATTCATCTTTGATTATGCTCAGATAGTCTAGCCTATACAGGAGATGATTAAGAAAGATGTAGTATACAAATTGGATAAACGGGAAAAGGAAGCTTTCGCCCAGATCAAGCAGGATATTGTGAATGCACCCATGTTATTCAATCCATACTACGAGAAATATTTCTTTCTGTATGAATTTGCTTCAGATTCATTGATTGTGGTCATATTGATTCAAAAGGATATTGAAGGAAATGAGCGTTTTATCTCTTTTATGAGCACTGCTCTACAAGGCCCAAAATTAAATTATTCTGCCATTGAAAAACAAGCATATGTTGTATACAAGGCAGTTAATTACTTCAGGCCCTATCTATTGAAAGCTCACACGGTAATTTTTGTACCTCATCTAGCAGTGAGAACATTGTTCGTGTAGCAAGAGTTTTGTGAGAAGAGGGATATTTGGATGACCTATCTACAAGAATATGATTTTGAGTTCAAACTAGTTCATACCATAAAGGGTCATGACCTCTATAAGCTAGCAGCTAAAGCAAGAGATGCTCCCGAGAAATATCTTTTAGGTTGGGAGTAGGAGATAGAAATGTACAATATTGAACATGTTCTTGAGTCCACGTCTCCAATGCCATGGTATTCAAATTTAAAAAAATTTCTAGATCATGGAACCCTGCCCATGCACTTATAGAATAAAAAAAAGACGATAATACATTTAAAATCTCTATCTTATCACTTAGTTCATGAGTGATTTTTAAAAATCACCACACCAATGTACTGCTAAGATGCCTCGAGCCACAGGATACGGAGAAGGTACTTAGATATTTTCACAATGGACTGTTAGGTGGCCATTATGTGGATGACACTACGATACATAAAGTGATGAGGGATGGTTATTAATGGCCCACTCTATTCATGGATGCTCACGCATATGTCTGCAAGTTCCAAGCTTTTTAGAGATGTGTTGGTCATGATTAGAGGTCATTCACCCCACTGTTACCAGTAGCAGTTGAGGAACCATTCCAATAGTTGGGCCTAGATGTTATCAGAGAGATTTGTCCCCATTCATTAAAGAAACACTGATATATTCTAACATCGATAGATTACTTCACTCGGTGGTCAAAAGCAGTTACTCTTAGACAAGTAACTAACTAGGAAGTCATCCACTTCTTGTAACAGAATATTATAACCAGGTTTGGCATTCCTACATAACTTGTGTTTGATAATGTGACTTACTTTTAATCATTAAAAAATTATGAATTCATATTATAAAATGGGATTGTATTGAAACATGCATATAATTATTATTCATAGGTAAATCGTTTGGTTGAATCAACAATAATAATATTATTCGCATAATTAAGAAAAGTGTCTTCTATGAGCAAAGGAATTGGCATAATGCTTTGACTAATGCACTTTGGGCTAGCCATGTTACCCCTAAGCATTCTATGAAAATGTCACCATACTTTCTAGTTTACAGTAAACAATTGATCTTTCCTTCGATCATGTATCTTCCGGCCTTGCAACTATCCCAAGAGTCACAATGTAGACCTTTCCTTCTAGTTCAGAGTAGGTGTTACACTAAAATTTGTTACCATGACTGTCGATTCAGATATCTTTCCATCTGATAGAGTGTCTCAAGTGAATACCCTATGAAGGTTGAAGTATAATAATACCAAGGACAAAAGGAATTTTGGTTTTCACTGCTTAAAACTCCTTTTTGAGCATCTGCATGGTTTTCCTGAAAAACACCCGCACTTGCGCATTTTATTCCACTATAAACTGCACAGATCTGTGTAGTTTCTTCCACTATAAACTACACAAGCCTGTTAATGTACATAAAAATAAAAAAGTCACTTCTAGAAGCTCTGGTTGAGGAATATTATCCAAATTAGAAACCTCGAACAACTACATATGTGTGCCTCATCCCTTGGTATATGGAACTAATCTCCTTTACTTAAGAATCATATCCCTTGAGAAGTGGAACTAGAGACCTCCTCATCTTTCCTATAAAATGAGAATAGGACTAAAGGAATGGGAGACTATTGAGACTCGGATTTTTAAACTCATATTGTTGCTTTGACATCAAGGAAACTAGGTTGTAAGCTTGTTTTCCTTTGATTTTTAATACAAATTAATTGTTCTTTCCTAATTTCACTTATTATTGGTTTTATTTGTGGGATTCCCTGATCACTCAAATGTTTTATAATTTATTATTGATCCATTTATAAGTTGTATGCTAGATTAAGGATTTCATTTAACTCTGCTTTGAAATGTGAGATGGTTTGATCTCTTTGAATGTTTTCGACCATGTAGATCTCTTTTGGAGCATCATGGAGAAGCTATGGAAAGAATTTGGAAAGAATTTAAAGCATTGAGGAAAATTTGGCTGCGGAAAGAATTGAAAGGACTTCTACAAGCACTTCGTTAATAGGTAAGTGATCCTTCACATACTACATGTTTCGTGTTTTGGTTATAGGCTAAAGAAAGAATTATTTTTTTGTCTGTTTATTTCTATTTTTCTTTTAGGATTCTGGGGAGATCGCTCTTGTCCATGGGAGGGATTTATCTGGGTAATAGTAGGATAGACACATTACTCAAACTTTAGGAAGGAAGGCTCAAATCCAAGGATATATTTGTTGTGCATAAAAAAGATGTAAAGTGTTGGTTTGATAAGAAGTATGCAGGGGAAAATAGCTTTGGTGTGGGTGACCTAGTAATAAAGTGGGATAAACCCCATGAAGAAAGGGAAAACACACAAATTTCCAACCTTTGTGGATTTTACCTATTAGCCCAGGTATGTCAGTGATCAAATGACTCTTTCAGTTGTTTTCCATTAGGTCATAGGTCAAAATTTTTACTTTTCCAAAATAGTTCTCAGAAATAATTTTGGTCACTGAATAAGGCTAAACCATGTATTCTTCTCCTTCATTTCATTCATCGTCATCATTAGTTTCAAGGTCACTATCTCATCATCATCATTCAAGAGGTCTAGGGTTATGTCATTTCATTTCATTTAGGTCAAGTCTAGGTTCAACCTTGCCTTTGGAAAAGTCTTCAAATTTTCACTGAACATAAGGCAACACTCCTCCATATCATCCATGAAACCCTAATGAAGGAGCAAGCAAGTTTATAAAATTCAAATGAATCCATATTTATTGTTTCATATGGCTCAGATTTCAAGAAAAAGTTTCAAACATCTCATCTCTGTCTCAATGTTTCATGAAAATTGAAGAAACCTATCTCATTGTCTCTTTTAAAGGATAAAAAAGTCATCATCCACTATCAGAGTTCCAAGGGAGGCCATTTTGACTTATTTTCCTAGTCAAATGCAAAAGAGTGTCATTTCAAGCTTCAAAAACATCTTATTTGTTTCAAAAAAAAGTCGTGTCCAATGTGAAAATTCAAAAATATTCAAAGGTAGTCTCACTGTCTCATGAAAAGGAGAAAATTTGTCTCAAGGTCTCATTTTAAAATCCTAAGAAGATCATCTCAAGTGTCAAGGAATGAAAAAGGGGTTAACTCTGTCCTATCATCTTACTCAAAGAGCCAAAGATTCACCTTTCATGTCAAAGGTTTCAAAAAGTGTTTTTCTGTCTTCTTACCTCATTTGAAAAAGAGAGCATGTCATCCTCCAAGTTGCACAAAAGGTTTAAAAGGGTCATTTCAAAAGTCAAGTAGAGTGAAGGAAATTAAATTTTAATTCTTTTTCATCCCATGTGAAGGAGTAAATAGTCATTGTTCTAGTGAAAAAGAGTTAAAAGTTGTTGTAAATATCAAAGGGGAAAAGGTAAAGGTTGTCAAAGCTTATAAAGAGAAAGAAAACTTCATTCTTCTTTAATTGTTACCTTTTCATTTGTGTGAGAGCCACTTTGATTACCTCTCTATAACCTTAAGATTATCTCACAAACTCTCAAGAAAACCATGATTTTACATTGTTGTGGTGAAGAAAAATCTCTTGTTATGCTCCTGTCTGTGAGGAAAAAAGCGGTGTTACGCTTCAGTGGAGTGAATACCTCTCTTGTTACACTCATGTGCATGAGGGAAGTAGTTGTTACGCTTCTAGATAGTGTAAAAATAGATTTGTTACGCTCCTGTGCGTGAAGAAAAATCTCTTGTTACGCTCTTGTCTGGAGGAAGAAAGCATTGTTACACTTCTGTGGAGTGAATACCTCTCTTGTTATGCTTCTGTGGAGTGAATACCTCTCTTTTTACACTCCTGTAGGTGGTTAATTCTAGTTTTTTGGAAGCCAGAAATCCTACAAACCCTCCATCCTTCATGCTCATTATTTGCTTTTGGATAATTCACAATGTAAGTCTTCATATTTTACTTGTTTTGGATAAGATTTTCATTGTTTTTATATGTCTTTTATGCCTTCTCCATCTCTCCACTGTCCACATATAAAAAAAAAAATTATTTTCTCAAAACCCTACCTTATTCAACCCAAACCACAACCTATTCAAACCTAAACCCCAACCTATCACATTCATACACGCCCATGCCTATCTAAATTCCTATCACATTACCCTCATAACATGTCAGGAACAATAAAATCCTAATCTAAGACTATTTTTCACAGTGAGAGGAGTGAAAACAGTCAAAACATACAAGACTGTGTTTTAGGGTTTTGAAGGACATAGAATTATCCATTTTCATCCATTCCACTTGCATTGTGGAGCTATGGTGTCAGCATATCCTCTCAAATTTTATCAAATTTTTTTTCTAGCTCCATAACCCTAAAAAATCAAAACACTTCTTCACTAGGTTTTTCACACAGCCAAAATTGGGAAATGACCATGTTTTGAGGATTTGAATGACTTAAACTCATCCATTTGCCTTAATTACACCTTCATTATGTAGAAAATACACCATCCTACTCACTAAATTTTTGTCATAATTTTTACTCAACACCATCCCTTTTTCTCTTCACAAACTTGCTTTACTATTGCACATGCTATTCTCATAGTCAAAATTGGGAATTTCCTGTGTTTTAGACATTTCAACACCTTCCACTCATCCATTTTCTCTCATTCCACCTTCAACTTGAAGCTGACACACAACATTATCCAGTTAATTTTTTCTATAATTTTTCTTAGTTTCAAGGCTCTCCATTTCATTCACCAAACTCACACCTTCATACACTTTGTTTTCCAGATTTCCATTCACCATCCACTCATTTAATTGAAATCCTAGGGTTTTCATATTTCTAGTGACCAAAACCACGGAAAGTGAAAAGAAGAGATTCAAAGGAGGGTGCCATCTCAGACTTGAGCCATTCACCATGCACGAGATTAATGCTTCGCCATTGGCCATAAGATGATTTTGAGAGAACTCAGTGCTTAACATTTTGTGAAAGGCTTATGGAAGGAGGGTATCATCTTCAGTTGTCCAAAATTTTTGCAACCAAATACAATATGGGAAATGTCACTCTTGTAGGTATGGAGATCATCTTATCATCTGACCTAATTGTTTCAACTATAGGTATCCCTTCTCAGGGAGAGCAGTGGTTCAAGGGTATGGATCTTGACATTGAAAACTACAAGTAGTTTCTAAAGCCTCATGCTAGAGATGATCCATAATTTATTTTTCCTTTTAGAAACCTCAAAAACAAGTATGCTCCTCTAATGATGTTTATAATGAAGTACTTTACATGCAAAGGAATATTCTCCAGGCTATACATGTATCACATCAGGCTTTTGATGCATTTTACCAGAGTCAAAACACTTGATTTGCCTCATTATTTATACAAGAGCTTGATTAAGATGGTTGAGAAAGTTCAGAGTAGAAGAGAAGATCATCATACTAGTCTCTTTCATCATGGCCTTATCAAGCTCATTGTGTTGCAATACTTGTCCTCCATAAACATGACATGGGAAGACTTCTTGGAGAGGTTGTTAGCATCGCTTTTTGTCTTACATATCACATCATCACCACAACCAATGGATATTGGATCTTCTATCATGAATATTCAGCTTTTATATGTCCCTAGGGTTCTAGGATTTTCTCACACATATGAGAGAGGGAGGAGACAAGTTTTTGTTCTTAAGTCTACCAGGAGATTTCTTACACCTGGAACCCATGGTTAGCAATGCCAAATAGAGGAGAAACCTCTTTTGCATGAGCATGATGAGTTAGTGTCAATGGAGCCTGAGGTATTAAAACATGAGGAAGTCAGATCAGTTGAATACGTCATCAAAGAGAAGGATAAAGACATTTTAGAGTTGAAAGAGGCCTTTTCCATTTCCCAATCCTGAATTACTTTCCTTGAGCGGGAAAATCTTGAATTGATCATGAATAAGCTCCTCCAAAGTAAATACAAAATTAGAAATGGAGGAAAATAGAGCTAAAGGCAATAATTATTATTTTTGTGACCAAGTGAAAGAGATGGAGACTGAAGAACATGAAAAAATACCAAGAACAAGAGGCCTAAAAAGGGCATTGGAGAAAGAGAGACAACAAATTCATCAATTTGAAGAATTGACATTTGATGATCTCATTACCATGGAGATCAATGAGGATAGAGAGCTTTGGCTATCAAGAGTTAATGAGAATCTAGCGAAGTTATTGAAGAAGACTAAAAGGGATAAAAATCTGCAAAGGCACATGACAAGTCATTATCATACCAGGGATACTATTTCTCAAGTAAGGCTGAAACAAGTCAAAAAGAGGCTTAAAGAGGCACAAATGAAGCTCAAGGAGAAGGACAAATTGGATTTATTGGTTGAAGATTAATTAGATATGTAACCTATCTCTTTCGAGTGTCAAAGAACCAATTTTGAAGGCTTTGGAGCAATTTTAGTATTTTACATGATTTTTGGCAGAATTATGGAAATTTCTCATTGTAGAAGGGTAACAGACACTTATGAATTTTTGTTTTTGAGACAGCCAAATGGTGATTTATTTACATGGATGGGTGTATTTTCATTAGTAAATCATAGATCAGTAACCCTCCTATCATGAAAAGCTGCGATTTGGGAGAAAAATCTCAAAAACCACCTATTTTTCATGTTTATGCCTCCTTTTTGGACCCTTTGTTACGCTTTTGAGCGACCCTGGGAGAATGGATTTTGAAGGCCTTCCCGTGGTCCATTTTAAAAAATTCAAGATGTTCTGGAAACTAGACACACAGGGATAGTTGACCATTATTTCAGAAGTGCATTTGGACTTCTCAAAGTGTCTCAAAAGTGCCTCTAAAGTTTTGTTACGCTTCTGCAATTTGTTTTTAAATTCTTCAGTCAGAATTGTCAGAGATCAACATTGGATTCCCTCAGTACACCTTTCAAGCTCAGAAATGGTCATAATTTAGAGGCTATGATTTGTAATTAGATTTATTAGGTTTTTTTTTGTTTCCTATAATGATGGATTTTGTAATTAATGTAAGGGACAAACACTCCTAGTTTGTAGCTAAAATCCAGGGAATGGTTTCTAACCTCCCTAGAAACTAGGAAATGACTCATATTTTTCATTTATGATCCATTTTGGATGATATTTCGACATGATGAGGTGTCATGGTATATATGTTCTATAAGTAGACTCTCTTTTGTATTTTTGGGGGTTGGATAGTCTCATATTTTGCAGTGTAGCTCTTGTAACCAGTTTGTGGAATGAAATCAGAGACAAATTTGCAGGAAATATTGTGAGATACATGTGGTATGATTTGGAACATATGTATTTCTCATGTTTTCTTATTATATTAGGCTTAAATATATGTCTACTTCTTCATATATGTCTATATTGTGAGTTTGAGAGCAGAATTCATCATGTTATGCATGCACTGTTTTATACAAGATTCATCATATTATGTTTATTTTCTTCTTAAAATTGAATGAATTCACTTCAGTTCTCATTCAATCTCGACTCCATCTTCCTCCTATACTCAATGAATTATTAATATGTTTCCAAACTAAATATCTTGTCTCACACACTCTCTACGTGTTCACCTCGAAGTCAGACCTAAAAACCTCATTTACAGTCCATTCATTGACTTTCCTATCCAACATTCAAATATCAAAAAAAAATTACTCATTTAAGCTTACATATCTAGCCTAAAATATTATGATACTCAACCATTCATTTGAATATTTAAAGTTTCAAAGAGCAATTCCTCTCTAGTCTGAATAGGGCTAGCTACCTGACCTAAAGTTGGTATGTGGTTACCTTTCTCCAATCTTTTTGTCAGCCTTAGGAATTTGGGGATAGTGATAACAATATCATTCATTATTGATGAAAATCCATATCACCATACTTTTAATATGAAATCATTAGACTAGAGGATTGACCCCTTTCCCGTAAATTGTTGAGATTTGAAACATTACTTTCAATAGAAGCTACAAGCTTCACTTCTTGTACTGTGTATTTTGTTTCCTCTCCTTTTTTTAATTTCAATGATACATGTATTATGTTAATTCATATCTTGTTGTGTCGATTTGTTGTTTATTTTTAATAAATAAGACCCTTATGTAAAAGTACATGGCGCAAAATACTTTGTGGTGTAATGAAAGAGAAGTGTGACAACCACAACGATTGGCTTTCTATTGTTCTCTTTCTTTGTTTGGTAAAATTCCATAGGTCTAGCTAAGTCTACATGGAAAATATGATTTTTCCAATAGGAGAACCTTGAGGGAACCTATTACATTGGTGCCTATGCTAGTATCTAAACTACTCCACTTTGTTTAAATATACTTGTGTGTCAATGCTTCTCCAATCTAGTAGAGAAGGGATAAGGGGAAAATATCTAAAGTGAAAAAACCAATATCAGAGGTCTTAAAATACTTCTCTAAAGAGGAAACCTCATCTTCTCTCAATAAGTCGAGATCCCTCTTCCTCCCATTGAAAATAATAAGTGTCGATGCACATTCCTATTAAATAAATAAATAAAGGGTGAAAGAAGATAAAATTTTCCTGCACAAGGAGGTGAAGCATCTGACTTCGTCGGGGTACTGCCTAGGCTTTGTCATAGTAAAGAAAATTTTGTGCTCATGAAGTAACTCTGTCACGGTACTTTCCAGGCCTATTGGAAGCAAAGAAACACCAGAGATTAAACCTCATACTCTGAATATCATAAACTTGCCACACACATTACCCCTTCCTGGATTGAAACAATTGTGATATCGTGTATCTTTTGTGTATGTCTAACCAAGTATAACAAAGTGAGATGCTATGTATAAAACCAGGTTGAAAGGGAGAAATCAAGGCAATCAATAATTCCTAAAGGTCTGACCCTTAACCGAAAGGTATTCCTATAAATATAAGTTGAAGTTCGCCAAGTGTGTTGCCAAGTGTTATCGTTGCTACAACACACTCCAAAATTTCACTACATTCGAATATTGGAGCATATTATCACCATAATATCTAGTTTTTCCTTGATCATCAAGTGTCACATCATGTTATTCTATGTGTTTCAAGTGTCCCTGAATTTGATCAAGAGTTTTTTCATTCATTAGAACATCTTTAGGCACATTTCGTGGTCGTGACATCTTTTTTGTTGTAAAACTAGACTTGTGGGTTGTGGTCGCATACACCTCACTCTTTGAACCTAGGAAATGTGTACAATGTGGTGTTTTGATGTATATCTATAATTTTTAATTTTTTTCTATTTTTTCTCGATGAGTTGCTATGAGTCGCACATGGTTTTATGTTTAAACTCATATTGTTCATCCCTCACCCTATACCCTAGACTTAGACAAATATTTGGTTCCAAAGTAAGCCCATTTAGGCCAAGAGAACATGATTGCATGCTAAAGCCTTGATTGGGAATCCTTCGTTGTTATAAAGTGTTCCATGTGCTCTCAAAGGGTGTTAGGCACACTCCTTAAGCCTCTTTCCCCTTCCTTGTTTCAAATTTCACCCCCCCATAAAATAAATCTTCCTTAGAGCTCACTCCTTTGACTCGAATAATTGCACCCTCCATGAGCACATGAACACACCTTGAAGGCCTTAATATCAACCCTTCAACCTTCCTCAATGCACCCTCCAGACCCTTTGAGCGCATGAGTGCACTTCTAAGGCAAAAATATTTTCCCTTCAACCTTCAGACTTGTGCCATGCATCGTACTGGGCCACTTGAGCACATGAACACACCTTGAAGGCCTGAAGCCTTCATCCTTCAACCTTTGTGAGTGTGCCATGCACCGTCCATCTCTCCCTTGAGCACAGATCACACTTATAAATCTCAAAGCCTTCCCCTTTGTCCTTCCTACTTGTTCCATGCACCCTACCTTGTCTGCCTTTCTCTTTTGAGTGAATGAGCGCATGTCGAAGCCTTGAAGCCTCCTCCTCTCATCCCTGTAGCCTTTCAAAGTGCGCCCATGCACCCAAAAGCTCCTTTTTTCCCTCTTGAGTGGACTAAAAGGGAATGAATAGAAAATCTGCATAAAACATGGTATAATAGGAGATTTTTAGGTTGATGGTTTATTTTCATGAGTGATTGCAGATATAGGTATTACAAGAAAAACATGGCAAGCATGCACGAGCAAGATCGTGCAAAGAGAAAAAAAGGAAGCATGGAAAGAATGAAGACCACACTTGAATATTGATGATCAAAGCACTCTTAAGACTCCATTAGATCAAAGACCCTTTGGAGCATAGAGACATCAATGATTGAAGTTGCTTGAATAATGAATATACAAGTGGTAGCCATGTGACGACTGAAGAAGTCCATGTCGTTAGTCACTATTAGTCACAGTCATCAAAGATAGTGATATGTCATGTTCTCATCAAATGATGATGTGGAAATAATGATGTATTGTTGTAATCATTTTAAACGTTGGCATTATGGCTAATGTGTTTTCCTTGATGGCAACCTGCTTATATGTTCTTGATGTCAACATGGTGATAATATGATGATTGTATAACTATTGTAGATGGCATTTTTTATGGTATAGATATTTCAAAAGATATGAAAGAGAAGTGGTAGTTCAATTATAGGTTTAGTTACAAATGAATGAAAAATGTGAATATTGAGAAGTATACGTAGATCCTATGAAGAAGGATTGTGTACATACACAGGTCCTGTGAATAAAAATTTCATAGATAATTATAACCATGGAAATTCAGATACCAAAGATCATTACCATGGTAATTTTCAATAGTATTGTGTCGACAACGTCTATTTGATCCTGTTAACAAATACTAACAACATTACCAAGGGATTTACTTGAGGTATTGGCTAAGGAAAAATCTATATAAGAAGATGGAGATAAAAGAGTTATGTGTGCAAGTAATGGATTATTCATGTGTGATCTGATCTAGAATAGATGTGCACTAGGAAGCTAGGAGAAGACTTAGATTTGAAAGATCTAAAGATATGTTGAAATATATACTTGATTGATTTTCTTATTGCAAATGTTTAAGTAGATAACAATGATAGATATGTGGTCGTAGTGATGTTGTGATATAAATGTTTTTTTAGAAATATGTAGTTTTGACAGTGAATTTTGTAGAATGTGAGTTGTTTTTGCACCGAAGGTAGGTCTCAGTAAGTTATATTTGTATGCAGGTTTGTTTCTGTATATTTGTGTAGATATGAAAATATGATTTTGTTTACTCGCATATATATTCTGAGATATGTTTTAAATACATTGAAATCTATAGGTGGGTGTTGCACATGATAAACATGTATATACGTAGGTATCCTTAATAATAGTTTCCTATATGTTCCGAGTTAAATCTGGTCAACATTTATAGTGATGCTTGATGATGAAAATTCTTGAGTTCTATTGTATTTTCTGTTTTAGTGATTCAGTTAGTTTATAATACTTTAGTGATTTTATTTCAGATTTTGTGATTCATTATTCAGTTTGGTATTGAGCATAATGTTGGTTCTGGGTCAAGTGTGAAAATTTGATTAAAGGTGGTCTACAAATTTTCATGTTTGTTTGAGACACATGGATCTAGTGTGAACAATTATGAAACATGGTCCACGAGACGTGTTGAGGTTTAGAGCCTTCAGTAAGGGAGTTGGGGCTTCCTTCCAGTGGTTGTTGGTAAATTTGTTTAGGGGGTAGGTGCTCCCATCCAATAGGAGTCGGTTCTTGGAAAAATACTGAGGGGGGGTGAATCAGTATTTAGATCTTGCTGAACATATTTGAACTTTTTCTTTTACAAAATTCCATACGCAAATTTTATGAAAGCAACTCGCATATACACGTGAAAATACTGAAAGAAACTAGCATATACTAATATAAAGTTACAGATTAGAAATTTTTTTCAGGAATAGTCTTTAACTCAGTTTATCAGTCATGCATCTATTAGATAATCAGTAAATATGTGTAGTAACAGTAGTATAAATCATCACACACATGAAACACACATGAACACCAGTGTTTAAGGTGGAAACCCAATTTGGGAGAAAACCACCGCTGCTGTCATCTCTGTCTTCAATATTTATTATATGGAAATATCGTACTGATGCAGACTCATATAACTACGCAGGCATCTACCTGTAGAAGGCTTACAACCTTCTCTCATTTTCCAGCTGCTATTGTAAGGGCGCTACAACCCCCTTTCTTCTCATTTACTAGCTACTTCTGGAAGGGAGCTTCAACCCCCTAGACAGATCACCAGCTTCTACTAGCAGGAAGCTTCTACTCCCATACTGAAGGCTACAACCCTCAGAACCACTGCAGACCATGTTTCATCAATTTTCATACTGGATCAAAAAACATCAACACAACTCATCATAAACATCAATAACCATAAGTTTTACCCAATACATCAATCAGAACAGTGAGACCACTGTAATTAGATCATCAGAAATAACCCAGACTTCAGAATAAATATTCAGATACAAACTCAACCTTGAACCATCATCAACTTAAAATGCATACGCGACTTTGCTTCACTGAACCTGAGTATATACGCGCTTTCCTTCACACCAACCTGCGTATAGATCTGTGAATACTTTTTTTCATAATGTAATCAGTCTCAGATCTAGATCTGAGGCTTCCATTCCGATATCTTTAGAAATGCAGAACCCTTCATCAGTTAGTCACCATCAACAGAGAAATATTAGGAATAACAAAAATACCTCTACAATAAGTTTCAGAAAACCATAACTTCCATACGTGCTTTTGCTGAAGCGAACCTACGTATATACATGCTTTTACTGAGATGAACTAGCATATGGATCTGTAAATGTAAACTTTGCAGAATGAACCAGATCCATAGAACTTACCCAGATTTCTTCATTTGTCTTCAACAAACTTGCACCACGTCATAGATCTAATCATTTCTTCAATGGATCACAGAAGAGCATAGTCATTTCAGATCTAGAGATCCTGAACCATCATTGTATCCATGGGTGCATCATAGATTTAGATCTATCAATTAAAACAGAGTTCATGCCATGCAGATATTCCTCAGAGAAAATTATTCATTAACAAACCTTACTCACGCACACTTTGCACTATGATCTTCTTCTCCTTATATGTATTTAGCCTTTACCAATACCATGAGTCAAAACCACACAACTGTTGATGGTATTCTTGAACGGAATCAAATAGACAATACAACGCTCAATACTGTGGGCTAATACCATGATAATGCCCCTTGGTATCATAAATTTAGAGCGCAAAAAGGCATATGCGATTTGGAACGTTCGAATCCGCGTGTATACGCGACTTCTCGTCATAAAAACTGCGTATATACTTGTCCTGAATGTATACGCGGGTTTCCTTCATAAAAGTAGCGTATACATTGCATCCATACGCGGGTTTCCTTCATCAAACCTGCGTATACATTGTGACATCTTATATTTATCATTTCTCTGGCACTTACTGGAATTCCTTTCTCTGTCACATCTGAATTGACCTGTAGAATCATCATTTTTACATCTTTAACAAATAGGTTGCTATCAAAACGAAAACTCATCAAGAAGTTTCCATAAAGTACAACATCATTAAGTAGGTTGCCATCAAGGACAACATATTTCATCATATTGCCAAAAATCTCCCCCTTTGGACTTGATGGAAACCATGATGGTGTTTGATCACCACAAAAGATAAATACAATAATCATAACCATTATTCAAACACCAAAATTCTCTCCCCCTTTTACATCAAGGGCAAAGGGCGGACCAAAACAAGGTTTTACTTGTAGAAAGTAGAGCTCTGTAGATCTGTTGTGCACTTAAATTACCATGCTCCCCCTGAGTTCATGCTCACCAAGGACTCATACTTACTTACATCAATGATCCAACCAAGTGAAATTACATATTTGACTCAACTTCCCAACCAAGTGGGTTTACAAATTTGGAACAAGTCCTTACATGACTGAATATAAAATTTTTACATCATAGGTCTCAACATGACCTTTTCATCAAATTACAGATATGACTATTTATGACCAAAACCAAAGAATCTCAAACATGAGATCATAACACAACAACCAATCAGAATGCAAAAAATGCATCCTTTTCCACAAGACACAAGCTCCCCTTTAGCTTGTGCATCCTGAACACCTTCAACAACAAATCATCAAATCATCTTCATCAAGGCGAAAAATATTAGAGAATGATACAGAAGGATGAATACTAGAACAACAACAGAGATTACCCAACAATATCATAACTGTTCTGAAACGCTGACTCAGAGAATTTTTGTCAGAAAAACCTATACGCGGTTTTATGCACAGGAACTTGTGTATATACGCGATTTTCCTTTATGGAACTCGCGTATTGAATTTAATCTTCTGAACTTAAGCAGATTTGATCAGAGAGATAGAGACAAATCCCAGCTTCTGTCTGAGATATTTGAATGCTTCCCGTGCTAGAGGTTTAGTAAATATATCAACAACTTGTTCTTTGGAGGGAACATACTCCAATTTAAACTTTTGTTCAAGCACGGGTGATACTTTATAGGAATGTGCTCGGTATTGGAACGCATAACAAGATTCTTTGAGATACTAATGGCACTTGTATTATCACATAGAATGGAGATGGGAGGTGAACATTTGATTTGAATGTCTTGTAAAGTCTACATCATCCAAAGTAGTTGTGTGCAACATGATGCGGCAACCACATATTCTGCTTCTGCTATAGATAAGGCGATAGAACTTTGTTTCTTGCTGAACCAAGATACCAATCGGGGCCCCATATATAATGCACCACCACTAGTACTTTTTCGATCATCAAAATTTCCAGCTCAATCCGCATCTGTGTAAGCATTATTTGGGTACCATAGACCAAAGTCTCGAGTCCCTTGTAGATATTTAAATATTATTTTTACAGCCTGAAGATGTGAATCTTTTGGATTAGCTTGGAATCATCCAACTATCCCAACTGTGTGCATAATGTTCGGTCTTGTCCTGGTTAGATAAAACAAAATTCCAATCATGGATCTGTATTCTGGTTGATTCACCGTGGGAGAATCATCATGAGAACTGAGGTTACACCGAGTTACCATTGGTGTACTTACAGGTTTACAGTCTTCCATCCCATACTTCTTCAAAATTTTCTTAAGATATTTTGCTTGAGATAAAAATATGCCATATGTTGCTTGTTGCACTTGTAAGCCAAGGAAAAATGTTAGTTCCCCAAGTAAAGACATTTCAACTTCTTGCTGCATAACATAAGAAAATTTCTGACTCATGGACTCTTCATTACTTCCAAAAATGATGTCATGAACATATACTACTACAATCAATAGTTTATCATTTTCAGTTTTTGTGTGTAAGTTTCTATCAGCATATCCCTTTGAAAATCCTTGTTGATGAAGATATTTGTCAAGACGATAGTACCGTGCCCTTGGAGCTTGTTTGAGACCATATAAAGCCTTTTTAAGTTTACAAACAAGTTTTTCATCATTGCCCAAAATGAATCCTTCTAGTTGTTCTATATAAACTTCTTCTTCTAGATCACCATTGAGGAAAGTAGATTTAATATCCATTTGATAAACTTTGAATTGTTGAGAGCTTGAAAAGACAAGAAACATTCTTATGGCTTCCATTCTAGCTACAGGAGCAATTTTTTCTTCAAAGTATATACGTTCTTGTTGAGCATACCCTTTGCAAACAAGTCTAGCTTTGTTTCTAATAACATCTCCATTTTCATTTAACTTGTTTTTGAATATCCATTTTGTTCCAATAACATTTTTATCATGAGGTCTAGCAACTAATTCCCAAGTATGATTCTTTTCAATTTGATCAAGTTCTTCATTCATGGCTTGAATCCAACATTCATCTTTGCTAGCTTGATTGACATTCTATGGTTCAATAGTGGATAGAAATGCCATATAGCTAGGAGATCCTACAAGATTTGTTCTTGTTTGGACGCCTGATCCCTTTTCTCCCAAAATTTGAGATTCTGGATGATTCTTTTGAACATATCTGGATGGAGCCTTTTCAGATAGATCTTCTTCTGTTGCTTCATTGGGTTCACCTTCTATATTGTTGCTATTTGATGCAGGAAGATATACATCACCGTCATCTTCATTTGTTGTTGGTATTTCCCCTTTTGGATCTAAGAGAGACTCATCAATTACAATATCAATGCATTCAACAATCTTTCGAAGTCTTTTATTGTAACATTTATATGCTTTACTTCTAGAAGAGTAACCAAGAAATAGTCCTTCATCTACTCTAGGTTCAAACTTACCAAGTTTTTCATCATTGTTCTTGATAAAACATTTGCTTCCAAAAACTTTAAAATGCTTTGCAGTGGGAAGATTACCATACTATAGCTCATATGGAGTTTTATCACTATTCACACGAACATGCGCCTTGTTAAGAATATTTACAGCGGTATGTGCTGCTTCTCCCCAAAATGTGTCAAGTGTTCCAGAATCATCAAGCATAGATGGAGCCATTTTTTGAACTGTTCTATTCATTCTTTCTGCTACACCATTTTTTTGTGGGGTACCAGTTAAAAAAAACTGTCTTTTTATGCCATGTTGTTCACAGAAATCAAATAATTCATCTGATATATATTCACCTCCTTGGTCAGATCTAAGACATTTGATTTTTAGATCTAATTCATTCTCAACCAGGGCTTTGAAGATCTGAAAATTTTCAAATGCTTCATCTTTGTGTTTTAGCAACCCATTCCAACACACTCTAGAGAAATCATCAATAAACATAATATAGTATTGTTCTACATGGGCTAAATTTTTCCTCATAGGTCCACATAGGTCGGTATGAATGAGTTCAAGAGGCTTACTTGCTGATCCTTCTTTGGCATTGAATTTCATTCTGGTTTGCTTACCGAATTGGAAAGTTTTGCATATGGTACTTTCAGGCAGAGTAATGTTGGGAAGATCACAAACAATTTTGAGTCTGCTAGATTTGCTAATTTGAGAGAAGCTCAAATGCCCCAATCTTCTATGCCATAACCAATTTTCTAAATATTTACCTAAGTAACATTGTTCTTTACAACTTTTCAATACATACACATTTCTTGGTGTTCTAGTTCCTTTTATTATTGTTTTTCCTATGTCAAGTTCACGTACCACACATTCTTTTAAGCTAAAGACAACTTCAGTTCCTTGATCACACATTTGAATTACACTTAACAAGTTATGTTTTAATCCATCCACATACATAACATTGTTAGCTTTCACCTTTTCCTTTAGAAAAATAGAACTTTTTCCCTTAATGACAGCATGAGTATCATTTCCAAAAGTAACACTATTTTCTCTTTCTAGAGCATTGTATGCAAGAAGTTTATTTCTGTCACCTGTCATGTGTTTTGAGCATCTGCTATCAATGTACCATTGATTTTATTCTCCTTCTGCAAATAAAGTTATGCCGCAGTTCTCAACCTGTAAGTCCTTCTTTCTCCATACCTTGGAACTTGAAGGTATATGCTCTTTTGGCTGAGGTTTGCTGCTGCATTCAGATTCTTCATGACCAAAGTTATTGCAATAAGCACATTCAATTTCATTTTGAAGAGGAGAAAAATTGTTATACGTATTCTTCTTTATTCCGGTCTCATTTCTTTTCTTTCTTGATTCTCTGGTCATGATGGTTTTATATGCAACACATTGAAAAAATTTATGACCAAAATTATGACATGAGAAACATTGTCCATTAAAGAAGAAATTTCTGCAGTCATGGAACCTTCTATTTGTGTTTACCTGTTGATTGGTATTTCTATGAAAGATATTCCTGTTATTTTTCTTTGTATTAAGGTGGTCATGCTTTACCTATAGAGTTTCTTTGTTCCCTTGCTGAGTGAAGAATGTTGTAGGCTGGCAGTAGCTGCATTTAGATAGTTTGGTGTGGAAGACTGAGAGGATTCTCCGACATATCCAAGACCTGTCTTTAAGAGAGGGAACGTTGTACCTTGATAATTTCATCTAAGCTTTCAGATCCTTTAGAAAATCTAAGATTCAAAGTTGTCACTTTCTCAATTTCTTTTCTTAGACATACTATTTCACATACTAATTTCTCATTGTGTTTCTCCCTTTCTACAAGTTGATTCTTTGGAGTTTCTATGGATATTTTGTTTTCTTCCAAACATATTTTGAGTTGATTGATTTCTTCAAGAAAATCATTATCTTATAGGGTATCCATAAAGGTATCCTTAGCCTCACTAGAATATTTTTCAAATTCTATGAGAAGTCTAACATCTTGATCAGATTATCCTTCTTCACTATTTGATAACCCATCACTATCTTCATGAGTATAATAACTTTTTCTATTGATAAACCGATTCTTCTTTCCTTTTGCTACTTCCTTTCCTTTTTCATGAATTTCCTTATGAGGACATTTTGCTGCATAATGACCAAATCTTCCACAAGTAAAACATTTAAAGGGAAGCTTACCTATGAACCTTCCAGTGCCAAGTTGTAGCTTCTTTACAAAATATATCTCATCTTCTTCTGAAATATACCCTGATCCTTCTGTTTCGTGTACTTCTTTTCCTTTTGCAGCAGCTCTAAAGACAACTTCTTTGACTTCAGATGGACCTCCTTTTTTCATTTCACAAGCAGTTAGAATACCATGAAGTTGAACAATAATAAGAGTTTGTAGATCCTACTTCTCTTCAATAGCAGACACTTTTGATTCAAATTTGGAAGTTAGAGATCTTAAAACCTTTTCTACCAGAGTAGTGTCAGTTATGGTTTCACCCAAATTTCTCATACGATTTATAGTATGATATAGACGTAAAAAGAAACTGGCAATGCTCTCCTCATTATGCATCCTGAGATTTTCATATTGAATTCTGAGAGTTTGGAGTTTAGCACTTTTTACCTTTGTATCACCTTCATAGCTTAGAATGATTTTGTTCCATATCTCCTTTGCTGTATTCAACTGCATGACTTTGACAAATTATTATTCAGTCAGACTTCCCAATAATGCATTGACTTCCTTTGCATTAGTTTCATAGTTCTTTCTTGTCGTTGCATCTGTTGGAGCTGAAGCTAGATATTGATAACCTCCTTCAACTATAGCCCATACATCTGCTCCAAGAGACTGAAGATAGGATCTTGTCCTTGTCTTCCATAAGATTAAATTGTTTCCGTTGAAGAGAGGAGGCCTGATAGATTTTGTCCCATCTTGATTGCTCATCTTGGCTGATCTTCCTTCTAGCGGCTAAGCTTCTTCAGAAGGACCTGCTCTGATACCAATTGTTGGAAAAATACTGAGAAGGGGGGGGGGGGGGTGGGGGGGGGGGTGAATCAGTATTTAGATCTTGTTGAACATATTTGAACTTTTTCTTTTACAGAATTCTATACACGGCTTTTATGAAACCAACTCGCATATACACATGCAAATACTGAAAGAAACTAGCGTATACTGATATAAAGTTACACATTAGAAAAAAAATTTCAGGAACAGTCTTTAACTCAATTTATTAGTCATGCATTTGTTAGATAATCAGTAAATATGTGCAGTAATAGTATTATAAATCATCACACACATGAAACACACATGAACACCAATGTTTAAGGTGGAAACCCAATTCGGGAGAAAACCACCATTGTTGTCATCTTTGTATTCAATATTTATTATATGGAAAACTGTTTACAATATTGTACTGATGCAGACTCATATTAGTACGCAGGCATCTACCTGCAGAAGGATTACAACCTTCTCTCGTTTTCCAGCTACCACTAGAAGGGAGCTACAACCCCCTTTCTTCTCATTTACCAACTACTTCTGGAAGGGAGCTTCAACCCCCTGGATAGATCACCAGCTTCTACTGGTAGGAGGCTTCTACTTCCATACTAGAGGCTACAACCCTTAGAACCACTGCAGACCATGTTTCATCAATTTTCATACTAGATGAAACAACATCAACACAACTCATCATAAACATCAATAACCATAATTTTTACCCAATACATCAATCAGAACAGTGAAACCACTGTAATCAGATCATCAGAAATAACCCAGACTTCAGAATAAATATTCAGATACAAAATCAACCTTGAACCATCATTAACTTAAAATGCATACGCAACTTCGCTTCACTGAACCCGCGTATATACACGCTTTCCTTCACACCAACCTGCGTATAGCTCTGTGAATACTGTTTTTGATAATGTAATCAGTCTCAGATCCAAATCTGAGGCTTCTAGTCAGATATCTTTAGAAATGCAGAACCCTTCATCATTTAGTCACCATCAGCAGACAAATAGTAGGAATAACAAAAATACCTCGGCAATAAGTTTTAGAAAACCCTAACTTCCATACACGCTTTTGCTGAAGTGAACCCGTGTATATATGCACTTTTATTGAGACAAACTAGTGTATGGATCTATAAATGTAAACTTTGCAGAATGAACCAGATCCATAGAAATTAGCCAGATTTCTTCATTTGTCTTCAGCAAACTTGCACTAGGTCATAGATCTAATCATTTCTTCAATGGATCACACAGGAGCATAGTCATTTCAGATCTAGAGATCCTGAACCATCATTGTATCCATGGGTGCATCATAGATTCATATCTATCAATTAAAATAGAGTTCATCCCATGCAGATATTCCTCAGAGAAAATTATTCATTAACAGCCCTTACTCATGCACACTTTGCACTATGATCTTCTTCTCCTTATATAGATTTAGCCTTTACCAATACCATGAGTCAAAACCACACAAATGTTGATGATATTCTTGGACAGAATCAAATAGACAATACAACGCTCAATACTGTGGGCTAATACCATGGTAATGCCCCCTGGTATCATAAATTTAGAGCGCAAAAAGGCATACGCGACTTGGAGCGTTCAAATCCGTGTGTATATGCGACTTCTCGTCATAAAAACTGCGTATATACTTATCCTGAATGTATACATGGGTTGCCTTCATAAAAGTAGCATATACATTGCATCCATACGCGGGTTTCCTTCATCAAACCTGTGTATACATTGTGACATATTATATTTATCATTGCTCTGGCACTTACTGGAATTCCTTTCTTTGTCACATCTGAACTGACCTGTAGAATCATCATTTTTACATCTTTAACAAATAGGTTGCTATCAAAATGGAAACTCATCAAGAGGTTCCATCAAGTACATCATCATTAAGTAGCTTGCCATCAAGGACAACATATTTCATCATATTCCCAACATCGGTAAATGAAATAAAGGGGTTGTAGATCTCTCCCAGCGGGTGTTGAAGAATGAGTGGAGGTTGTAGCCTCTTGTATGTGGGTGCCTGAATGCTGGTAAGAATCTGCACCAGTACAAATTTTCTTTATATAATAAGAAATAAGAAATAGACGACGACAGTGGTGGTTTTCTCCCACATTGGGTTTCCACCTAAAATTCATGTTTTCATAAGTGTTGATATGTTTCTTGTGTGTTGATTATATATCTATTCTTTACTACTCATGATTATTGCTTAATAAATGGATAATGAAATAATGACGCACTAGTAAAAGCTAAACATTTTATGGAGCATATGAAAAATTAGTTATCTGCATATATGTGGTTTGGATTCACTAGAGTCACGTACACATGGGGGTTACATGAAGAACAATATCATACATAATTATGAATGTGAAATTGAAAGTTAAAGTGAATTGAAAATACTGATTCACCACACCCCACCCCCCCTTAGTATTTTTCCTAACAATAAAGACAAATAAGTGGAAGTTCAAGATTCATGTATGAACTAAAGAGTCATGGAAGTCCAAAATATATGTGATACCAAAATTCATATTAATTCCTAGAGTCATTTGGAATTCCAAAGGTTGTAGAAGTCCAAAGGCCTTTAGGAGTTGGAAATTCAAGAGTCATGGGGATGTGAAAGGTCATGCCTAAAATTATAAAAGGATCCTCATTTCTCATGTAATAGACTTTAAACCTTGGCTTCTCCCACAAGGAATTAGAGAGACAGAGTTAGTACTTTTAGGAGCAAGTAGTGGCTCTAACTCTCCACTATTGGAGCTAGTGATGTTCTTTGTATTTATGTGTCTTGGGACTTTTTCTTGATATAAAATCCTTCCATGCCAACACATTTTCACACATGGATTGTGAATGCCTCTCAGAATATTCTTTGAATTTTTATGGTTCATGTTTGATTTCATTTGTATTGGAGTAATTGAACTATTTTTGTGACTTTGGTGGTTACTTTTTGGAAATGTTTTGTAATTTTTATAATGATCGTAGCATCTATGTGAATTATTTTTATTGATGTTAGACGAGTATTTATTATTAATTTGTGTCTCCATTAGGGTAGTACTATTAATTCTTATTTATAGGCTCGCTTTATTTCATCCTCTGCGGTAAGTGAACCTTGATACATCTGAATTTGAACATTTACAAGGCACACTCACTTGCTCATTTAAAAGGAAATTTCCAGTTCTCTCTTGTGCAAACAACTAAATACAAGGCATATATTTAAGTAAAAGGTAGTCGATTTGTATTCTGGATGGGAATACTACACCAAACAGTGTGAGGTATAGTTGGGACCTTATATCAAGGAGGTCCTCTATATGTTGGAAGTATCTAGCATTGTTAACACATCGACTAGATAACGGAAAACTAGAATCCAAAAATAAATATTTTTAAGTCATACTGACTGATATCGTGCATCTACAGAAGAAATATTGGGTAAAAAAACTTCCAGAAGCACTTTGGGTATATTGGAACTCATGGTGGAATACACTAGACATACTCCTTATGACCCTGTTTATGGAAAACAAGTTCTATTTCCTATTGAATACTGAATGGAGACATACAAGATAACAAAAACATTGGGGATAGATCTCTTTGAAGCCCAAAAGAAAAAAAAATCACAACTTAATGAGTTGGACATGATCAAACATTATGTAATTCAAAGGACAAGCATAATCCAATATCATAGGACAAGATGACATGACAATTTTATCAGGGTAAAAAAAATAAAACCAAGTGATTGTGCACTTCTCTTTGATACAAAATTTTCAAGGGAAATTCCAAACATATTGGTTAGGCCCTTATGAGATAGAATTTTTTTTTGACAATGGAGTAGTAAGAATTAATAATATTTATGAGGAAGGAATCATTTTTTCTTGTTAATTGCACATATTAAAACTCTATCATAAGACCTTGACAATAGAAGAGTTTGTTTAAAGTTTGTTGAAAAATTCTGAGTCGAAGTTGGTGGAAAAAGGAGATCACTTTCCTCTACCACCTAATGCCATTTTATTTATTTCTGAAAAGAGAGAGAGAGAGAGAGAAGAAAATAAAAATAATAATAAAATTTATAATTATGAAAACCAACATTATTGGCGTAACTGTGCAAGAAATCCTAGTTAATTACCAAGATTATTGGAAACTTGGATTTCCCTTTTCCTTTTCCAAATAAATTTTTTAGTTCAAACTAATTTGTTTGAAGAGTTTTTTTCTCTTTTAATAAAACTTCTCCAACATCAACAAGATTTCTTGAAGAATTTTGGAGCAAGTGACAACATTTTGTCTTTAGTAAAACATTATGTAGCTAATTAGTTCTATTAGCAACAGACACACCTTGTCTTCAGTCCAATAAGTAATCAAAATTCTAAAAGGAAAAATATCTTAGGTAACTTCCTAGTAACACAATGCATATTAGTTAATATTTCAAAGTTAAAACTATAGATCTAGGATATATGGACTTATTTATCCTTTTTTTAATAAAATCCCAATAAAGGCTTATAAGAATCCTCTAATACAAATTAGTGATGGCATAATAAAATACCCCATATTATTCCCTAAATCTTAAAGTCCTTATCCTATTCAAAAACATAAATTTGAAACATCAAATCACAATATTTCAAATTTCAATTGAGCGATTATATGTAATCATTATATGAATAAGAAAGTGTTTGTTAGGTCCCTATATTACTAGTATAGTCCCTTATTGTGTTGAAAATTCAACAAGAAATGCGTGTCTAATTTAATTTTCCCTTAATTAAATTACACAATAAAATGTAATCTTATCTCATAATCACTTGTAATAGTTAACTGAGTGCGATAAACTCAGTTAGATCATGAATTTAGAGTTGAGGGTGGTTGGTTAGGCATGCAGAGTGATTCTATTAGTTATTGAGTCCAAGTTGCAGTTAGTGCATTAGTTTAATGCGTGAGAAATCAGTTAACTCAATTAATTGAGTTAAGATTAGTTTAACTAGTTGTAACTGTTTGTTGTACTAGTGAGAGGTCAAGTGAATTAAATCATATTTAACTCACATGCAGTGATCTCTCATGTAACTGATGATTTACTATTAATAGCTGCATAGATTTCAGTTCTAGTGGAGACCCAGTTGAGACAGAGGTTAAAGGGATGTTAACTATCAGTTGTATTATTAGTAGGCTACCCAGATGCACTAAAACACCCATAAGATTTCCCATGAGTTTTGCGTAGTTTTTGAAGGTTGAATTTCCTAAAGAATAGGGATTTCATTCCACATGAATTGCACAAGCAAGGCTAGATGAGCAGAGGTTGAAAATTGGCTAAGTGTTGGTCGATTTTGTCAGGATCAGTGTGAGACAGTTGTGAGAGTGCAAGAGACTCTTGTGAGAAGAGTGCATTATAACTATTTCATGATTACTTGGTGAATATACAATAGAAGATAGAGGGGTTTTGAGCAACAATATTTCCCCAGGAAAATATTTGTGTTGTGGTTTGACTTTCTTCTTTATTTACTTGTTGTGATTAGCAGTCGTGCTTATTTTCTGAAATTAATTTGTCGAAGGATTCAATATATTTCTTTAGCATATTGCATGATCAGATTGAATCCATTGGTATACATTTTTTTTGTATAATTTCCACATGGTATCATAGTGCAGGAAATCACTATAGTGGAGAAGAAATTGAGTTTGTGTCGAATAGCATTCGAATTTGAAAAAATATTCTTTGGTGTGACATGTGGATCAAGATCAAGATGGATTTCAATGGCTTGAGATTGGAATATGAACTTGAGGGAAGTTCTAATTATATTGCATGGAAAGACAGGATGGAGGCATTTCTTAAGGACAACGGGTTGAAATAATTCATTGATAATGGAATTCCCAAACTTGCTACAGTAGATGCCACTCTTATTAATGCTTGGAAAAATAAGGTTGCAAATGCGAGGAGGATCTTATTGGAGGGATTACATGACCACATTGTCTCAAGTATAAATGGAAAATAGAGTCCATATGCAATGTGGAAGGCTTTGACATATCTGTTTCAAAGTAGCAGTGACCACAGCAAATTGGCACTGAAGGACAAGCTCAGGAAAATCAAAATGGAGAAAGGCAAAACTATTATGAAATATTTAACCAAGTTTGTCCAATGCTGGGATGAGCTTGGGAGTGTCAGAATTACTGTAGCAGATGATGACTTGGTGAGCCTAGATATTCTAGTCCTTCCCAAGAGTTTCCATAGTTATTAGGACTCTATCAATGGGAGGGAGAAGCTACTAGATTGGGGGCGACTTTGGTCAGATTTGGTGCAAGAAGAATTTAGGCAGAATACCATGGATGGATCCTCATCCAAGACAGATGATGAGGAAAATTGTGCCTTGGCTAGTAAGGGAAAGAAGGGGAAGGGAAAGAAATCCTATTTGGGCATATCCCCCAAGACCTAGTCAAACTGGGCATCATCCCCCAAGACTGATGAATAGTGTCTATCATCCCCTTATATTTCAGTTGCGACATGCCCTAAGTGAAGACATTCCATTCATGGCTTCAATTGTGAGATTTCCAAGGTTTGAGGTATAGATTATATGACCCACTAACTCACCAACACTCCATTGCAAGGGACTAACTACGTTGCAGTGACAATACCTCCATGCAAGGGTGCACTTTAGTGCACTTCTCGACACTCAAGGGTGTGTTGGTCACCTGGAATCGAAATCATCATTGTTTCGGGAATCTCCACATAGCCAGTACCTTATAGAAGAGTACATAGATGTCATACCTCGAGTCCAAGTGTCCATCCACCACCTCTGAACTTGGAAACATGTCTTACCTATTATTAGAAAGCCATTCAATGAGAAAATACCATTAGTTTCCCTATAAATTGAGCATTCATCTAAGTGATAGTAAGGAAGAATTTTGTGCAAAGTTATGTTGTTGGATTCTCATTTGATAAGAGAGTGAAAGTACTGATATGTTGCTGAGATGATGTTGGATGTGATGAGGCTAGAATGAAGTTGGAGCAGGTTGATGACAAATCAATCCATTTGTTGTAATATTCTCCTCCTACTCTTTAATAAATATATCTTTTCATTTTCCCATACATATGTCTATATCTTGTGCAATTTATTCTTGATGATGTACGTATTTCAGATCTAATCAGTTTGATTTGATTAAGATAAGTATATACTTGTATATTGTATGTTATTTTTCGTTCTCTATTTGTGTTTATAGGAATCGATCTAGTGGCTTGAGTTGGATTGGGAGCGACGAAAACAACGACATAAGGAGAAGGAGAGCGAAAGAATCACAAGTAGGCTCTCTCTCATTTCTGTATATCTGTTTTTTTTAGAGAAAATAATAGTTATCCTTCCTCTGTTGTTTTTAGTGAAGGAACACCACACTCGGGGAATTTAGTTTATCTATAGATTAAAATTTCGGCTGTACCATCTGTTACAGTTGCGACAGCATCTATTGTTGCTACCACGTCGATTTTCACCACATCACCAGAGTGACATCTATATGGTGGTCCTTCTGTCCCACCTAGTTACCAATATTTATCTGGAACCTTCTCTGGTGCATCCTCAAACCCATGGAATTCACCCATTTTGTCATCTGGTATTCTATCTGGTACATCTCTAATGAGTACTAAATGACTTGATCCTTTATATACATATTTAGTGCAATATCGAGCTGGTCCATCTAAGTATATTCCATCCAGTACAATCTCAACTGGACTCCCAGCATTTGGAGAACAATATATTCCATATTATTATAATCCTCATGCTGGGGGGAAACCCATGGTCACCCATTTTGACAGTACTCCATCCCTTTATGGTCATCCTAATGTTGGAATAATGTTTGTCAGTGGCAACCTATTCTACCCTTTCAACCACAAACGGTTGTGCATTCATATATACCGGTTCAACCTATTGCACCAACATCTAATCCACTTGTTAATACATATTTACCCTTGTTACATGCTTAGAGTGTTGTACCTCAACCATGTCAGGCGGGTCCTTCCACCCAATACCCTCAAGTATTGGGCCCTTAGACTCCAACTCCTTCAGCTGGTTTACAACAACCACCTGTATCCAAATTTTTTTATTCACAAGCTAGATTTCCCTATTATGGGATGTCATAGGCACAACCGGGTCTTACCTATTCACAACCGGGTATAAGCTATTCTAGTTTGGGCTATAATCTTGGTGGGCAGACACCTTGGCAGCCACAACCACAAATTCCACAACAATCATTCCAATGACAAGTATCTTACCTAGGTTTTGGTCAATAGGATCCTCAAATGTTTGCTTATCAAAACAACCCTTATCTGGGTTACCAGAAACAAATTCCTTATGTTGGTGCTCAAAGGCCTATTTCCCAAGCAATTCCATCATATCTTGGTTATGTTCAACCCGACTTAAATTGACAATTTCCCTTTGTTGCAACTTTAGAATTACCTGATTTAAACCAGTTTACCAATGACCCCATCAACTATACTCCTTGGTGGCTGGTGATGCCACATAAATTACCATTGGATTTTCCTAAGTTCAATGGAAACCCTAGAGAAGACTCATCGATGCATGTTATGACTTATCATTTGTGGTGTTCATCCAACTCCTTAAATGATGACGCCGTTCAACTGCATCTTTTCCAGCGTACGCTCACTAGTCCGACCACAAAGTGGTACATTGATTTACCACGAGCTTCATTTGATAATTTCACTACCTTAGCTACTACTTTTTTGACCCACTTCTAGTTACCCATACGATATGAAATTGGAATGGACCTGCTAACCAATTTCAAACAGACTAATGCTACTCACATTTCTGATCATATTCATGAGTGGTGTCGTTGTCATAGAATGGTCAAAACATTTGTTCCTGATAAGCTCCTTGCTGAGTGGTTCATTAAGTACTTGCTCCCATCTATCACCGAGGATGTGGCTAAGGGTGGCATCGTCACTGAATAGCAGGTCATTGCTCATGCCCAATACTTGATTTGATTTATACTCAGTCTGGTGTTGGGCCGTGAATATGACCACTTTTTATCACTTACTTCATCCACTTTTACTCTTGTTTATCATATCATTTATTATAATTTATCATATAAATCCATCTTATAATTATTTATGCTCTTATGGATGAATATTATTTCTTCTCCTTTATTTTTAATAAATTGATTATTATTATGCATAATTTTATCAATGATGGTTTATTAATATCATTTATCATTTTAGCCTCCAAGATATTTTCTAAATTACAGATTTGATTTCCAAATCATCATGAGATATTCCAACTCAGAAATTCGCTGGAATAACAAGTGACAGTTTTGCGGTTAAGATTCTGGGCAAATGAAGAATAATCTGGAAATCCGGAACATGGGTTTTGTCCAGAACGGACCCAATTAACTTTATTACAGAACGGTTTTCCCAAATTCGGCCTGTATTGAGAGATACGCAGGTTTCTTTGAACACGATTTTCTCAGTTCTGTTGTTGCGACCGTCCTCCAAATCTCAGCTGCAAAGCCAAATTCGCCTTGCTCTTGTTCAAATATTGTTGGAAATATATTTTCTAGTTGATCATATTGTTATGGAAGATTATATTTGCTATTTAATTTCTCCTCCTTCTGATTATAAAAGGAGAACATGTATTGTGTATTGGGTGAGGATGGAGGAGAATGGATGATTATTGTATTCATTTTGTAACACTGTAATTATTTGACTCTTGTGATCAAAGAGCAACTGATGTAAAAGCTATTGATGTTTGATTAATACAAAGAGGCGTTTTCATTCCATTTCTCAAGCTTTGCAGTAGCCCAGCGACACTTTCACCGGCAGTTGAGGGCCCGGCCCTGGTGGAGCGATCCGCTATTTGTATTTCTATTCTTTCATTTCTATTGTGTGATAATTGCCTTTAGATTTATTACGTTTACATAGTTATTTGATTGCTGTTCCTATTGCTGTTCCATTTCTGTTTATTATTTATTTATGATTCATAGATTTAGATCAGCAAATAGATGAGTTATAGTTACATGTTGTTGTTCCTTTCCAGCTTTTGTTTCCTTTACATTGCTTTTATTGAATTTACTTTTGTTTCAATTTCTTTAAGATCTCCAACTGTAGAGGATAGAGGCTTTTGCTTCCAAGTCCCCAGATTGGTTATCTTGCATCGATTTCTAAGGGAAAGAGTTACTGCTATTGCATCCCTGATCGATGTTTCGCAAGATTGATGTAGTTTAATATTTCCATTCATGTCACTGTAAGTAGGTTTCTTTACAAGCATTTTTTACCTTTGCATTTGTTCTGTACTACATCTTCACAACATTACTCTTGGATAAATTGCTGCCTTAGACTGAGTACACTCTTGAAATAAAAAGTCGCTCCCGGATTGATAATTAATGTGAGATAAATAGGTGTTAAAAAGATACCTTTTATACCTCGACATTTTGGCGCCGTTTCCGGGGAGAGTGTATGCCATTTAGAAAGAGTGATGCATATTTAATTTTTTTATGCTTGGGAAGAATTGGGTATTAAAGACGAAAGGTAAGAACCTGCGCACCGAGCAAGAAACACACTTGTTCACTGGCCCACTTCATAGAAGAATTGAGTGAAGCTTAAGGTAGGAATGAATGCTTGTGTTTTTTTTGAATTTTAGAGGTAGAGTCTTTTTTTTGAAAAAATCTTGTAATTCCACTCGAGTGGTGATGTAAGCACCACCCATTTCACTAACCAATTGACAGGAACATTGGAGGGAGGATTCTTAAAGAAACACCTGAAGAACATCTTCTATTATGGTAAGAAATGGCTGACATTGCAACTTTTGAATTCCCTATCAAAGATCTAGGAGGAGTGACACAAATGCACATAATTCCCCCATTGTCTCTACCAAATTTTCATGGTTTGAAAAATGAAGATCCAGATACATTCTTATTTGAGTTTGAAATACTTTGTAGAGGATATGATTATTGTACTAACAATCAAAGGTTGAAAGTGTTTCCTCTTACTCTAAAAGGAGCAGTTCTCCGATGGTTCATGAGCCTAGGTGGGAACTGCATCAAAACATGGGAGGACATGAAGAACATATTCTTGAAGAAGTACCAAGACTATTGCAAATCCAATGAATATATTTTTGGTATGACACAAAGGGAAGATGAAAGCTTGGAGGACTATGTAGAGCGATTTCGATACAACCTTCAAAAATCAAGGCATAAGCATTTGGAAAAAGAGATCTTAAAAACACTCCTCAAAGGAATCAAAGATGATTTTTTAGAACTCTTAAATCTGATAGGAAAAGGTGATGTTTTTCAGTTATCATATGATGATGTTTGTGAATTGTGCATAAGGTATTCAAGAGGAATTTCCAAGGCTCGTAAGAATTCTAGAGAAGTTTCTTCTTTATTTTCCAAATGTACTACAAGAATAAGAGACATAAGAGCTGAAATCAAGGTTTTATTTGAAAATTTTAAATATGATTTTATTAGCTCTCTAAAGTCACAATTGAATGTTTTGCAGGTACAGAGAAATCAAGAATTTGATGAAGTGTTTTGCCCTCATTACCAAAAGGAGCATCCCATAGATAATCACTCTTCCTTATCTAATTTGGAAGTAGCATATCAAAGAGATGTGGAAGTTGCAACAAGGTCAAAACCATGGAAATCATGGCCTACATGTATGATTCAAAACACTTTCTCTCCATTCTCTTACTTGCATAATCCATTATGGAATACTCATATGTTAGGGCAGCCATGCCAATCTAAATATAACCACCACCAATCTTGTTTGCAAGATTGGCATGGTTCACCTTATGATTACATGACTACTCTCCCTCATCTTGTAGCACAAACACATCTTCCAGCTCTTCCACAACACCTTGTTTTCCGATCAAAATCATCCACTCAACACAATCAATTACATTATCAAGAGGCTCCATTCCCTATAAAATAACCTGCTCAACTCATTCCACACCCACACGATAATAAACCAGTACAACATGCTTACAATGTTGAACTGAAAAATTCACACACCCTTCCCATCCATTCTATCTCACATGTACCATTGGAGAAAACTTACACTGAGACTCATAATGAATCAAATCCAAAAATTGTAGAAGTTATAAAAGAAAATGAGGTTTCTTCTAGTTTGCACCAACAAACCATTTTAAAAGCTCAAGAACTTCATGATATGATGGCTATGGGAAATCAAGGAAGCAAAGAATATATTGAAGATTGGTTTCACTCCATCATTTGTTTGCAACATCACTCCATACTTCAACAATTTTTGACACTATATTTTCAAGGGAAGTTGGCTTCTCATACCCTAATTTTTATTAACATACATTTTTCAAATTTAGGTATGTATGTACTAAAGTTCTTATTTAGGAAATGGCTCCACTGGAAATACTCTTATACGTAATCATATTCATTTTCCAATTCAGAGTAGGATAGTGGAGAAATAAATAAAAGAGGAAATAAAACAAACACATTTTTTTATTTTTGTAAAAAATAGTTGTTTCTTTGTTGCAACACGCTGTGAAATCAACATTGATGATAAATATTTTAATTTATTTGTGTATGTAGATGAATTATATTGCAAATAACCATTATACAAACACTTATATTCATTTTTATCATCAATATGAAAAAATTGCTTGAATATCATTTTTTTGGCTTGCGGGCTTGATGAAATTTCTGAAAACACAGTTGGGACAGTCATGTTTTGGGGGACCAAAAATGAATATTTTTAAAACTTGTTTCTATCCTAAGTATCCCTTAATTTATACTTTCCAACCCAATTGGAATCAATCAATTTGGATTTGAAACGAAAAAGTTAGAACCAAAACATCGACAAGGTGTCTAATAGGCAGCTCAAGAACAGAGTTGAGACAGTCCGTTTTTGGAGGTCTAAATTACTATATTTTTAAAACATGTTTCTACCATAAGTAGCCCTTGATGTATACTTTCCAACCCATTTGGAATCACTCAATTTGGATTTGAAACGAAAAAGTTAGAACCAAAACATTGACAGGGTGTCTAGTAGGCAGCTCAAGAACAGAGTTGGGACAGTCAGTTTTTGGAGGTCTAAATGACTATATTTTTAAAACATATTTCTATGGTAGATTCCTATATGAATCTAGTTTACAAAAAAATTTGAATCACTCAATTTTGATATCGTATGAGGAATTTATGACCAAAATACTGACTGCCTATCATAAATCAACACTCTTGAAACTCTGTTTTCTCGGTTGTTTTTTAACGTATTTAACCCATAAATTCTTCTTGTCTTCAAAACATGTTTCTATTGAATATCAATAAATGAATCTACTTTAATCTCCAATTTGAATCACTTCAATCCGCCATCAAATGAATAATTTATGCTTGAAATACCAACTGTTGGTCTGAGCTGGAAAATCGAAAATGACTATTGTGCAGGTTGTTCTATGCAACTTTAACATACCATTACATGGAATTTTTAAAACCTATTTCTATTGGAGATAAACCTTTGAATTATCTCTCATTGGGCTTTGGAATCACTCGAATCGGATGAAAAAAGAAGAATTTGTGATTGAAATACTGCAGATTAGCATGATTGGCCACTGCTCTCCCACAGGTAATAAATTAATTTTACTTTGTCCATGGATTTGTTATACATAGTAAATACTTGTTATTTTTTTGCATAATTATTGGATTAGGGGAGCTTGATCACCTCTCTTTCTCCATGATTTAATGTTTTATTGCAGGTAGACACTCGTTTTTTGCAGGTCTTAGGAGAACAAAGAAGGTCAATTTATGGATGAGTGATTCTTGAATTTTTTTTTAGTAAAACAAGAACATTTCATCCAGTTCATTACCTAACGAATTCATAACAGAAGAAATGAAGAATTGGTTCCCATTTGAAGATTCATGCCACTGCTGCCAAACATTTTTCAAAAGATCATTTTTTTCCATTAATAGATTTGATATTCTCTTAGAAATAACATCATAGCTGTTGTAACTTAATAAAGTGTTTTCTGATTTCTTTATGTTTTTGTGTTTCAGGTGTTGATCCTTTCAAATTATAGTTTCTGCTCCATTTGCAATTAAACAATAAGGACCCCACCATGCAAGTTTCAATTGCAGAAGGCAATTCTTCAGTGGCACCAATTCTGTAAAAAATTACTTTTTCTTGAAACTTGTACGTAAACTTTTCTTTCTATTTGATTGGATTTGCTTGGCAATGGATTGCATATTAGCTTTGTTCTTTCTTCTATTTTTTTTTCCTTTTTTTGTGTGTTTATATTTGTTTTTTGTTCCTCTTAAGGAACAATTGTTGTTCCTCTTAAGGAATAGCAGCCGTTCCTCTTAAGAAGCAGTGCATTTATGTGTTTATTTTTGTTGATCCTTCCAAAAGGAACAACATTTTCGCTGATTAGTTTTGTTATTCTTTTCAAAAAGAACAACATGTTTGTTGCATGTTTTTTCTGTTCCTTTCAAAAGGAACAACACTTCCTTTCCAAAGGAACAGCATTTTCGCAAATTGTTTTTAATGTTCTTTTTCAAAGGAGCAACACTTTTTGAGTGCATTTTTCTTGTTTGTGAAAATTTTTTTTGAGGATTTTTTTGAATTTTTCATGACTTTTTGAAAGACAAACATACAATTTATGGAAGGATACACAATCATACAAATTAAAGCTTACTGTAATCAACAAATCAAAAGAAATCGTCATTTTTAAGAAAGTTGTTTAGTAATGATAAGAAAAAGGAAAAAGAGACATAATCAATAACATGATTTTGTTGTATTATTACCACTAAATTTATATGATCGATTATATTTATCATGTTGGTTCTTTCTCATATTTTATAACTTTCTTTGATTTTTACTTATGGATTAGGAACAAGGGCATATTCTTTTCTATTGAGTTGTTCAGAGTTATTCCACCATTCCTACTCTTAAGGAGTGTTGAGCCATCCTTTATGAATAAATAGGAAAGTGCTATATGAAAAATATTTACATATTTCATTAATAATTTTATAATTTGGCAGATGGAGGATAGGGGGTCTCATCAAGAGCCGGCCTACCATGTTCATAAGGAAGCAAGTGAAGTGGCATTCCCATCATAGCCACCAAAACAGGGATATGGTCTAATGGACAATTGAAAAAAATTAAGAAGTCCTTGGAACAGGAGGTCTCATCACGAGCCGGTCTGCCCACTTTTCACTTCTTCCCAGTGAATGGAATTGTGATTTATCTAGTCACCAAGCCAGCACATTGGCCTCCGTTATGACAATTAACAAGCACTTCCTCAGTATAAATAAAGGACAATGGTTCCAAAGGTGAGAGAGCAACTCTGTCAAGGTTATGGACACCTGTGGGCAACAGAGCTCTGTTGATGGTATTGGAGTCACATTTATACACATCAATAGTGATATTAAACTCTTTTTCCTATATCTCTATTTAAATATCAGATGAAAATATGAATCCTTAACTTGTGATTTCGAACCTATTATACATGAAAATCATCATAAGTCGATCACATTAGTTTAAGTGGGTAATAAACGCATTTGTACTTATGTTTATCTTAAGCTGTCCCTTCTCTTTATCCTTGAATCATTACAAAACGCTTCTATATCTGTTTACGATTTATCACATGCATGGATTTCAGTAAATGCTATAATTTCATTGATTGTATCATAAGTATGTATGCTTTTCTATGCTGTACAATTGCTGTGCAGTACACTGCTCTTTTATTTTGTTGATTTGCCACAATGTTGATATTGCATTTTTATAGAATTTTTGTTGATTGAACTTTTTGCATGCATCTTATCTGTTGCCATTCAAAACTGAAACTGTGGATTCAAGAAAATTGCATACAGAATTTTGATTTGTTTACAGGAGAACAACAAGTATGGGAAAATTCTATCCGCAGCATGATCATTATTGCAACTAAACAACAAAGGCTCGCGAATGCACACAATTCTTCAAACATGATGTGCTTGCATGGCTTCTACCTTTTGCATCACTTTTAGTATCTGTTCAGCCTACATCATCTTCAATAAAGACCAGTCCTTACATGTCCTTCTACATTTTTTTCGGAGGTAACACCTGAGGTAAAATAGTATAATTTTCTGATTTTTTATAAATTTAGGAGAATTTCATGAACATCTATTGAACATTATTTATCATCATTCATTCCATATCTTTACCACTTCCCATTTTTTTAGACACGTCTCATCTTTCAGTTTGGGGGAGTGTTGATTTCCTTCATTTATTTCTTATGACCATGTCAGTAATATTCTTTATCATCCATTGATATTCTTATTCATTCTCAACACTTCCATTATTCCATGTTGTTTTATACCAAGCATACATTTCAACAAATTGTAGCAACCACCTCTCTTTGTTTTCTAGCATTGCATGAGGACATGCTAATTCTTCAGTTTGGGGGGGAGAATTGCTACACATGATGGATGTTTTTCACTTTCTTTCTCATTTAAGGCATACAATTTCATTTGTATATAGTGCAGAAATTGTTTCGCATATATCTTTAAAACTATGAACTGAATTCTTGTGATTTTTGGATAACAGAGAGGTATCATTAAAATACACAAACCTAGATAATTTCATGTTAAATTAGTTCATAAAATTTCAAAAATTATGCACTATCACCTACAGCCATTTTGTTTATATCTCACGATCCGTGCATCCAAATGATCTGATTTTTGAGAAAATGGTTAATGAAGTTTGTTGTTACTTATGTTACATTTTTCTGCAACTTCATATACATATAGTTGAATGTCAACTGTAAAAATTGTTATGCCTTTATCAAGATTGCTAAAATTGAATATCAATTATTTGAGGAAAAATTCATTTGTTCCATCCATTTCATGGGTTGGGATGAACAATTTTCTTTGCTTGGTTAACACACGAGTTTTGTCTTTGGATTGCATGAGGACATGCAATATATTCAGTTTGGGGGTGTGTTGGGCCGTGAATACGACCACTTTTTATCACTTACTTCATCCACTTTTACTCTTGTTTATCATATCATTTATTATAATTTATCATATAAATCCATCTTATAATGATTTATGTTCTTATGGATGAATATTATTTCTTCTCCTTTATTTTTAATAAATTGATTATTATTATGCATAATTTTATCAATGATGGTTTATTAATATCATTTATCATTTTAGCCTCCAAGATATTTCCTAAATTACAGATTTGATTTCCAAATCATCATGAGATATTCCAACTCAGAAATTCGCTGGAATAAGAAGTGACAGTTTTTCGGTTAAGATTCTGGGCAAATGAAGAAGAATATGGAAAATCCGGAACATGGGTTTTTTCCAGAATGGACCCAATTAACTTTATTGAAGAACGGTTTGCCCAAATTCGGCCTGTATTGAGAGAAACACAGGGTTTTTTGAACACGATTTTCTCAGTTCTGTTGTTGCGGCCGTCCTCCAAATCTCAGCTTCAAAGCCAAATTCGCCTTGCTCTTGTTCAAATATTGTTGGAAATATATTTTCTAGTTGATCATATTGTTATGGAAGATTATATTTGCTATTTAATTTCTCCTCCTTCTGATTATAAAAGGAGAACATGTATTGTGTATTGGGAGAGGATGGAGGAGAATGGATGATTATTGTATTCATCTTGTACCACTGTAATTCCTTGAATCTTGTGATCAAAGAGCAACTGATTTAAAAGCTATTCATGTTTGATTAATACAAAGAGGCGTTTTCATTCCATTTCTCAAGCTCTGCAGTAGCCCAGCGGCGCTTTCACCGGCGGTTGAGGGCCCGACCCTGGTGGAGCGATCCGCTGTTTGTATTTCTATTCTTTCATTTCTGTTGTGTGATAATTTCCTTTAGATTTATTACGTTTACATAGTTATTTGATTGCTGTTCCTATTGCTGTTCCATTTCTGTTTATTGTTTATTTCTGATTCATAGCTTTAGATCAGCAAATAGATGAGTTATAGTTACATGTTGCTGTTCCTTTCTAGCTTTTGTTTCCTTTACATTGCTTTTATTGAATTTTCTTTTGTTTCAATTGATTTAAGATCTCCAACTGTAGAGGATAGAGGCTTTTGCTTCCAAGTCCCTAGATTGGTTATCTTGCATCGATTTCTAAGGGAAAGAGTTACTGCTACTGCATCCCTGATCGATGTTTCACAAGATTGATGTAGTTTAATCTTTCCATTCATGTCACTGTAAGTAGGTTTCTTTACAAGCATTTGTTACCTTTGCATTTTTTCTGTACTACATCTTCACAACATTACTCTTGGATAAATTGCTGCCTCAGACTGAGTACACTCTTGAAATAAAAAGTTGCTCCCAGATTGATAATTAATGTGAGATAAATAGGTGTTAAAAAGATACCTTTTATGCCTCGACATCTGGCATGCTCTATGATAAAATTCCCAACGCGCCACGATCTAATTTTATTGTTCCTCCTCCATCTAAGGATTCTCATGTCGGTGATGGTATGATCGGTACTACAAGCACACATCACTCTATTGCATCTGATCGTGCACCTTCTTTTGAAATTCATGTCGTGTCATTTGACAAAGGCAAAAGTGACAAGAAATGTGGAAGTAATAAAAAGGGGAAAGCGAAGAAAAATAAAAATTCAACCTCGTAGGAACAATCATCTGATCAAAAAATTGGAAATGATCGGAAACCTCGTTACCCTTGCATAATATGTAATGGGGAGCACTTTTTTTGAGACTTCCCTCACCATGATCAAGTCTCAAAATTTCTTAAGGCCTCGAATGCATCTGCTGTGTTGACAAATCCATTTCCGCATCCAAGCACAAATTTGGTTGCTACGGGTCCAGCTTCTAGTTCCCAAGTGCTTATGCTATCTATCACGAAGCCAAAAACTGATGTTTTTGTGTCAATGAAAAATAAATATTACAGTATTCAAGCTACTGATCAACCTATTACCTCGACCATGAATCTGTCCATGAAATCTATTCGGCCAAATGCTATTCCTAAGTTAACAATAAAGCCACCAAAGAGAGTCGTCCATAAATCGACATTCAATCCTCGAGCATGAGCTACTCAAAATTATAATATCGTTGAAGATTTGGCTCAATCCCCTTCAACTATGTCGACACTTGAGGTACTTCAAAATTATCCCTCCCAGAAGAAGGCTTTGTTGTCGGCAATTAGTGGAATCAATTCGACAGATTCCAATCTTGTAGTCTTTAATCATACAGCCTATGTGCCACAATTACTAGCAGAATTTGAATTCTCCATCCAAGTAAATTTTCTCAATAACCTCGTTCATCGTACTATTATTGATGAGGGAGCATCTACTTTCATTATGTCTTTAAACTGTTGGAAGTCACTTGGCTCACCGCGCCTATCTCAATCGCTTATGACATTGAAAGCTTTTGATGGTTGTACATATAAGCCTTGCGGTATTGTCAATAACCTGCATGTCAAACTAGGGGGAAAAACTGTAACTGTTGAAGTTGAGGTCATTGACAGACCCCTTGACTATACCATTTTACTCGAAAGGCCATGGGTTTACGCTATGAATGCGATCTTCTCTACTTATTTTAGAATGATCACGTTTCCTCATAAAGGTGTGATTATAGTCATCAATCAACTCTCCATCTTTGCCTCCAGTTCTTAGGTAACTGGAAGTGTTCTGTTAGTTCACGAACCTCATCTACCACTTCAAAAAATTGGTGTAGGAATCTTAAAGGATTCTTTCCTAATGGGAACCTTTGCATTACCTCCGCCTGCAATGTTGGCAGAAATTGCAAGAATAGAGACTTGTTGCATGATATCTTCCACTCCATATGGCTTAAAGAAGATTACCAATGATTATGAAATTGTTACGTTGGATGACTTCCTACTGCCCAACACAATTGAGCTGGCATAGAAATCAATCTACATGGCTTAGGCGGAAAATTTGAAATCATCATCGCTGATCGTTTGGGTTGATCGATCCTTATATTTTGGTACTCCATTTGATCCTTTTTCATCCACTTTCTTGACTGATGAGAGCGTTGTGGAATCCATGATGCCAGAAGGAGAAACATGGGAAGATCACCATCATAATTCCTATCTTTAGGATTATGAAGAAGATAATATTATTGAACTATATCACCCATCGATCAAAAATTTCTTTTAGAATTATTTTCCCATTAATGTAATCGAATCCGAGTGAAACTTATCAAATATTGAAGAAACCATTTCTATCCATATTTCGACCAAACCCGGCGTTGTAAAAAATATTCACGTTGGCGTGTCTTTTTCTCCATTAGAACTTGAAACTTATTGCTCTCTCTTTCATGAATTTCGAGATATATTTGCTTGGTCTTACGAGGAAATGCCAGGCATAGATACTAGTATCATTGAACACAACATTAAAGTGTACCCTAATGTCAGACCGGTACGTCAATGCCTTCGTCCTGTTCATCTGAAGAAGGTTGCTGCCATTAAAAAAAAGTTGAAAAAATTCTGCGTGTTGGTTTCAATTACCCTGTTCGATTACTGATTAGGTTTCCAAAATTGTTCTTGTCATGAAGAAACAAGGGAAAATCAGAGTTTGCATCGATTATCAAGATGTCAGTGTTTCTTGTCCAAAAGACAACTATCCTACTCCATTTATCGACGATATTATTGATGATTGTGCTCGATGTGAAATATTTTCATTCATGGATGGATTCTCCTGTTACAATAAAATCAATATTGGCCTAGAGGACCAATATAAGACAACATTCATCCACTCAGTATAAGTTTAACCCTTTTCCTGACTGAGATAGATTATTTACAAAAAGGAAAAACTTAGTCGAACATGGCTAAGGGGTTTTCTCAGGTATCATTTTACACTTTTTCAGACCTAAGCGACAAATTTACGAAAAAGGACTCATAGAGTTTTCTTTTTTTCCTCTTTTTCAAACTCTCTAAACATGAAAAAGGACCGAGTTTTCACTGTCGTTAGACTTGTTAAAACATAAAATAGCGATGAACTTGTCGATCATGGAAAAATCCAGTTTCATTTATCACTAGACTCGTTAAATTATTAAATAGTGATGGATTCACCCAAAGGGTCGAATTATAGATCAAGAATATCTTACCCTCCTCAAGCTTGTTAAAAAATAAAGAGGTATTGGTCAGCAATGATTGGGGAAAATTTGGGAAAAAGAAAAAAACACTTTATGGTAGCAGGTCGCTCTTGAACATGACACTTTCACTCCATCATCATGACTTTTGGGTTGGGTAATCTTCTTAATGGTTCATCATATCTATGGTTAATCATATCATCACTTCGATTTTGGGTCAATTCTTCTAACTCATCTCAGTGTCGTCGATATGTTCAAGAGAAGTCATCCAGTAAATCCTCATCTTTCTGCAATAATCATAAACCTTAATTTTCATTATAGTCATCCCTGAACATTGCTATATCAAGTCACATTTTTTCTCTGAAATCATTACTCCCATTTCACAATAAAGTTTCTTTCTGTTGACATCAGTTCATTATCCAGGAAGTTTACTTAGAAACATATTCCAGTACCCTGAGGCTTGCTACATCATTGATAGGTTTCTCACTTCCGGACCGTTGACCAAAAGTTTTTTTTTGGCATTCGACATCAAATCATATATTCACGCCTTACAAATTGTATTGCAATAACTTGAGAGCCATTAAAATCAACGGTGGTTCTCTCGCGTCTGTTAACAACTCACATTATTGGCTGCTAATCAGACGATGTCTTACCATGTTCAACTTCAAATCACATATTCACATGGTTATACTTGTATCTAAATGATTGAGTGAATGTGATAAGAAGACCTCCGATCTAGTTTCATCCATCCGGGCTGCGATTTCAGGATTGTTGTACACATCATCTGTATGATGGATTTACATACAGATTGTCATCCGAACATAGGCCTATATCTATAGGCATGTCTATATTGGGAAACATTCCAATGTAGACGAATTTATGAATTATGTACATGTTATGATAGTTTATATGCTGAGTATGGGTATGTCTCCCTCAGAAATTCATGGTCAAGATGAAACTATCATGTTGTAATGTATTGGAAGATTGATGTAGGTCACCGTCCGCTTCAGATCCTACTCATCACATCGTAAAGCATCTCATCCAAATACTATTATTATTTTGACTTCATGCTTTAGGGGGAAACTATTATAGGTCAATTTGGGCATCATCCCCCAAGACTGATGAATAGGGTCTATCATCCCCTTATATTTCAGTTGCTACATGCCCTAAGTGAAGACATTCCATTCATGGCTTAAATTGTGAGATTTCTAAGGTTTGAAGTACATATTATATAACCCACTGACTCACCAACACACCTCTGCAAGGGACTAACTGTGTTGCAGTTTCAATACCTCCATGCAAGGGTGCACTGCAGTGCACTTCCCTACACTCAAGGGTGCGTTAGTAACCTGGGAGTGAAATCATCATTGTTCCGGGAATCTCCACATGGCCAGTGCCTTCTAGAAGAGTCCATAGGTGTTATAATTTGAATCCAAGTGTCCACCCACCACCTCTGAACTTGGAAACCTGTCTTTCCTATTATTAGAAATCCATTCAATGAGAAACTACCATCAGTTTCCCTATAAATTGAGCACTCATCTAAGTGCTAGGGAGGAATAATTTTGTGAAAAGTTATTGTGTTGGATTCTCACTTGATAAGAGATTGGAAGTATTGATATGCTTCTGAGATGATTTTGGATGTGATGAGGCTGGAATGAAGTTGGAGTAGGTTGATGACAAATCGATCCATTGGTTGTAATCTTCTCCTCCTACTCTATTAATAAAGATATTCATTTTATCAATGCATATGTCTATATCTTGTGAAATGTATTCTTGATGACGTATGTATTCTTGGATATAATCGATTTGATTTGACTAAGATAAGTAGATAATTGTGTATTGTATGTTTTTTGTTGTTCTCTATTTTTAATTGCAGGAATCGATCTACGATTGAGCTGGATTAAGAGCGACGACAATAGCTACAAAAGGAGAAGGAGAGCGAAATAGTCATAAGTAGCATTCTTTATTTTTATATATATCTATTTGTTTTAGAAAAAATAGTAGTTGTATTTCTTCTGTTGTTCTGAGTGAAGGAACACCACACTTAGGGAATTTAGTTTATCCGTAGATTAAAATTTCGTATAACATCGGCAAAGAAGGCAAGAAGCGTGACATGCCTAGAGTGAAATGTTTTCATTGTCACGAGCATGGACATTATGCCACTAATTTTCCACAGAAGAAGAAGAACAAGAAGAATAAAGGATCTGCAGCTGGTGAGGCTTTGGCCTCACAATTTGAGTTGGAATTCTCACTCATCGCATGCATGGTGTCTAGTGCGATGGTATATATATGGTGCTTGGATAGTGGTGCATCTTTCCACATGATGGGAGACAAAGAAATTTTCAGTAGCTTGGAGGAGAAGGATCTCCAGATTCATATCGAAATGGGTGATGAAGGGAGGTATAGCACTACTGGGATTGGTAAAGTTACTTTCCAAAGATAGTCAAGAAAACCCTTCTTATTAAAAGATATAATGCATGTACCAGGCTTGAAAAAGAATTTAGTTTCAGTTTTTATGTTGGAGGATAGAGGTTATGATGTGGTTTTTAATGAAGGGAAATCATTCCTTCGTCACAAAGCCATAGGACAAGCCAAGAATATTAGGATTCGTGTGAAGAATCTCTTCAAAATTGATGTAGATGGTTGCACAACATTGATGGGTAAAGCAAACAAAGGGGTGAGCCAAGATGAGGGTGAGTTATGGCACAAGAGATTGGGCCATCTACACCACAGAGATTTGAAGGTCATGCATCATATTTCTATGGGACTTCCAAAGGGTAAGCTTGCGCAGATAGAAATATGCAAGGGATGTACCATGGGGAAGTAAGCAAAGGCCACTTTTCACGAGAAGGAGAACCAAGCAGCAAAAATCCTTGAGAGACTTCACTCAGAGGTGTGTGGACCATTCTCTACAGCTTTGAAAATAAAGAACACGTATTATGTGATATTTTTTGATGATTTTTCTAGAAATTGTTGGATCTACTCCATGCAGAAGAAAGATCAGACGTTCTCAAAATTTTGTGAGTTCAAAGCACTGGTGGAGAAAGATACAAGGAAGCAATTGAAGGCTCTGAGGAGTGAAAAATGGAGGTGAGTACATCTCCAATTAATTCAAGGACTTCTGTAGCAAAGAAGGAATTCAGAGAGAGTTGATTGCGCCTCATAACCCACAACAAAATGGGATCACAGAAAGAAAGAACAAAACAATTGTGGGTGCAACATGAGAGATGTTGCATGATCATGGCCTATTGTTGCATATGTGGGCAGAGGTATGCAACACAATGGTATTTGTGCAAAACCGCAGTCCTCATCAGATACTTTGCATGAGTACACTAGAGGAGGCTTTTTCTGGTAAGAAACTTGATATTCCATATTTTAAAAATTTTGGCTCATATGTCTACTGCCATGTGACCAAATATTCCAGGAAGAAGCTCGAACCAAAAACTGAGATTGGGATATTTGTGGGGTACACTGATACTCCCCACAACTATCGGTTGTATTTTCCAAACAACAAGATGATTGTTGTGAGACAGGATATAAAATTTGATGAGGAGAAAGCCATGCAATTTTCCCTTGAGAGGGAGCTTGATTTGCATGTAGATGAGGAACTCTTGGTTCCAAAGGATGAACCTCAAGATGTGGAGAAGCCACATGTGGAGGATCATGGAGTGGAAAAAAACACTCATGCAGAGCCATCCACCAAAAATGGTATAAGGTGCACCACAAAAGTTGATAGATTGAGACTGTATGTAGCAGAACATGCAGGATCACCTACTTCATTGCGCAAATAGAGACAGTCTCTAGACGGGTTTATTGGATACATGGATCTTATCAGAAAGTATATTGTGACATAATCATCCTGTTTTAAGGAAGCATTGCAGCAACAAATTTGGGTTGACGCCATCATTAAGGAGTATGAATCCATCGTCAAGAACTGTGCATGGGAATTTGTCCCAAGACTAGTCGAAAAATTAGTGGTTGGATCTAGATGGATCTATAAGGTGAAGCAAGCAGGAGATGGGAGTGTGGAGAATTACAAGGACACATTTGTAGCCTAGGGATTCTCACAAGTTGAGGGGATTGACTACGAGGATAACTTTGCACCGGTTTCAAGGTACTCATCAATTAGATCTATCCTTGCACTCTCAGCGCAGATGGGGTGGAAAATACATCAGATGGATGTGAAGATTGTGTTTCTCAATGGATTTATTGAGGAATAAGTGTACATAGAGCAGCCAAAAGGTTTTGAGACCTTTGATAGTGAGTTACATGTGTGCATACTCAAGAGAGCATTGTATGGGCTGAAGCAGTCACCTCATGCTTAGTACACCAGGATTGACATCTATTTCACTGGGTTGAGATTGACGAAGAGTGAAGCAGATGTGAACCTATACCAGATTTTGGTTGATGGTAAGCTCTTGATTATCGTACTTTATGTTGATGATCTAATTTTGACAGGGGATGAGAAGCTCATAAATTATTGCAAAGAGGATCTTGCAAGAGAGTTTGAGATGAAGGACATGTGATTCCTTCACTATTTCCTTGGTTTGGAAATATGGCAGCGGGATGGTGAGCTATTTTTTTCTCAAGGAAAGTATACAAAAGAGATTCTGAGTAAGTTTCACATGGAGAGTTGTAAACCCATGGATTCTCCTCTTGCAGGAAACTAGAGGAAGGATGATGCTACTTTAGGTGAGGTAGTGGACACTACTGTTTACAAGTAGCTTGTGGGTTCACTGATGTACTTGGTGAACACCAGACCAAGCATTTTCTACATAGTTAACCAGTTGAGTCAAGCTATGATTAAGCCGACCAAGCTATTTTGGAAGGTAGGGAAGCATGTATTGAGATATCTCAGGGGCATTACAAAGTATGGATTATGGTACAGATGGACAGAGGGAGTGGATTTTCAAGGCTTCATCGATGTAGATTTGGCAAGAATTCCATTAAACAGAAAGAGCACATTAGGAGGGATCTTCAGCATAGGATCAATAACAGTTTCTTGGTACATCAGGAAGTAGAGATTTGTGGCACATAATTTAGCCGAGGCAGAGTACATGGCAGCCATTCAGGTTGCATGTGAGGCCATCTGGATGAGGAATATTCTGGTTGGTTTGTTTGGTCATTAGATGGATTTGATGGTGATACATTTTGATAACCAGAGTTTCACTAAAATCTTGGTTAATATGGTATTCCATGATAGGTCCAAGCATAAGACATCCGATACCACCATCTTAGAGATTTTTTTCAAATGTGCATTATGTTACTTCAGTACATTCCCACGGAAGATCAAGATGCAGATATTCTGATGAAGGCGCTCGCGAGGAGAAAATTTGAATACCATATAGGCAGGATCGGGGTAACTAATAATCCCTTTCTTGTTGAGAGGGAGTGTTGAAAATTCAACAAGAAATGTGTGTCTAATTTAATTTTCCCTTAATTAAATTGGACAATAAAATGTAATCTTATCTCATAATCACTTGTAATAGTTAACTGAGTGTGATAAACTCATTTAGCTCATGAATTTCGAGTTGAGGGTGGTTGGTGAGGCATGCAGAGTTATTCTATTACTTATTGAGTCCAAGTTGCAGTTAGTGCATTAGTTTAATGCATGAGAAATCAGTTAACTCAATTAATTGAGTCAAAATCAATTTAACTAGTTTTAAATGTTTGTTGCACTAGTGAGAGGTCAAGTGAATTGAATTAGATTTAATTCACATGCAGTGATATGTCATGTAACTGATTATTTACAATTAATAGTTGCATGGATGTCATTTCCAGTGGAGACCTAGTTGAGACAGAGGTTAAAGGGATGTTAACTATCAGTTGTATTATTAGCAGGCTGCTCACATGCAGTAAAACACCCATAGGATTTCCCATGAGCTTTGCGCAGTTTTGGAAGGATGAATTTCCTAAAGAATAGGGATTGCATTCCACATGAATTGCGCAAGAAAGGAAGGCTGAGAAGAGGTTTAAAATTGGCTAAGTGTTGGTTGTTGGCAATATGATGCTGAGTCTTGTCCTTGATGGAAACCCACTTGATGAAGATGATGGCAACCTACTTGATGAAGATGTCCTTGATGGAATATGTCTTGATGATCTTGTTAGATGATGTAAATCTGATGTATATACAGTGATTACAAAAGGTAATGATGGAAGGAATGTCAGTATGTGCCAGAACATGATGAAAAGAGTATGTCTCAAGGAATACGCGGATTTGTCTAGACAAAGTAGCGTATGCACGCGGGAAATAACGTGCCAAGTCGCGTATGGGCAAAAGCGCTCTAAATATGTAAAACCAGGGGTAACCACCATGGTATTGACCCATTGTATTGAGTAATGATTCGTCTATATGACCCCGTCCAAGAATACCATCGAAAGTAATGTGGTTTTGGCTCATGGTATTGATGAAGGGTAAACCTATATAAGGAGAAGAAATTCATTGTGCAAAGGTGAGCAAGAAGTCTGAAAATGTGAGCAAGAAGTCCGAGCTTGAATGAATACTTCTCTCCGAAGTATATCTGAATGGAAAGGGTTAAGGCACTTGAATGATAGATCTGAATGCATGATGCACCAATGAAGAAAATGATGAAGAAGGGAATCTAGATCTGAAATGTATTTGTATCTTCTAGATTCATGAAATGTTTAGATCCGAGATGAGGCGAACATCCGTTTGAAGTAAAGGGTTAAATTTAAACATGTCCATTCAAGAGAGTAAAACATGCTTCTTATAACAAGGAACCCTGGTACACAGTTTTCTAATGCGCAAGGGGTAGTATACTGCATGGTTTCAAGTGATGTGAAAGGCATGTGATCAGCTCTGTTAAGTATGAACATGTGTATACGTTGTGTCTATGTGAATGGGAAGCGCTGTATACGCGGGTATCGTTGAAAGGAAAGCGCGGAAAATCCAGGGTTTGCTGAAGCATGGGGTATGAAATGTCTAATCTGTTCTGATGTGTTACTACTATATGTACCCTACTGTTCTGAGTTGTCTGTATCAGTTTTGTTGTATGATTGAGCTTAAATGTGTGGAGTGGGTCCAGTCTGAAAATATGATGAAACGTGGCCTGCAAGTTGTGTTCTAAAGGAAGCTTTGGATCCAGTGTGAAAATCGATGAAACGTGGTCCATAGAGGTGCTGAGGGTTGTAGCCTTCAGTCAGGGGGTTGTAGCTCCCTTCCAGGTGAGGCTCGTAAACGAGATCAGGGGGTCGTAGCTCCCTTCCAGGAGAGGCTGGTAAACGAGTCAGGGGGTCGGTGCTCCCTTCCAGGAGAGGCTAGTAAACGAGCGCAGGTGGGTGCCTGCGTGCTGGAATGAGTCTGCGCCAGTACATATGTTGTAAGATGTTTTCTCTATAATAAAATATTGAAGGCTGAGCAACGGCAGCGGTGGTTTTCTCCCGACTTGGGTTTCCACCTAAAATCCTGGTGTACATGTGTGATGCTTATATGTGATGATTTATTCTGTTTTACTGCACATGTTTACTGTTAACTAAACATCAGAAGAATGAATGTTGCATAGATCTAAGTAAATATTTAATTACATAATATGATCTCTGTGTATACGCAAGTTTAATGAAGGAGATTCATGTATACGGCGAAGTTGAGCCAAGAAAGTAGCGTATGGGTTTTTAAGGAATGAAAAAGTAGAAAGATTTGATTATGCAGTAAATACTGATTCACCCCCCCCTCTCAGTATTTTTCCCAACAATTGGTATCAGAGGAGGTCTTTCTGCATAAGCTTGATCGCTTGAAGGAGATCCATCACAATGGGAAGTCATGAAGGGATAATGTCTATAAGGCCACCTCTATTCATTGGAAATAATCTGTTGTTCTGGAAGATACGAAAAAAAGCATATCTGCAGAGTCTTGGTGCAGAAGTATGGGAAATCGTGGAAGAAGGTTATCAATATTCGACAAGTATTCCTACTGATGCAGCAGAAAGGAAGAAGTATGAAATCAATGCCAAAGAAGTCAATGTCTTGTTAGGAAGCATGTCTGAACCAAAATTTGCTAAAGTGATGCAGCTAAATTCAGCAAAAGAAATATGGGACAAAATCATCCTAAGCTATGAAGGAGATACAAAAGTAAAAAGTGCCAAACTCCAAACCCTCAGAATTGAATATGAAAATTTGAAGATGCATAGTGATGGGAGTATTGCTAGTTTCTTTTTACGTCTAGATGATATTGTGAATCGTATGAGAAGTTTGGGTGAAACCATAACTGATACTACTTTGGTTGAAAAAGTCTTAAGATCTGTGACTTCAAAATTTGAGTCAAAAGTAGCAGCTATTGAAGAAAGGCAAGATCTGCAAACTCTTACTATTGTTCAATTGCATGGTATCCTAACTGCTTATGAAATGAGACAAGGAGGTCCCTCCCAAATTAAAGAAGCTGCTTTTAAGGCATGTGCAAAAGGAAAAGAAAAGAAAGATGTCAAGGAATCAAATTATATATAAGAAGAAGAAGAAGCAAATTTTGTGAGAAAACTCCAACTCGGAACTGGAAGATTCAAAGGTAAGCTCCCCTTCAAATGTTTTGGTTGTGGAAGAGTTGGTCATTATGCTGCTAAATGTCCTTATATAGAAAATCGTGATAAAGAGAAACAATCTGCAAAGGGAAAGAGTTATTATGCAAATGAAGATGATACGTCAAGTGAAGATGAAGAAGATTCTGACCAAGATCTGAAAGTGCTCATGGCAAAGAAGCAAAAGAAGAATGTTACTCAAATAAAGGAGATATCTTAGAAAACATGTGCAACAGAAAATGAAGAAGATGAAACAGGTATTGATCGTTGCAATGATGAAGACAGTGAAAGAAGTGTTATGGATCTAGAAGAAACCCTCAAGAATAAATTTTAAGAACAACAAAAAGCATCTAATAAGCAAGAAGTTATCTACAATGAGATGATCTCTAAAATGAAGGGACAGATAGAAATACATCAAAGAATGCAGGATGAAGTAACCAATCGAAGTAAAAGCCTTGAAGCTGAAATCATCTCTCTCAAAGAAAATCTGGAAAAATCAAATAAGAAAAATGAAGAACTTGAAGCAAAAATCATCTCTGTCAAAGAAGAATTGTATAAGGAGAATGAAGAACTTCTACAAGCATTTGAAGAACAAGAAAATGGGCTGAAAAAAGAAATCTTGAAACTGAATGATCAAGTAGAAGAAGGAAAAAGGATCGAAGAAAGTATGAAGAAGCAATGCCAAAGCTTGGAGGTTGAGGTAAACATTCTCAAAGGTAAATTAGAAGAAAAAGAAAAACTCTTGAGGTATCAAGATAGTACTAAGATTCTGGACAATATTCTTAGTAGTCAAAGGTCTCCTTCTATTAAACTTGGTCTGGGTTTTCATGAAACGGTCAAAGGAGAATCTAGTTCATAAGGAGGTGCTAAAGATTCAAAGGACATCAATGCAAAATTTGAAGTGTTGAAAGAAACAAAAGGTCAACCGACAATCATGAATTCTCAAAGGAAATCATTCAACAATGTTGAATGCTTTAAATGTCATAATCATGGACATGTTGCGACCAATTGCAGAAGCAGATTGTTTCAGCCACAAACAAACAGATCCTACATAGAAAGGTACTCTGGTTTCTTCCAGGGATATTGTTTTTCATGTAACAAGTATGGTCATAAAGCAGCTGATTGCAATAGAAGGAAGAATACAAAAATTCATTATGATCCTTATGCTTATTTTTCTGGTCATGCAAGATGTTATGCTTGTAACAAGTATGGACATGTAGAAAAAGAATGTCGGATGAATATATCTGAGAAATTGGAGAACTTCCAACACACAATAAGAAAGCTCAAGCAAAGTGGGAAAAAGAAGGAGGACTGGTCAGAAACGTAGGGAATATTGACCCTACTGCAGTCATCAGCTTCTGAAGCTTACTTCTCTTAATGAATGCAGAAGTGATGTGAAATACATTATAGGGATTTGTAATGTATCGTCACAGGGGGAGCGATGTATGATGATTCTCATGGTTGTTTTGGTTATTCTGATTATGATTATTTCTGACAGAGCATCTGATGTGAAGAAGACAGGTACAGGAGGCATAAGTTCAGGGAGGAGATGAAGGAAAGTGAAATTTTCAATGTATCACTTTCCATACGCGGGTTAGGTGAACTAAAGTCGCGTATACACGCGAGTTCCAACAGACACAGTCGCGTATGCATTGATGATAAGAGAATTGGGATGACAGCTGAAGATCAGGAGCAGAGGTTCAGGGGGAGCATCAGTCTGAGTATTAATGGTTGTATTATTGGCACTGTTTCTGTTTATTTCTCAATGATGATGACATGTTACATGGTTTCTTATGATTATGAATGAGCCCTGCTTGCTTAAAAGTTTTCATTGCTTGCACACATGGATGAGATGGAAGTTTTATGATTCAGAGATTAGGACAGATCATGTAGAGATTGTTGCTGATAACTTACTGTTGAAAGAGCTTCACGTTGCACAAGCTAAGGAGGAGCCTTGGTCATATGGAAAGGATACTTGGATGCACATTTTCAAGGGGAGCATTAGCCTTGCTGAGAATAATGCATTGTTGGCATTATGATGGTTCTGCAATATGATCTCTCTCTTGAGGTCTTTCTGATTATAGTCATAAAAAGTCATACTTGTAATGAGATGAAAAAGTCATGATTGAGACCTATGATGTAAAATTGTAATTTTCAGTCATGTAAGGACTTGTTCAAATTTGTAAACCCACTTGGTTGGGTAGTTGAGTCAAATTTGTAAACCCACTTGGTTGGGTACTTGAGTCTCATATGTAAATCCACTTAGATGGATCTTTGATGTAAGTATGAGTCATTGGTGATAGGAAGGTCATAGAGTCATGTGCTTCATTGAAAAATATGTTTTTGGGTTCAGCATGAACTCAGGGGGAGCATGGTCACTTCAGTGTACATCAGATCTGCAGAGCGCTTCCTTCTACATGAGGAGAAAAACCTTGTGTTGGTGTTGATCCGCCCTTTGCCCTTGATGTCAAAGGGGGAGAGTGACATGGTGTCATTTTATTCTTAATGTATCTATCTGTTTTGGTGATCAAACACCATCGTGGTTGCCATCAAGTCCAAAGGGGGAGATTGTTGGCAATATGATGCTGAGTGTTGTCCTTGATGGCAACCCACTTGATGAAGATGATGGCAACCTACTTGATGAAGATGTCCTTGATGGAATATGTCTTGATGAGCTTGTTAGATGATGTAAATCTGATGTATATACAGTGATTACAAAAGGTAATGATGGAAGGAATGTCAGTATGTGCCAGAACATGATGAAAAGAGTATGTCTCAAGGAATACGTGGATTTGTCTAGACAAAGTAGCGTATGCACGCGGGAAATAACGTGCCAAGTCGCGTATGGGAAAAAGCGCTCTAAATATGTAAAAACAGGGGTAACCACCATGGTATTGACCCATTGTATTGAGTAATGATTCGTCTATATGACCCCGTCCAGGAATACCATCGAAAGTAATGTGGTTTTGGCTCATGGTATTGATGAAGGGTAAACCTATATAAGGAGAAGAAATTCATTGTGCAAAGGTGAGTAAGAAGTCTGAGCTTGAATGAATACTTCTCTCTGAAGTATATCTGAATGGAAAGGGTTACAGTTGAATGATAGATCTGAATGCATGATGCACCAATGAAGAAAATGATGAAGAAGGGAATCTAGATCTGAAATGTATTTGTATCTTCTAGATCTGTTTGTGAAATGTTTAGATCTGAGATGAGGCGAACATCTGTCTGAAGTAAAGGGTTAAATATGAACTAAATATCTGATCTGAAGAAGTATGCTGCTCTATAATGACTGAAGATGTATACGCTAGTTCGGAATAGTGGAAGCGCGTATATACGCGGGTTTGGTAAAGCGAAAGCGCGTATCTGTTCTGAAGTATGAACATATGTATACACAGGTTTATGTGAACAGAAGCGCGTGTATACGCGGTATCAGTGAAAGGAAAGCGCGTATGCAAACTAGGGTTTGCTGAAGCATGGGGTATGATATGTCTGATCTGTTCTGCTGTGTTACTGCTATCTGTATTCTATAGTTCTGAGTTGTCTGTATCAGTTTTGTTGTATGATTGAGCTTAAATGTGTGGAGTGGGTCCAGTTTGAAAATATGATGAAAAGTGGCCTGCAAGTTGTGTTCTAAAGGAAGCTTTGGATCCAGTGTGAAAATTGATGAAACGTGGTCCATAGAGGTGCTGAGGGTTGTAGCCTTCAGTCAGGGGGTTGTAGCTCCCTTCCAGGTGAGGTCAGTAAACGAGAGCAGGCGGGTCGTAGCTCCTTCCCCGGGAGAGGCCGGTAAACGAGGAGCAGGGGGCCCGTGCTCTCTTCCAGAGAGGCCGGTAAAACGAGCGTTGTGGGTGCCCGCGTACCGGTATGAGTCTCAAGGCCAAGCATATGTTGTAAGATGTTTTCTCTATAATAAAATATTGAAGGCCGAGCAACTAGCCGGTGGTTTTCTCCCCGACTTGGGTTTTCACGAAAATCCGGGTGTTCAGTGTGTGATGCTTGTATGTGATGATTGGATTTATTCTGTTATTACTGCACATGTTTACTGTTAACTAAACATCAGAAGAATGAATGTTGCATAGATCTAAGTAAATATTTAATTACATAATATGATCTCTGTGTATACGCGAGTTTAATGAAGGAGATCCGCGTGTATACGCTAGTTGGCTTCAGAAAAGTAGCGTATGGGTTTTGAAGTAAGAAAAAGTGAAAAGTTTTGAGTAAGTCAAAAATACTGATTCACACCCCCCCCCTCTCAGTATTTTTCCCAACATTGGTGTCGAATTTTTCTGGATTAGTGTGAGACAATTGCGAGAGTGTAGGAGACTCTTGTGAGAAGAGTGCATTGTAGTTGTTTCATGATTCCTTGGTGAGTATACAATAGAATATAGAGGGGTTTTGAGCAGCAAGCTTTCCTCGAGAAACTATCTGTGTTGTGGTTTGATTTGCTTCTTTCTTTACTTGTTGTGATTGGCGATTAGGTTTATTTTCCGCAATTAATTTTTATAAGGATTCAATATCTTGTTTTAGCATATCGCATGATCGGATTGAATCTATTGTTATACATATTTTTTGTATAATTTCTACATATTGTTGTTAGTGTAGCCCCCTTATTGTTATTTTTGTACCCCTGTAGTCCCCATATTGTTATTATTGTGCCCCATAAAATCCCACTATTGATATTGTTATGCCCTTACATTATTATTGTTAAGGTTGGTTAGGATTATATTGTGACCCCATGGACTCCTCTATATAGAAAGGAGGCTTTGTCATTTGTATCATCCAAGAATTGTTCATTTATGTAACGTAAAGGAGGTTTCCCCTTAGAAGAGGCTGATTTCTAAGGCGTTGATCTATCTTTTCTTCTATTTTGTGAGATGGTTTCATAAACTTTGGTATCAGAGCTTTGGATTCTAGGGTTTTGCTATTGCGAACAGGCCATTGTGGAATTTTCACTCTAACTTTTTTTCTACAAAGTTTCAGAAGTTATAAAAAAACCCATTTGAGAGGAAATCCTAAGGAATGTCATGTAAAAATTATAGACTTTGGTTCACTGAATTTGCGGAGATAGGATCTGAGGCAGTTAGGGATTTTTCATGCTCCAGATGTTCATCTCAAACAGCTGGCCGAGGGAATATCTTCATAACTTTTGTTTTAGTCATTGGATTGGAACTCTGTAAAAAATGGACGAAATTGTACAAAAAATATTTTTTTTCTATCGATTTCAGGGCCTAAGGACGAAACAATGACATGTGGCATGTTGTACAATTTCACTCTACTGAACTAGTCCATAGTTAGGTCATTGTGGGAGATTTGACATAGCTGTGTCTTGAAGAATACAAATCAGGTCTAACCTATGGCAGTGGAAAGAAGACAGATTGAAGATCAAATATTTGGGATATGAAATCATAGATATACATCAGTTTCAATATCGAGCTTCTCAAAAGCAAGAAAAATGTGTGTATTTGTTTTTAAAATTGCATAGCTTTTGTTTGAAAAATCAATTTGAAGTGATTCCAAGGGAATATTGAAGCATAGATAGTAGTGTTGGGTTGTATAATGCCCCCCAAAAATAATTACACACCCATTAAGCCCTCAGAAAGCTCTAATATGATGCATGAAGATGAAGAAGTGAAACATGATATATCAAAATTACGAGACCAAATGCAATAAATTTTGCTCTCACAAAAAGTAACCAAAAATGAAATGGAAGCTAAAATGGATGGTTTGAAGAAAGGCATGGAAGCTAAGATGGATGGTTTAAAGAATGACATGGAATCTAAGATGGATGGTTTGAAGAATGACATGGATGCTAAGATCGATGGTATAGAAGGCAACATGGAAGATTTGAAAAAGTACATGGAAGGTTTGAAGGAAGGTTTGGCAAAGTTGCTACAAGAAAAGCTAATTCCTAATAGCGAAAATGTAGTAGCGGAAATTCATGACAAGAAAAAAATAAATGTTAATTGTGATTTCATAGAGTCTCATTTTGGATTGAAGGCCCACCATATTCCAAAGATCGATATGAGGAAGTTTGATGGCAAGGATCGCGTAACATGGATACTACAGATGGAGAAATAATTTTATCTCCATAATGTGCAAAACACACAAAAGTTATGTATTGTAACTTTATATTTAGAACGAAATAAATTTGTATGGTATCGATGCCTTTGCTCTCGTAAAAATATTGTCACTTGGTTGATTTTTACGGAGGAAATGATAGCACAATATGAGGATACAAAGAGCAAAACCTTCTTTATCCAATTGATAAATCTCAAACAAAAGCGTTAAATGGTGGAGCACATTGAGGACTTCCAAAAATTGAATATAAGGGTAATTGATATTTCAGAGCAACACAAGATTGATGTCCTCATAGGGACTTTAAAGGATAACATCCAACATGAGGTTCGCCTTTGGGAACCTAATTCATTGGAGAAGGCATTCAGGTTGGCAAGAAAAATTGAAAGCAAAATTTTGGTGACAAGGAAGCCTACCAATCACAACGATTAAGATGGAAGTGTTTCTACTCCTAGACTTCCACAACCTACAAGGCTAACACCAAAAAAATTTGAAGAAAAAAGAGCAAAGGGGATTTGCTACAGTTGTGATAGAAAATACACTAAAGGTAATAAGTGTGCTGAGAAGAAATAATTTTACATAGATTGTGAAGAGTAGGAAGAAAAGGAACAAGAAACTTCAAAAGAAGAGGATATACACCAGGAACCAACCCTAGAGGAAGAATAAATGAATCTGAACATATCCTGTAATGCATTGGCAGGAATTACCACTCCTCAAACTCTCAAGATATAAGGACATATCAAGAAAAAAAATGTGATAGTGTTGATTGATTCAGATAGTACCCATAATTTTATTCATTGTAAGGTAGCCAAGGAATTGAATTGCTTCCTATACCCAGCACCAGAGTGTCAAGTGATAGTTGCAAATGGAGGAACTATAAATTTCTTTGGAAAGTGCCATAATATCAAACTAACCATGGGGGAATATGTATTGAATAGTCCAATGCTTTTCATTCCAATGGGTGGTGTTGATGTTGTACTAGGAGTACAATGGTCACAATCTTTGGGGACGATAGCTTTTAATTTTCAAGAAATTTTCTTGAATTTTTATTTCGGAAGGAAGGGAAGTTGAATTAGGAGGTATCACTATCTAATTTCATCACAAATATTCTAAAGAAATAACAAGAAGGCGCAATTCAACAATTATGATCACTAGAAGTTCCAACATCAAAATCATATTTTTCTCCAGATCTCCAAAAAGTCTTGGAAAATCATTCCAAGGTGTTTGAAACTCCCAAAGGACTCCCACCTATTCGTGATCATGATCATTCTATTCTAAGAAGTGTTGCTCCAAACATCATGCCTTACAAATATCCTTATGTCCAAAAGAGTGAAATTGAACGTATGATTGCAGAAATGCTAGAGGCTGGTATAATTCAACCTAGTCAAATTTATTTATGTGCTCCACTATTGTTGGTGCACAAGAAGGATGGATCATGGCGCATGTGTCCAGGCTATAGGGAGCTCAATAAGATCACTATTAAATATAAATTTCCCATTCCTGTGATTGATGAATTACATGGAGCAATTTATTTCACCAAGTTGGATCTTCGTTTAGGATATCATCATATTAGAATGAAGACTGAAGACATTCTGAAAAAACATTTTGAACTCATGAGGGTCATTATGAATTTTTGGTCATGCCTTTCGGCCTTACCAATGCACCTTTCGAATTTCAAGGGTTGATGAATTGAATTTTAAAACCATTCCCTAGAAAATTTGTGTTAGCATTTTTTGATGATATACTAATCTACAATAGGTCTTGGAAGGATTATGTTGATAGGGTGCTCAAACTATTGGAGGATAAACAATTATATGCAAAAACCTCCAAATTCTTATTTGGAGTACAAGAGGTGGAATACTTGGGTCATATTGTATCTTAGGAGAGTGTTAAGGTAGACCCAAACAAAATTAAAGCCATTAAGGAAAGGAAATTCCCCAGAACCATAAAGAAGTTGCGAGGATTTCTCAAGTTAACAAGGTATTATCGCAATTTTATTAAGAATTATGGGAGAATAGAAGCACCTCTAACAACATTATTGAAAAAAGATGCATTTTCATGGACTCTTGAAGAAATTAAGGCCTTTTAAAATCTTAAAGAGGCAATGTGCCAAGCATCGGTCTTAGCTACACTAAACTTCACAAATTTTTTTATTGTGGAATGTCATGTCTCAGGAAAGGGAATTGGTGTTGTTTTAATGCAAGAAGTAAGACACATTTCTTTTGACAATTTTCCAATCAAAGGAAAGTATTTACATAAATATATTTATGAGAAGGAAATTTTGGAAATACTACATGTATTAAATAAATGGTGAACTTACCTAATGGGGAGACAATTCAAGGTAAAAAATTATTATGATAGTCTTAAATACTTTTTGGAACAAAGACTATCTTCATAAGAGTAGAAAAAATGGGTCACAAATATGTTGGGTTATGACTTTTAAATCATCTACAAAAAGGGAAGCTAAATGTTTTTGCAAATGCACTCTCAAGGAAGGATGAGGATGTGGAAGCATTGCTTCATGTCATTTCTATTATCCAACTAGATTGGATAACCAAAGCAAGGGGGGAATGGAAGAATGACGAAGAAGTTTTGACACTCATTCAAAAGTCGCAGCAAGATCCCAATACATCTGATACATTTAGTTGGAAAAATTATTCCTTATGGTGCAAAGATCTATTATATCTTTGTAATAATTCCCAACTAAAACAAAAATTCTTTTGGAATTGCACATCTCTTCCTTAGGAGGACACTCAGGATTTTTAAAAACTTACCACAGGGTGAAGGAATATTTTTTTTTGTGATGGCCTTAAATATGATATTCAAAAGTTTGTGATGGAATGTTTGGTTTGCCAACAAAATAAAGTTGAGACAATTAAGGCCTCGGGTCTGCTAAAGCCTTTATCCTTTCCAATTTAATGTTGGGAGGAGGTTTCAATGGATTTTATCACAGGTTTACCTAATTATGAAGGAAAGAGTGTCACTGTGGTGGTAGTTGATAGAATTACCAAGTATGCACACTTTTGTGCATTATCTTATCCATTTAAAGCGATTACAATTGCTACTGAATTTATGGAAACAATTAAAAAGCTACATGGAAACCCAAATATTATTGTAAGCGACAAAGGTCCCATTCTCATTGGAAATTTTTAGATGGAATTATTTTCTTGTTCAGGTACTCAACTAGCTCATAGCTCATCTTATCATCCTTAATCCGATGGGAAAACTGAGATAGTGAACAAATGTTTGGAAGGATATCTTCATTGATTTGTATCTGATCAACAAAAATAATGGGTCAAGTGGTTACCTCTGGCTAAATGGTGGTATAACACTTCCACATTGCAGTAAAAATCAGCCCATTTATGACACTTTATGGATATCATCCACCATCGATCATATCATCTTTAAGAGAAAATTCTAAGGTTCAAGCAGTGGAAGATCACATCGAGCATCAACAATAATTTCTCCAGCTCTTAAAGGATAACCTAAATTTGGCACAAAATCGAATGAAATAACATGCAGATCAACATTGTAGCGAGAGAAGTTTTGATGTAGGCGATTAGGTATTTTTAAGGCTACAACCATACCAAAAAATGTCCTTCAAGCGAGCTAAGAAGGATAATAAATTATCACCAAAGTAATATGGTCCTTACAAGGTGCTGCAAAATATTGGTACTACGACATATAAATTGGAGCTTCCTGCATCTTCCCAAGTGCACCCAGTTGTCCATGTTTCATGCTTAAAGAAGGTTATAGGTGACAAAATTCCAGTTTAAACAATATTGCCAGAACTTGATGAGGAAGGAAAAATCATTATGGAACTTGAAGCAGTCACGAAAACAAGAACTTGATAGCTATGAAATCGATCAATTTCAGAGTATCTCATCAAGTGGAAGAACTTACCCCCTGAAAATTCCACATGGGAGGATGAGAATTTTATACAGAAGCATCCAGAAATACTGAAGCATTGAGGACAACACTTTTTTGAAGGACAGGTGAATGTTAGGTCCCTATATTACTAGTATAGTATATTTTTGTTATTAGTGTAGCCCCCTTATTTTTATTGTTGTACCCCTGTAGTCCCCATATTGTTATTATTGTGCCCCATAAAATCCCACTATTGTTATTGTTGTACCCTTACATTATTATTTTTAAGCCGACTAGGATTATATTGTGACCTCATGGACTCCTATATATAGAAAGGAGGTATCGTCATTTGTATCATCCAATAATTGTTCATTTATGTAATTTAAAGAAGGTTCCCCCCCCCGAAGAGGTTGATTTCTAAGGAATTTATCTATATTTTCTTCTATTTTGTGAGCTGGTTTCATAACAGTCTTATTATAATTTCCCACTGCCATGAAATTATATTATTATTTTATAATGTTCACATCCATAATACTTCGCCACCCTTCTCGACTATTTTTCTAAGCCATTGGATGATACCATCCATGACCTTCCCTATAATAGTTGTTAAAGGAGAATTCTGAGGTCTATACTTCCAACACTACAATGGATGTTATAATTTTCCATGAGCTTGAAGGAGGCAAGTTTTTAGTTGCATACCCCAAAGTTAGGAAACAATTAAGGAAGGCAGGTTGGATAAATCTCTTTGATAAATTTGAATAACATGATGCTGAAGTTACCAGGGCATTTGCGAGGGTATTTTATGGATTAAAAGTCGAAATAGTGTACATCAGATTGAAGAAAATAGAGTCATTCTTGGCTTAAGCCACATGACTTCCAAGAACCAAACAAAATTGGTTCTAGCACCAGAAACTCGTAGAAGAATCATGGAAAGCCATACTAAAGAACCTTGACATGGACATCACGACATGGAGAAAAGGCATTCTTTTATCAAATTTTAAAAAGAAATGGCAAAACTTGTTCATTTTGCAAAAGTTGATCACCTTTGAAGGCAAGTATGGTATTATCCTATTCTATCATGTTCAAATTTTAATGCATTTTATAAAGGGTAAGTAGATAAGTTTTCCTTATTAGTCACTCAATATTCTAAGAAAAATCTCCTCTAACATTTATAGGAACTCGAGAAATATTGACATGGCCCTTTACCATTTCTAGCTAGTTAAAATCCTTGTCGAAGTAAAGTTGAAATCCAAGAAAGATAATTAGAGGGATTTTCTAGTCTAAAATCATTTTATTGAAGTTTAAGAGGAAAAAAAAATTCCAAGAAGAAATATGAGAAGACGTATGGTTTTACCAAACCCTAACCCTCAAAATAAGAACAAAGAAAAATGAAGAAAAAATAGTTCAAGAGGTAGAGGATATTGGAATTGCCGAGACAAAGGAAATTTTTGTGCCAAAGGATCCACTGAATGAAAATCAAGTCATACCTGAAGTAGAATAAATTAAAACTTCACCAATTAACCTAGGAGAATCATCAAATGGGAGACACGAGAAATAAAAATGAGAAAGCACAAAATAAGAATGCACCAAAGGTGGGAAAAGAAGTCATGAAAAGTCAAAGAGGGAAAATCCAAGTGCCATTGTTTTACCTGAGCCTAAAAAGTAGAGTGCTAAAAGGAAAAATTCATAGAAGGTAAGAGAACTAAAGAACAAAAATAAATGTAAAAGAATTACCAAGAGAATGATGAAATAAAATAACTCATTTTCATGGGGAAACATTGAAGGTTGCAGTGGACCAGGAGCCAAAGTCATTGTTAGTACTTGAAGTGAAAAATCCAAATATTAATGAAATTTAGTAGAAACCAGCCTAGATCCATCTTAACTCCAGATCTATCAAGCGCCGAGAGGGATCAAATCTCTCAAAGTGCAAACCTATTTTTTGAGTGCAAAACTTGAGGAAAGGTTTGCACCTCGAGAGATTTGATCCCTCTTGGCGCTTGATAGATCTGGAGTTAAGATGGATCTAGGCTGGTTTCAGTTGTGTGTTGCGAAGGAAAATCTATCAAAGATATGATTAATTTTATCAATAATGTGTAAATATATCAAATATTAATATAATCATCTTAAATATGCTAAATATTTTTGAGATTAACTTGGTCATTTTAATTTTAAATTTTCTTAGTTACCTCAGTTTGTTGAGATGATAAATATTGTTAATAACTTTAATGATGAAATAGATTTTTTGAGTGCAAAGTGACAATAATAGTGTTGAAATATAGAAAATTTGAATAATAAGAATGTATTCATATTACAAATAGTCTTCATTCTGATCAATATCAAACTATTCTCTTCTACTATTCTTATTGTCACCCTTGTTAGTTTTGCCATCTTTTCATATCGATTATATGAAAAAGAAAATTTAAATCGTAAATCATTTAAATCTTTAGCTCGAGTTGTTGTAGTAAACATGATACCTTGTCTTTCTTTCTCTCCAATATTAATAGGTTAAATTACTATAACACAAAAATCAATGTACACTGTCAATAACATTTTGTGCTCACACTAAAATCAATGCATATTTTTAATCCAATCACTCTAAAATTAATGTACCATCATAAATCCAATTACATCAAATCAGAAATCAACATCTACATTGAAATCAATGCATTTAATGCAAGCTATCAAATAAGATTAGAAAATAACTTCTACACTGAAATCAATGCATTTAGTGCAAACAATAAAATATGATTAGAAATCATCTACATTGAAATCAATGCATCTAGTGCAAGCAATAAAATATAATTATAAATAAACATCTACATTGAAGTCAACACATCCAGTGCAAGCAATCAAATAGTATTAGAAATCACCACCTACACTGAAATCAATTCATCTAGTGCGAGTAATCAAATATAATTAGAAATAAATATCTACACTAAAATTGATGAATCTAGTGCAAATAATCAAATAAGATTAGAAATCACCATATCCACTTAAATCAATCCATCTAGTGCAAGAAATATTCTTCCCTCTCTCCACCCTCCATCCATATATATATCTCCCTCCATCTCTTCTTTTTTTTCTCTCTATCTCAGCCCCCTAAACACACATGCTCTCACACTCCATATCTATCAATCTCTTTGTCACTCCCCCCCTCTCCCCATATCTCTCTTCTTCCCTCTCTTCACCTTCCATCTATATCTCTATCTTCCCCTTCTCTCCCTCTCCCTCGCTAATATCTCTCTTTCCTCGTTCTGTCATCTCTCCCTCTCACTCCATATTCCTTATTACTCACTTTCTCTATAACTCTCCACCTTTATCTCTATGTGTCTTTCTTCTTACCTCCCTCTCTCTCCCCCTTGAAGTCCATCTCCCTTTCCCTCCCTCTCTCTACTCTATCACATCCTCTCTCTTCCTTCCTCTCTTTCCCTTTCTCTCTCATCTCTCTCTCTCTCTTCACCCACCAACTATGTTAATATATCCCTCCCTCTCTCCCCCCTTACCTCCATCTATCCTTATTTGTCTCTTTATCTCACCACCAAACATACATGCTCTCTCTTTCTCTGTCTCTCCCTTGTCACTCCTTCTCTCTCTCTCCAATTCTCACTCTCTATATTTCTTATTTCCTACCTCTCTCCCCTCCAACTCCATCTCTCTATCGATCCTCCTCTCCTCCTCTCTCTCAATTCCTCTCTCTCGTCCTTCCTCTCTCTCCCTTTCTCTCCTACCTACCTCTCTCTCTCTCTCTTCCCTCCAATACTCTCTCTTCCCCCATCATTCTCCTCCTCTCTCTCATCCATCTCTCTCTCTGTCTTTCCGCCCCTCCCCCCTCCCCCCTCCCCCACTCTCTCTCTGTCTTTCCGCCCCTCCCCCCTCCCCCCTCCCCCCTCCCCCACTCTCTCTCTCCACCCCTCTCTCCCTCCAACTACATTAATATATCCCTCCCTCTCTCCTTCTCTCCTTAATATATCCCTCCCTCTCCCTCTCTCTCCACCCCTCTCTCCCTCCAACTACATTAATATATCCCTCCCTCTCTCCGTACATTCTACTTTGTCTCTTTATCTCACCCCTAAACATACACAATCTCTCTCCATCTCTCCCTTGTCACTCCCTCTCTCTCTCTCCACTTCTCTCTCTCTATATATTTCTTCTTCCCTCCCTCTCTCCCCCTCCAACTCCATCTCTTTCTCCCTTTCTCTCTTACCTCCCTCTCTCTTCTACCATCTATGTCTCCTCTAATCCTATCACTATCTCCCTCCCCCTCTCCTTCTCTCTCTCCCCCCTCCATATTTGTGTCTCCCTCTCTTGCTCTTCATTCCTCCTCTCCCCTTTCCTTTAGTTTATCTCCATATGTCCCTTGTCAATCCCCCTATATCTCTGCCTCTATCACTCTATATCTTTGTTCTTCCCTCCCATATATATCTAGAGTTAATATATATCATGATATATTTATATATATTATAATATAATAAATTTAATATTTTATAAATAGAAAATTATTAAATTTAATAATATTAATATTATAATATATTAATATGAGTATTAGATTTAATTATAATGATAATAATGTTAATATTTTAATATTATATTAGGGTTAATAATGTTTTTTTGCATGGTATTAATAATAATTGAGCCCATGGTATTTGGACCATAGGCTTCACCTAAATAAAACCTATTTTTTGAGTGTTCGTAAATATAAAGCAGATTATGGAGTAAATATGAAAGCAAGTTTTATTTATTTACCATATCTCTTTTATTTACTATGGTATTTGGCCCATAGGCTTGTTATATAATTAGATTTTTATTTATAATCATATTTGATATATTTTTATTTATTTACCTTACCTATTTATACCTCTTTTATATTTATTAATTTACCATACCTCTTTATACCTATTTTATATTTACTTATTTATCATACCTCTTTATACCTTTTTTATACATATTTATCTACCATAATTCTTTTATAAGTATGGTATTTGGCCCATGGTATCAATATTAATTTTTCCCATGGTATTCATCCCATATGCTTCATCTAAATAAACCTAGTTTTGAGTTTTTTTAAATATAAAAAGGTTTATGGAGTAAATATAAAAGGAAGTTTTTATTTATTTACTATACATCTAGTTTACATATATTTTTATTTATTTACCATAGCTCTGGAGTAAGTATAAAAATAGGTTTTATTTATTTACCATACCTCCCGTTTATTTAGATTTTTATTTATTTAAATTTTGAAATATTGCAATTTTGATGGGGAAATATTTATATCTTTAAAGATTTTAATTTATCAATAGAACATGCATTTTCTTTTTAAAGATTCATTTTACAAATATTTAATTAAAATAAATATTAAAAGTTTTTGGATTTTGATTATTTGTGTTGAATTAACTATTTTCCTTTGATTTAGGAGATGGTATTGACTTTAGTAAAGAGTAAAGATGTTTAAAATTGTACTTAATTTAAAAATTCAATGTGGTAATTTTTTTTGTTAAAGATAAATTTATGATCCATTCAAATTCACATATATAATAAAGAAATTATTAAATGGGTGAGATAATTTACTATCCATTCAAATTATATAAATAATACATCAGCCCATTAATAAGTTAAAAAAGTTATATATAATCTAAATATTCAAGTTATATAAAATTAAATATTAGGTTAATGCTTTGGCCTACATTAGCAAAAATAAAATCTATTATTTTTTGAAGACGTGACATACTTAACATCGGGGTCATACTGGGCTATAGATTGTGCCTCTCGGCACAACCTCTTGGCGCAATCATATGAATAATTTGATGCCTTCAAGAATGAAGCACATAATGAAATGGTAAAGGAACTTTCTCCTCTCTTTGAGTATAATTTTAATAATGAAATTCCAGTACCTACTAGTCCTATAGATAATTATAGCACCCCCTTCTATGTGGAACAATACATTATCAATGCATTGAACGAATAAATAGTTGAATTATAAGTATTGGAATGTAACACACACTTGTAACACACATAAGAAAATTTTTTACTTTAGCTATATTGATAAATATAAATTTACTACGACAAGTTATATTAAAGGTGCTCCACAACCTATGATGGGCCTTCCACATGATTACCACTAATCTAAACTAAGCCAACATAGAAAACACTTATCCTAAGTTATAAGAACTATATTGTTTATCATGTCAATTCTGCACATGATCTGGGTGAGTTTATTAATAAAAATGATATATCCTTATAATGATACATATGTTTGGTTCTTTATGTACATTTAAACGCAATCTTTTATACCATACTCCAATTAATGTTTACCACCATGATTCATGTAAATCGAGACAATGGTTCCCCCGGGATTTATTTGGAATAATGTGGATATTAACTGTGTTCACTACTGGAAAATAAATGAATTGATAGATGTTTAGATATACAGAGATTTACTATGTGTTTTGAGGTTCCGGCTGCATTGGATTTCACCATCGATCTCGTTGAGATCTACGGTTACTGTTCTTGGCGGGAAGCTTTGATGTTCACGCCAATCCAGTTTTTGCTATCTTTTATCATTTCTTACTTTGGATTTTTTAGTCGGCTCCGAGGGTTGCTTCCTGTCACGATGGTGCTCGGTCTCCGTAGAAATCCCAGCTTCAAAACCACCGCTATCTCGACTAGAGACCTGTGCTTTGATCTCTTGCATGCTTGGGATGGTGGTTCCACTTTGGTCCACTAAAGTTGTCATGAGTATCTCCAACTTTGCCACTGTGGTTGTGTTTCATCAACCTCCGACACAGTAACTGTAGTTTCTGGGGTTTTCAAACCCGCAAAAATTTCTGGTTCAGGTAATTTTCCTTCTAGTTTTTGTTTTCACCAGAAAGAAAAATAATACTGGGTTAATTTTTCTGAACTGGAAGTAATAGCTTAAGCTTAACAAGGTTTATAATGCCTTGATACTTTCTTTCTGTTTTCAAGGTTCATATTCAAGCGTGGAACCCTCTAGAATGATTTTGACCTTAGGTAATATTATCTGTGGTTTCTGGTATACTTATCCTCATTTAATGTTTGTTTCTCTTTTTAAGCTGAGGGTTCTTGACTCACTGCATTTGTTTTTCCATGGTCGCAGGTCAGGCTTGAGCTCCATGGATTTCAATGCTCGAAATTTCTCCTGCTAATTAGTGACATTTCAGTTGTCATCTATGCTAACCTTACTGGTTCGCTTACCAGGTACCCTCATGGAATTCTGTCAGAATCTTATCTCCTTTCCAGGGTTTTTTTTTTTGTCTTAGACGGTGTTAAAATGCAGAATGTGAATCCTTGTATTTTTTAAAGTCTTGTCCGTCGGGCCTTGTAGAAACAACATATTTTTTTTTTTTTTTTAAATGAGAAAGTTTACCTAAGAAATTTTGTAAAATGTTTCTATGAGTCGTTTTTGGGCCAAACTACTCGGTCTCAAGATATATAAACTGATATTCCTTCATCTACTGTGTAGCATACTCTTCAGCATATTATTCATTGAAAATACTCTTTTGGTTTTATTTTCATTCTGGATAGTACTCCCTTTCAACTGTAATAAGGAAAAATCTCTGTTATAATTTTTTTTGTTTCTTTTTTTGTATAAGCATAAACTCTAGGTTCTTGTATGCACGGAATTATAAAGACTGTATTATTATGGAATTTATCCCTCATTTTATTTTGCTGATGTACAGATGTATTTATCATTCCAATCAAGTTTGTCTTTATAAACTTCCTAGTTGGAATGTAACTTTTAGTGTCCGGACCACTTTCAAAATTGTCCATGTAAATAATTTTTAAGATAGTGACGAGCACAGAGTTGGGGTTTCAACCCTAAACTCGACGCCAACAACTTACCTTCCTCTTACCTTATTATAGTACTCGAATAGTTACTGTACTTTAGAGGTTATCTGAACGAGAGATACTACAACTTTTAAACAAGTTTACGATTGTTTTCTTTCTTCAAGAAGTAGTTCTTTCTAAGATAAGTATTTATACATTTCTTTTCCTGTAATGAGTAGAAACCATAAATATACAAATGACATACTGTTATATGTATTTCTACTGCTTCTTTTCTAGGATGATATTTAGAATACTGTTAATTCTGTCTTATCTCATATTACTATTTTTACTCTACAGTTTTCTCGAAAGTTATCACTTGTCAGAAATGTTAATACAATATTTGTTTCCTTTTTTATTACATTAGTATTATTTCTGCAAATAATTACAGTTACTCCTCCTACCCATAATCCCGTATCTCTTTATACAATAACTTTCTATTTTTTAAAATAAATTTACGGAAATCTCCAGTATACATTCGTGTAAATATATTTCCATTCTCAGGAATTAAATTTACAGAATTCACCATACTTAGCATTTTTTTTTCAGTAACTAAAATTTATCTTTAATATCACATCTTGTAATAATTAAATACTATCACACCACTGTTTGCATTCCCTGTGACCGTAATACTGAATAGAATAGTTTAACTTATCTAGAAAAATAAGTTAATGCTGATGATGTTCCTCCCAACCTTCAAGAGAGGCGATTATGTCCTCCTCTTGCCCCCATTCTCCAGTCCTAAAATGGTAGGGGTTAACAGTGGATACTTCTGCCGTGACCTCAAGACACTTAGTCTAGTCAGTACCAGAAATAATTTCAGGATTTTCTGAGTGTTTCCACTGGTCACTCCCAGCGCTGGAAAATTATCATTCTCCCTTTCTCCATGAATAGCCCCCCCACTACTCCTCCCTCGGAGCATTCTCTTATCCCCAGAGCAGTAGGTAATTGTTTCCAAATGTCCCCAACCTCTTTCCAGTTCTTGGAAAAAATTTACCATCAACTTTTACTTTTTATCAAGTTATTTTTCATAACTAGTTTTATTATCATAATTAATAGCCTTTCCTTAAAACAATAATTAAAATTGTCTTTTAACTAGTTAACACTGGTTATCATTAATGCAGCTGTCACATGGAAAGGGATGTAAAAGGAGAAAAATAGATGATTAAAAAAAAATTAAATAAGGCTTAAGCACATGTATTACTAGCATCATAAAAATTCAAAACTCAAGAAGGTCAACAAAATGTTTCAACAGAAAATCGAAGGGTTAAAAGCAAGGATGTTAATTATGAAACCCGGGTGGTGAATTGATATGAAGAAGAAATATTCTAAGAGTAACTTGGATATCCTAATACAAGTCTCTGAAACTATTTTTTGAAGTTCATATTGTCAGAATTTTGAAAAAAATTCTACAAAAATGCATGTGGACATGCAACACCCTAAGTGTGGGGAAATTTTGGGCTAGAGAAATAACATCATTTTTTTACAGCCTGTTATCTAGATTTTCACTCATTTCCCATAAAATCCATTATAACTCATTCATCCTTGCATTATTCCACTATTTTTTTTATGAATGATCAACCACCAAATCTACATAAGATGTAGTAAGGTAAACAGTCTAATATTTTCCTATTTCTATGTGTTTTACTTTATAATTTTGGGTCAATTTGCATAGGTTACAGAAATTAACACATTCTTTAGCGTTGAAAAAATTGTAGTTGAATCCAAGGTTTAGATAGGCTCCATGGAGGACATATCAGCCTGATCATATGAGCATAATCCAAATCACACCTACATGGTATTCCAATTACTAGACGCAAGCAAAATTTCAATGGTTGGTTGTACTATCAAAGTCAAACATTCGGTCAACTATCAGATGGCCCATGGATCAGACCTCCAACTATCAGATGGGAGTGGATTAGAATCTCAAGAAAGCATGATAAATATTCAAGGCACAATAAATCAATCGAATGATGATGTGTCTAATATTAAATACTTCTATGATTTGCTTCCTTGATATCGAATCATAGAAATCATAATTTCAATAGAAATTAAAGACTTGGTTGTCATTCATCGATCATGTTTCTAACAATCAATTTCTGAAGTTGTTATTTTAAAATTAATTATATATATGCTTCGATAGGAAGTGAAGAGACATCCATTATCATTTTATTTTCTTTGCTTAATGTTTGCACTTTTGATCATGTATGTGTTGTTTTGATTTAATAAAAAATTTCCTACTGTTATGATTGTGCCTCAATGAGAAGAATACATATTTGATTATCAAGTTATCCTAGTAGTTTTATACCATGTGCTCTAGAAGAAGGACCCCCTAGTAGTTTTATACCATGTGCTCTAGAAGAAGGACCCCCTATTGCGTATGAGAAGTGTAATTTAATTCCTTTTCATTTTTCTTTCCTTTTTTTATTTACTCTATCTTTAAACTATTTTTTTCCATTTTATTATGTTGAATTTTTCTCATTTGTTTTAGTTGTTTTTGCAGACATCAAGCAATTGAATAAAATTCAAAAACCAAAAAACATTTACTAGTCCTCTTTACAATTAGATATTTACTTCAATCATTTTTAGTCTTAGATTTATAGATATATTAGTAATTCTTGCACAACATCATAGGCATATCATGGTTCCATAAATTAATGAACTGTAAGTTTCAATACACACACTTGATTGATTCCATTCTCTTTCACAATCACTTGCTTTGGTATTAGGTCGATTTATTGTAGATAATTTTATTCTTTTTTTTCATTTCACAGATTAGAAAATTTAAATGATTTCATAGCATGAAATTCCTTTTATTTTCCATATATCAGAGTTCATAAAGTAATTTCCTTGAATTTGATTGCTTTTATAGGATAAATTATCCTTATTTTCTTTAGATTAGAATGTCAAAGCTTTCATAAAATACATTGTCTTTGTTTCCATAAATAATAATTTGAAATTTTTTCATAGTGTAAACCACGTTATCACTCTCCTCAAAGTTAGTTTAGTGCTTAGATTAGATTCATTTCTTTCTAGATTAGAAATTTATTACTTCCCTAGAATAGTCTATTCTTTCTTTCATGAAGTTGGAGTAGTTAATATTTATTTCTTTTACTTTCACTAAATGCGTGTGCTATATTTAGATTTCATTTCATAAGTATAATTTCATTTCACTTGTTATAATAAGTTTTTCATCCTTTGATCATTAATTTATTTCTTTCAATAGAATACAATTCTTGTTTAGCATTGACATTGAAAATTTAATCTCCTAACACATAAGTGCATTGTTCTTCATAAGTGTTAGAACACAGATTGAAATTTTTAATGTAATTAATTTAACACTCAATTAAATTACCCAACGAGATGCACAAAGCCTTACCCTACCATGTATTTCTGCAATTCCCCACTATATATAGTTTTGGGGATATCCGTGTGTGCAAAAAAATGTTACCTTGACCTATTCCTCGGATCCCTAGACTATGGATTCACTCTCAATTCCAGACAAGTCTGGATCTGGTCCAACATCCACTCTCTTACCAATGATCCACCGTGCAAGGTCCACTCCAGATACACTACCCAAAATTCATCTCCTTTCAATTAGATCTCGTGTAAGTGTTTACCCTAGTGGGGACCATTTTTGAGGTATAAAAGGTATCTTTTTAACACCTATTTATCTCACATTAATTATCAATCCAGGAACGACTTTTTGTTTCAAGAGTGTACTCTGTTTGAGATTGCAATTGAGCTAAGAGTAATGCTATGAAAGATGTAATACAGTGTTCTAAATACAAGATTAAACGGATGTTTGAAAAAGAAATCTAATTACAATAACATGAACTTAAATGCTCTTAAAATCTATCTATTCGCTCAACAACCATCAATCGAGGATACAGTAGCAATAACTCATTCCTCTAGAAATTGATGCAATTGAAATCAAACTGAAACAAGACAATCAATCTGGGAATGTGGAAGCAATAACCAATATTCTCTACAGTTGACAGTCCTGTGTTAAAGCAATTAAGGAGAAATAGCAATTGAACTAAAGCTGCTATTGAAAGTAAACTAAGAAAGCTCTTCGAAAGCAAACTCTTTGCAATATGTTAACTAATGAATTTGAAATGAACAACACACTGAAATGGAACAGCAATGTAAATGAATAACCAACTAAAACTAGAAGAATCGAACAACAAATATTAACTAATGAATTTGAACAGCAGATCTGTACTTAAAGGAATCAAATAGCTAATCTTACCAATTCTGTCGACAACAAACGTTATTAAGCAATCCAACGGAATAGAAAATGAAGTAAATATTGAATAGCAAAGTTTTATATGCAATAACAAGATGAATAATACCAAAATTAAGATTCGTGTTGAAATGGAACAACAATGCAATTCATTAACGCAACAAAGCAATAAAAAAATTCAACAAGAACTTACTCTTTACAAATGTAATAAAGCCAATCAAAATTATCACACAATGGTAATTAAAAGAGTAGAAATACAAACAATGGATCGATCCACCAGGGTCGGGCCCTCAACCTCCGGTGAAACGCCGTTGGGTTACTGCAGAACTAAGAAATTAAACGGCAACACGTTCTTGTATTAATCATGCATAACAACGTTTACAAACAATCGATCTCTGTTTAATCAATGACAGTCGATGAGGAATTGTGTAATTACAACAAGAAATCTCTCCCTCTCCATCCATTGTTTTTCAATACATAATACATGCACTCCTTTTATAATCAGAAAGAGGAGAAATTAAATAGTAAATATGATCTCTCATAAAAATATTGGATTGTCCCCAACCAATTGATCAACAAGAAAATATATTTCCATCAATATTCCAACAAGAGCAAGTCGAATTTGGATTTGCAGCTGAGATAATTTGGAGGACGGCCGCAACAGTAAATATGAGAAAATCATGCTCAAAGAACCTTCTGTTTCTCTCAATACATGCCGAATTTGGGCAAACCATTCTTAACCAAATTTAATTCGGTCCGTTCTGGACAAAACCCATGTTTCGGATTTTCCAGATTCTTCTCCATTTTCCCAGAATATCAACTGAAAAACTGTCACTTCTTATTCCAGCGAATTTCTGAGTTGGAGTATTGAATGATGTGTTGGAGGTCAAATCTGCAATCTAGGAAATATCTTGGAGGCTAAAATGGTGAGTGCTGTTACAAAATATATTAATAAACCATCATTGATAAAATTATGCATAATAATCATCAATTTATTAAAAATAAAGGAGAAGAAATAATATTTATCCATAAGAGCATAAATAATTATAAAATAGATTTATATGATAAATTATGATAAATTACATGATAAAGAAGAATAGAAATGGATGAAATAAGTGTTAAAAAGTGGTCGTATTCGCGGCCCAACATACCCCCAAACTGAATATATTGCATGTCCTCATGCAACCCAAAGAAAAAAACCCATGTGTTAACCAAGCAGAAAATTTTCCCTCAAATAATGAATATTCAATTTTAGCAATCTTGATGAAGGCGTAACAATTTTTACAGTTGACGTTCAACAATATGTATATGAAGTTGCAGAAGAATGTGACATAAGTAACAACAAACTTCATTAACCATTTTCTCAAAAATCAGATCGTTTTGATGCACAGATCATGAGATATAAACAAAATGGTTGTAGGTGATAGTGCATAATTTTCGAAGTTTTATGAACTAATTTAGCGTGAAATTATCTAGGTTTGTGTATTTTAATGATACATTTTTGTTATTCAGAAATCACAAGAATTCAATTCATAGTTTTAAAGATATATGCAAATAAATTTCTGCATTGTATAAAAATGAAATTGTATGCCTTAAACGAGAAAGAGAGTAGAAAACATCCGTCATGTGTAGGAATTCCCCCCCCCCCCAAAAATTAAGAATTAGCATGTCCTCATATGATGTTAGAAAACAAAGAAAGGTGGTTGCTACAATTTGTTGAAATCTATGCTTGGTGTAAAACAAAATGGAATAAGGGAGGTGTTGAGAATGAATAAGAATATCAATGGATGATAAAGAATATTACTGACATGGTCACAAGAAAGAAATGAAGGAAATCAACACTCCCCCAAACTGAAATATGAGACGTGTCTAAAAAAATGGGAAGTGGTAAAGATGTGGAATGAATGATTATAAATAATGCTCAACAGATTTTCATGAAATTCTCCTAAATTCATAATAAATCAGAAAATTATGCTATTTTACATCAAGTGCTACCTCCGAAAAAATGTGGAAAGACATTTAGGGACTGGCTTTTGTTGAAGCTGATGTAAGCTGAGTGGATACTGAAAGTGATGCAAAAGGTGGAATCCATGCAAGCACAGCGTGTCTGAAGAATTGTGTGTTTTTTCAAGTTGCGTGAGCCTTTACTGTTAGTTGCAATAGTGTGGTCGTGCTGCGAATAGAATTGTCCCCCATACTTGTTGTTCTCCTATAAACAAATCATGATTCTGTATGCAATTTTCTTGAATCCACAGTTTTAGTTTTGAATGGCAACAGATGCATGCAGAAATTTTAAGCAGAAAAACTTCTGTAGAAATGCACTATGAATATTGTGGCAAATAGAAGAGCAGCGTACTGCACAGTAATTGTACAACATGGAAAGGCACACATACTTATGATATGATCAACAAATTATCGCATTACTTAAATCAATGCATATTTTGAAATCGTGAGTAGATATGGAAATGTTTATGTAATGATTCGAAAATAAGGGAAAATGACAGCTGATGTGAAAAAAAATACTTATACAGTCATTATCCACATAAACCATTATGATCGATTTATAAATAAATTTCATGCATAAGCGGTTCCGAACAAAGGGTTTAGGGGCATACTCTCATTTGATATTAGATAAAGATATAAGAAAAGGGTTTATCATTACTATTGATTTGTGAAAAATATGACTTCAATACCATCAGCAGAGCTTTGTTGCCCACAAGTGTCTATAACCTTGACAAAGTTGCTTTCTCACTCTTGGAACCATTATCCTTTATTTATGCCTAGGGAAGTGTTGTGTGATGTCATGATGGAGGCCACTGTACTGGCTTGGGAACCAGATGAATCACAATGCCATTCACCAGGAAGGAGTGAAAAGTGGGCAGGCCGTCCACTGTGCTGGCTTGGGAACCAAATGAATCACAATGCCATTCACCAGGAAGGAGTGAAAAGTGGGCAGGCCGGCTCGTGATGAGACCTCCTGTTCCAAGGAATTTTTATTTTTATTAGTTTTCCATTAGATCATATTCCTGGTGTGGTGGCCATAATGGGAATGCCACTCCACTTCTCCCTTATGATCATGGTAGGCTGGCTCTTGATGAGACCCCCTATCCTCCACTTGCCATATCATAGAAATGTTAGTAATTATATAGGAATTTTTCTTTTCTTTTACATATAGCACTTCCCTATTTATATATAAAGGGTGGCTCAACACTCCTTAAGAGTAGGGATGGTGGAAGAAGTCTGAACATCTCAATAGAGAAAATATGCCCTTATTCTTATTTAATAAAAATAAAAAGAGTTATGAGAATGTAGGGAAGAACCAACATGATAAAGATAAACAATCATATTAGTTTTAGTGAAAATAAAGACAACAAAGTGATATAGATGGTTGTGTCCTTTTCTTTTTCTTATCACTACAAAACAATTTCTTAAAAATGACAATTTCTCTTGATTTGCTGATTCCAGTAACTTCTAATTTGTGTATCCTTGCATAAATTGTGTTTTCCTTTAAAAGAGTAATGAAGAATTCACAAAAATCCCCAAAAAGTTGTTCACAAACAATAAAAATGCACTCAAAAAGTGTTGTTCCTTTAGAAAGGAACAACAAAAACAATCTGCGAAAATGTTGTCCCTTTCGAAAGGAACAGCAAAAACACGCAGCAAAAGTGGTGTTCCTTATGAAAGGAACAACAAAACTGTGGTTCCTTTTGAAAGGAAAAACCAAAAAACGTAGCAAAAGTGCCGTTCCTTCTGAAAGGAACAACAAAACTGCTATTCCTTTTGAAAAGAACAACAAAAACACGCAGCAAAAATGCTGTTCTTTTTTAAAGGAACAACAAAACTAATCAGCGGAAATGTTGTTCCTTTTGGAAGGAACAACAAAAATAAATACACAAACGCACTGATTCTTAAGAGGAACGACTGCTGTTCCTTAAGAGGAACAACATGAAAAATAAAGGCACACAAAAAAGTAGGGAACAACAAAGAAAATGCACGCAGAAATTGTTGTAGGGAACAACAAAGGAAAAAAAATAGAGAAAAGAACAAAGCTAATGTGAAATCCATTGTCAAGCAAATCCAATCAAATAGAAAGGAAAATTTATGTACAAGTTTCAAGAAAAAATATTTTTTTACAGAATTGGTGCTACCGAAGAATTGCCTTCTGCAATTGAAACTTACATGGTGGGGTCCTTATTTTTCAATTGCGACTGGAGCGGAAATTACAATTTGAAGAGATCAACACCTGAAACACAAAAACATAAAGAAATAAAAAAATAAACAACATTTTATTAAGTTACAACAACTATGATGTTATTTCCTAGGAGAATATCAATCTGTTAATGGGAAAAAAGATCTTTTTGAAAAATGTTCTCGCAGCAGTGACATGAATCTTCAAATGGAAACTATTTTTTCATTTCTTCTTGTTATGAATATGTTACGTAATGAACCGGATGAAATGCCTTTGTTTCACTAAAATTTCTTTCAAGAATCGCTCGTCCATAAATTGACCTTCTTTGTTCTCCTAAGACCTCCAAAAAAACGAGTGTCTACCTGCAATAAAACATTAAATCATGGAGAAAGAGAGGTGATCGGGCTCCCCTAATCCAATAATTATGCAAAAAACTAACAATTAGTTACTCTATAGAAAAAATCCATGGAAAAATAAAACAAATTTTATTTGTCACCTGCGAGAGAGCAGTGGTCGACTATACTAACCAGCAGTGTTTTAATCCTACCTTCTTTGTTTTTTGTCCGATTTGAGTGATTCCAAAGCCAAATGAGAGTTAATTCAAAGGTTTATCTCCAATAGAAATAGGTTTTAAAAATTTCATGTAATGTCATGTTAAATTTGTTTAGAACAACCTGCATAATAGAGTCATTTTCGATTTTCCAGCTCAGACCAACAATTGATATTTCAGGCATAAATTTTTCGTTTGATGGCAGATTGAACCGATTCAAATTGGAGATTAAATTATATTCATTTATTCATCTATAATATAAACAGGTTTTGAAGACAAGAAGAATTTATGGGTCAAATACGTTAATGAACAGCCGAGAAAACAGAGTTTCAAGAGTGCTGATTTATGATAGGCAGTCAATATTTTGGTCATACATTCTTCATACGATATCGAAATTCAGTGATTCAAATTTAATTGTAAACTATATTCATAGAGGAATCTACCATAGAAATATGTTTTAAAAATATAGTCATTTAAGCCTCCAAAAACTGACTGTTCCAACTCTGTTGTTGAGCTGCCTACTAGACACCCTGTCAATGTTTTGGTTCTAACTTTTTTGTTTCAAATCAAAATTGAGTGATTCAAATTGGGTTGGAAAGTAGAAATAAAGGTATAATTCAGATAGAAATAGGTTTTAAAAATATTCACTTTTGGTCCCCCAAAACATGATAGTTCCAACTGTGTTTTCAGAAATTTCATCAAGCCCGCAAGCCAAAAAAATATGATATTCAAGAAATTTTTCCATATTGATGATAAAAATAAATATAAGTGTTTTTAGAATTGTTATTTGCAATATAATTCATCTACATACATAAATAAATTATAATATTTATCATCAATGTTGATTTCCACAGCGTGTTGCAAAAAAAAAAAACAACTATTTTTACAAAAATAAAAAATAAAAAATTGTGATTGTTTTATTTCCTTATTTATTTATTTTCTCCACTATCCTACTCTTATTTGAGAATAGAATATGTTTATGTATAAGAGTATTTCCAATGGAACCATTTTAGAAATAAGGCCTCTAGTATATACATACCCAAATTTGAAAAATGTATGTTGATAAAAATTAGGGTATGAGAAGCCAACTCCCCTTGAAAAAATGGTGCCAAAAATTGTTCAAGCATGGAGTGATGTTGCAAACAAATGATGGAATGAAATCAATCTTCAATGTATCCCTTAATTTCTTGATTTCCCATAGCCATCGTATCATGAAGTTCTTGAGCTTTTAAAATGGTTTGTTGGTGCAAACTAGAAGAAACCTCATTTTCTTTCATAACTTCTACAATTTTTGGATTTGATACATTCTAAGTCTTAGTGTAAGTTTTATTCAATAGTGCATGTGAGATAGAATGGGTGGGAAGGGTGTGTAAATTTTGCAGTTCAACACTGTAAGCATGTTGTACTGGTTTATTATGGTGAGGGTGTGGAATGAGTTGAGTAAGAAATTGTGTAGGGAATGAAGCCTCTTGATGATGTAGTTGATTGGGTTGAGTGGATGATTTTGATAGGCAAGCAAGATGTTGTGGAAGAGCTGGAATATGTGTTTATGCTACAAGATGAGGGAGAATATTCATGTAATCATAAGGTGAACCATGGAAAGCTTGTAGACAAGATTGGTGGTGGTTATATTGAGACTGGCATGGCTGCCATAACATATGAGTATTCCATAATGGATTATGCAAGTAAGAGAATGGAGATGAAGTGTTTTGAACCATACATGTTGACCTTGTTGCAGCTTCCCCATATCTTTGATATGCCACTTCCAAATTAGATAAGGAAGAACAACTATCTATGGAATGATCCTTTCAGTAATGAGGGAAAAACACTTCATCAAATTCTTGATTTTTCTGAACCTGCAAAACATTCAATTGTGAGTTTAGAGAGCTAATAAAATCATATTTAAAATTTTCAAATAAAACATTGATTTCAGCTCTTATGTCTCTTGTTCTTGTAGTAAATTTGGAAAAAAAGAAGAAAAATTTCTAGAATTCTTACCAACCTTTGAAATTCCTCTTGAATACCTTATGCACAATTCACAAACGTCATCATACGATAACTGAAAAACATCACCTTTTCCTATCAGATTTAAGAGTTCTAAAAAATCATCTTTGATTCCTTTAAGAAGGAGTGTTTTCAAGATCTCTTTTTCCAAATGCTTATGCTTTGATTTTTGAAGGTTGCATCGAAATTGCTCCACATAGTCCTCCAAGCTTTCATCTTCCCCTTGTAACATACCAAAAATATCTTCATTGGATTTGCAAGTCTTGGTACTTCTTCAAGAATATGTTCTTCATGTCCTCCCATGTTTGGATGTAGTTCCCACCTAGGCTCATGAACCATCGGAGAGCTGCTCCTTTTAGAGTAAGAGGAAACACTTTCAACCTTTGATCACTAGTACAATAATCATATCCTCTACAAAGTATTTCAAACTCAAATAAAAATGTATCTGGATCTTCATTTGTCAAACCATGAAAATTTGGTAGAGACAATGGGGGAATTATGTGCATTTGTGTCACTCCTCCTAGATCTTTGATAGGGAATTCAAAAGTTGAAATGTGAGCCATTTATTACCATAATAGAAGATGTTCTTCATGTGTTTCTTTGAGGATCCTCCTTAAAATGTTCCTGTCAATTGGTTAGTGAAATGGGTGGTTCTTACATCACCACTCGAGTGGAATTACAAGATTTTTTTTCAAAAATTGTACCTCTAAAATTCAAAAAAAAAAAAAACGCAAGAATTCATTTCTACCTTAAGCTTTCACTCAATTCTGTTGTGAAGCGGGCCAGTGAACAAGTGTGTTCCTTGCTCATGCACAGGTTCTTACCTTCCGTCTTTAATACCCAATTCTTCCCAAGCAAAAAAAATTAAATATGCATCACTCTCTAAATGACATACACTCTCCCCAGCAACGACGCCAAAATATTGAGGTATAAAATGTATCTTTTTAACACCTATTTATCTCACATTAATTATCAATCTAGGAATGAATTTTTGTTTCAAGAGTGTACTCTTTTTGAGACTGCAATTGAGCTAAGAGTAATGCTATGAAAGATGTAGTAAAGTGTTCTAAATACAACATTAAACAGATGCTTGAAAAAGAGATCTAGTTACAATAACATGAACTCAAATGTTCTTAAAATCTATCTATTCACTCAACAACCATCAATCGAGGATACAGTAGCAATAAATCATTCCTCTAGAAATTGATGCAATTGAAATCAATCTCAGAACATGGAAGCAATAACTAATATTCTCTACAGTTGGCAGTCCTGCGTTAAAGCAATTAAGGAGAAATAGCAATTGAACTAAAGCTGCTATTGAAAGTAAACTAAGAAAGCTCTTCGAAAGCAAACTCTTTGCAATATGTTAACTAATGAATTGGAAATGAACAACACACTGAAATCGAACAACAATGTAAATGAATAACCAACTAAAACTAGAAGAATTGAACAACAAATATTAACTAATGAATATGAACAGCAGATCTGTACTTAAAGGAATCAAATAGCTAATCCTACCAATCCTATCAACAAAAAACGTTATTAAGAAATCCAACGGAATAGCAAATGAAGTAAATATTGAACAACAAAGCTTTATAAGAAATAACAAGATGAATAATACCGAAATTAAGATTCTTGTTGAAATGGAACAACAATGCAATTCATTAATGCAACACAGCAATAAACAATTCAACAACAACTTAGTTTTTACAAATGTAATAAAACCAATCAAAATTATCACACACGGTAATTAAAAGAGTATAAATACAAACAGGAGATCGATCCACCAGTGTCGGGCCCTCAACCTCTGGTGAAACGCCGTTGGGCTACTGCAGAACTAAGAAATTAAACGGCAACACGTTCTTGTATTAATCATGCATAACAACGTTTACAAACAATCAATCTTTGTTTAATCAATGAGATTCGATGAGGAATTGTGTAATTACAACAAGAAATCTCTCCCTCTCCATCCATCGTTTTTCAATACATAATACATGCTCTCCTTTTATAATCAGAAAGAGGAGAAATTAAATAGTAAATATGATCTCTCATAACAATATTGGATTGTCCCCAACAAATTTATCAACAAGAAAATATATTTCCATCAATATTTCAACAAGAGCAAGTCGAATTTGGATTTGCAGCTGAGATAATTTGGAGGACGGTCGCAATAGTAAATATGAGAAAATCATGCTCAAAGAACCTTCTGTTTCTCTCAATATAGGCCGAATTTGGGGAAACCGTTCTTCATTAAATTTAATTCAGTCCGTTCTAGACAAAACCCATGTTCCAAATTTTCCAGATTCTTCTCCATTTTCCCAGAATATCAACTGCAAAAATGTCACTTCTTATTCCAGCGAATTTCTGAGTTGGAGTATTGAATGATGTGTTGGAGGTCAAATCTGCAATCTAGGAAATATCTTGGAGGCTAAAATGGTGAGTGTTGTTACAAAATATATTAATAAACCATCATTGATAAAATTATGCATAATAATCATCAATTTATTAAAAATAAAGGAGAAGAAATAATATTTATCTATAAGAGCATAAATAATTATAAAATGGATTTTTATGATAAATTATGATAAATTACATGATAAAGAAGAATAGAAATGGTTGAAATAAGTATTAAAAAGTGGTCGTATTCACGGCCCAACAACCATCGAAAATACACTCTTTTAATCCAACATGGATTTAATTATCCAACTTTGTAGACCATATGGGGTCACTAATACACACATCATGCAAAAATACCCCAAGTCTCATGGATACAAGCTATTCTTGTGGTTAAATCCATCTTCCTGCCTACAATCTTCATAGCGCCCCCCATTCTTGATAATTCTATCCAGACTCTTTTACATCCATTCCTCATGCTTTATTTCCAATTGGAACCCACACTAGATACACTCTACATCGATTGTTTTTCATCTGAGCTATTCTCACAAGTGTACACTCACTCTTGGATAGATGTCTAGATTCTTGGATGCACCCACCAATTGAATAAACATCCAACTCCGCTAAATATTCAGATGTAGACAACACTTAGCATTTAAAAGGATACTTGTTCTAGATACAAGGTTTTCACAAGAACCATTTCACCCAGATACAAGTGAAAAAATCTATCAAGGATCATTTATAAGGAATGACTCCAACATTCCTTTAGTTAGGGTATTACCTAGACACCAAATTTACATGAACAAGATCCAATTGTTAAGTCCCTATATTAATAGTGTAGTCCCTTATTATGTTACTGTAGCCCCCCTTATTGTTATTGTTATACCCCTGTAACCCCCATATTTTTATTATTGTGCCCTTACATTATTATTGTTAGGTTGGCTAGGATTACATTGTGGCCCCAATAGGATTACATGGTGGCCCCATGGACTCATATATATAGAAATGAGGTTTTGTCATTTGTATCAACCAAGAATTGTTCATTCATGTAATGTATTGGAGATTTCCCCCTCGAAGTGGCTTATTTCTAAGGTGTTGATATCTCTTTTCTTCTATTTTTGAAGCTAGTTTCACAACATTTGGTATCAGAGCTTTGGATTCTAGGGTTTTGCTGCTCCAAACAAGTCATTGTGGAATTTTATCTATAACGTTTTTTTATACGAAGGTTCAGAAGCTAAAATTTTTAGAGTGTGAAGAAGAAATCCTGACGAACATCTTCACAAAATTTCAGAGCATGGTTCACAATATTTTCAGAGATATGATCTGTGGAAGTTAGGATTTTTTGCAGGCTCCTGAATTTAACCTAAACAGGTCATCGCGGAATTTTCACTATAACATTTTGTCTACGAGGTTTGGGAAGCTGAAATTTTCACAAAGAAAATCTGAAATCCTGAAGAACCTCCTGTAAAAATTTCAAATCTTGGTTCGCAATATTTTTGGAGATATGATCTGTGGAAGTTAGGATTGTTTTTAGGCTCCCGAATTTCATGTCAAAGTGGTGATCGTGGGAAAAATGTCATAACTCTCTCTCTGAGTGTCGGATTGGGATTCTGTAAAAAGTGACAGCAATTACATAGACTGTAGTTTCTTATGTATCAAGTGTAGAGCCAAAAGAGGAAACAGGGACACGTGTCAAGTCGTACAAGTCAGCTCTACTGAACTAGTCCATAATTAGGCCATCGTTGGATATTGGGTATAACTTTGTCTTCAAGAATCCAAATCAGGCCAGACATGTGGCATTCAAAAGAAGATTCAAAGGGCTACTTCAGGGCCAAATTTCAGTTATTTAGGATCCAGAATCACATAGATAATTTAGTTTCAATATTGAGCTCCTCAAAATGAAGAAAAAGGTGTGTATTTGGTTTTTAAAAATGCATAATGTTTGTTTGAAAAAACAGTTTGAAGTGATTCTAAGGGCATATTTTAGAATTTTTATCAGTATTTGGTTCTATAATGCCTCCAAAAAATAATTCCATACCCATTAAGCCCTCAAAAATCTATACTATGATGCATGAAGAGGAAGAATTTTAGCATGAGATATCAAAATTACGGTACCAAGTGCAACAAATTTTGATCTTACGAAGAGCAACCGAAGATAACATAGATGGTTTAAAAGCAAAAATGGAGGCTAATTTGGATGGTTTGAAGGATCAAATAATAGCTAATATGGATGATACATTAGTGGAAGATCACATCAAGCATCAACAACAAGTTCTCCAACTCTCAAAGGATAACCTAACTTTGGTGCATAATCTAATGAAACAACAAGAAGATCAACATCACATCGAAAGAAGTTATGAAGTAGTCACAGAAACAATAATTCGACAAGTACGATCAATTTTAGAGTATCTCAGCAAGTGAAAGAACTTTCCTGTAGAAAATTTCACATGGGAGGATTAAAATTTTATACAGAATCATCAAGAAATAATCAAGCGTTAAGGAAACACTTGTTTGAAGGAGAGAGGCATGTTAAGTCCCTATATTAATAATTTAGTCCCTTATTATGTTAGTGTAGCCCCCCTTATTGTTGTACCCTTGTAACCCCCATATTTTTATTATTGTGCCCTTACATTATTATTGTTAGGTCGGCTAGTATTACATTGTAGCCCCACTAGGATTACATGGTGGCCCCATGGACTCCTATATATAGAAAGGAGGTTTTTGCATTTTTATCATCCAAGAATTTTTCATTCATGTAATTTATTGGAGGTTTCCCCCTCGAAGTGGCTTATTTCTAAGGCGTTGATATCTCTTTTCTTCTATTTTTGGAGCTGGTTTCACAACACTAATCTTGAACAATTATATATATATATATATATATATATATATCTGAGCGCGTGTGTGTTTGTGTGTGTGTGTATGTGTACACACATGACTCCTTCCAAGGAATTATATCATAGCTATGATAAGTTGAATGGTACCCATAAACCATAACAAGAATTCAATGCCCCTACAAAATTTTGAGTAAAATTTGAGAAAATGGCTCCCATGCAAACTTTCACAGGAAATCCACAATCCTGCTTAATCTATATAACTACGAGATTTTACTACAGCATGGAGGTGTACATGATCATAGAATAATGATGCCTCTTTTAGACTCAGAGATCAACAAATACAACAGAGTCTTCATTTAACACACAATAAATTATGCACACTCTTCATATTTGAAACAATATACCATGGTAAGTAAATTAGTCAGTCATAAAATTAATAAGAATTCAACTAATTGAACAATGGTAATAACCATTATTTTTTTGACCTCATACATCTAGTCACATTTGCACATGTATTCTAGTAGTTCATGAAACATTCATTACATTCACATAATCCTTGTTAAACATAAGAATATATAAATCAACTTCTCCACCATGGACATACAACAATTTTCAATGACCATTCAGGAGTAATTTTGAGCCATACATTAGCCAATAATATACTAGACAAGTTAATCATTCACAAATTTAAAATATATACAATTCAGTACACTTATATGAATGGTTGGATATGGCTACAAAATAAAGGAGATAATTCAACTCTCCACCCAACCATAATTCAGCTACACTACAATATTTCTTGCAATTGACCAAGGGCTCGGGCCAAATCCATGGTCTGAGGGGATGCTCTCTCAAAAAATTTCAGCCAAAGCTTAGCCGGGGTATTAATCATTTCCAGGAGTATGAGTCTACATTCTAGGTGGTTTATCAACTTTATTTTCAATATAATCACTACAAGAGTCTGTGACAACCCTTGTGAATTCCCTCTTATTGAAAATATAATCTCTATTTTTGTTAAAATTAATATAACTGAGAAATTAGTACACATATTCGATAGTTTAGGGAAGGATATTTTATTGAGGAGACCTAGTAGATATTAATGTTGAATTTCGTGCTTTAATGAACTGGTTGCACAATAAAATCGACTGGAAAAGGAATGGTTGGTAACCTGATGTAGGGGCATTAGAGTTTAGCTAGCAATGTGAAAGATTGTTCACATGTTGTGGCTAAATGAGTTACAATTCATTCACTGATGGGTGAAAGTCAATGTTTACTGAGAGGGTTGAATCCCTCAAACAAATTGTTATTATTATTTTCTGTAATAAATTAGGAGAGTATAATTAAATAGATTTAGAAGATAAGCTGTTTGAATAGGTGTGAGATTGTTGAGCATATCTAGCTTCAGTTGATAGATTTTAGGAGGATATTTGGCATGTAGGATTCTGTCTCAATTTAGGAAATTTGATCCTAATTGAGGAGGTCTCTGTTATGTAATTAGAACTATAAAATGTAATCTCTGTGAGTGAAGAATTTGGAGTTGGCCATTGAAGACTGGGATTGAGAGGTTTTACCTCTGTTTTAATAAAAATTACAGTGTTTCATAAATTTTTATTATGTTGGCAATCCCCGAAGGTTTATACTTTCGTAGTTTCAACTGAATTATTATTTCTGTGTCTGGAAATCGATTGCATATTAATTCTGTGAGAAGATGCTCTAATCATATCAGAAATCCATTCTGATATTGATATGAATCTGTGTAAGAATTTTTGGATTCGATTACATAATCGATATCGATTTTGCTAAAGCCACAATGTAGTAATTCATTGGAGAATTTAATTATGTGTGAAGGTTTATGGTTCAAACGCATCTGAATTTCTGTTCTAGTCTTGTGTGAATTGAATGCGCATGAAGTGAACATATCTTAGTTCTGTGTGAAGGGTTCGATAGATTCAATGAGGTTTTAATTCGTTTGATGAAGGACGCAAATGATTCAACCTATGATTATTGAATATGTATTTAAACTCTGTTTGTTTGAATCGAATCTCTATTTGCTTGAGATCGATCCATAGCGTTGTTTGAATCAATATCAGTGAGATTGATTCACAACGTCAAAGCGGAGAAGACAAGGTATAAAGGGAGAGAATTAAACTACATAGTAAACCCTGCGTTGAATGCATTTTAAAATCCATTTGAAGTGAGTGGTTTTGTGTAAAATACCACTGGTCTCGCGTGAAAATTTGGCCAAGGAGCGGTTTCAGAAATTGGAATGCGATCCAACGAAATTATAACACGTCATCTTTCAAATACTACCTATTTCGCATTGCATTTGCGTGCTAAAGCTCTGTGATAAAAACAATGTGATTTGCATTCAATCTTGAAGGCAAAAGATCCAAGGGTTTTTGCATTTGAAGTTGCAGGTTGGTTAATGCAAGGTATAGCCCAACGTTTATTTCATTGGTAAATGTTTATTATAATTGAGATATGATATGTGGGCCCGAGGGAAAGAGTAAACATTGATGCTGGAAGTTAAATGGTTTTAAATATCATAATTTAAGACTTGGGCATTTATTACAAAAGATTTGAAATGTTGTTTCAAATAAAATATTGCAAAAGGGTTTCAAAGAAATAGTTTAAAGTGCTTTAAGGAATTGAAATCTAGTTAAAAGCACTTTATTTAAAGCCAAAGATCATATTGTTGAAATTTTATACAACCTTGGGTGGATTTCATTAATCAAATTTTACAAATTTGATGAATGAAAGTATAAACAAAGAATTGACTCAGACTCCTCCGTAGTTGGAAACAATTGTAAGAAAATTTGAGAGGCTCTCCTTAATGCCTGCACCCACACTACCATCATTTGTGGTATCAGAGTAGACTTCAGAGCATTTACCAGAGATTGAATAGACTTCTAAGAGTCAGAAGAAGAAATCCAGCATGGCTGTCCGAATTGGTAGAGGTGTTGCTGTTAGAAGAAGAGGTAGGCCAGTTGCTAATGCAGAAGTACTGGAGACTATGCTGCAGATCCAAGTCATATTGGAAGAAATTGATGTAGGAAAACTAAGGGATCCTGAAGATGTCAGTGAACCTGAATCTGAAGAAGAAGAAGGAGTAAATGTTGAGCTTACTCCTGAGATGAGATTCTTTAAAACAGTTTTAGGATCTACATCTAAGCCTAGACTTGAAGTATCAAATTTTATAGGAGGATTGAATCCAGAGGAATTGATAGACTGGATCAATGAGATGAATAAATGCTTTGATTATGAAGATATGGGTGAATACAAGAGAGTTAAATTTGCAGTCACAAGGTTAAAGGGACATGCAGCACTTTGGTGGGATGGAGTGCAAGCAGAGAGAAGGAGAGCTGGTAAACAACCAATCAAGAATTGGAGTAGAATGGTGGCATAGTTGAGAGGTAAGTTCTTGCCTAGTGTTTATTAGCTTACATTATTTAGACAAATGCAGAATCTTAAACAAAGGTTAATGACAGTGAAAGAGTACACAGAAGAATTATACAAAGTGAGCATAAGAGCTAGACAGGTCCAGGACACAACAGAGAAGATTTCCAGGTATGTGAATGGTCTCAGATTGGAGATCCAAGATGAAATAAGTATATTGTCTCCTAAGACAGTAGAAAAGGCTTATCAAATGGCCTTGAAAGCTAAAGAGAAACTACTGAGAAAGTAGTCTGGCAAAGGAAGAGGTACTTTCTGAGGAAAGGGAAGTCAAGGTTGTATACGGAGATCTACAACACCAAGAGATGGAGCTAGCAGAAGCTCACCTCAACATGCACACACAGAAGGTGATGCAAGAGGCAGAAGAAGTTCCTACAGAGGAAGAGGAGGCAGAAACAGAGGAAGAGAAGTGATATGTTACCGATGTAACAAATTGGGACATAGAGCCTATGAGTGCCTAGAGAAAGAGAATGTGGGTACAAGTCAGAGAAATGCAATTGTTGCTTAGGCTGGAGAAGAAGCAACAAATTTTCCTGAAGCAGAGAAAGAAATTGTGCCAGAGATGGGGAATATTTGGTTGTTAACAAAGTTTTTTTGAAACAAACAAAGGAAGTTGCTGAGCCAACACAAACAAAAAATTTGTTCAGGAGTGTAGGCAAAGTCCAAGGGAAATGTCGTCAACTAGTCATTGATAGTGGCAGCACAGAAAATTTGGTCTCTACAGAGGTGATAGAGAAGTTGAAATTGAAGACAAGGTAACATCCAAAACCCTACATGTTGTCATGGCTTCAGAAGGGTCATTAGATGATTGTGAAAGAATAGTGTGAAACAGAATTGCAGATGGACAGCTACAAAGATAAAGTAATGTGTGATGTGATGCATATGGATGTGTGTCACATACTGCTGGGTAGACCTTGGCAGTATGACAGAGCAACAGTGCATGATGGTAAGAGGAACACCTACAAGTTTTACAAGGATGGTATGTATCAAACATTGTTACCTATGGAAGAAGGAGATGCATCAAGAAACAAGTCTGATCCAAAGGCTTTATTGCTGAGTGGAAAAGAATACTTGCAGCAGATTGAAGATGAAGAGGTAAATTTTGCTTTAGTTTGCAAAAATAAGGTAGTATTTACTTCTACTAAAATTTCTGATTTGACAATTGAAATTCAAGAAATGTTGGACAATTATTGTGATATTATTGTGGATTATTTGCCTGATGATTTACCACCTGTAAGAAGAATCAGCCATCAAATAGATTTGATTCCAGGATCAAATCTGCCAAACAAAGTAGCTTATAGAATGAATCCTACAGAAAATGAAGAAATCAGAAAGAAAGTGCAGGAACTGGTTGACAAAGGTTTGGTCAGAGAAATTTTGAGTCCTTATGCAGTACCTACAGTATTGAGTCCGAAGAAAGATGGAGGTTGGAGAATGTGCACTGATTCAAGAGCAATCAACAAGATAAAAATCAGGTATAGATTTCCTTTGCCCAGAATTTAAGATTTGATGGACTATTTGAGTGGCACAAGATATTTTCAAAATTAGATTTGAAAAGTGGGTATCATCAGATTAGGATAAGGGATGGTGACAAATGGAAAACAACCTTTAAAACAAATGAGGGATTGTATGAGTGGATGGTAATTCCCTTTGGTTTATCAAATGCACCTAGTACTTTTATGAGGCTCATGAATGAAGTGTTAAATGAATTTATTGGTAAGTTTGCAATAGTATATCTGGATGATATATTAATTTACAAAAAAACAAAGGAAGAACATTTAAGGCATCTTAATTATGTCTTGAAGAAATTACATCAAGAGAAGTTGTTGATAAATATGAAGAAATGTTCATTCATGAAGGAAGAACTAGTATATTTGGGTTTTTTTGTTTCTGCTGAAGGGTTAAAGATGGATCCAGAAAAGGTAAGGGAAATTGTGGAGTGGCCTTCACCTAAAAGTGTTTTTGAGGTAAGAAGTTTCCATGGACTTGCTAGTTTTAATAGAAAATTCATAAGGAATTTTAGCAAGATTAATGCACCTATCATTGAAACCATAAATAAGGACAAACATGCATTCAAGTGGACTGCTGAAGCTGAAAAGAATTTTCAGTTTTTGAAACAATAAATAACTGAGAAACCTGTTTTAGTCTTGCATGATTTTAAGAAACCATTTCAAGTGAAGTGTGATGCTAGTGGAGAAGCTATTGGAGTTGTCTTAAGTCAAGAAGATAGGCCTGTAGAATATTTCAGTGAGAAGTTGAATGAGACAAGAAGAAAGTACTCTTCTTATGACAAAGAGTTTTATGCAATAGTATAATCATTGAAGAAGTGGAGACATTATTTAATGTCTAAAGAATTTGTATTATATTCAGATAATCATGCTTTAAAATACATTATGCAGCAGCCTAAATTGAATAAAAAACATGATCAATGGGTTGAATATATTCAAAGTTTTAACTTTGTTTTGAAACATATAAGTGGCCAAGCAAACAAGGTAGCTGATGCCTTGAGTAGAAAGAACATTCTGGTTCAAGAAAGTCAGATTGAAGTGGTAGGTTTTGATTTTCTTAAAGAACTCTATAAAACGGATTTGGATTTCAAGGAAGCATTTGAAGCATGTTGTAATCCTGTTTTGATAGATAGAAGTTAGTGGTTGGATTATTTCTTGCAAAAGGGTTTATTGTTCAGAAGAAATCAATTGTGCATACCAAATTGTTCCATGAGAGAGAATTTAATCAAAGAGAAGCATAGTGGTGGACTTGCTGGACATTTTGGTACTGATAAAACTTATGAGCAGCTGAGTCATTTTTATTATTGGCCAAAGATGAGATCTGAAGTGGAAAAATCTGTGAAAAATTGTAAAATTTGTCGATATGCTAAAGGAAGAAGCTAGAATGCAAGTTTGTACATTCCATTTCCTATTCCAGACAGACCTTGGGATATGGTAAGTATGGATTTTGTTTTAGTATTTCCTAAGACACAGAGAGGGAATGATACACTTTTTGTTGTTGTTGATAGATTTTCAAAAATGGCACATTTTATTCCATGTTATAAAACTCGTGATGCTACTCATGTTGCCAATTTGTTTTTCAAAGAAATTATTAGATTACATGGGTTGCCTAAAAGTATTGTTTCTGATAGAGATACCAGGTTTGTTGGTCATTTTTGGAGGAAATTGTGGAAGAAGATTGGTACTAAACTGAGTTTCAACTCAGCTTATCATCCTCAGAATGATGGGCAGACTGACGTAGTGAGCATAAGTTTGGGTAATATTTTGAGAAGTCTTGCAGGAGAACATCCTAAGCAGTGGGATCATATCTTACCACATGCAGAATATGCATACAATGATTCACCGAACAGAAGTACAGGACATAGTCCATTCCATATTGTTTATGGGATGCACCCAAGAGGGGTATCTGAATTAAGGAACTTGGGAAAAGCAGAAATGAGAAGTGCTAAAGCAGAGGAATTTGCTTCAGAGATTCAAGAAATACATGAGCAGGTAAAGCAGCAGCTATAAGATAACAGTATCAAGTACAAAAGCAGAGCAGATTTGAGCAGAAGAGAAGCTCATTTTGAAGTTGGTGATTTAGTTTTTGCACACTTGAGGAAAGAGAGATTTCCAAAGAGGCAGTATAACAAACTGAAGTTTAAAAAGATAGGACCATGCAGAATACTGGAAAAAATTTCTGCTAATGCCTATGAAATTGAATTTCCATCTGACATTGGAATATCTCCAATATTCAATGTTTTTGATTTGTATAGGTATGAAGATGGTGGCACAGATGAAAAACCAGAAGATAGAGAGCAGATTGACTGGGTAAAATAGTTATGTACAACACATCCATTACAACCATAGATGATCTTAGACAAAAAGGTGTTTAAAAGGACCAGAGGACAAGAGTATTTCCAGTACTTGATCAAATGGAAAGATTAGCCAATTGAGGATGCTACCTGGATGACAGAAGCTATGTTGTAGAAACTGGGCAATTCTTTGGAGGAGCTCATGGACATGAGCCCATGAAGAATTTTATCCTCGGGAGTTTGATGCAGGGGCATTGGAGTCTAGCCAGCAATGTGAAAGATTGTTCACATGTTGTGGCTAAATGAGTTAAAATTCATTCACTGATGGGTGAAAGTCAATGTTTACTGAGAGGGTTGAATCCATCAAACAAATTGTTATTATTATTTTCTGTAATAAATTAGGAGAGTATAATTAAATAGATTTAGAAGATAAGATGTTTGAATAGGTGTGAGATTGTTGAGCATATCTAGCTTCAGTTGATAGATTTTAGGAGGATATTTGACAAGTAGGATTCTGTCTCAATTTAGGAAATTTGATCCTAATTGGGGAGGTCTCTGTTATGTAATCAGAACTATAAATTGTAATCTTCGTGAGTAAAGAATTTGGAGTTGGCCATTGAAGACTAGTATTGAGAGGTTTTACCTCTATTTTAATAAAAATTACAGTGTTTCATAAATTGTTATTATGTTGGCAATCCCCGGAGGTTTATACTTTCGTAGTTTCAACTGAATTATTATTTCTGTGTCTGGAAATCGATTGCATATTAATTCTGTGAGAAGATGCTCTAATCATATCAGAAATCCATTCTGATATTGGTATGAATCTGTGTAAGAATTTTTGGATTCGATTACATAATTGATATCGATTTTGTTAAAGCCACAATGTAGTAATTCATTGGAGAATTTAATTCTGTGTGAAGGTTTATGGTTTGAACGCATCTAAATTTCCGTTCTAGTCCCGTGTGAATTGAATGTACTTGAAGTGAACACATCTTAGTTCTGTGTGAAGGGTTCGATAGATTCAATGAGTTTTTAATCCGTTTGATAAAGGACACAAATGATTCAACCTCTGATTATTGAATATGTATTTAAAATCTGTTTGTTTGAATCGAATCTCTATTTGCTTGAGATCGATACATAGCGTTGTTTGAATCGATATCAGTGAGATCGATTCACAACGTCAAAGCAGAGAAGACAAGGTATAAAGGGAGCAAATTAAACTACAGAGTAAACCCTGCATTGAATGCATTTTAAAATCCATTTGAAGTGAGTGGTTTTGTGTAAAATACCACTAGTCTCGCGTGAAAATTTGGCCAAGGAGTGGTTTCAGAAATTGGAACACGATCCAATGAAATTATAACATGTCATCTTTCAAATACTCTCCATTTCACATTGCATTTGCGTGCTAAAGCTTTGTCATAAAAACAATGTGATTCGCGTTCGATCCTGAAGGCGAAAGATCCAAGGGTTTTCACATTTGAAGTTGTGGGTTGGTTAATGCAAGGTATGGCCCAGCGTTTATTTCATTGGTAAATGTTTATTATAATTGGGATATGATATGTGGGCCCGAGGGAAAGAGTAAACGTTGATGCCGGAAGTTAAATGATTTTAAATATCATAAGTTAAGACTTGGGCATTTATTACAAAATATTTGAATTGTTGTTTCAAATACAATATTGCAAAATGGTTTCAAAGAAATAGTTTAAAGTGCTTTAAGGATTGAAATATAGTTAAAAGCACTTTATTTAAAGCCAAAGATCATATTGTTGAAATTTTATACAACCTTGGTGGATTTCATTAATCAAATTTTATAAATTTGATGAATGAAAGTATAAACAAATAATTGACTCAAACTCCTCCGGAGTTGGAAACAATTGTAAGAAAATTTGAGAGGCTCTCCTTAACGCCTGCACCCACACTGCCATCATAACCATATTAAATCCCTAGAAAAATATGTAAGAGAGTGAATTAGAAAATAAATGAAGTCTAGCTGTGTTGGAAGACTGATAGGGAAATGAAGAGGTTATTCTCACACAACTAGAAATGGTGGTGATAGCCTTTAGATGGAGGAATTAATGAAAAATAGAATGAAATTTGCACACAATAGAAGAGGCAAGCATATTTACGGGTGACAAAAGAGGAAAACATCTCTATGCACCCAAGAAAGGGAAAACATAAAAATTAGAAGGGAAGGGAGATATTTATTTAAGAGATTAATGATGGGAGTAGGGGGTTTTTGTGTTGTGCTATTTTATTTAGTTTTGTTTTTTATCTATTCTTCCTAGACTTGGAACAAATTTCATTCTAATAAAAATAGTTTAGTTTGTGGCAGTGTAGCTGATGTAACAACTATGTGTGGCTTGTTGGTTGAGATAAAATAATTTATAGAGAAATGGATTGACTTTAGGCTGATGAAACCACTACGATTGGCTTACCGAAGATCCGTAGAACCCATTGGGAAATTTTCATATTGATGAACCTACTGGCTAGGAGGTGGAGACACTTAGGTACTTCTGAAGTTGATGAACTACTAGGCGTTGCCTTGGGGCTGAAGCACTAGTCCTTGCCTTCATTAAAGAACTACTTGGAAGATTGATTCTACACTCCCATGGTAGATTATTTTTTGAGTAACCTTCCCATATTTTAAAGGAAATATACTTTAAATATTCATCTATGAGCCTATATGTTAGAAAGAACCTAGTCTAAGGTTGATCCAGTCGACGTGATGGCATATTTGAGACAGAATGCTAGTCGGGGCCCAGGTACAAGTCAGGAGGTTAGAACCATCGAGCTTGTTGGGGTCAGGGGACTACGGTGGAGGTTATTGTGGTTTCACGAGGATGCGATGACATCTAACTATGAAGGTGTATGCACCTTCCATGTAGGCTCTACATAGCATAGCATCCATGTGGGCACCACATTGGATGCCATGTGGAGGTTAAGAATGACCTGGTGAATTTAGTTTGTCAGATTCAAATGGTCATATATTTTGAAGTGGGATTCAGATTGAAACAAATTTTATATCATTAGAAATGTCTCGATGCGAAGAACACAACAATGATATTTATTTTAAGTTTTGAGGAAGTTGAAAAAGATTAAAAAAAATTATGACCCCAATTTCCATGTCAGGACTATGGAGGTCAGGTCATCCCATAATAATTGTCTCCTTATACCCTTAGTATGGGCTAGGGACAGTAGGAGGTGTATTACAGACTGGTATTAGATCTTCTAGGTTCAATTCTTGGAAGTGATGGGATATATCACAGAAGAAATGTAGCAAAGGTTCAAGACTAGACCTTTGGATATCAAATGAGGCCTTATAACAATGTGATAAATGTTAAAAACTAATTGTAGTGTGGTTTAATTTTATTAATATATGCATATAGCATAGTATTGATGATTTGATATTATTCTATTGACATTTAAGTACTAAGTTGAATGTATTATTTCAACTATCCTTACGCCAACGCACTCTAATTAACAAGCCATGGCAATGATTTGGTTGTATATTTGAAATTTTTTTAATCTAATAATTACATGTGTGTATAATATCACATAAGGTAATATAATATTAAAATACACTAAAGGCCAACAAGAATTAGGATACGAATCGTGCAATAGAACTTTGACGAGGGGAAATCTCTCCTTGTTGGATGGATACATCAAGAAGATTGAAAGTTAAAACAAGAGTTGTAAGGCTGAAAATGAAAGGCTTGTCAAAGCACAAGAGAAACAAGTAGAAGTGAATGCACTCATATTGTAGACCCTCTCATATTTACAAAGTAAAAATCAACATGACTTGGGAGTTATCCATAGAGGTAGGAAAAGTTCCACGAAACAAGAAGAAAATAATAATGGAGCATATGAGAAAAAATCCAAGAAAAGGCATAGGTTATTAGGTGAGGACACTATAATAGGGGGTACTCAATTAGATACCCCAGAAAAGAGGAAAAGACACAAGAGTAAATGACCCAACAATGTTCATAGATGCCATCATCATCATCATCATGAAAAGAGAAAGGGAAAGGAGTATATACCAGAAGAATTTAAGAAGGCCAAACCTCCTACATTTTATGGCGAGGAAAATAAAGTAGAATGTGTTGAAGCATGGTTTCTTGGGATGAAAAAATTCTTCAAAGTTCATGACTACTCTGATAATATGAAATAAAAGGTGTGTTGGGAAAAATACTGAGCGGGGGGGAGGGGTGAAACATTATTTAGAGCTTATAACTTGACTTTAACTTCTTCTTTTTTGCAAAATTGCATACGTGGCTTTCATGAACTGAACTCGTGTATACATGTGGATATGTTGAAAGAAACTCGCATACACTGATATAAAATTCTAGTTTATAAAGTATCTCAGAAATAGACTTTAAAACAGATTTACCAATTATGCATCAGGTTATATAAATAGGAAATATGTGCAGTAACAATAGTATAAAAACATCACACAAGTGGAATACACATGAACACCAGTATTTAAGGTGGAAACCCAATTCAGGAGAAAACCACCGTTGATGTCGTCTCTATCTTCAATATTTATTATATGGAAATTTTTTTACAACATTGTACTGATGCAGACTCATATCAGTACGCAGGCTTCTACCTGCAGAAGGCTGCAACCTTCACTCGTTTACTAGCTACTACTGGAAGGGAGCTCCAACCCCCTGATGTCGTTTACTAGCCACTCCTGGAAGGGAGCTTCAACCCCCTGAACATAACATCATCTTCTACTGGAAGGAAGCTTATACTTCCATACTAAAGGCTTCAACCCTCAGACCCACTGCAGACCATGTTTCATCAATTTTAATATTGGATCAAACAGCTTCAACACAACCCTTTATCAACAATCATAAACTTTGCCCAACACTTCAATTAGAACGGTGGAAATTTTTTTACCAGAACTTCAGAATAGATATACAGATACAAACTTAACCCAGAACAGTCATTGATTCAAATAGCATATGCTACTTTGCTTCATTGAAGCCGCCTACATACGTGATTTCCTGCACATTAACCTACGCATACTTCTGTGTATTTTATCCTTTAGAAAACTCTAACTGCCATACGCGCTTTTCATGAAGCGAACCCGCGTATATACGCACTTTTGTTGAAACCAACTAGCGTATAGATCTGAAAGAAAGAAATTTTGCAGAATAGACTAGATCTATAAAACTTACCCAGATTTATTCATTTTCTTCAGCAGACTTGGGCCAGTTCTTCATCATTCCTCCAGCAGATCATTCTAGAGATTCATCATCATCAGATCTAGAGATCTTGAACCATCATTATATCCATGGGTGCATCATAGATTTAGATCTATCAATTAAGAACATATTTCATCCATGCAGATATTCCTTAGAGAAATTTATTCATCAACAACCCTTACACATGCACACCTTTCACTATGATGTTCTTCTCCTTAAATAGATTTAGCTTTTACCAATACCATGAGTCAAAACCACACAACTTCCGATGGTATTCTTGGGCAGAATCAAATAGACCATACACCGCTCAATACTGTGGGCTAATACCATGGTAATGCCCCTTGGTATTATAATTTTGGAGCGCAAAAGGCATACGTGACTTGGGACGTACTTACCCGCGTGCATACCCGACTTGGCCTTTACAAACCCGCGTATACATTGTGACATATTATATTTATCATTTCTCTGGCACTTACTGGAATTATTTTCTCTATTACATCTGAATTGATCTGTAGATACATCATTCTTACATCTTTAACACATAGGTTGTTTATCATAGGCAACTCATCAAGTATGTTGCTTCACGTAGGTTGCCATCAAGGACAACACATTACATCATATTGCCAACAATCTCCCCCTTTGGACTTGATGGCAACCGCGATGGTGTTTGATCACCACAACACATAGATACATTAATCATAACCATTATTCAAACACCATGATATTCTCCCCCTGTGACATCAAGGGCAAAGGGCGGATCAAACCAAAACAAGGTTTCTCTTCCCTTATAGAAAGATGAGCTTTGTAGATCTGAAGTACATTAAATTTACCATGCTCCCCCTGAGTTCATGCTGACACTTTAGAAAATTTTTTCAATGAAGTACATGAATCTATAAATCAACCATGTATGACCATTCCTATCACCAAGGACTCATACTTACATCAATGTAATGTCCCTACTTAGCCTTAGCTAAGAGGAGACATTTAATTTTGATTTATTTTATGTTTTATGAATAAATGAATAAAGGAGGACATGTAAAACTCCTAATAAATCAATGCCCATATGAAAAAAGACAAATCTGGGCTATCTAAATAATCACTTGCAGGTGTGAAAGAGGATTGAGCCAAAGATTGGGTCCACCTTGACCAAATCAACTGTGCTGTCTAGGTTCAATGCATCACCAAGAGGGACTGCGCAGTTCTAGAAGGGAGCTTCTAATGTGAAAAGGACCAAGTCATAAAAGTGGTTTAGGGTTTGCAAAGGCCATCTCATGTTATAAAAAGGCGGATAAGACACATGAAGAGGTTGTTGATGAATTATATTTCTGAAGTATTTGTTTGCTTAGACAAATACCATTCTCTGCTGTTTAGTAGAGGATTGTGATTGGAATTCCTATTTAGGGGTTTCATCTCTTCCCTTGAGGATCAATGGAGGAGTTCTTTGCTGAAGTTGACCACTATCTAGCTTGAGACCAAGCTCTATCTTTCATGAGCAGCGCTGGCCCATTGAGGGTTTTGCAACTGCTATCTTTTGTAGCAAGTGGCATTGTAGATATGTTTAGATCTAGTTATTTTTTAGAGGCTTTCTCTATTGGAGAGTGTTCTTCAGCCTCCAAGGAGTTAGCTAATAAATATTTTATATCAGATCTATATTTCTTATTCCATGTACTCAGTCTCCTTCACCCTCTGCGTAGTTTCTGCTTCATACTGCGTTATTTTGTGAGACGGCTTTGTTATTTCAGTTTGCTATCAGTTTGGAGGAAGATCTCTTGGTGTTAGGCTTGCCTTCCCTTGGCAATCCGTGGATTGGGTTGCTAATACATGTATCTATAGATCTAATCTATTTCAGTAATAAAATTTATCTTCAGAAATTTCTGGGTTTTCTGCAGCACAGTATATTGTAATTCAGATCTATAGCTTAATATGCAGTATTTTGATGTAATTCCAATTGGATCTTGTTCTTAAAGTCTTGTAGCTTCCAGATCTATATTAGATCTAATGATTCATCCATATATCTGTCCTAGATCTGAAATTTAATGTACAGCAGCTGAACCATCTGGAAAATAACGCTGTCTATGTATTTCTTCAGTTTATTTCTAGTTGTAACTCTTATTTCTGAAGGGATCTTGCCCTAGTTCTTCTTGTAATTAGTTGTAAATGAAATAAGATCATACATAATTCTAATTTACTGTTATATTACTGAAATATCAGACCTTTGTCTAACCTCCTCTGAGTTCCAGTCAGATCTGCGCAATTATAGTAGCTGGGGGTTTCATTTTGTAGTAACTTCTCTCTTTGGCTGATTTCTAGCTAGTCTTGTTTCCGGGAGATCTGTTTAACATGCTTAAACTCATTTTTTTCTACTAAAATTGCATGTACATGTCACATACAGCTTGAATGAGGGAATCCCAACCCTAATATACGTTCTTATTTCTCATATTTTCTTATATAGCGTTTTCCCTGAAGGTCTTGTTGAGATTCCTAAATTGGGATTATTCCAAGTTCTATAGGCAGAGTCTATAGTTGGCCAGGTAGCCTCTGGTTCTCACCCTCTTTTCAAAGGTGACATAACCAGTAAATTCCTTTGTAGTCCACCTCTAACATAGAATCTTGGCAATCCCCAAAAAAGAATATTACAATCAATGATCCAACCAAGTGGAATTACATATTTGACTGAATTACCCAACCAAGTGGGTTTACAAATTTTGACTCAACTACCCAACCAAGTGGGTTTACAAATTTGACCAAGTCCTTACATGACTAAATATAAAAATTTTACATCATAGGTCTCAACATGGCCTTTTCATCAAATGACATTTTATAAACAAGACCAATGAATCTCAATCATGAGATCATACCACAACAAACACTTAGAATTCCAACAATGCATCCTTTCCCACAGGACAAGTGCTCCCCCTTAGCTTGTGCATCCTAAACACTTTCAACAAAAAATCATCAAGGAATATTCAAAAATTTAGAGAATGAAACAAAAATGTAAGAACTAGAACATCACCAGAGATACCCAACAACACTGCAACCCTTCTGAAAATGCTGACCCATAAAATTATGCCAGCAAAAAAAACCCATACACGAATTTTTGTATATAAACTCGTGTATATACGTGACTGTCCTTTATGAAATCCACGTATCCAATTTAATCTTCTGAATTTAAGCATATCTGATCTTCTGAGCGGTAGAGACAATTCCCAGCTTTTTTCTGAGATATTCGAAGGCTTCCCTGGGAAGAGGTTTCGTAAATATATCAGCAAATTGTTCTTTGGAGGGTACATATGCCAATTTCACCTTTTTTTAAAGTAATTTTTCACGTAATAAGTGATACTTGATAGGAATATGCTTGGTCTTGGAATGCATAACAAGATTCTTTGTGTAATGATCCTTTTTCAGGAAATTCAACAAGGTGCTCAACAGAAACGTTGTATAAGTAAAACTGTGCAAAAATAACGTAGATCAGGATTTGGCTCCTCTTATTTATGCTGTATGATACTTATATATGGATTTTTATAAAAACAAAATCAGTTTAGACTCATTAAACAGATATCCCAAAAACTTGACTAGCTAAAAAGCACCCAAAGAGGAAGGCTCCAGCAAATTGCAAGCACTACTTCAGGAATTGCGCAGTTTTAGTAGATGTTAAGAGGATATCAGCAAGGAGACTTATATTTCAGTCATACAGTAGAAAATTAACATTATGATAAATCCCTTTCATTATACAGTAGAATGCATGAGTCAATACATCAATAAATCTTCAGAAAAGATAGCAGGAGCACAAGTATATTTGCAAAAATGCTTCAACAACGTTATTTTTGAGGAGCTTCAGCAGCTGGAAGTTATAACTCAGATCTAGGACAGATCTGTGGATGAAACATCAGATCTATATCAAATCTGGAGATTACATAGTTTTCTCTTCAAGATCCACTTGGAATTTTGACAAAAGCATGCATGAATAAGAGTAGATCTGAGAAACAAGATGCAGATCTGTAAACTGCTGCAGTAAATTTATAAGTATAAAATTTCATTAGAATGGATCAGATATGAATAGAACATAGATCAACAAGATAATCCATGGATCACCAAGTGGAAGGCAAAGCCCAGCACAAGAGATCTCTGATCTAAACTATGAGCAAGACACCATGTAAACCCTCATACAAAAATAACACAGTTTACTCAATGGGACAGCACTGTAGCTCAAATGACATAGAAAAATACTGTAAAATTGTAGATCTGAAGTACAAGAAGCAGAGACACTCTTTTAGGAGGTTAAAGAACACCTTCCATGAGAAGAGGCTCCCAAAAATACACTAGATCTTTGCAGATCTAGACTCCCACTTGCTGCAGCTCACAAGACAGCTCAGCCCTCAAGATGAGAAGCGTTGTAATGTAAGATGAAGCTTGGCCTCAAGCGCGATAGTGGTTCAATTCAGAAAAAATTCCTCCTTGAATCCTCAAAGGAAGAGGTTAAATCCATGCATAGGAATTCCAGATACAATCCTCCACTAAACAACATAGAATGGTATTTGTCTAAGCAGACAAATACTTAGAAATATGATCAATCAACAACCTTCTCTTGCTGTCCTCCCTCTCCCTTTATAAGATGAGAAAGATTTTGCAAACCCTAAACCATCTTGACGAGTTAGCCCTTTTCACATGAGAGGCTTCCTTCTAGAACTGCGCTATCCCTTTTGGAGATGCAATGAACCTAGACAACGATGTTGATTTGGTCAAGGTTGACCCAATCTTTAGCTCAAACCTCTTTCACACCTGCAAGTGATTATTTACATGGCCCTGATTTGTCTTTGTTCACATGGGCATTGATTTATTCAGAATTTTTAAGAGTTTTACATGTCCTCCTTTATTCATTTATTCATGAAACATAAATTAAAACAAAATTGAATGTTCCTCTTAGCTAAGGCTAAGTGGGAACATTACAGTCCTCCCCTCCAAAATGTTGCTTGTCCTCAAGCAACTGATAGGGTAAGAGTTGTAGTTATTCTCCTCCTCCATTGATGGCACCATCAAGGATCAAGCTTTCATCATGGGGCAAGTGCTCATTAAGCCAATACATCAAAAATTTCTCCTCCAAGGCTAACATGATAGGGGCATAGTCCATCCCTCAGGAGTTTAAAACTCAACAGAAATAAACATGGGTGAAGCAATGCCACATCTAAAACATGTATCATGAAGTACAAGATTAAATTGCATCCCATGGGGTACATAGATACTGCCCACTCTTTGCCCATACAAACCCATAAATAATACCAATATATCATCTATGTATGGAAGTAAAATCACATATATGCAAACTGAAATTTGCACTTGAGGAGGTGGGTCACAATCCCACATAAGTTACCAACGCAATGCACTCCTTGGCTTGATTAGATCTGAGTGTGGTTAGTGGTAATCCCACCACATCTTGGCTGCATGGGTCACTTTGACATGGCTGAAAGTGATACCCAAGTTAGGTGCCTTTAGGAAGCACCCATCATGATAGAGAATCTCCCTTTGCACCTCAAGGGAGTGGCCAGATTTAGAATTTTTATTGGCCTCATCAATGCCATGAGATCTACATGTAGTATCACTCCTTTTAGGAGCCATGGCCTGCATACATATGGTAAGAGAATATGTCAAATCAGAAAAATAAACATGCTCCATACGATCAGATTTTTTACCATTCAAGTCTCCCACACACATGGAGTTGGGCATGGGCATTTCTCCTCTTTTAAGAGAAGGAAGAGATGGCTGAAATGACTCTTGCATAGAGTCCTTTGGCTGATCCATCTCCTCATAACTATTGCACTCTTGCAAGTGCTGATGTAGTTCCTCCATCATACCCTCCCAATAAAAACTCCTCATGATTAGGGTGTAGATATTTGCTGACTGCATATAGCTAGAAAGGAACTCTTTGTGTGCTCTCTGTAGTATCTCTTGCTTAAGCTTGGAGGCTTGAGACAAAAATACTTTACCAAGATGATAGATGACCCCTTCATGGACCACATATCCTTCCCCTTGTTTCATACCATCTAATATCATCCCAGTGTGAAGATCTTTGGAGTACTCCACAAGGAGTTGAGATCTCCAATATGGATCCACAGAACTCAACAATGACAGCGCTGCTGGTACATCTAAGGTGGGGCTTGCCTTGTTGCTGATTTATTCTTTGAAATTATGCATGCCAAATTTGTTTGCTGCGAGGATGATCCTCCCCTTTCCTTCCTCCCACAACGCTATGGCTTTCTCTTTCATTGCTCCAATCCTTTCTTGGTCTTTGCTTGGAGCAGCACTTTGTGAGGCTTCCCCCACATGATTAGAATCAAATGGCATTCCAAATGAATTTCCATGAGGTAGGAATTTTCCTTGCATCATCCTCATAAACATGAGAGAAGGAACTGTGAGATGCTTGCTTCCACTACGCAAATCCATCTCTGATGTTTGTGTGGAAACATCAGGTGCAAGATAAGTGTGCATGCATTGAATTATTTGTGGTTTCCCTCTCTTCAAGTCCACCCACTCCATTTGCAAGGCCTTCCAATCAGTGGTAACCTTCCCCAAGGTAATCAACCACTAGACACCCAAGATGATATTGGAATTTGGTATGTCAACTACAAAGAAATGATCCACCAAGGTGTAGGATCCCATAGTGACAAAAAGTGATGGAACATATCTCATGCATTGCATGGTTCTATCTCCTAGGACCAAAATAGAAAACCCATCAAAAGTGTCAATGGGGATTCCTCTCCTCTTCACAAGGTGAGCATCAATAAATTTGTGGGTAGCCCCACTGTCAATCAGAATAGACACTCTCTTGTTCATGATTGAGCCTTGTACTCTCAGGGTCAAGTACTTAGGCAATCCTCTCAAAGAGGCAAGAGTCCCACTTGTTGGAGCAAAGGCTCCCTCTTCACCTCTGGATGGTGATTGATCTTCCTCTTCATCATCACTAGCGTTGTGACCCCTCCTAGGTCCTTCATTCCCATCTTCCTCCTCAAAATCTGAGAAGAATTCTATATAGTGTGCTCTTCCAGCAGCACATCTATGTCCTGGTACCCATGGCTCTTGACAAGTGAAACACAATCTCTTTTTCCTAAAATCCCTCTAGAGATCAAGGTCAAGAGGTTTCTTCAGTGAGCTCTCCTTGGGTGGAGCAGATTTCCCCTTCTTTCCCCTTAGAAAAGTGAGGGGCTTTGCTTTGGAAAGTTTCCTTTGCTCTTGGCAAGGCATCTTGGAGATCTCTATCTCTCTCAATGCCATCATGCAAAGTGATGGGCTTGGTAGACTTAACCAACTCATGCAAAGGTTCCTCCAGGCCATCAATGAACATGTAGACTCTCCTTGCTATAGATAGATCAGGGACCATTACTGACAATCTCGGGAATTCAGAGATATAGGCATTTGCATCTCGTGTCTGCTTCAGCTTTGCCAAGCTTATAAAAGGTGCCTCTAGATCTTTCCGATCAAATCTCTCTACTGGTCTTCTAGTGAACTCAACATATGTAGACACATTGCTATGTCCCAAGGTAGATAGTCCATGGAACCATCAGTTGTGGGCTTCACCCTCAAAATGCAACGCAACAATCTTGACGGCTTCTACTTCGGGGACTTTATTCAATTGGAAATAGATGTCCAACTTTTCCACCCATGCTTTGGCAGAACAAGAGGATGACCCATCGAATTTGGGCAAAAAGAACCTACCCATAGTATGGTGTCTCCCTTGAAAGAAACCTCCATCTCTGTACTGCTGCCATGGCCTCATCCGGTCCTTGAGATGGCAAAAGTATTGAAAGCTCAAGTTATCCTTGAACCTCTGACTTTGTGAGTCATATTCCACAAAGTAACCTTCCAGGGAGGTTGGCTCTTATGGTCCCTCACTCTCTACATCCAAGAATGTAGGCATAGTAGAGAATTGGGAGGCCTGTGGGGCTTGTGGAAAGCCCATAGTTTGACCAGTTCCATAATGAGACATTTCAGAACTTTCTCCTTGTTGGAATCTCCCAAGGGACTCCCTCATTCTATCCACCCTCATCTCTTTTATCTCCTTGGAAATATCTTACATAGTCTCCAAGAGAGTTTTTTCAAACTCCTCTGCTTCCTTATCTTTATCATTCACAGATTCAAGGTCTTTCCCCCTGTCTTGACCCTTATCAGGGCCATCAGTGGTGGGGTCATACTTTTTATGACTTATAATTTGGTACCTCCTCTCCCTCTCAGTGGGAGTATCCTCTTCTTTGGAGTGCAGCATGACTGGTGCTCCAATGGAAAGCACAGGATGTGCCAAGAGTGGAGCTCTGATACCACTGTAATGATCCTTTTTCAGGAAATTCAACAAGGTGCTCAACAGAAACGTTGTATAAGTAAAAATGTGCAAAAATAATGCAGATTAGGACTTGGTTCCTCTTATTTATGCTGTATGAGACTTATATATGTATTTTTATAAAAAAAAAATTGGTTTAGACTCATTAAACAGATCTCCCAAAAACTTGACTAGCTAAAAAGCACCCAAAGAGGAAGGTTGCTGCAAATTGCAAGCACTGCTTCAGGAATTGCGTAGTTTTAGCAGATGTTCAGAGGAGATCAGCAAGGAGATTTATATTTCAGTCATACAGTCGAAAATCAGCATTATGATAAAGCCCTTTCATTATACAGTAGAATTGATGTCAATACAGCAATAAATCTTCAAAAAAGAGAGCAGGAGCACTAGTATATTTGCAGAAATGCTTCAACAACGTTATTTTTGAGGAGCTTCAGTAGCTGGAAGTTACAACTCAGATCTAGTACAGGTCTATGGACGAAACATCAGATCTATATCAGATCTGGAAACTATATAGTTTTCTCTTCAAGATCCACTTGGAATTTTGACAAAAGCATGCATGAATAAGAGTAGATCTGAGAAACAAGATGCATATCTGGAAACTGCTGCGGTAAATTTCTGAATATAACATTTCATTACAATGAATCAGATCTGAATAGAACATATATCAGCAAGCTAATCCATGGATCACCAAGTGGAAGGCAAAGCCCAGCACAAGAGATCTCTGATCTAAACTATGAGCAAGACACCATGTAAACCCTCATACAGAAATAACGCAATTTACTCAATGGGAAAGTGATGTAGCTCAAATGACATAGAAAACTACTGTAAAATTGCAGATTTGAAGTACAAGAAGCAGAGACACTCTTTTAGGAGGTTAAAGAACACCTTCCATGAGAAGAGGCTCCCAAAAATACACTAGATCTCTACAGATCTAGAATCCCACTTGCTGCAGCTCACAAGACAACTCAGCCCTCAAGATGAGCAGCACTGTAATGTAAGATGGAGCTTGGCCTCAAGCCTGATAGTGGTTCAATTCAGCAAAGTTTCCTCCTTGAATCCTCAAAGGAAGAGGTGAAATCCCTACATAGTAATTCTAGATACAATCCTCCACTAAATAATAGAGAATGATATTTTTCTAAGCAGACAAATACTCAGAAATATGATCAATCAACAACCTTCTCTTGCTGCCCTCCCTCTCCTTTTATAAGATGAGAAAGATTTTGAAAACCCTAAACCATCTTGATGAGTTAGCCCTTTTCACATGAGAGGCTTCCTTCTAGAGCTGCGCTGTCCCTTTTGGAGATGAAATGAACATAGACAGCGATGTTGATTTGGTCAAGGTTGACCCAGTCTTTAGCTCAAACCTCTTTCACACCTACAAGTGATTATTTACATGGCCCTGACTTGTATTTGTTCACATGGGAATTGATTTATTCAAACTTTTTAGGAGTCTTACATGTCCTCCTTTATTCATTTATTCATTAAACAAAAATTAAAACAAAATTGAATGTACCTCTTAGCTAAGGCTAAGTGGGAACATTACACTTTGAGATACTAATGGCACTTGTATTATCACACATAATAGATATGGGAGGTGAACATGTGAATTGAATTTCTTGTAAGGTCTGGATCATCCAAAGAAGTTGTGTGCAACATGATGCGACAACCACATATTCTGCTTCTATTGTAGATAAGAAATAGAGCTTTACTTTTTGTTGAACCAAGATACTAATCGAGGCCCCATATAGAATGCGCCACCACTAGTGCTCTTCTGATCATCAACATTTCCAGCCCAATCTGCATCTGTGTAAGCATGAAGAGTGAGATTAGCATTCTTTGGATACCATAGTCCAAAGTCTTGAGTTCCTTGTAGATATTTGAATATTCTTTTGACAGCCTGAAGGTGAGACTCTTTTGGATTAGCTTGTAATCGTCCAATAATCCTAGCTGCATGCATAATGTCTGGTCTTGTCCCGGTTAGATAAAGTAGACTTCCAATCATGGATCTATATTCTAGTTGATTCACTGTGGGAGAATCATCATGAGAATTGAGGTTACACCCAATTATCATTGGTGTACTTACAGGTTTGTAGTCTTCCATCCCATACTTCTTCAAAATTTGATTGAGGTATTTTTCTTGAGATAAAAATATGCCATCGGTGGCTTGTTGCACTTGTAAGCCAAGAAAAAATGTTAGTTCCCCAAGTAAATACATTTCAAATTCATGTTGCATAACAGAAGCAAATTTCTGACTCATGGACTCTTCATTACTTCCAAAAATGATATCATCAACATATACAACCACAATCAATAGTTTATCATTTTCAGTTTTTGTATATAAGTTTCTATCAGCAGAACCCTTTGAAAATCCTTGTTGATGAAGATATTTGTCAAAACGATAATACCATGCCCTTGGAGCTTGTTTGAGACCATATAAAGCCTTTTTGAGTTTACAAACAAGTTTTTCATCATTGCCCAAAATGAATCCTTCTGGTTGTTCTATACAAACTTCTTCTTCTAGATCTCCATTGAGGAAAGAAGATTTAACATCCATTTGATAAACTTTGATTTGTTGAAATCTTGAAAAAGCAAGAAACATTCTGATGGCTTCAAGTCTAGCTACAAGAGAAAATGTTTCTTCAAAGTCTATACCTTCTTGTTGAGCATACCCTTTACAAACAAGTCTAGCCTTGTTTCTAATAACATCTCCATTTTCATTTAACTTGTTCTTGAATATCAATTTTGTTCTAATAACATTTTTATTATGAGGTCTTGGAACTAGTTCCCAAGTATGATTCTTTTCAATTTGATCAATTTCTTCATTCGTGGCTTGAATCCAACATTCATCTTTGCTAGCTTTATTGACATTCTATGGTTCAATAGTGGATAAAAATGCTAGATAGCTAGTAGAACCTACAAGAGTTCTTCTTGTTTGGACACATGATCCCTTTTCTCCCAAAATTTGAGATTCTGGATGATTATTTTGAACATACCTAGATGGAGCCTTTTCAGATAGATCTTCTTTTGCTGCTTCATTTGGTTCACCTTCTATATTATCTCTATTAGATGCAGGAAGATATTCATCATCATCATCTTCATTTGTTTTTTGAATTTCCACTTTTGGAGCTGAGAGGGATTCATCTATTACAACGTCAATGCATTCAAAAATCTTCCAAATTCTTTTATTGTAACATTTATATGCTTTACTTCTAGAAGAGTAGCCAAGAAATATTCCTTCATCTGCTCTAGGTTCAAACTTGCCAAGCTTTTCATCATTGTTCTTGATAAAACATTTTCTTCCAAAAACTTTAAAATGTTTTACAGTGGGAAGATTACCATACCAGAGCTCATATGTAATTTTATCACTTTTTACACGAACATGTGCTTTGTTAAGAATATTTACCGCAGTATGTGCTGCTTCTCCCCAAAATGTGTCAGGTGTTCCTGAATCATCAAGCATAGCCTGAGCCATATGTTGAACTTTTCTATTCATTCTTTCTGCTACTGCATTTTGTTGTGGGGTACTAGCTATAGAAAACTGTCTTTTTATGCCATGTTGTTCACAAAAATCAAAGAATTCATTTGATATATATTCACCTCCACGATCAGATCTAAGATGCTTGATTTTTAGATCTAATTCATTTTCAACCAATGCTTTGAAGATCTAAAATTTTTTGAATGCTTCATCTTTGTGCTTTAGCAACCCAATCCAACACATTCTAGAGAAATCATCAGTAAACAGAATATAGTATTGTTCTCCATGGGGTGACCTTTTTCTCATGGGTCCACATATATCAGTATGAGTGATTTCAAGAGACTTACTTGTTGATCCTTCTTTGGCATTAAATTTCACTCTGGTTTGCTTACCGAATTGGGAAGATTTGCATATGGTACTTTCAGGCAGAGTAATATTGGGAAGATCACGAACAACTTTGAGTCTGCTCACTAGTAGAAAATGGCTAATTAGTTACTAAAAAAATGACTAAAATTTGCATATAAACGACTATTTTTCGGTCGGTGACCAATAGTAGCTAATTTACAGTATCTTATAACGCGACCAACTTTTGGTCGCTTTTAGCTTAGTCATTAATTGGGTATCTCAATTTTGTTGTCTAGTTGTATATTTGGTCATTAATTTGGTCATTGATTTAGTCATTATTTTAGTCATTGATTTAGTCATTATTTTAGTCATTGATTTGATCATTAATTTAGCTATTGATTTGGTCATTGATTTAATCTTTGATTTGATCATTAATTGTCACAATTAATGACCAAATATACAACAAAATATATGACTATATCATCACCCAAGAAAACCCATTAATGACCAAGAAATATGACCAAAATGTTGGTCGTGTTATAAGATACTGTAAATTAGCTATTAATAGTCATATATATGCAAATTTTAGTAATTGTTTGAAACCAATTAATGACCAAAGAAATATGACTAAATTTTAGTCGTGTTATAAGATACTGTAAATTAGCTACTAATAGTCTTATATATGCAAAATTTAGTCGTCATTTGTAGTCACAAATTTATCATATGCAGTAGTCATTTATTCATTATATAAATGACTAATTTAATAGTTTATATTCATTTCATTTACTTTCTTTAATAATCATTATAAATGATTGATTTAGTCGTATATTCATTTTATTTGTATTCATCATTAATCAATATAAACTACTATTTTAATAGTTTTAGATTGATTTGATGTATTCATTATTAATCACATAAATTAATTAATATGATTTTGCAACTAAATTTTTAAAAAAAATGTCATACAATTTACATGTTCATCTAATATGAAAACGCAAAATTACATATGTTAATTACAATACCAAGTAATATCAAGTGAAACTATAAATAATTCCAACCACATTATATTATATAAAATGTCAAGCATTACAATATGAGTTTCCAACTTAATATTGGTTGGAGTACAATTTACAGATAAAATATTGTTCATCACTTCAAAACATTATCATTATCTTGCCAAGGAATTTCAAGTGAATTCACCAACTCTAAACACTGGACCATCAATCTTTATCTATATGTCTTATGCGAGATATTGGCTCTACGGGTACCACTGGACCAGTGCACTTATCTCTCTTTTTCACTCTAGTGTTATTGTTCTCCTCTTTCTTCAATCCTTCTTACAATCAATATTGTCCATTTTCTACAAAAAGAAAACAAAAAAAGTTACAATGCAAAGTATGAGACATGAAAAATGGAATATAAACTAAAGTAGACTATAAAGGATTGATACGATATATACCTCCACATCAGCAATATTGTTAATGTCATTTTCCCCCATAAAAGCAAGAAACTCGAACAATTTTTCTTTAGTTGGGAAATAGTGGCCACTAGATGACCTGTATAAACAAAGCAAATAAAATGTCACAAATAAACACAACAGAGCTAGCAATTTCTACTAATAATGTCTCATACTCCACTTTTTTATTTGTATCGTTTCCTCTAGCTATCTCTAAGAAGAAGTGACACTTCAACAATAAAACTGGTTAGTATAAATTTAATGGGTGGAGCAAACTATTGTAGACACAAGATTACAACAAGAAACTAAAAAAGAATAAGACAAGACTTTGTAAATTGTGATACTAACCAAGAATATAGCTTCAATATAGTAATATTTAATTATCAACGTACTATTCCAAGGGAAAAGGAATCCAATTCCCATAAGCCAACAAATTATGTATGCCCCTTGTTTTCCCTGTAATTAATTGAGCAAGATTAGCACACGCAATTTCCATTTAGAATCTCGAAAATGGTTCTATAAATATTCAAAGCAAACTTAATGTTACTCATTCATTTTTATCTGATGCACACAAAACTGAATACGCTAACTTGTTTTTGAGCTGGAGAGTTCTGTAATTCATCACGTCCAAAATCATTGTTTATTGTCATCACTGTTTTTTTTTAAATGATCAGGCAACGAGCCTATATTTGATCAAAAAACATATTTTTCAGAATATATTCCATTTTTCTAATTCAAAGCTAGATTTCCTTCCATTTTATGACGTTCATACAAACTAGAATAATTTTCCTTTAACAAGTCATTGTTGTAATATACTACTAAACAGACAGCTACATATTGAAGTTATTAGTGGTGGAATACTAAGAAATCACAAATACAGGAAAGAAATAACACCACTATGTCCTAGAATGCCAAGTCTTTATCCTCTTGGTTGGAAATAATACTTCAAGACACGAACATATTTGAAAAATAGAACTTTTATAAAACTAACCAACGCCAGTGTATCCAACAACATTGACATTTCTATTGGAATGCCCTAAAAATGTGTTGAAGTATCAAACAAGTGTAGTGCACTTCCCCGTAAGGTTAAATTTTGGTAATGGAATATGTTGTCTCTTAGTCTAATCAGGTTTTAACTTGCCTTTGATAATTTAGAGAGAATGGGAATCCAATATAGAACAATGACAGAAAGCTTTTATTCATTCACACTTACCTAGAACCTAAACACGCATTGAAGCGTTATACAAATCCAAGAATGTCTCACATTCCACCAGGAAACAAAATTTCTAGATTTTGATTGTAACCCTTGAGGCTTTCTCAAATTTGTAAACAAGTAACATCATAAATATTTTTCAGTAGTTCTCAAACCTTCTTTTGTGTGGAGCTTGAGAAAATATGTGCATACACATATCACAAGTGTAACTAATTTCTCCTTTTCCTAATTGCTCCTTTTCCTTAAATTAATATAAGTGGCATTAAAAAAATAAAAGGAAGCCTACAAGAGAGGAATGCCACAAATGCAAATATATTGTAGTACATAAAATCCAAAATATAATGAAGTTAATTAATGGAGTAATTGATGGAGAAATCAATGGGGTCATTGGTGGTTGTTTGTATCCTAAACATGCGAGTTACAATTAGATTTTTACAAATACATTGTGATACATTCCCACTTGCTACTTGTCACCTAGTATTACTCTCACCTCTTCCTCCTTGCTTACAAGGAATTGTTACCTAAATTAGCAAAATGGAAACTAGTAATTCCTTAAAAATCCTAGAATATCATCTGATCCAGTGACAAGACTAGCCACCTCTTAAATCATATCTAGAACCTTTGATAGCCTTTCATTAGTATTGTCACTGTGTGCATCCCTAAGGAAATGTACAAACTTCTCAAGAAGAATTGGCAACACTCTAGTAAAAATATCTCTAGTATTAGATCATGTCTGGGCTTCATAGAATTGCATTACAGTAACCAGTTCCTTTCTATCTGAGTGAAGAAACACAAACGATAGAGCCTTGTGACACCATTCCAACAACAAAACTAGAAAAATTGTATTCAACTATGTTTCCAATTCATGCAAAGTAGCTAATGCATGGCAATTTTGTTGTTGTAAAACTACAAGCTTTGGAAGAACCACAGAGACTATCTCCTGAACAAGATCTACACTTGGTATACCTCTGCAAATTCAATTCTCATAACTAGGCGTGTGACAAACCTTTCTTTCAAGTATTCAAACAACTCATCTCTAATTCCACCAAACTTCAAAAGGATTGATTTGATTCCTCCCTTAGATTTAAAACTAGCAGATTTATTTATTAACCTAGCAGTTGTTGCTCTTACCCAACTATTTGAATTGTTAAGTTGATCAATCAATAAAGAAGATGAGAAAAAAATCAAATATCCATGGACATCAACCATTTTCATAATTTCTACTACCGTTTCCAACAATGTCTCAAATACATATGGATCCTCAGTGGCTTCCAAATCATGTTTCAATATTCCAAGCATAATTTCTTCTTTTGTTTTGTTGCATGCATCATCATGTTCAAACAAAATATCCATTACATTATTCTCAATGATGTAACGGATTTTCAAAAAAATTATCTCCTCACAACCTTCTTTTGATAAAGTGGAAGTATATCCAAGTATTTTATCCACAAAGGTTTTGTTCCCATAAGGCCACTTTTGATTGCATGGCATAGAAGACGAGAAATTATTCCCACAATAGCAACACGAACTTGCTCTAATGATTCACTAAAAAGAAGTAGAGAAAAGAGAGACTGAAAAATAATAAAAGCAAACTCTAACAGTTGTATTATTAAGAATGTATTTCCTTTATATCTGATATAAAGTTACATCAAGGTCACTTTTCCCTAAGTTAGCTGAAATTTATTTATCACACTGAGCACAAAAGAATCTTGATATAAGAACATCTATGTTTCCCAAATTCACTTTCAAACCACCATTTTTTTGGATTTGAAACAGAAATTTGGTTGCATAATCAGTTGCTAAAGGAGTAGCAGATAAACATGCAATGTATCCAATATCATGAGCTAAAATTTCACGAACTTTGTCAGATTTGTCTTCAACAAATACCTCCAATATTCTACACATGGTTGTAATAAAATCATAGCTAGAATTGAATGCAAGAATTGGCATAGATGCAATATCTTCAGCTTGGACATCAGCAATCTGATCTTGCAGTGCTAAGTCCAAAACCTCAAAAATGTTTTCACTCATTGCTTTGATCCCTACCTTAGGCAACATACTCAAAATTCTACACTTTGTCTTCTTGATGATATCAAATTCGATGTCAATATCAGAAAACAATCATGGAAGTTTTAAAATTGACAAGAGTGTTTTTATGTTCACAAATCTTTCTCTGTTGCTTGTATTTTGAAATGTCTGAGAAAACACACTCTTTAGTTGTACATTCAACAATGCATCTAGGGCATATGGCATATAAAGTATGAAGGAAAGAACCCATGGTCAAATCATAAATAGTGGTCCATTGAATGCACAAGATTCTTGATAGGAATTATTTTTGCATCCAGTGATGATGATGCTAAATGTATAAAGTCGAAACAAGGCCTTTGTAATGTACCATCTCCTTAAGCAAGTAAAATACAAGATGCAGACATGAACGATGAACTAATAAGGCCTTCTACTTGAAGCCTTGTTTCGACAAGGCATATATTCAACAATTTCAACATCCAAGAGGCAAATGGTTGCTAGTGTACCTCTCCTGTAACATCAATTAGAATACCCGCAATGTCTGGCGACTTGGAGAAAGTAGGAAGGTCACAGAAAGGTGTTGGAGAGCTGCAGATATAAAATTCAGTAAAGGACATGTCAAAGCCTATTATAGACAAAGCAATAGAAACCGTGAAGCTCGATTCAGTTGCGTAAAATGATGCAATAGATAATAGGTATGCCACAGGATAATTACATAAAGCCCATTTTCTCGAATAGGAATTCATAACCAACCTGGCCGCAAAGGAAGCATGTCTGGTTTCCCAGGTGTAAAATGAAACTCTCTCAAAATTGAGAAGTGTGACTCCTTCACCCAAAACATAGAATGGTCCACTAGATAAGTAAGTCATTGGCCTAAATGGACTAGATAAATAAGTTTATGTGCGTTGTCAAAAGAGAGTTTTGGACAAATTTTGGAAATTTTCTATAGAAAAAACTAACTCTCAAGCATGGCAGGAGAAGATTAATGCACACATTCTAAAGCCTAATGAGTTCTGACAAAAAGAACTAAAGCAAATTTCATGAAAAAATTCAAAGTAAAAAAAAATTAAAGTAAGACAAAGTTCATGTAGGCTAAGAAATCCAAAACAACATGAAGAAGCCCTATACTACTTTGACTTTATCAGATGTGAAAATTAAAATAGTGTACGAGGGTTTTTTCTAGCTAAACACATCACCGCTTACAAATCAACAAATTTATACAACTTGTAGAAAATATTTTAGAACAGTTTGATGTTTTTTTACACACTTGAAGAGGCCAAGCCACTAGTGAATAGCTGATAATTGCCAACAAACTATACTTAGCATTTAGAAAAAATAAGGTAACATGAAATATATTAGCAGTCGCACATGCATTCAAAGTGTTGCGTGATCGATTTTTCTACCTATGTGAAGAATATACGACTTTCTCTCAGATCTATTTCAGTGTGTTCAAGTCTCACTTGCATCTCCAGCGATAATTCAAATACCTTTTTCAGATCTGTTCATCAAGGAAAACAATTGATATGTTGGCCAAACATATGATTATAAGGCACTCACAATTTCAACAAATATTTTAAGGGTCATTACCCCTTTGAGGAATTTGTTAGTCAATGGGGAGGACACCTTATATGAGAGGAAGTCACCTTGCACACATTTCCAAGCTATTATGATGAGGATGTCCACTCATTGATAATTACTTCATCTTCTCCTTTGTAGATTGTACTTCTACCATGGAATTTTCCAAATGGAGCCTTTTGCATTGAATATTGATGGAAAGTTCTACTCATGATGCCACAAGTGCCACTTTATTAGAGTTTTGCATGGTCTTTGTGCATTCATTCAAGGTTTGAAGAAGGAATCCACTTTGGAGGAGGCCACACATGCTTCTAAGGAGGATTCATTCATTGTTCGTGAAGGTAGATACATGGTCAACCACTTGGAGGAGGAACCGTACTTTGTGGTGCCATTTTTGGAGGATTGTTGCAAAACCAACATCCTATTTCTATCTTTAGTATAGAGTTGTTGAAGAGGTTTGAATGGTAATATTTTATTGTATTCCTTGCACAGAATATTGAAACTAGGAAAAGGTTGTAGTAATAGCTGTGAGAATTCGTACAGTGCTTCAGTTACAACAAATGACACTATGGCTGCTAAAAAAAAGTGGCGGCCACAAAAGTTCAAGGGTTGGGAATAGCACTAGCCATTCGAAAATGGAAGAAGGAGATACAAACATTGAAGATCATTTTCCAAAACATTCAACAGGTGAAAAGATAAAGCTTCTTGGACAATACGGTTTAAAAAAATTTGATGTATTATTTGGTAGGTGCTGGCATGCATTAGATGTCCACTTATTCAATGCAACTGATCAATCAATGGTTCCAATCATAGCCTTAGTACTTGTCAAGAAGTTATGTACTCTAAAGTTGTTATCCTTGTTACTTGGTAGAATGCCTTTCATTCACATTGTAGATGGGAGCCTTTTGAAAGAAAGGGAGATTCATATTCAGTGTGGTTATTGTTTTTTCAAAAACAAAAGCTTTGCAGAATTCCAGCACAGATTGTGAAGTGTGTGGTATATGAATTGAGTAGATAGTGCTACTTAATAGGGAAAATTTATGAGCTAGTGTAGTCTGGTATGTGAAGATGCCTCACACAGTTTGTCGAAGGAGGTTGTCAATGACTATGGTATTTTACTAGCTGATTGACTACTCCTGTACATCCAAAAGTTTTGCATAATCACTCCAAGTTTGGTTTTCTCTTTTACTAGTTGATGACTACCCCTTTACATCCCAAAGTTTTTTGAGTTAATAATTCCAGCAAGTAGCTAGATCTGATCTGTTTGCTTAGATAGTTGGTTTTAAGATAACTTAACATCCCAGTTGTATCTTTATTCAGTAGATTTGTAATCTAATAGGTGGTAAATTGCCAGGATGGTGATTTCAAAGAAATTTTAACACATGCTATCAGATTGGACATTTTGATAACATGCATTTTCATTAGTTTTCATGACTTCCTCTAATATTCCATTGCTCATTTTGTTGGTTAACTAGAGGATGGCTAGAAGCTGATGGCTTTAGAGCACTTACATGTCTTAATTTTTAAATTCTGTAATTTAAGTGTCAACGAAAGCCAACTTAATATTTAGTATTGCCCAAGCCACATGCCTAAAAATGGGCATGGTAAAATTCATGAGTTCAGATCCTTTAGCATAATTTCAATTCTTGAAACAATTATTCTGCTTGGATCCTATGAATAACTATAAAATGGAAATTCCTACATCCTAGAAATAGCAATATGCATACATGATATTGTTTACCACGTGCCTATCATGAGTCCTTTAATGATTATCTGTAGCCATTTTCACATAGATACCAACAGAGAAAACAGTTTGACATAGCATTCACAGCATTGCTTTCAATAATTGGAAATTTCTGCAATTAAATGAGGTGTTCCACACTATATTATTTTATGGAATTTAAATATCAACAATGTATATTTAAGGTAGTAGAGAAATAATGTTCCTAGAAATTAAAAATGTCTAGTTCATCTAGAGAGGAAAAAAGTATAAGAGAAGCCTCAACAAATTTCTGCAAATTTCAATACTGAAAGTAGTATGACCGTACCACAGTCCCAGCTTTTAGCTCAAATATCTTCTTTTCCACAACCCCAGCTGCTACTCTTCCAATTGTTTCCCGTGCTGAAGATCTGCCACCTCCCTGCATTTTATAGAAATGTAGTTATAACACATAAATCACTAATTTGTATCTTCAAAAGCAAGAAGCATTTAAAGAGAGGCATACTACTCAGCAAATAGGCATGCTTAAGCATACCTGAACTGAACGAACACCATATTTGAAGTCATATGTGGCATTTCAATGAGATGGCCAATAGGCTAATGAAATTTCACTGTAATCCTGTCAAGTTTAGTAAAATGCAATCAAGAAAGAGTGGATTTGGAATTTCAAAATCTCGTGTGTTGTAAAAAACTATCTCAATTACTTTGTAAAACGCAATGCCAAAATGTATGACACAATCTTGTTCTCTATTCAGAGTATAAACTCTGTAACCAAGCACTCGTGATTTTAGTAGACGTAATCATCATAGAGTGAACTGTCCCCGAGAACTTTTATGATTTGTCCAATTACTTATCACATACTATTACTATAATGACATGTAGTTAGACTTACCAGGACCACATATTATTCCTGGAGGTCATAATCATGTTTAAAATTCATCTATTGTTATACAACTTTGTTTATGAAGAAAGTTGTCATTATGCAAAAGTCACTTCCAGTTTACATAGTACCATCATTCTGAACTCCTCTGCTAACTAGCCACAACAAATATTGTTTCAAATCATAAGGTGTTTCTGCCTCTCATTTTCTTTAAGGATCAAGAATGCTTGATTCATAGTCAATCTCAAATAAGGGTGTTTCCATTATAGACTTACACAATCTTCATTCTCTTATTGTAACAATACCCATGATGCCTGAAGGTGCTGTTATCACTACTTTTGTAACAACCCACACCCTAAGTTCCTACTTCCTAAATATTTAACTCATGGTTTAAATATAATATACAAACATAAAGAAAACAAACTTTAAAGAATAAATTAGAAAAATTTATTAAAGATTCAAAGCCCCATGATTAAATCCATTCGAATTTGAATTTCATCTCATTAATACAACCATATCCTCTGACATTTGAAATGACAGCTCTTTAACACCACCTTATCATCTTACATTTCGAATTACACCTCATTAATACAAACCTTATCCTCTTACATTTGAATAGCAGCGCTTTAAATACAACCTTATCATCTATCATTCGAAGGACATCTCTTTCAAAACATTCATTTCTTCATTTATGGAGGTCTTAGCTGGATGGTGTTGTGGCGGTGGGGCAGATTGCTATTTAAACAAGAAGATATGAAGGAGGAAGGGGCCTTTTGTTCGGAGAGAAAACGGAGAAGGCTGGGGTAAGGAGATGGAGAAGGCTGTTGTGATGAAAATCAGAAGGCTGTTGTGATGAATTTGAGAAGGTTGCTGTGGTAAAATTTATCAAGAGTGGAAAGGAGACTCACTGTTCTCGGGATTCTGGGCACGGGGGCAGAGGAGGCGTCCTCTGGGTTTAGGATTAAATCCTAAATTGGCTGGGAGGAACATTTTGTGTTCTGTAATCTGTCCGATCAGCTGGAGAGGAGGATCACGGTTCCAGGTATTCTAGTTTGGATCTCACCGTTTCCAGGTATTCCTCCTCTTAGCATCAGTTAATATTATGTTTCAGCATCAGCTATTATCATGTTTCAGCATCAGCTAGTCACTGTGTTTTAGCATTTGCTGGTTACTGTGATTTTACTTAGAATTAACTTGGAATCATGTTTAAATTCTCTTGCAAAAATTAAATCCTGCTTAACTGTAGGGAATCAGATGAGGGTTTTGTTTTATAACATGAACAGAGACCTTACAACTTTGCATGTTGGCTTTTCAGAATCAAATGATCTGCTTCAGACACCCTACAAATTATGAAGGAGATGTCCTTGACTAGATCATGTTGGTCAATATCTTAGCTTTTCTACCTTTTATAGGACAAATGTCCTGTAATGTGAAGAAATGTGAAACTTCTATTCTTGAAAGCATCTGTGAATTGGATGCCACTAATCTGACCTATACCCAACCTTACACTATCTCAACTGTTGCAATAAATTCATTCTACCATCCAATGAAGAAATTGATGATAATGAAGGTTTTACTTTTGTAGGTGACAACACACTTACTTCAACTGATGACAATTCCTTCAAATGAGAAAAGACAGAAATCAAACTAAGTTGATGTACCTTTGATGTCCTGAAGATGTATGTTGTCTGCCTTGTCATTATGAAGATCAAAATTTTGGAGATGTCACAATAGGTTACTGCTCACAATTCAAGTCCTTGGAGAGCTAATATTTGAGATGGTCTTATTGGGAACTGAGTCTTGATCAATACTTCTGTTGTAAACCCTTGGACTAAAGTCTTCTTACAAGTTTTAACTCATTCTACATCAGATGTATGCTTAGAAAACTAGCCTTTCAAACAATAAAATATTCATGCATGAAACTTAAGTGAGTTACGCCAATGACACTTTTGTTCTTTAGGCCCTAGTTCTGATAACAAATATTTATCATACTTATGTTCAAAGTCTTGTTCAAAGAGTAGAGGAGAGGCCACAACTTTCCAACTGCTTATGAGAACCTTAAACAACAAAAAACTGTAATTTGGTTCAGAACTTCAAATCAAATTTAAGAGAATTCAGTCCAGATAAATCTCGATCTGTATTGAGGTTGTTCCAAGTGAACAATCCGCAAGACAGGTCGTTTTTTTCTAGGGCAGAAGAGAGTGATTAAATAAATCCTCAAACTCAGAAAGAATAACCTTTGTACCTAGATCTGTAATCTTCCATTAAAACTCAGAATAAGAATGGCTTGCAATCTTTGAAACTTGGATCAAAATGAGCTGAAGTCATTCTTGAAACTCCGATAGGCATGAAGTCTCATCAACGTATAGTTATGACTCATATAGCCGGCTGTCAAATAGTTATCAAGAAATGCCTGTAGACTGAGCCCTTAGAGTCTTTAATACACCTTCATGTATCCAACGAATCCCACACCACAATAGGACTATTACTTCTCCAAAGGTCGAAACATTTCAAAGCATACCCACTTGAAGTGACATGCATACAAAATGAACAATCCAAGATCAAACAAAACCTTTTGTCCTCAAGGAGGTCTGAATGAATGCTTCAGGACTGCGGGCAAGTTTAGCATATCATTCTTATAGTGGTACTACAACAATACTCCTTGTTTTTCAGAGTATAAGAATCAAGTCAATACTAGGCCTCTTGTTTGATTAGGCCAGACTTCAATGAACTCAATTCCTGTTAAAAATTTCAAACTGCCTCTTATTCTGACATATAAATAACTGCTAGACTCCTATGCAAAATCATGTCACTATGAAACCTCAACGTTTAATAAAAAAATTCATATTAAATGTAAGGATCTAAGAGAAAAAAGATTTCATGTGCTATCTCTCATTTCAGCTACATACCTAATGGGTCATGCCTTCAAGGTAGAATATCTCACTTCTCAGTTGTATTGCATTCTCTTCTTGCTTGGGCTTGTCCTCACCTGTGCTTTGATATACATGGATTGCAATTATAGCATACACTATGGAAATTGGGTACCAATCCACAAGGCTTAAATGTGTCAACAACTAAACCTTTAATGCTAAATAGTAACATTGCACTACTGCCAATGCCTTGAAGGAGTTACACCTCTACTAGATTTCACCCTCGATACCTCTGCTAGATGCCTCCATCATACCCAGTTCATTTGATAGATAGTTGAGCAGTGATCAGGTGCAGCCAGACATCTTCTGCATTGAATATTGATGGAAAGTTCTACTCATGTTGCCACAAGTGCCACTTTATTGGAGTTTTGCATGGTGTTTGTGCATTCATTCAAGGCTTGAAGAAGGAATCCATTGTGGAGGAGGCCACACATGCTTCTAAGGAGGATTCATTCATTGTTCGTGAAGGTAGATTCATGATCAACCACTTGGAGGAGGAACCTTACTTCGTGGTGCCATTTTTGGAGGATTGTTACAAAACAAACTCCTTTATCATGTTATCATTGACTTGTATCATGGAGCTAGTTGATTGAGAGAATTATTGTAGTCTTTTTCTTAAATATTGTCATGATTTTTCGTGGAGTAGAAAGGGGATCTCAACATCCTATTGCTATCTTTAGTATAGAGTTGTTGAGGAGGCTTGAATGGTAATATTTTATTGTATTTCTTGCAGAGAGTACTGAAACTAGGAAAATGTTGCAGTAATAGCTGTGAGCATGCTTACAGTGCTTCAGTTACAACAAATGACACTCTGGCTGCTAAAAGGAAGTGGTGGAAACAAAAGTTCAAGGGTTGGGAATAGCACTAGCCATTCAAAAAGGCAAGAAGGAGATACAAACATTGAAGATCATTTTCCAAAACATTAAATAGGTTAAAAGATAAAGCTTCCTGGACAATACAGTTTAAAAAATGTTGATGTATTATTTGGTAAGGGCTGGCATGCATTAGATGTCCCCTTTTTCGCTGCAACTGATCAATCAATGGTTGCAATCACATCCTTAGTTTATTTTGTCCTGTTAATGGGCGTGAATCATCTGATGTGCCGGTTTTTTTCTTTAAAGGTTGATGAAAAGTAGATGAAATGTTACTATATGACCCAGCTGGCATCGATGAGTAGACATTCATTAGGCATGAACCACTCAAAGAAACAGAGCATGAAAGTGGAGGTCTGTATGTAGGCAGTCTTGCTGATGGAGGAATGGAATCTTTAATTGATGACACAAAATTATTGTCTGTTTGCAAATCTGACTTCATACCTTTTGGACCAAACTTCAGCTCTTCATGAGTCTCAGGGTGAGTGATTTTGACAATCATATTGGTCCTTTGGGGAATATACTAAGTTGTTGGTCCGTTGGGGAATATAATGAGTTGGGGAATTTTTTCAGGTCATATACTGTTAAGCTTTTGCACCTAAATTCCTCACACAAAACCTCTCTGCTGCAATACCATTGAATTACACGTGTTTTTTTGACATTTACACATCATGATGCAACCCATGCTGATAATGGTTGTTGTATTGAAACAAAACTCTTCTACACCAAGGAGAGCATCTATGACAACATTGCTTCATGTTTTCAATTGACCATATGTTTGTAGAATTGTCCGACCACACAAGTCATTAGCCACCAATGTCTGATGAGTCTCTACTAGCCCAAGTTCCCAAGGCAGCCCAACATTTTTTATTCATGTCTAGAAAGATGCTTGAGTACCACCATAATTTCCTAAAATCAATACATGATCTGCATGGCCCTTTACTACACCACTTGCTATCACTCCAACTCCCACTTCAGAGACCAACATTATGCTAATTCTAGCTCCTGGATTAGAATTCTGCAGCAAAATCCATCAAAATAGTCAGATACGTCTTTATTACCTTCCAACACTACAAGCCTCGTAACTTGAACATGAAACCTTACAACATGCAAACCCCCCCAGCTTTTGGTTCAGAGGAAGGCAGATGATTTTGACCTACTTTGGTTGAATCTTTAGTTGAAAACAATTGCTATCACTTGTAAAAATCGCTTCATATGTTAAAGGCATGAGTGAACTTTTCATTACCCCAACTATACAAAGAACATGTTATACAAGGTTGATTGCAACAGTCAAAAGTTAAAACTCTGGCTTGAATTTAAAGAAATTCTCACTGTTGGAGTCAAATATATGAAAGTGAAGGATATCCAAACATGGTGTTTGAGATAGACAGGATTTGTCTTAGATAGAAAGAGGAATCCATGGCATGATGCCCGAAATATGCCCCAATGCAGACATAGTATGATAGAAAAAGCAGATATTTATTGAATTACTTATGATTTTATGTGATATATTAGTTTTCCATATCCTCACAGACTGTTCAGCAGATAGCCTTGTTATGCAGAAGTAACATATTCCTGATTGAAACCAACTCTGTATTGGTATTACCAAAGGCTACTCCATTATAAGGGTCTTCATCACAATCTATAGAGAAGAATTCCCATAAAATTATAAACATAAAGATTCGAAAATGGAGGAGCAGATGTATGGACATAAATAGTGTCAACATCCAAGCATAAGAAAAGGCAGAAGCACTAGAAGATGACTGATTTGCCAACTAAAACTCCAAATTCCCACCACTGGAAATAGATTCTAAATTTCTTTCATGAAACTGCATGGCAGTGGGAATTTAATTTGATACCAATGTAAAATCCCCCAAGGGCTAATTGATATAATTGTTTAAAATATCCTATAGATGCTAGTGACTTTAACAAATCTATTACTTATGTCCAAGATAAGTAATACCATAATTTCCTCAGGAAGGATCCATTAAAATAGAACTCATATTTGCAAGAAAGCATCTTCAACTTCGTAAAATTCCTCAGACAGGCTTAGTTTTGTTATCTTGGAAGGATTTGGATGTTCATCAAACAATTATAAATGGTCAGCAAGAAGAGAATATGACACACTTCAATGTTTCAAATCCTATGCTACTGTCACTAAATTTGCCAACGGGGCACATTATAAAAAAATTAGGAATTACAAAAAGTATTCTCCCACAGGCCATGAGTAATGTCCATAGTGGGGCTGTGATCTGGCAGCAAGCCAGATAACTGATGATGACCTGGGTTCAGGATCTAGATGGTATGCAACCCATGATAATATCATTGAATCAGTTGGGGTCACTGGTTTGGGTTAGGAAAAGAGCTCTCATGGACATCTGGGAAGGCTCCAGCATGAATGGCCCGCAGACACATGCATATTTATACTTGCCTTAAGAGTTTTCCTTTCTTTCCTCATTGGAGAAGATAGGATACAAAACTGTTATAGCATTTTAATAGATGACACAACCTCTTCTAGACCTATTGTCCAGTGTTGAATATGCCTCTTGCATTTTCAATCTCAAAGAGTTGGCATAACTGGTCATTTCCAATTTTACTAGGCATGTTGCTAGTTCCATGCCATTAGGTTCCAATTTTGAATCCAATGGGTGACGCGTGTTATCCACTAGTTTATATTGGGATTTGAAAAAAAATTCCAGAATATGAAAATGAAGGAAATAAGGGTTCTATTTCATGTATTTTTACAGTTGGTTGATCCCATGGAGTTAACAAGGTAGCTCTATTCATCAACAGTGGATAAAATCAGTGACAAATAACAATGATCGTTTATTTTTAATCCTTTAAGTATGAGATCACAAAAGACAATAGTCAGATTCAAATTTCAAAGAGGACAACAATCATTGAAGGCACAACAAGTCTTCAATGTATGGAAGAATTTGTCCTTTTGCATAAGTTTGTACAAGGCAGGAGAGATATTACACTTGGCAGGGCACACATAATTAGTTAGAATTATTCAAGAATTTTTGCATACAGATATCGGTGTCACTCAAGCAGTCCTCCTTGAGATCTTTGGCCACAAACGATGTAGAAATATAACATGTCAGAATCAGCTTCCTATGGATGATTGCAGCTGTGAAGTTTATAGCACCAAGAGTGGATTATGTAGCCTTTACATGTGTGTTATTTGGAGCAAACTTGACTTTCAAGTGAATCCTTGTTGATGGGTAGTCTGTGTTTTTTTTCCCACTAGACATAGACAGATTGTGCAATTGATGAAGGATAAATAAGCATGGGTATCAGTAGTAAGGGTTGTGCAGGGTCATCCAAAATGATTTTCATATGTATGGCTTGTAAGAGAACACTAGAACTATTAGGGTAAAGGATGTTTTTCAGCAAAGTGTATCTGCTTGTGATAGGAAAACCCTTTTGAAGGAATTTAATTATTTTTAGAGGATATTTCATGGAAGTGAGAACTCCAAGGGGAGGAAACTATTTTGAAAGTCCAAAAATTATTGGAAAGAGTGGAGTTGATGATGAGGCTGCAATTTTTAAAGTGATGCAATGTTTCTTTCAAGAGTTAGAGATAGGATTATACTTCGGGACCTCCATATTCCATTTGTGAAATACCTTTTCTGATCCAATGATATGGAAAATAAAGCCCTGTTGAGAAAATAGATTGTCATCATTGAATCAACAAACTTGTACATAGATGCACCTTACATGATACTCTTCACATTAAGAGTGGTGTTTGGCAATAGTATTTTTATACAAACCTTAGATCACATTAAGTATTTCCTTCCAAGTGGAGATAGTGGCATCATTATAATACTTGATGTTCCAGGACAAGCAACGATTTTTCACCTATAGTAGACTTGGAATTGAGGCTCTTAGGCAAAGTAGTACTGGCATTGTCGAATATGCTTACGAGAAAAAAAATAATTTTGGAAGGCCTTCATCTTACTATGTGAAATAAGGATAAGTTTTCAAAGATGTTGAGGATTAAAAAGATGAAACTGATGCCTCTTCTAGACATTTAGCAAAGGTCAAGTGGCAGACTCGTTGGCAGATTTCAATTGCTTTGAGAGAATAAGCCAAAGGAAAATGGATCCCAAACAACCCTTGTTCAATAGCACAAACCTTAAAGAGAGAGGAATGCTCCCATCCCGATCCATAATTATGGTGATAAGGGAACTTAGGGTGTATATATAAATATATGTACATGTGCCACAATGGAAAACATTTAGATGAGCCAACCTACAAAATTGGTATAGACCAACTTGTTCATTTTGGAAGCCAACTTGTATACCTTGCTTTGGATTTATTACAAATTATTTTCAACTAATTTGAAAGATTTCCCACCTTTTGTGGGGTCGCTGCCTACAATTCCATTAGAGGAACCAGAGGAGCATTGGTATTTATGAAATGGATATTTCACACTTGGTTTGTGGGCCTACTTTGAGGAGAAGACCCCTGCATATGTAAAATCTAATATTTTACAGTTAAGTTATATGTTTTGGTTGAGAATCTCATGGCTTTTCATAAATTAAGCCAAAATTCAGTAATAATGACAATTTAAATTGACAATAAATAGAAGTACATGCTATAAATGTACAAAAGATTCTTTAACACGGTAGGGATTAGTTTTCTGAAATGAAAAATTGAATGCAAGGAGGAACAATTGTTGAGTTGAAAGTAACCAAGATATAGTATAGGGACATGGTAATGTGTCTATACTTATACCAAATGGTGTTTTCAAAAAGATACAAAATTCTTGTATGTTCACAATTTCAAGCACAATCTGTTGCCTGTAAGTCCAATCACAAAACAAAACATAAAGTAGAGTTTGTTGAGAAGAATTGTCTTGACCAGTGTTACACCAAGTTTCAGGGGCAGGTGGACAAGGGAAGGGGTTTTGGTGATGGCTAGAAGGTACCCCAGAATTAAACAAGGGACAGCAGAATGGGGGCAGGAAAAAAATTTAAAGATACAGAAATTATTATTACAAAATAAATATGTAAAAGTCTAAAACAATGAAAATGTCAAATGCACAAAGTGAAGGAAATTCAAGTGCAGGTAACTTATAAACATACAATATAAATTATGAACGATAATATTAATAATTCCACATGAAACATAAACCAATAGCATTCATAATTCCATCATATGGTAAAATACAACTAATCAATATGCAAGCAACACCATTCATGATATCTCAGGGAAAAAACCCTGCATCAATCTATAGGGCCTCGTCCCAATATCCAACAAGAAGGTTTGACTGGTTCAGTTCCTTCACAATATACCAGAACTGCTACCCAAAATGCTACAACTTTTGGTGACTCTAAGCTGGTTCCTGTGTCAGAGAAACCTCCAGAAAGTGCACCAGCAAACAAAATGTCCAAAAACGTATTATTACAAGAAAAACATGGCCAACAACCTATAAAAGATGTACAATCAAATGAGGAAAATGATATCTCAGGGAAAAACCCCCACATTAATTTGCAGGGCCTCATCCCAACAACCAACAAGCATGTTTATATGGTTCAATTCCCTCACAATCTACCAGAACTTCTACCCAAAATGCTGCAACTTCTGGTGCCTCTAAGTTGGGGCTTGTGTCAGAGAAACCTCCAGAAAGTTCACCAGCAGACAAAATGTCCAAAAATGTATTATTACAAGAAAAACATGGCCAACAACCTACAAAATATGTATAATCAAATGAGACGAATGATAAAAGACAACTAAACAATACGCAACCAATACTATCCACTACTGTCGAAACTATATAAGTAATGGGCATATACAGATTTGTTAGATTTATAGGTTAATGATTAATCATAAGAAACCGAACAAATTGTAGTCACACAAATTAGAAGGTCAAAGGAATCAAATATTAAGAAAATGACTTCACTTTCCAATAGCATGTAGAGTGCTAAAATATTTGTTGGATAAGCTTAAGGAATTTAGGCAACTCCATTGGAATAAACTAAAATACAATGGCTTCCAACATTTCAATATAAATGATAATGTGGAAAGCAAGCTTGCTTAACAAATAGCTCACCAAAGTAGTAAGTGTGCTTAAGTAACAACTCCTATATTAGTATATACCTAGGAGATCACAAAATGTTGCAATAACCTAAGACTTTGTTGAAGGTTTTTAAGAATTGTTTCAGAAAGAACATATATTGCCTTCAGACAAATATTAGGAAAGCGACTTGAAATGATAAGCTTCTGCAATTTGGACAATATTTTGATTAACATCTAATAAAGTAGGGGTCTTTACTATCAAGCAAGGTAACTCTAGATAATGGGTCTTCATTATTAAGCATGGTGACTAGTAGAAGAATTCAGTCTTGAAATCTATATTTTGTTGCCAATATTTTTTATTTACTGACAGCTCTAATTGTAACACCATTGCTTGCTTTCCTTCCTTTTTATCCCATGCTAGCGCACCCAAGGGAATGCTAGATTTGTTTTCACTTTTCATCAAGCGCACTTAAGAGGAACTAGTTTTGACAGGTGGCAACTAGACATTCGTGAGACAGTTGAGGGAAATTTTCCCATCTTCAAGAGCATTTACATCACCAATTTTTTAGGATGTGGGTAACATCCCAACAGAGAAAGAGATGTCCCCAATAGTTGCCTTGTACCTCATGCACAGGGAAACACTAAATTCTAAGCCAACCCACTTTCATTTTGCATATGATGGCAGTCGGATCCATTCAGGGTAGGATGACAATGAGCATAGATCCACTGATAGATCCATCAGTGGATGCATCCCTTAGGGGTGGGACACATCCTTAACGCAACTAGGTCCCATCCAAGATAAAAGGGAAAAGGATAAAAAAATTATCATGCATATAGAATTGACTATATCATTTATCAGTGAAATAAATAGAACACATAAAATCATAAAATTATTTCATATAACACAGTTATGTATGAAGACTTGAATCTTCGACTCTTACAGAAATTGTCACATGTCATGCCTGATGTATGTATGAGTATTTTTCAGGGTAGGTGTCCCCATGTGTGGGTGCACATCTCGCATATTTGGTAGGGGAATGACAACAAATCCTCCCAGGCTGGTGGGCATCCCCAACCAATAAATAAATGCATGATTGGTGGGCCCTGTTACCCATCATATGGCATGAGAATTAATCCAGTTGAAGACCTCACCCAAGCAGGTTGCACTTGGAGAATTTTAGCTCTCTGGCTTGTTACCTCTCATGTTATATGAGGCCTACACTAGTGAATATTTTCACTACTATTGTCATTTCCATCACAAAGGGAGGTTTACAAGTTGACCTTTAGATGGCCCTAGAGTCGTGATTGCATTTGACGAGGTTTTGGTGATGGCCTCATCCTAATAGCCAACAAGCATGTTTGTCTGGTTCAATTCCCTCAAAATATACAAGAACTGCTACCGAAAATGCTGAAACTTTTGGTGCCTCTAAGATGGTTCCTGTGTCAGAGAAACCTCTAGAAAGTGCACCAGCTAGAAAAAATGTCCAAAAACGTTATTACAAGAAAAACATGGCCAAAAACCTACAAAAGACGTACAATCAAATGCGACGAATGATAAATGACAACTAAACAATATGCAACCAATACCATGTACTACTGTCAAAACTATTGAAGTAATGGGCATATACAGATTTGTTAGATTTATAGGTTAATGATTAATCATAAGAAACCGAAAAAAATGTATTCACACAAATGAGAAGGAAAAAGGAATCAACAGCTAAGAAAATGACTTCATTTTCCAATAGCATGTAGAGTGCTAAAATACTTGTTGAATAAGCTTAAGGAATTTAGGCAACTCCATTGGGATAAACTAAAATACAACAACTTCCAACATTTCAATATAACTGATAATGTGGCAAGCAAACTTGCTTAACAAATATCTCACCAAAGTAGTAAGGGTGCTTAAGTAACAACTCCTATATACCTAGGAGATAACAAAATGCTGCAATAACCTGAGACTTTGTTGAAGGTTTTTAAGAATTTCTTCATAAAGAACATATATTGCCTTAAAACCAATATTACGAAAGTGACTTGAAATGATTAGCTTCTGAAATTTGGACAATATTTTGATTGTCACCTAAAAAAGTATTGTGAGATTCCCAACAACCCTCCACGTCATAGGTTCTTTACTATTAAGCAAAGTGAATCTAGATAACGGGTATTCATTATTAAGCATGGTGACTAGTAGAAGAATACAGTCTTGAACTCTATATTTTGTTGCCAATATTTTTTATTTACTAACAGCTCTAATAGTAACACCACAGCTTGCTTTCCTTCCTCTGTATCCCATGCTAGCGTACCCAAGGCAATGCTAGATTTGTTTCCACTTTTCATCAAGTGCACTTAAGAGTAACTAGTTTTGACAGGTGGCAACTAGATATTCCTAAGACAGTTGAGGGACATCTACCCATCTTCAGGAGCATTTACATCACCAATTTTCTGGGTGTGGGTAACATCCCAAAAGAAAAAGAGATGTCCCCAATAGTTGCCTTGTACCTCATGGACAGGGAAACACTAAAGTCTAAGCCAACCCACTTTCATTTTGCATATGATGGTGGTCGGATCCATTAAGGGTGGACTGACAGTGATCATATATCCACTGATTGATCCATCCGTGGATGCATCCCTTAGGGGTGGGACACATCCTTAATGCAACTAGGTCCCATCTAAGATAAAAGAGACAAGGATAAAAAAAATCGCATGCATTCATGAGAATGGACTATATCATTTATCAGTGACAGCAATAGAACACATAAAATCATAAAAGCATTTCATCTAACACAGTTATGTATGAATACTTGATTCTTACTCTTACAGAAAATATCACATGTCATTTATGATGTATGTATGGGTAATTGTCAGGGTAGGTGTCCCCATGTGTGGGTGCACATATAACATATTTGGTAGGGAAATGACAGCATATCCTCCCAGGCTGGTGGGCATCCCCAACCAATAAATAAATGCATGATTTGTGGACCATGTTACCCATCATATGGCATGAGAATTAATCCAGTAGAAGACCGCACCCAAGCAAGCTGCACTTGGAGAATTTTGGCCGTCTGGCTTGTTACCTCTCATGTTATAGGCAGCTTGTTACCTCTCACCTTATAGGAGGCCTACACTTGTGAATATTTTCAATACTCTTGTCATTTCCATCACAAAGGGAGGTTTACAAGTTGACCTTTAGATGTCCCTAGAGTCGTAATTGCATTTGATGAGGTTATTGACGAAGTAATCATAGATGGCTTGATGATGTTGATGTTTGGGTTGCCTTGATGATGATTGTTTTCCTTTCATACTAGCCGACTTAGTTGTGAATCCCCTGTGATCATTAGATGGTTAATGATATACGTTGCTGTATGACTCACTTGATGAAATCCCCTAGCATTTTTGGCCTATGCCAACATCGTTTTCACATAATCATTTCAATAGATTCATGATGGTGTACAACACTCTAGCATTATCCCCCTGCTATTACTTGAATTTAAATTGTTCTTGGGGTGATTGAATATGCTCTAGCATGGTTTTATATTCATGAGGTAAACACCCTTGTTCATATTGAAGGATTGTAAGCATATTATGGTATGCCTTGATATAGACTACAATCATTGCCTGCTTTACAGTTCTATCTACGTAGATCCACTACATATGGGATTGTTTGGCATGATTTGAGGAATGCCCTACATCTTATTGGCACACATGTTTAGGTCACCCTTTGAGGAGTTGTCATAACAACTATTTTACCATTGCTTGCCCACTTATCTATGAGATCCACTTATGGAGGAGTGTGATAGATTTATTGGAGGGGCATCTTAGCTCTTGAGCATATACCTTTTGACAAGTAACCAAATTGTTTCCAAAGCAAATAAATGCAAAATTGTAGCAGAATTTTAAAATTAGGGTCATAATAGAAATTTGGACAAATATTGCTAGGAGCTATGGTGGCTATAAATCCATCACCTTAAAACCCTCACCACATTTTGATAAACTTTTTGAGAAATGCCCAACCTTTGTTGCTTGATCACTTTGGTTATTTGGAAAGATTGTGATTGCAGAATGAGAACAACTTGAACATAGGGAACAACTTTACGTGTTATGAGTGTTGATTTTTGTGTAGCTTGGGAGGTAATCCAAGCCCTAGTGTTCAAGGGTTGGAGGTCAAAACGCCAAAAATTGGCTTGTGGGCTTGAAATTAAAGCTTGGGGGTTTTGCACCCATCGTGATTTGGGCCAAAACCATTATGGAATTTTGACATGGAATGGATGAGGATGATAGTGCTCGGCGAAACGATTCCAACGCAACGAGAATCATTCGATTCTGAGTTGTTGTTAGAGAGAAATTAATTTTTGAAGTTGATAAGTTAACTATTGGTTCAAGTCATGTTGGCTTGATGTAAATAACTCCAATAGGTGTGTCTCTTCATAATTCGTTGAAGCCCCTCATTATGTCTATAAAAGGAGAGTGAGCACTTGTGTTTTAGGCATCCATTGTGTGCAACACATCACAAGAATATAGCTCGTGGAGGAGAAGCAAACTTATGTTTTGGGCCACAAGCATAAGAGGGCTGAGAGTGTGGAGAAGAGGACAGTTCAGGGCACTCTTGGTGACTGTTATGAAGGCCGATTTGTTGTGCTAGAGGGCTAAGGTAGAGGAGAGAATTTTTGTATGTTTTGTGGGTATGTTAGGGTGTTTAGACCCTTGGAAGAGACAGTTGCATCTGCCTGTTGTGGGAAGGACGCAGGGCTAAACCAACCTAAATAGAGCTGCGTAGGGTAGTGTTAGGGTTGGTTCATGCCCAGGACAACAACGTTGAGGAGGAGGGTACTTCCAAAGGGCAGCCATTTTCATCTAGAGCAATTCTGGGCAGAATTAAAGGCTAAAAGAAGGGACTGTGTAATGCCCTAACCAGGCCTAGATTGCAGTAATGAAGGAGACATCAAAAAAGTTATCTTAAGGTATGCATTTCAGTGTATTCTTGTAGATGTTGGATCCTAACTTGTGGATCAGTTTTAAATCGTGATAGGGCAGCATGTGGAAGTCAATGAGGAGGGGGTAGATCTCATGGTTAGATGCCCTAAACCAGTGATAGTTGCCACAATGATTGGGCAACAAAATTGGAGCAAGAATTTATTAAGTATTGGGTCAAAGTGATGACTATTGTGTGGATCTGTTTGATGGGCAGCTTGAGGAGGCCTTAGGAGTTGTTTGGAGGATCCCACATGGATTGTTGGGAGGCCTACCAAGCAACCAAGGTGAAAACAAGCACATTAGATCAGAAGGCAAGAGGACAACAACAAGGTATTTTGCAGATGCACCCTTGTATGATGGTTCGATGGTGTCCTAGGCGAGGACACATTGAGGTGCCTAGATTTGCACAATAGCTCCTTTTTTGCAGGGAAAACAACGATTTGATAAAGTTTGTGGGCATCCATGTGTAAGGGTCTCCCAGGTGTGGGGATTCCCTATCTAGGTGCAAATGCTACAGCATGGACTTGATCTCTCGTGGATTGTTGGAGGACAACGTGATAGAGGACCAAGTGTGAAAGAGATTTGACACTTATGGTCTGGTGGAGGACAACATGATAGTGTCCATTTTCGAGCCAAAGTGCAGCACCTTGATGGAAAAAGGTGACTGCAAGCCTGACAGTTGTGCAGCTCAAGAGTTTGGCCAACTAGGAGCAGGATCGTGGAGCCTGAGACGTGTGTGTGGAGAAGGACTTCTACAGCAGATGATGGGCAGTCCTCCCAACCTGTGTTCATTGTGGGAGATGGACATCTTGGAGTGATAGGTGGCAGCCCTTCGTGCCCTATGTTGGTCTTCATCGTTGCAGCAAAGGAAGACCATAGTGGGTTGAAGTCCCTGAGTAGTTGAGGAGCAAGAGTGGGCAGATTGTGAGTTGTTCACAAGTGGAGTTGTGAAAAACTCGACAAGAGTCTCGATGTGCTTTCACCTTGATGGACTGAGGCACAACTAGAGAGAAGATTGGATAGCCGAGATTTAGTGGCCAGATGGACTTGGAGCATTGATAGAGGTAGGAGCTGCAACTCAGAAGCTGAAGGACCGGGCAAGTACAAGGTATGACCGAGAAGGCTGAGAGATTGCACTACAACCAGATGGTCAAAGTATCTTGTTTGTATCTTGTACTAGTGGATGTATGAGGGCCATTATCCTTGATATGGGAGCCTTTGACTATTGTATTATATGTTGTTAATATAACAAAGTTGGGTTGAAAAATTGAAAAGTTGTCTATATTCTATGCCTATGTGATTTACTGTTGTTTATATTCTGTTGTGCAAAGTAGTTTTGTTGAGATTCTTGGTTTGGAGCGTCAAAGATTTTAATACTCTATCCTAGACTCAAGGTTGTGGAAATTCAACATGGTATATGTATGCAATCAAACTGTGAGAACCGTAGGAATTCATAGCACAATGAAAAACCCACAAAAATATTGCAGAAAGCAGGCTAAAGAATCATAGAATTGATGATATCAAATAAATTTCTCGACTCATGGAGTTACACTAAGCATAGGAACTTTATAGGTCTTCCTTTTGTGAATCCTATCATCACATGGGTAGATATTATCTGTTGAATAACCAAAGAATCAAGCTAGAGATGTCGTGAGTGAGTGGGTAGCTGCCAAGAGAGATGTCAAAATGTGTAGCTTTTGTTCATGGTAGAGCCACTGAATCAAAGTGATTAAGCAACCAAAAGAGAAGCCAACATGTAGCAAAGGATAACGAAGAACATTGATAGCTATCCTACAAATTTTAACTAGTCACCACCTAGAAAATTTGTGAAATTGAGCTGCCAGAGCTGCCAAATAGAAGATGTACTTATGAGGAAATTAATATAGTATTAAATGTGGTTGTTGTTAGTTAGGTATTTGGTATATATGAAATGTACTCCTCTTCTTCTACTATGTAATGACTTAATGAGACATTGCATCATCTAACGAATTAATGAATCCACGCTTTCTCATTCTACTGTGTATTCATGTCCACTTTTGTACCATAGATTTTGGTCCATTTTAAAAAGACGACATCCATCGTTAAAAGGATGACACAGATTGTTGAATGGTCATGAAATTTTAGAAAAAATGAACCTAAAAATTGGAACTTCCAAAAAATATCTGCCCTCATGGTGTTTTGAGCTCTTTTTCAATTGAAACACTTTGCACTAAAATTTGGACTTGTCAGACCTGTGTTTTGAACCCTATTTTAATAAAAATGTGGCACTAAAATTTACTAAAAGAAAAATATCAGATAACATTAGAAGATGAAGTTTATACCAATTGCACTTGTTAAGTCATTGAAAAGCTGTAATACTAAAATATTTTCGCAAATATAAGTTCTCAACTAATGGGGCTTGGCTTTGACATGGATTTAGCCTTTTTCTTCAGCATTTCAATTTGTTAATTCGCCTTTTCAATAGGAAAACTCCCTGGTTCAGTCCAAATGTTGTCGTACTAAATATTCTATACAATTTAAACCAAAATGCTATGACAACATGACAAGTTGTGAAACCCTCCACTGTACTAAGTTCAGGTAGTTAGAACCCTTGTTATGACTGAGACAATCTAAAGGAACCTTTAATGTAAAATTTGGTGCTTTAGCGTGGTATTATGTGTATCGACCATATTTGAAAACGATTTGAAGAAATAGAAGATGCCTATCTTAAATCTTGCAAAGGGGGAGATAGTATTGCACGTTGATGGCAGTGGAGTGACACAGAGAGTAGTGTGTCACATTGGTAGTACAAGTTGGCTGGGTATGTATTTATATATGTCTAATTAGTTTATGTATATTGAGGATTGTGGAGAGTGACAATATTGATTGGCTACTTAATGGCCATCTCAGTCAAGGAGAATGGGAAATGTCACCATACTACTTCAAATAATGCTTACAGGTGCTACCAATCCAGCTTTACTCTAATGCAGTATGGTGATGTGGCCCTTAAACTGTTAAGTTCTACAGTTCACATGTAAGTTATCTAACAGATACTTATTTCCATGCTAGCAGTCACCCTTACAATATTTATTCTCATCACCCAAAAACATATTTATTTTAAACAACAACAACCCTTTTAGGTATATACGTATGTATATTATTTTTGGTATCCATACAGATTAATCAAATAAAGAATATATAGACCTGAGGAATTGTTTGATTTGATGGGTGCAATATCAGGGCGGTTGACATTGACTAACTATGCACTGTATTTCGAAACCTCCGGAGCCATTATGTATGACAAGCCTATAAAGTTTGATATTTCAGCAGATTCAAAGCAGCAAGTGAAATCTGGTTCAACAGGTCCATGGGGCGCCCTTCTCTTTGACAAGACCATCATTTATGAATCCAGTGACATGTAAATTATGAGCTCTCCTAGTCATAGCATATTTCATGCGGAAAAGCTTAAACATGACCTCTTATTTCTTTTTTGGCTTTAGCAATGTGAAGTGAAGAGTTTTTCAAAGGATCTCAAACAATATGAACAAGGGCTATGGTATTCCACATTGAAAATTATTATGAAAAAAGAAGATAGGTGCACCGTTTAGTTTTATATTAATTCAACATATTTGTAATGTTTTATTTGTTTTTTACATTCTCACCTCTTCTTCTTCTTTTTTTACTTAGGACTAAATATATTTTTCTGATACATCTCATCTATATTAAATTGTAGAATTCCTTTTTCTCATTATTTTTTTACTCAATTTTTGTTCCCTTATTAACCCATGGTTTAAGAGATCTGCTATAATTTATCTATTATAATCTAAGTTGTGTTTCTTGATAAAAAAAAAAGAATTGAAGAGTTGGGAATTGGCTATGCATTTGCAGGGAAGATCCTCTAATACTGGAGTTCCCTGAATTGACTGCCTCAACCCATCTTGATTACTAGCTAGCTTTGATTAAGGAGGTGATAACTGTGCATAAATTTATCAATAGGTTTGGTCTCAAAGGTAGAGAATAAAAGGAGGCAATAGCTAGATCAGTCGTTGGAGTAGTTCGGCTCCATGCAACAAGGGAATCATTTCAAATATTCCCATGATGCCCTCAAACCCTTCTAAATTTTAGCCTGTCGAAGGATCTACTGCTAGGAGGTGACTATGTCCTTGAAGAATTGCCCAACAATATTCGTAGAGGACGAAATCACAAGGATGCCCACTTGTGTTCATCAGCTCTCTTGTTGCATATTTTGGGTGTTATGCCAAGAATTTACAGTCGATGAGAAAGAGGCCATATAATGAATTAATGAATCCACTCTTTCTCATTCTATTGTGTATTGGTTTTGTATTCTTATTGGTTTATCTCCTATTATGAAGCAATGGTAACAAGCTTCCTTGCAAGCGTTTGTAGGCAACATGCAAGTCCTTTTATCTATTGCAAGATACTTGCAAAGAACAGTTCTGCTTACAATCTCTAAAGGGTGTAAGGATCATTTTATACTACCTTTTGCACATTCTTGGTTGAATTTTGAAGGAATCTCAGATTTTGACATTAGTTACATGTAGAATGTCAGTTCTGCTTCCAGTCTCTAAAGTGTGCGAGGATCGTTTTATACTACCTTTTGCACATTTTTGGTTGAATTTTGAAGGAATTTCTGATTTTGACATTAACTACATGTAGAATTTGGAGCATGTACCCTGTTTAACTAATAACTCACTACCCTGACTTCTAAAATGAGGATGCTATTGAAATTGCAATGATGAATTGCAGTGAGTAAGACACACTTCTATGCTCCAGAATTTAAAGAAAATATTGTAGCTTAGAATGTGGGATGGAGCCATTTAGATCTTGTATAGCAGCTTTGAAATATGATCAGAATATTGACAAACAAGCATCTATTAGAATCCTATGCCTCTTGGAATTGTTTGTTGGTTTGTCTACAACATAGAGTAGGATGTTTTTGAATGGATTGGTTAACATCCTTTTAGAGATTCGAGGTTCCGTTTCAATTCATATTGCTTCTCTATGTGATCTGACCAAATATGGCTTCTGATTTGTCGCATGCAATTTTTAGTGGAAGCTAGCGAAGATGAATTTCACAGTCACATACACTTAGTACTCCCTCATTTAGATATCTCATCAAAAAATTGGCATGCCAGTTCAATTTTTCCACATTTTGCATACATATCTTTGAGAGAAATCCCCACTAAAATATCAGACACAAATCCTATTCTAATATTATAAGAATGAATCCACTTACCCCATTGCACAGTTGCTAACTGGGCACAAGCTGGGAGGACGTTCACCATGGTGACAGAGTGAGGTTTAATGCATGCCAGTTGCATTAATCTAAGCAACATCAAAGCTTCATTTGCATTCTCATTGACCACATTTCCAATAATCAAATCATGGTATTCCAAGACACCACATCACTTTCATGCATTTTATCAAACACAACACACACAATATCTATACTCCTACTCTTTGCATACATATCGATGAGTGAAGTTCCAACAAAAACATATAATTCAAACCCACTTCTAGTTATGTAATCATTGATCCACATGCCCTTTTGCAGAGCTCTTAAATGGGTGCAAGCATGGATGACACTCACCGTCGTAAACCAATCGGGCACAACATCTTCTTTTCGCAGTTAATTAAACAGTCTTTTTTTATGCCCTCTGCCAGAAGCCGAGCCAAACCCTTCAAGCCTTCCTGCACTGGAGCTTCATGAAGCCGTAGGGATAGATCCACCAATTCATCGTTCTGCTGCATAACTAACTAGACAAAACCCCCAAACCGTCAGTAAATTCAATCGCATTACTCAGTGGACAAAAAAAAACCCCAAAAAATCAGCAAATTCAATCTCATTTTAATTTAAAAACCAAAGACAGAGAGAAAATGGCTCCAAAGCCCACAGAACGCATGGAAATTTTATGCTATAAATTTACATTGACAAGTAAAATGTGCCTCTCTCTCTCTCTGTTTGCTTTCTTTCTGACTTGGTGTTGGTTTACAATAGTCGAATTGTATGAGTAAAGCATACCTCCACACGGGATCATTGTAGAGTACACTATCCGCCTGCTAAAGAGAGTATCCTGTCTTCCTCATCGAGCAGAGATTTCCAGCTATCGCGAGCAGAGGATAATTAAGCGGCATTACGAAACGGTGTTGATGGTTTTCGTTTTCCCCGTCTGCGTTGACAGCAAAAAGGAATTTGGAAATGTTGTAGGCCAATATACCATTGATTTCTCATTTTTTTAAGATTTTCTTTTATTTTCCCTCCATCATTTTGATTTTTCCCTCCACCACTTTGATTTATGTTTTTCTCCATCATTTTGATTTTTCCTTCCGCCATTTTGATTTTTGTTTTGATTTAAATTTAGTTATTGAATGGTTTTTCATTTTTTAAATATTTACAAAGTTGCCATTTTGATTTTTGTTTTGATTTTAATTTAGTCATTAAATGGTTTTTCGAATTTTTTTATTTGTTTTGAAAAAATAAAAAATAAAACTAAAAATATTTTTTTTTTAAATAAGAAAATGGGAAAATAGATTAATTCATATTTTAAACTATTTTTAAAATTTATAATGTTTGTATAAGTTTTGTAGAAGTTTTTCACCTTTCTTTTAAATGATTAATATTATGATTACATTTTTAAACATTCATTTTATTGAAGAGATTTTTATACATTCACTTTTTATATTAAAACATAAGAACATATAGCAATATATTTATAATTAATTTGTGATTACATGGGTTATAATTCTTTTTAACATGTATTCACAAATGTGGAAAATAAGGGTTAGCTAAACAATTTTTTATTAGTGTTGATGGGTATTTGGCTAGTTTTACACTATCAAATGCCTAGATCAAATCTCTTGAGTAAAGTGCGTCAGTCCACAATGACAATTTTATTGTGGATGCATCCATGAATGTGGGGCAGAAACCCCTTTGTCTCTAAATTTTAACACTGGAGATGGATTCATAGACTCCCTTTATCTCTGAATCCATATGTAGTGTCAAATTTTAGTGAAATGTAACAGTTTAATATCAAAATTGCAATGTTCCATTTCCGGAGTGACACATTTAAAAATGACTAGCATGAATGACTAAATCATATACTTCTTTTACTTGCTAGTTGGTCTTGTTTTTATTCTTATACTATAGTGTTCATTTACATTAATCTTTTTTAATTTTTTCACTTATTATCTAGTCATGGACTAAATTAGTCATTTAAGTTAGTCGTTTTTAGTTGGGTCACTTATTATCTAGTCGTTTATTTTATCCCTAGACTAAATTAGTAGTTTAAGTTAGTCGTTTTTAGTTGGGTCACTTATTATCTAGTCGTTTATTTTATCCTTATACTAAATTAGTCGTTTAAGTTAGTCATTTTTAGTTGGGTCACTTGAAATTGTTCAAATTTAGTAGTAATTCACTTGAAATAGTTGTGGTGACTAAATTTTTTAGTCACCTAGTCACTAATTTCATCATTTTCTACTAGTGGCTGGATTTTTTGATTTGAGAGAAGCTCAAATGCCCAAATATTCTATACCATAACCAATTTTCTAAATATTTACCCAAGTAACATTGTTCTTTATAGCTTTTTAATACATATAAGTTGCTTGGTGTTCTATTTCCTTTTATGATTGTTTTCCTTTATGAGGACACTTAGCAGCATAATGACCAACTCTTCCATAAGAAAAAAATTTGAAAGGAAGCTTACCTCTGAACCTTCCAATGCCAAGTTGGAGCTTCTTTACAAAATTTACCTCATCTTCTTCTGAAATATACCCTGATCCTTCTGTTTCTTGTACTTATTTTCCTTTTGTAGAGGCTCTAAAGACGGCTTCTTTGGCTTCAGAAGATCCTCCTTTTCTCATTGCACATGCAGTTAGAATCCCATGAAGTTGGAAAATAGTAAGACTTTGAAGATCCTGTTTCTCTTCAATAGCAGACACTTTTGACTCAAATTTTGAAGTTAGGGATCTTAAATTTTTTTCAACCAGAGTAGTGTCAGTTATGGTTTCACCCAATTTTCTCATATGATTTACAATATCATCTATACGTAAAAAGAAACTGGCAATGCTCTCCTCATTTTGCATCCTTAGATTTTCATATTGAATTCTAAGAGTTTGGAGTTTAGCGCTTTTTACCTTTGTATCACCTTCATAGCTTAAAATGATTTTGTCCCATATTTCCTTTGCTATATTCAACTACATGACCTTGACAAATTCTGATTTAGTTAGACTCCCCAATAGTGCATTGACCACCTTTGCATTTGTTTCATATTTCTTTCTTACTGTTGCATCTGTTGGAACTGAGGCTGGATATTGATAACCTCCTTTAACAATAGCCCATACATCTGCTCCAAGAGACTGAAGATAGGATCTTGTCTGTGTTTTCCAGAATATCAAATTGTTTCTCTTGAAAAGTGGTGGCCTGATAGATGTTGTCCTATCTTGATTTCTCATCTTGCCTGATCTTCCTTCTAGTGGTTAAGCTTCTTCAGAAAGACCTGCTCTTATACCAATTGTTGGGAAAAATACTGAGGGGGGGGGGGGGTTAATCAATATTTAGAGCTTATAACTTTACTTTAGCTTTTTTCTTTTGCAAAATTTCATATGCGGCTTTTATGAACTGAACTCACGTATACACGCGGATATGTTAAAAGAAACTTACGTATACTGATATAAAATTCTAGTTTATAAAGTATCTCAGAAACATACTTTAAAACAGATTTACCAGTTATGCATCAGGTTAGATAAATAAGAAATATGTGTATTAACAACAATATAAAAACATCACACAAGTGGAACACACATGAACACCAGTATTTAAGGTGGAAACCCAATTCAGGAGAAAACCACCACTGCTGTCGTCTCTGTCTTCAATATTTATTATATGGGAAACTGTTTACAACATTGTACTGATGCAGACTCATATCAGTACACAGGCTTCTACCTGCAGAAGGCTGCAACCTTCACTCATTTACCAGCTACTACTGGAAGGGAGCTCCAACCCCCTGATCTCGTTTACCAGCCACTCCTGGAAGGGAGCTTCAACCCCCTGAACATAACACCAGCTTCTACTGGCATGAAGCTTCTACTTCCATACTGAAGGCTTCAACCCTCAGACCCACTGCAGACCACGTTTCATCAATTTTCATACTGGATAAAACAACTTCAACACAACCCTTTATCAACAATCATAAACTTTGCCCAACACTTCAATTAGAATAGTGGAAAAATTTCGACCAGAACTCCAGAAATAAACCAGACTTCAGAATAGATATATAGATACAAATTCAACCCAGAACAGTCATTGATTCAAATAGCATACGCTACTTTGCGTCACTAAAGCCATGTACATGTGCACTTTCCTGCACATCAACCTGCGTATACTTATGTGTATTTTATCCTTCAGAAAACCCTACCTTCCATACGCGATTTTCATGAAGCGAACCTGCGTATATACGCTCTTTTGTTTAAACCAACTAGCGTATAGATCTGAAAGAAATAAATTTTGCAGAATAGATCAGATCTATAAAATTTACCCAGATTTATTAATTTTCTTCAGCAGACTTGCGCCAGTTCTTCATCATTCCTCCAGCAGATCATTCTAGAGATTCATCATCATTAGATCTAGAGATCTTGAACCATCATTATATCCATGGGTGCATCATAGATTCAGATCTATCAATTAAGAACATAGTTCATCCATGCAGATATTCCTTAGAGAAATTTATTCATCAACAACCCTTACACATGCACACCTTGCACTATGATCTTCTTCTCCTTAAATAGATTTAGCTTTTACCAATACCATGAGTCAAAACCACACAAATTCCAATTGTATTCTTGGATGGAATCAAATAGACAATACACCGCTCAATATTGTGGGCTAATACCATGGTAATGCCCCTTGGTATTATAATTTTGGAGCGCAAAAGGCATACGCAACTTGGGATGTACTTACCCGCATGCATACGTGACTTGGTATTTACAAACCCGCGTATACATTCTGACATATTATATTTATCATTTCTCCAGCACTTACTGGAATTCTTTTCTCTTTCACATCTGAACTGATCTGTAGATACATCATTCTTACATCTTTAACACATAGGTTGCTTATCATAGGCAACTCATCAAGTAGGTTGTTTCACGTAGGTTGCCATCAAGGACAACACATTACATCATATTTCCAACAAGGTGGAAACCTTCAGCCTGGAAGGAAAAGCTTGCATCTAGTGGGAAGACTTAAAGAATGTAAAAATCATAATAGAAGAAAAATTGCCTTGGGGTGAGTTTGAGGGACATTTAAGGAGAAAATGTATATTTGAAAGGTATTATGACAGTAAATCCAAGGAGTTATATGAGTTTATAATGGGTCAGATGTCTAATGAGTAATATATTACTAAATTCTTGGATTTACTACGATATGTGACTTACCTCAAGGAGGAAAAGGCAAAGGTTGAGAGATTAATATTGGGATACCACAATCCTTAAAACAAAGAATTGAATTTGATGAGCCACAAACATTTGAATTTGTCATCTAAAAATTGAAACATTGTTGTGAATAGTCAAAATGAATACTAGAATTCAAGAGAAATTGGAAGGCGAGAGTTGGTATGAGATACAAAGGGAAAGGGAATAAGAAGGTGTGGAGGCTATAAGCTACAAAAAAAGGGAAACCACGACTTCGATTAACCGGGACCAACCCTAGCATAAATTTAATTCTATCAATAGAGGAAAAATTACGTATCCCATAAGAGAAAAGACCAATAATTTTATTAGAGGACCACATAAATGTTGGACTTGCACGTAAAATCACCTGAGTAAATATTTCCCATAGCATAAAAATGATGGATCAATGTTATACAATATCTGGGAGTTTGGAACAATTTAGGAAGTGGCCCAGAGCGTACCCAATATCTACATAGCATTGGATAACATACACATTGATCACCATGCATCCATAATTCATATGGAAGGTAAGAATTGTGACCAAAATATCTTTATTTTAATTGATTATGAATCTAATTATAGATATGTTAGTCTAAAAATTTTGGAGTAGTGCTAATTTTCCAACAAATCACACATGGAATCATGGCAGGTCCAATTGGCCATAAGAGTAAGAAAAAAAGTGGAGCATTGGGTGAGAGTGTGGTCATTGGAACTAAATGGCATACCAATTATTATCAATTTAAACATATCACCATGATGAGCGTACAATGCACTGTCAGGAATGGACTGGTTGTATATGCATCGCACTAAGGTAGAATGCTTTGAGAAAGCCATATAATGCTTATATGAGTTTTGGGAGATAATAATATTGCAAGGGAAATTAAAACCCACATATGTGAGGTTAATTACAACCATGCAAGACAAAATATGTTGTAGGAAGGGGTTTATCTTATTCACCGTTCAAATTAACACCACCACCGAAAATAACAGTAGTGTTGAAGGTGATGGCTAGGAAATTCTAATGAAGTATCCCATTTTATACTGATTTCAATATGTATTTATTGAATAAATTTTTTTCCTTCCTCCTCATAGAGAAGTGGATTTATCCATTGAGTTAATGCCAAGGGAAACCCCAACATCCAAGGTTCCATATAGAATGAGCACTCTAGAGCTAATTGAGCTAAAGCTACAACTCAAAGAAATTTTGGGCAAAGGCTACATAAGGCCAAGTGTGTCTCCATGGGGAGCATCAATCTTATTTGTGAATAATAAAGATGGCACACTCAGGTTGTGCATCGATTACAAGTAGTCGAATAAGGTAACCATTAAGAACATATATTGCCTGCCATGGATTGATGACTTATTTGAACAAGTAAGGAGAGCAGAATTATTCTCCAATATTTATTTAATATCTTGATACCATCAATTGTTCATTAAATATGAATACATCCATAATATAGAATTTCAAACCAGGTATGGGCATTATGAGTTTGTGGTAGTGCTCTTTGGGCTTACTAATGAGCCTACAAATTTTATGTTCCTTATGAACAATGTGTTCCACCCTTCGACAAATTTTTAGTAGTTTTTTATTTTTATGACATTTTGGTCGATTCAAAGACCTAGGAGAAACATGAAGAAAATCTAGCTATAGTACTACAATTGTTAAGAGAACATAAGCTTTATCCAAAATTTAGAAAATGCAACTTCTTCTAGTCACAAATCCATTATTTGGGTCACATTTTCTCAAAGTAGGGAGTAGATGTTTATCCAGAAAATATCAAGGCCATCATGGAATGGCCAACATCAAAAAACATCATCAAGATTAGATCCTTTATGGGACTAGAAGGCTACTATAGAAGATTCATCAAGAACTTCTCCAATATTGGTTATCCAATCACTACTTTGCAAAATAATGGGAATAAGTTTGAATGTATAGTTGAATGTGCTGCAAGATTTGATCAACTGAAGCAATTGCTCACCAATGCACTAGTGCTAAGAATAATAGACCTAGATAATGATTTCATGGTGTGCATAAATTCCTACAAGGAGTTACTTGGTGGAGTCATAATGTAGGAATGACAAGTAGTTTGTTATGAAACTCTAAAGCTAAATGAACATGAGGATAAATGTGTAACCCACGATTTGGAATTAGATGCCATCATTCATGCATTAAACATGTGGAGGCATTATCATATTGGAAAAATATTCATTTTAATGACTAATCATGGAGGGATAAAGTAATTATTTGATCAGCCTAAGTTGAATGTAAAGAAAGTTATATGGTTGACACAAAAAGTTTGATTTTGAAATCCAGTACATAAAGGGAAAAGAAAATAGAGTTGTTGATGCACTCAAGAGAAGAGTGCAAATGTGCCATGTAGCAACCATCAATTGTTATGGAACTGATCTTGAAGAGAGAATTAAAAACATGGGGGAAACCTGATGGAAAATATCAACAAATAAAGGAAAAATTATAACAAAAATCTTAAAGTGAAAAGTAAAAGGAATATTTCCTTCGAAAATGGGTTAATTAGATTCAAGAACAGAATGTATGTACCAAAAGAAAGTGACTTGAAGAAAATCATATAAAAATAATTCCATGCAAATCCATATTATGGCCACTCAAGTTACCAAAATGATCAAACAACCATTAGGGAAAAAAATTTATTGGCCTGATTTGAAAAATGAGGTGCCTAATTTTATTTCCTAATGCATAGAATTTCAGTAGGTGAAAGTTGAATGCAAGCACCCAACTGGTCTACTACAACCTATTTCCATTCTAGAATGGAAATGGGATGTGATTTCCATGTAATTTATTACAAGAATGTCAAGGGGTTCCATACAACATGATGCGATCATGGTTGTGGTTGAAAAGTTGAGTGAGATGGCTTACTTTGTGGCAGTTAAATCTACCAATTTAGCTAGTGATGTGGCTCATGTTTCATAAAGGAAGACATAATATTGCATGGAGTTCCCAAGAATATTATCTCAGATATAGATTCCAAGTTTACTTCAAATTTTTGGATGGAATTATTTGTAGGATTAGGAACATAATTCGTATTCAACACATCTTAGAATCCACAAATAGGTAGGAAAATGGAGAGGATGAATAGAAGATTTAACGAGATGTTGAGTGTAGAAATTATGATATAGATTTGCAACTACTCATGAAATTTTAATCAAAATTACAAGGCGCAAACCTACTCTACTAATCTGTGAAATTCAATTCACAATTTAGAACATCAATCATAAACATGCAATGAGAAATAAAACATGCACATAGTATTTTTCAGGGGAAAACAATCCTCTAAAAACCCATTTTCCTGCTTGCATTAATCTGATGAATAAAGATGTATTACAATTGCTTTGCTCAAATAAGCACAACCTGCAAGTGAATAACCTATATTTCTACTCAATGAGAAGATTTGGCCCAGAATTAGTCAATTTATTCCTATGCTCGAGCCCTTATTTCCTTACGAAATTCCTTGAGAAATTAGGCCCCTATTATTTAGGATATTCCTCCAAAATGATTGCATAATTCCCAAGTTTTATCATATGACTGTATGCAACACCTATACACTCAATACTAGTCTACAACTGATGTTACAGTGCTTTGGAATCTCCACCACAGTTTAGGAACTAAAATTCTTTTCATGCACTAGCTATTTTGGGTTGATTCAGTTAACTGGATGATCACTTAGGTTGATTGAAGTCCCACTGCACAACTAACCTACCACTTGTTATTCCAACAGTTAGAACTAGTTTAACTAAAAACAACCTAAAATAACTGACCTTGATTGCTAAAAATTAGAAATCAAACATGCCTAATTGAACTATAAATCCTCTAGCTTGAATTTACTGAGCTAACTGAGTGACAAGAACCATGTCACACAAGTTAATTCCATCCAAGTTGTTTGTTGATGTGAAAATTCAAGTTTTCTCAATTTAATCAAGGAAAAATCAAATTGATAATTTCTTGTTTCATTTTTCAACACTCCCTCTCAGCAAGAAAGGGATTATCAACCACCCCTATCCTGCACCTATGGAACTTGAACTTCCCTCTCGATAAATCCTTTGTCAAAATGTCAACATCTTGTTCCTCTATTAGAATGTATTGTAGCATGATTTTTTTTCTCTACACACAATCAGGGAAAATTTTAGGGGCTAATATTCTTAGGTGGGCTAATTTTCCATGTTTTTTCCAAAAAAAAGATTCGCCAATTTCCATTTATTTAAAAATGGATTCGCCAAAATTTTATATATACTAATATAAAATAATTAGAAACCTAAACATTTTTACAAAAATATCACTAAATTTTTTACAATTGACATATTGGGGACTAGTAAGATTCGCCAAGGTTTCTAAACTTTAAGATAAAATTCCATCCCTAAAATTTTCCCTGCACACAATCCCATAAATGGTGATACCAGATATCTATATGCTTGGATTGATCATGAAATACATGATTCTCAAATAGCTTGATGTAACTCTGATTATCACAGTAGATCACAGTTGGATCCATCATCTGATCAAATAATCCCACACGTATCTTTCTCATCCAGATCGCCTCACCTGTTTCTTTATTGCAGCTATGTATTTTTCTTCTGCCGAGATGAGGGCCCCAGATCTTTGCTTCTTGTTGTATTGGGAAATAACCTTGGACTCAACACTAAAAAATCCACCTGATGTACTCTTTCTATTAGATGGTATCCCCGCCCAATCTGCATCTATGAAGCCACACAACTTCACTCCCTCTATCCATCTGTACTATATTCCAAACTGGGTAGTGCCTCTGAGGTACTATAAAACATGCTTAGCTGGATTCCAATATAATTTGGTGAGCCTACCCATATCTTGGCTTAGATGGTTGACTACATATCACATATCTAGTCATGTGTTCACAAGATACATCAATGAACCCACTAAATGTTGATAAATGGTAACATTCACTTCTTAACATGAAGTGGCATCCTCCTTCCTCCATTTGGTCACTAGAAGTGCCTCCATGGGTTTACAACTCTCCATTTGTAACATATATAGTATCTCATTTGCATACTTTCCTTGAGATGCAAAGAGTTCCCCATCTCCTTGACATACTTCCAACCTGAGGATGTAGTGAATGAGACCCATGTCCTTCATTTCAAATTCCCTTATAAGGTCATCCTTGCAAGATCTGATCTACTACTAATCACCAATTAAATAAAATCATCAAAATATAAGACAGTAATAATAAATTTACCTTCTACCAATATGTGATAGAGGTTTTCATATTCTTCACTTTTGGTGAAGCCCAAACTAGTGATATAGCTATCGATCCAGGTGTACCAAGCACAGGGTGCTTGTTTGAGATCGTACAACTCTCACTTGAGTATGTGCACATGAGACTCCTGATCAAATGTCTCAAAACGTTTTGGTTGCTTAATGTACACTTCCTCTTTAATAACCCCATTGAGAAATGTTGTTTTTACATCCATCTGGTGGATCTTCCACCCCATCTACTCAAATAGAGCCAAAATTGATCCAATGGATGAGTACCTTGCTCACTAGAAAAGGTTTACTCATAGTTAATTCCCTCAACTTGAGAGTATCCCTTGGCCTCAAATATGGCCTTATATTTCTCTATGATTTCTTCTATTGAATGCTTTACCTTGAAGATCCATCTACAATCCACAACTGATTTGTCTTCTAATATCGAGACCACTTCCCAAACTTTGTTCTTTACAATGGATTCATATCCCTCCATCATTGCATCAAACCATACACGATTCTCTACTACTTCCTGAAAAGAGGATGGATAAGTCTCTACAAGCTCAATTAGTAGATTCATGTAGCTAGTGTATCAATCAGGTGACCTTCTCTTCTTGCGAAAATTTGAAGGAGCTCCCACATTCTCCCTCACATCTTGCACAAGTATATCAACTTCCATGGTCATTTTTCGGCCTTCTCTCGATGGTTCTGATTGAGTGGATGTCTCCACTCTCTAATCCTAATTTTTTGGTTGCTCCACAATTTCCTGATGCTCCTCCATCAGAGATAAAATCTCCTCTTATGGTGGGATCTGAAGCTCCCTTTCAAGAGAGAACTGCATCTCTTTCTCCTCGTCAAATTTAGCATCCCTTAGCACAAATTTCATTATGAAGGATGGAAATTTCACATGGTAATTGTGAGGAGTTTCTGTGTAACCTACAAATACCCCAAATTATGCGGTCGACTCAAGATTCTTCCTTGATTATTTGGAGAAAAGGCAGTAAACAAAGGCTCCAAAAATCTTGAAGTGCAACACATCCAAATTTCTCCCTGAGAAATCCTCCTCTAGTGTAATCATGCCCAAAATCCAATGAGAAAGCTAGTTATCAAAATATATTGGTGTGTTTCATGCCTCTTCCCATGTCAAACACAGTGGTAGGACTTGGTCATGAAACATCTCCCTCTTAGCTCCCAAAATGCTATGGTTCTCTCTCATCCACCCCATTCTGTTGTGGGTTGTGGGGCATTGTTGACTCTTGTTGAATTATTTCCCTCGCACAATTTTTTTGAATTCATTCGACATGTACTCACCTCCATTATATATCCTAAGAGCCTTCACCTTCTTACCAGTTTCTTTCTCAACCAGTGCCTTGAATTATTTGAACTTGGATAATGTTTCATCCTTCTTCTGCATGAAGAATTTCTAACACTTCCTTGATAAGTCATCAATTAAAATAAAAAAATGTGTGTCTGGTATTGAAGGTTGTCGAGAAAGGTCCACAAACATCAGAGTGGATCCTTTACATGACTGCATGTGATTTTTTGTCCCAACCATGGAATGTATATTTTGTCTAATTCCCTACATCCTTTGCATATATCTTGCTGCTCAAGTGCTCCCTTGGGGAGGCCAGTGGTTATTTGTTGCATAGTCTTTAGGGCACCATTATGTAAATGGCCTAGTATTCTATGCCAAAGTACACTAAAATCGTGGGTCTTCACCTTCTTCACCTTAGTGCTTAATATAGAATAATACTCCACATATATCTTATACAGGTTCTTCACACGAACCCCTATCTAGTTCACCTATCCTATGGCTATGTGTCTCATGAATTATTTTTCTTTGTCGAAGATTACATCATAACCACAGTCTTCCAAAACTGCAACATAGATGATATTTGTCTTTAGGACCATAACGAACATGGAATCCTTGAGCCTCGGAGGGGAGCCCGACTCACTCTAAAAGGTGAGTGTGCCAACCTCGGTTGTGCTATACATTACTTCATATCCCAACTCATTGTGCATCTACAAATATTTCTCCTCTAGGTCACTGAAAAAAATATTTACACCTTGTCATGTGGAATGATGCACTTGAGTCCAAGTAGCACACGCTCCCCCTCACTGTGTTGGCCATGCATGTGATAAGGGTAAAATAAAGCTTGAACTATGAAGCCAAAGCTTCACCCGCTACTCCTCCTGAGGTATTCTTTATTGATTTTTTTTTTCACACTCTGTGGCATAATGCCTAAATTCATGACAATTCAAGCATTTAATTTTGGACAAATATTTCTTCTTGACCCCTTGGATGGATTCTGGTTGGCTTGATATTTCTTCCCTTTCTCCTTCTTTCCCTTTCCACCCAATGCAATTTTTTCTTCATCCTTGCTCTTGTATGAAATCCCACATATGGTGTTCTACCTTATTTCCTCCTATACCAAATCATAACATAAGCACTCCCAATTCTGTATTTTCTCCGTTTCGTTCACCGCATCTTGGAAGTTATGCCAATTCTTGGGAAGGCCTAGAAGGGTTAGGCTTACCAAGTCATCTCATATAACATTAACACCAACCCTGCCAAGTTCATCACGAATTTTTGTGAACTTGCTTAGACATTACAAAATATTTTCATTCTTCTGCATCTTTATATTTTGAATTTTATCCTTGAGCACCTAACAATCTATGGTCACTACTATTCTCATATAATTTTGTTAGTTCTTTCCACATTGCGAACTAAATTTCCTTTCCATGGATATTTGAGACAATGTGATATTGTACTCCCTCCAAGATTATTCTCCTCGCTTTGGCTATATATTACTTCCACTAAAAAAGGTTTTGGGCATCATAAGCTTGAGGTTTTGCAACATATGTCTTGATGTATTCTAGAAATCCATTGTTATCCAATACGACCTCCATGTGATCCTTCCATGAAATGAAATTAGAGTTTACTTCCAAGGCATACCTTAGCCTCGGCCCATTAAAGGTCATATTCTCAGCTTTGAAGAGATCCCGCTACACTCAACTGCAAATTTGTACCTCCTGAGAATGAACTTCGAAATATATACTCTAATGTGAATCCAACTTTAATACCATGTAGAAATATATGCTCTACAGAATTCAATTCACGATTTAGAACATCAATAATAAACATGCAATGAGAAATAACAAACATGTACATAGTATTTTTTGAGGGGAAATAAAAATGTTAAAAAACCCTTTGTCTACTTCCATAGATATGATGAATAGAGATGTATTACAATTACTTTGATCAACTGAGCACAACCTGCAAGTGCATAACCTATCTCTCTTCTCAATGAGAATATTTGACCTAGGATTAATAAATTTATGTCTTTGCTAGAGCCCCTATTTCCTTGCATAATTCCTTAGAAAATTATACTCGTATTATTTAGGAAATTCCTCCAAAATGATTCGCAATTCCCAAGCTTGATCATCCGACTGCATGCACCACCTGTACCCTCAAGGCTAGTTTTCAATTAATTTTACACTGCCTTGGAATCCCCACCACAGTTGGGGATCTCAAATTCTTTGAATGTACTAGTTATTTTGGGTTGATTGATCAATTAACTCAAATATCATTGAGTTTTACTGAAGTCCCAGTGCACAACTGACCTTCCATTAGTTCCTCTAATAGTTAGAACTAGTTTGACAGAAAACAACTTAAAATAATTGACCTTGATTGCTACAAATTAGAAATCACACATTCTTAGCTAAAATATAATTCTTCTAACTAGATTTTAGTGAGCTAAATAAGTGACAAGAGCCATGCCACACAAGTTAACTGCATCCAAGTTTTCTGCTGATGTGGAAATTCAATTTTTCTCAATTTAATCAAGGAAAAATCAAATTGAGAATTTCTTGTTGCATTTTTCAAGACTGATAATGTATGTTGTGCATCAACCAAGGGAGTGGGAGGAATATCCTCCACTTACAGAGTTTTAATATAATAATGGGGATCAAGAATCACTAAAAATGAACTCATTTGAAGCACTCTGTGGTAGGAGTTGTTACACTCTTATTAGATGGAGTGATCCAGTGAATAGGGTCCACATTGGGCTTGATATATTGAAAGAAATGGAGAAAGAAATGGGAACTATTAGAAGGAACTTAAAGGTGGCACAAGATAGACAAAAGTGTTAGGTAGACTACCATAGGAGACATAAATAGTTCAAAGTTGGAGACCATGTATTCTTCGAGATAAACCCAAGAAAATGTCCTTAAAAATTGCATCATGTGCTAAGCTAGCACCACAGTCTTATGGGCCATTTGAAGTGCTTGGAATAATAGGTCGAGTATCCAATATGATGGCCTTGTCTCCATAAGTAAATTTCACGATGTTTTCCATGTTTCTTTCCTTAAAATATATGTATTGGATAGTAATCATGAGACAGTGATTGTTTTGTGTTATAGGTAGAACCAGAGGGAGAGTTCCATCTGGAACCTCTATGCATCCTGTACTGGAGACAACTCACGCTCCAAAATCGAGTAATAGAGAAAATCAAGGTGCAGTGGAAGCACTTTGGTCCTAAGGAATCCACATGGGAAATGGTTGAACATTTGACTACATGCAACACTTGTACACTCAATAATTGTCTAGAATTGATGTTACACTGCCTTGGAATCTCCACCACATTTGGGGAGCTCAAATTATTTTTCAAGATTAGACACGCATTTCATAATTCGTGAGAGGAAGTCTTCTGCAATCTCTAAAAATTGAGCTTGTGCAATGCTCAGTTATAGTACTTGTGTAGTCACTGTTCATAGTGACTGCGCAATACATAAGGATAGTGCACTGCACAACCTATGATGGAAATCAGTTCATATCTCTCTCTCTCTCACTTTCGTTGCAATTTTACCTTTATTTAAATGAGTCTTCTCAACTGTCACTTTTTCAAACCTTTTCTTTCAAAAATTTCACTTTCACTTGCATGGTTATCGTTTTGATTTATTTTACTTTAAAAAGTGTCATTTTCTTGTTATCTTCACTCTAGCATGTGTCACTTTCACTTTCATTAGCCTTTGCAAGTATTTTTTTTTAGTTTTCATACAGTTGAAAGTGTCATTTCTAACTATTTTCATTCTTGTATGTGTCACACATTTGCACATCACTAGAGCCATCTCTAGCACATTATTTTGCATTATATGGTCCTATATATCATAAGAATATACACTAGACACGTTCCTATATCTTACACACCTTATGGTCACATTCGACACTTGTTTCACAACTTGTGTTATAAGTGTCGCAATGTTATGTTTCAAGTGTCACACTTAGGAATAAGTGTCACTTTCTTGTTGTTTCATGGTGTGACTTTTGATCCTGAGTCCTATGAATTTCCTTGGCTTGTATTGATGGCATTCATGTGTGTGATAAGTGTTTTGTACTTTTTTGGACGTATTTTCCCCTCATACTCTATTGATCCCACACTTAGCCATTCTAGATCTCTTCTTGGTCCTCTTTCCTAGTGAAAGTTAATAAATAATTACTATTTGCTAGGTGTAGAGAAAAACTTATTCACGAGTCTCATTGATGAAATCTCTCCCTTCTAGACTTGTGTACTGAACCTTTCTCAAGGCCAACTCTTATTTGTTGCACATTGAGAAACCTTAAAACATAGTCACTAACCCTTGTTGCTTGTACTGACTTACTACAATGAGCCTTTATCAGTTCTAGCTTGCATATAGCATGGAGCACTAGTTGAAAACAAGGACCCCCTCAATTCCCTTGCAAAATAAAATTGTGAAATTCAAAGGGATTCCTTCTTTAACAATGCAGTTAAAACCCCCCTAGGAAAGTGACTAGAACTTTTGCTTCTTGTCTCAGCTAACTGCACAATCTTCCTCTCCAATGAGCCTCCCTTTGCACATGGCATAGTTCTAGTGGACAGTTAGTCCATTTCTAAGCCATTGTAGCCATCAACTTTGCAATCATAAGAGTCTTCCATTCAAGCACTGCACATTGCGTAGTTGCAGTTTCTAGTCTACCTCCTCTACTGACTAGAATCCCTCATTGTGACATGCCTTGTTATGTCTTGTCTCCTTTTTCACATTACACAGTTCTAGTCCACAGTGGCACCTTCCCTCAGTCGCTGTGAAGCCTAACTGTGCAATCATTGTCTTCATCTCCCTTCAACCATGCACATTGCACAGTTTCAGTCAGCAAGCTCATCATGCTATCTCTTACACTTTCCCACCATGTTTGACTTTGAATAACACATCCTCATAGCACATTGTGCAGTTCTAGTTAATAGTGGTGCCTTCCCTCAGCCAACGTTGTGCTCAACTGTGTAATTCTCAATAAGCCCTTCCTCCTGAGTCCTTACATAGGCCCATCAAAAGAAAATTATTCCATGACCAAAGTAGGGATAGAATATATGATTTTAGTACTAATATTTCTTTGTCATGAGTGAAATAATTGGAAGGTGTACCACCTCAACTTGGCAAGATGATGCTTAAGGAAGATGTCAATGAGAAGGATAAAAGAGCCACTTGTAGATAATAAGCACAAAGAAGAACCATAATGAAGACATGAATTGATCCTTAACCATGATAGAATGATGAGATTTCTTGATGACTCATAAGGTTCAAACATTGATACAAGACCCTTTGAAGGGTGAATATGAAGTACTGATCAGATCTATCATCAAGAATGTAAGACATAGAAATAAGGAGAACAACATGGTATTGCCACATCATTATGAAGTTCCATATCATCATTCCCATGGAATGGTTTGTACAAGTGTCATCACAATATCATTTAATTCCTCAAAATAACCATAGAAATTTTAAGACCTTAATTCTCCAAATTGGGACCCACTAATAAAAATGACCCTGCAAGTTCATTCCTATAGTTTTTTCCACTCTAGAATCATGAGATAGATGAAAAATAATATAATTACATAATCTAGATCAATAAGTGTCATTCCAAATTATTTTACTTGATTCAATAGATTGGGTTTCCAATGGTATTCTTCACATTAAGTGAAATATAAATGTAGCGGCCAAATTTTCATAAATTAATTCCCAATAAAAGTCCTATAGATCCAAGGGAAACAAGGAAATGGAGGCATCAAAATGTAATTGATAATCCTCATATTATAGCATATTATACTCCCTTAGGGCATACAATGTTTTGAAATGAATTTTCATCAAGCTACAAATTATTAGTGTCACTATGAGTGGAAACATCATGGATCTCCATATGTGAATGGATTTATATAGTTAAAAAATACTCCTAACATGGGCACATTTAACTAGGATGATCCATCACAAGTTATATATGTAAAATAATATCTCGATAGCAGCGTAGATGCAATGGATCCACATGGATATTAGAGAAATATTCAACTTATACTTAATGTTGTTGATCATCCTTTCTTAAAGGACACACAAAAAATATTCCAATATGAACCTATAATTGATTATAGAGAACTGCTTAATTGTTTTGAGCATCACATCACTCACAATGAGAAATATTGGCCCCAAAAGAAGGTAGTAAGATTGGTATGTTCATATAAGGCACCATGCGATTTATGTGATAAGTCAAAACTTTTTAATGGTAAGAATGGAGAAATTAAGTATGAATCAGATGAATGAAAATAGATTGAATACACATTCATGAAATATAGATGATGTGGAGGGATAATATAGATTGGCAACATGTTGTTTCAAATTGCATGGCCATTGATTACATAGCAAATTATGCTACAAAATTTGAAAAATAATTGAAAGCATTCCATGATATGTTGATATGTATCTTTTCTATTCATAATACAAAAGAACTAGTAGCACATGCATACAAGAATTTGTTGTATGAAACCATATAGGTTGTTATGAAACAAACTCACAAAATATAAGAAAAGAGAGATAAACGATTAAGAAATAAGCCTCTTCGAGGGGGAAACCTCATTTACTTTACATAAATGAACAATTATTGGATTATATAAATGAAAAAACCAAGAGGTGACAATATAATCCTAGCCGACATTCCAAAAAAAATGTAAGGGCACAAAAATAACAATAGTGGGATTCTATGGGTCACAATAATAACAATATGGGGACTCCATGGGCACAATAATTACAATAATGGGATACACTAGTATTATTGGGATCTAATATGCCCCTCTCCTTCAAAAATGTGTTGTCCTCAACTCTTGATTACTTCTGGTTGCTTCTGTATAAAATTATCATCCTCCCATGTGGAATATTTAGTTGGTAAGTTCTTCCACTTAATGAGATAATATGAAATTGATCGATTTCGTAGCTATCAAGTTCTTGTTTTTGTGACTGCTTCAGGTTCCAATATGATTTTTCCTTCCTCGCCAAGTTTTGGCAATATTGTTTGAACTGGGACTTGCTCCATCTGTAGTATCCATGTTACTGGATGCTTGCGATCAAACTTCTTCATATATATATATATTTATAATATGGTGCATATTCAATCTAACTTTAGAGTCTATGAAATCATGATTACCATTTTTTTTGTTCTCATCATGAGTTTCCTCTACTACCTTTTTTCCATTAGGAAGCTTTTCTTATAGCAACTTTGTCAAACATTCTTTCAAATCTTCCATGTTGTATTTTATACCATCGATCTTATCTTCCATGTATTCTTTTAAACAGCCCAATCACATTTTGGTTCATTTTTGGTTTTTCTATGTGAGAGCGAAATTTGTTGCACTTGATCCTGTAACTTTGAGATATCATGTTGCAATTCTTCCTCTTCATGTGTCATAGTAGAGTTTTTTTAGGGCTTTATGGGTGTAGAAGTATTTTTTGGAGGCATTTTAGAACCCAATACAAATATATATGCTTTAATATTCCCTTGGAATCACTTCAAACTGATTTTTCAAACAAAAGTTATGCAATTTTTTTTTTAAATACACACCTTTCTATTTCTTTTAGGAGCTCGATATTGAAATAGTTGTAACTATTTAAATTCAAATCTCCAATATTTGAACTCTGGTCTTGTAGTGTCCCTCTGAATATTCTTTCCAATGCCATAGGTCAGACCTGATTTGGATTCTTCAAGAAAAAGTGATGCCCAATATCCCACAATGACCTAATTATGGATGGGTTCAATAGAAAAAACTTGTATGGCCATGTGTCATTTTTTTTTCCTTCGGCTCTGAAATTGATACAAAAGAAACTAAAGTCTGTGCACTTTCAAATTTTTTTTACAGAATTCCAATTTGATGTCTGAAACGAAAGTTATGATAATTTCCCCTCAGCCACCTGTTTGATATGAAATTATGGAACCTGTAAAAACCCTAACTTCCTGAGATCATATCTCTGAAAATATAGCGAACCAAGATCTGCAATTTTTACACAACGTTCCGCAGGATTTCAGCTCAAATGATTTTTTTTTAGCTTCTTAAATCTCGCTATTAGTATGAATCTTGATTCGAGGTGTACGAAAAAATACCACTTTAGCTGCGCATAACAAACAGCCCTAACAGCAGAAATGACTGCTAATATCTTTAGATCTACAATTAGATGATCAAGACAAATGTTGCAAAAATCTAGATCTGTGCATTAGAAGACATTAAATAGTAGAAAAATAAGATTTAATCCATAGATCCAATAGACAAGACAAGAATATATCCAATGAAATTTTTATTAATGGCACCTGGGAGGAAAACACAAGAGGGTGTTCCCTGTTCTCCTGAATGGGATGAGTTCCTGTAAGTCCTCAACATTTCAGATTTAGAATTCCTCTCTCTTAACGGTTTAGAAAACCCAGACAAAAATGGAAAAATATGGCTATGATAATGGATCAATAGCCAGACCAAGAGTTGAGATCCAAAGTGATATTTAGGCAACAAAAGGTGACAAAAGAATGCGAAAACCCTTCTATTTATAACAAAATGTTGAGTTAGTCTAGAGATTGGTGCATAGTTAAAATATTATTAACCAAATCTAGATCTAACTTTTGTGGAATATTTTATTATATTTGTTGGAGGGAAAAGGAATTTGACTTGAGTCAAATCCCTTTATTTGTAAATAATAAATAAATAAATGATTTATTTATTATTTTAAGGATGTGATTAAGTAATAATAAATAAATAAATGATTTATTTATCATTTTAAGGATATGGTTGAGTAATAATCAAACAAATAATGATTTATTTAATTATTTAAGGGTGAATTAGTCATATTTAACAAGGAATATTATTTAAATAAGATTTAAACAATTATTCTTTAGAAAATAATAAGAAAAATAACAAGTTATCTAATTAATTTCCTTGTTTTGGGTTAAATATAACCAAAAATATTAATTAAACTACTGTTTAGCTAATTATTCCTTGAGGAAAATCAAACAAATGTATATTTATTTAATATTTCCTTATGGGGTTTCCTGTTTAGACCATAAACAACTTAATAAAGGTGATTTACTAAGTTATTTTCATAGTGAATGCGATTTTACATGGGGTAAAATTGGTCTTACTTGGTGTACTTGGGTCCATCTAATAACAGTGGATTAGATGACCAAAAAAATGGTGTAATAGATTTCCCCCCAGCGTGCGAGCGTTACGAGCTAATCGTACGACCGAAGTACGTTGTAAGAACTCAATCACTAAACAACAACGGGGAAGTCAAAGTGAGAGGATTGTGAGGTAGACCAAAGTGCTGAAAGAACTAGACCCTGAGGAGGTGATTTGCAGGTGCGACAAGTATTTTTGATAAGTGAGTACCTGCTATAGGCGATGGGGGAGGCATACCTATGCTTGCTGAGGCAATAGTACAAACAATAAGTCATTCGGAAAACCACGAGATGACATAATGCTGGCATAAACATGAGCCAGATAAACAACACAATAATGAATCCCACATACATATTGTGCCTGGGATAACAACCAGGACTTGTACAATAATATCTTAGTACATGAGATATAAATACAACCTAGATGCCCTTGAAAACAGGAAAGGGCTCTGAAAATATGACTGATACATGCAAACAAAAAGGTGCTACAAATGGCTGAGGCTGACATCATCAAATGTATGGAGCTGCATCGAAGGTTGTAATGAAGAGGTCATCCAAGTGTGTGGGGGGCTACCTGTAGGGCCACCCCCTCATGAGGGTTGAGACATCTCACACACACCTAGGAATCACCAATGTTAGCTGCCACATCACTGGACCATCGAGTATATAGATCTCGATCATGCTGAAAAGGAGCTGGAGTAGAGAAACAACCAAGTCAAAGGGCCATGAGGAGTTCCTTTGCCTAATCCGAGGCACCGAATAAGAGTGGAAGCCGGAACCAAGGTACACCACCCTCTAGACCTATTTTTTGGAATGAATGAGTTGATGTCGACAGAAGGAGGTCTGCCATAGGTGAGGCAATAAGGGATCCTCAACTAAGGCACAAGAGAAAATAGTAGAGTGACTAACAAACTAACACCAATGATGATGATGAAATGCGGGGAAATGAGTAGCGAACAGATGACTTCCCTTGTTAGAGCATAAATAGCATGGATGGCCTGGCAGCGTCTGACACAATATTATGAGGGATAGGGGACAGTGGGACTGAAGGCCATAATAAGTGACACAAGAGAGGGACCAAGCAATGAAGGATGGAGGACTATAGCGGGGTGCGAAGGGACGTGGGATAGACTCCATGAAAGAAATGATGACTCAACTCGGATGCTCTAAAGAAGGGTAACTCGATGGTTCTGCCACACAAGAAAAGGGTCCAATGGGGACCATAAAAGCATGAGTACAAGATGGTAACTCACAACGAAATTCAACATGAGCGTGGAAAAGTATGGAGGCAACATGGTGCCCTCAGTACGAGTGTTGCAAGTGAAGAAATTCGATTTTAAGGAAGGGTGAAGTGGCGCTTCATGGGAAAATGTGTCCCGGTGAAGTATCAAATCACTAAAAACTAACAGATACCCATTTGAGGGCTCGGTGAGAGCTTTCCAATGGTGTGGACGGTTTGGTAAACGAAGCTACATTTGGATCGCAACAAGTGAAAGAAAAAACAGGGGTTTCTCTTTTAATAAGGCATTTTCCCTCCAAATTCATTCATTTGCATGTGGAGCTATGGTGAATGTAGAGAGGAGAGAAGGCCCTAAATCTTGTGGCGATCGTAGCGGACAAACTGACCGTTGGAATCGAGATCCGTTAGTTGTAAGTAAGACGCCTAATCCTACTCTTTCTTTTCAGTGGATTAAAAGTTCAGATTAGGTCCCTAGGACTCAAGAACAACCCCCCACTCCTCCTCACGGCCGGGTCGCACTTTTTGGGGCAAAAAGTGCGACCTGGGTAGAAGGTTTTGGGCAGAAAAGTGCGACCTGTCCGAGGTTTGGGCTTGAAAAGTGAGACCTAGAAGGGAGGGGTGTTTCTATGCTATTTTTTGGCTGAGCACTAGGATTTTGTGATGAGAAGCAGTCTTTCCTATCTTTATACTGACAAATATGATGTTTTCATGTAGATATGGTAGAGTTACGGATTAACTGGAGAGAGAGGGACTTGGGCGCATTACGGTCGGAGATCTAGGAGGATTAGGGTGTCTGCAGTGCTTTGGCCAAGTTTGGGGTTCTGAAGTTTGTGGAGAGCCCTTTGATGAGAGCTGGGGATCCCTTATTGGCCTGGATTATCAGCTATTGGGACCCGAACCATGAGGTCTTTATAGTGCAGGGGCACCGGATCGAGTTGATGGTCCAGGATATATATTTCTTGACTGGTCTCCCGGCACTTGGGATGGTAGGGAATACTCAGCCAGTATTACCGCATGGGCGGAATATCATAGAGTTTGTAGAGCACCATTGTCGGCTAGGTCTCCAAGTCAAGGGGACTCGAATACCCATCAGGGATTTGGAGAGGTTAGAGACCTGTGCTGTGGCCACAGCGGTGCTGCCGATCCTGGGCATCCAGGCACTCCATCACATCACGGGGGGAAAATGATGCTTGTGGAGAGTGTTTTGAGTGGTACCTACTATGGGTGGGCCCAGATGATGTTGTCGTCATTGAAACAATAGTTGTCACTATGTAAGCGGCAATTGAACCATGACTGTGTGTATGGTATAGTTTTGTGCTCTTTCTTCTTTGATAATATCCTGACACTTCGACCTCACATACAACTCCCAGATGGAGGCCCAAGAGAACCTAGGATGTGCCGGTGGGGGCGACTACTGTGCAGAGGAGGAGGTGGAGCAGGTGGATGGGTGTTCTGTCCTGATTTCTTTGTTCATTTGGATTAGATGTCGCTGTATATAGACGACTATCCCTATAGTGGGATGAGTTATTGTGGGGACCTAGATCTTCCACTGCTGCCTGGTCATATATGGGGACTCGATGGTGAGTGACAAATTGCTAATATTTTATGAGCATGTAAAGTTTCCAGAATATTATATGTGGTACTGATTCTTTTACTTTTGGTATGCAGATACAACATCGGTAAAACTGGACGGGTACATGGGATGACCTGTAGTATCGGGGGCCGTAGGATCTAGTGGATCAAGGGCACAGCACAATGAGGATGCATCAGCCCTTCTGGAGGATATCCGTCATAGATGTGAGAGGCTTCTGACTAGCGTTTTGGAACACGGTTGGCAGGACTTAGATGACTAGTACATAGAGCCATGTATTGGTTTACCCTCGAAATAGCGAGGGGTCATGCAGCACATGGCGATGGCCGGACAGGGCATGCGTGATCTACGAGCGGCGAGGGCAGAGCCATTGGCTAGGGATCCTCCAGATAGTGATTAGTGTGTAGGGTCAGGTGGTGCCCCCCGTTTTTTGTTTTTGTAACATGCTATGGGCATGTCATATGTATCAGAGTTAATGAACTCTAAAACATTTTATACGACACATACTATGGATATGCATCGTTTTGATATTTTTTATATTATTGTCTTGTGTTAAATGTGTGTGTTAAATTCCAATATAGAATATGGTTTGAAATGTTATCTACATAGTGATTTTGTGCTCTAAGTACATGACTGAAAGTAATGATTTCAAATTCACGCATCAAAAGCTTCACTCGTAAATATCTTTTGAAAAGGATAGGATTGTGCACACGATATACACCATTCAATTGCATGACAAGAAGCAGGGAATCTAAATGAACATGAAGGTGGAGGATGCGATGTGAAAGGGAATTGACTAATAAACCTCGTACAACATCATATTCGGCCTGATTATTGGTAGCAGTACCAATGCATACACTGTTCGAAAGAATAAGCGCATGCAAAGGGGTAAAATGGCCCAACCTGCTGAGGCTAAATTCCGGGAGTAGCAAATTGCACCATCGGAAAAACCGATATAAGGTGTTGACGAGGGGTCCCTCTGAAAGGTTCCAAAAGACAATAAATGGGAGGATAAAGAACAATGCTGCCAACCTGAGCACACAGTAGAAATCGAATGCACTCTACGGAAGGGAGTGATCTGGGTAGGATTTCTACTTCCCACATGCTGCTGGTGAGGGGAAGTGTGGGAGCTACTGGAGGCGTAGCTTGAGCTTAGGCTGCATACGTCACCAAGGGTATGGATGATGGCATCCCATTTATGGGCGGGAAAGATGAAATTAGGGGTGGACGTGGCTTCCATGATGTCATCGTCACAACAAGAGGTGGGAGGATAGGAGGAAGGGAGACCACATGATGCGGCGAGGCTACCTGACTCATCATCATGAGAAGAAAGACTCACGTGTGCATCTTCACGGGGGATGATGTAAGAACAAGTAGATAAAGGATCCACTGATGTTGAACTCGGGGTGTTTTTTGAAAGGAAGTCAAGCGAAACAACAGGAGAAGATTCAGAGGGAGCCTCTGTCGAGGGTCTCAAGGATGATGAAAGGTAGAGGATGGTGGCTACATGCTCCGTCATTTCAACATCAGGGGGGGGAATGTCAATAGGAGAGGTTAAATCCTCAGTCTGGCTTACAACATACTGTGCAAGCATGGGAGAAGCGAATTGATTCTGTTCAATCTCGTACCCCCGAACTACCTCCAAAGAGGCACGGTAATGTGTAAGGCGGGGATAATGATGGGAGTAATGGCCACGGAGACCACACAAAGCACAAGGGTGCTTGGTGTGAATAGTCTTGGTGTTCTTGGTTGTAGTTGGTGAAGAAGCAGAGGTTTCAGGTACCATAGACTCAGGGAATGCGATATTAACCATGGGCTTGATGCAGGGCAACTCAGGACAAGTATGAGTGGCATGACCAATGACATCACACAAAGCGCAGGGCTTTGGAGGCGGAGGAGGTGCAGGTTCAATCGGGGCAGCTTTGTCATTTGAGGCCTTTTTGCGAGCTCTGCCCTTCTTAACCGAAGCGGTCGCAACAGGAGGCGAATCATGTAGAGGTGGCTGAGGCACTGTGACAACAGGAGAAGTTAGGGGGACCGGTTGAACCGAGGTCAAAGCAAGATAAGGTTTAGGTTGACCTACCGAGGTGGCGGTTGGAGGATCAAGGTACCAAACCAGAATTCCAATGGTTAAGTTAGGAAGAGAGAGGGTGGCAATAACAAGTGTCGTATTAATGCTTGGTGGAGGGACTAGGAATGGTATCTAACCGGAGGGTAATGGCTAGGTGGGAAACTCCTAAATGGTTAAGGCCTGGAGGAACTGACCCACGAGGATAAAGAGGCTCATGAGTACTAGCAGAAGGGCCAAGAGGAGGAGGTCCAAGAGGTTGCATCGAAGGGCTAGGAGATAGCTGCTGACTAGCCAAGGCGGGCCTCTTGAGAGAAGCCTGAGACAATTGCATCATGCAAACATTCGATGAGCTGGGTTCAGAGATGGAAGGAGGAAGACCAGGGAATGTATCAGGCAAGGAGGAGTCCTTGTATACGCCGGGTGGGACACTGGTCAAAGGGTCGACGGTTTGCTTATTAGCCACCGAAGAAATAGTGGACTCAGGGGAGGTCTGAGACTTTGGTTTGTAATACGTCAACTGGTCAATGATGACTATATTTTCGTTATGGGGGAAGGACATCTTGTAGTGGACCATGGAAGGGATAGCAGACATCACATAAGTGTAACTACGACCCAATAGAATGTTGTAATCTAAGGGGGAGTCTATGAATTTTACATCAACGCAAAACGTCTTGCTCGCAAGAGTGATAGGAAAATTGTGGAATAATCCAATGGGCTTGGAGGCGTGGCCATCCCACGCTCAGAGAGTGATCGTGGAAGGAGCCAACTTAGGAGATCTGAGATTTTTCCAAACCGAAGCAGACATCACGCAAGTGGATGCCCCCTCATCAATAATGCACCAAGAAACGTTGGCGTTCCGGACCTTGACTGGGATTTGGAAAGCAATGGAAGTAGGGAGAGGAGGATGTTTTGACCTGTCAGCATCAAAGATAATCAATCGATCGTCGGAAGGATCTACATCGCCCACGGTAGACAGAAGAGCTTTTCATTTTGAAGGGCACAATTGGAGGAGTTCCAACGTTGAAATGGCAGCGGGGGATTGTTCCAAATCATCGACTATGCTATACGAATGGGCGGCTTTTCCAGAAGCATCATTTCGACGCAGTGGTCCCTTAGGGATCTTGGTATGAACCTCCTCTCTAGGCTAAGGGATCTGTAAGGGACCCTTGGGTGTCGAAAGAGGCTCTGTAGAGATCGAAGAAGGCCGCTCGGAGACAGATGTAGTAGGAGGCTTGTTGTACTGATGGGACCAAGTCTGGAGATTGATGTCTACGGTTGAAGGTTGATCAGATTTCATCATGAGAATCTGGTCATCGGGGGTACCAGCCGGAAGAGGTTGGGTAATAGTGTGGTAAAAAGGAGGTTGGGCAAAGAGAGGAGGCATGATGCACCCTGAATACGTGCTACCAGGAGGGGAAGATATGCAGGAGGTGCTACCCCACCCCTGAGGAAAATCAGAGCCCATGGGAGGTTGAGCAATGATGACACACACACGGCACAAAGGAAAAAGAGATCGAAAAGGGCAGGGAGGTGCAAGATCAACCGATTACAATGTCAAAACAAGGGCAAAGAGGTGCAAGATCAATTGATTTCAATGTTTTAGAGTCTTTTCTTGGTGGTGTTAACGAAGCCCTTTTTCGCTTAGGGTGTGTGTGTAAAAATTGTGTAAATTTTAATTTTTAAACCCAGACATTTGTAGAGAAAAAGAAAAAAGTGTGTTGTATAGTTGTAAATAACCTGCAAATGACAGTATATAAGCCTGCAAATCAGAAAATAAATAGCTAATAATGCATTAATCTAAACCCAAGAAGGTGGGCCTCTCAACAACTAGTCTATAGGTGAGTGAAGAAACCAATCAAAACACACTAAAATAGCCAATAGATCTAAGGTCAGAAGGGACAGGAATCTAAAGGAAAAAATCTACTGGAAAGTGGTGTAGAAATAGCAACAAATCAGAGGAAGAATTTCTATAAAAATAGGTGGTGAAAGGCTATCTCCAGGAGGGAAATGGAGTGCACCCTAAAGGAAATCTAAACAAAACTAAATGACGAGATTTGGATGGATAACAATCCGATCTGAAGTGGATCTGAAGGTGAGGTATCGGATCTGAAAAAAATAGCTGAGGACTCTGAAATTTCAGACAACCTGCAACAACAAAAACTCTTCCACAAAAAGTGGAGGGTACTGAAACCCTAGGGGGATAGGTTAACACTTATTTGACCAAAAAAAAACAAGTACAGGTCCAAAACGGGCAGAGACGGAGGTTAGACAACCCTGAACAGAGGCTCAAACAAACCCAGAAAACTTTCAGAAAAATTCCTGCAAAAATTCCAGGTTGCAGTTTCTGACCTGTTTTCAACAAAGGTCACACTTTTTGGGCAGTAAAGTGCGCCCTGGAGGTCCAGGTCGCAGGTTTTGGGTTGAAAAGTGCGACCTGCACTTTCGGCACTCTCGGCGGAAAATTTCAGAAAAAGTTGTCATCTCAGCTGCGGCTGATGTCTATCACCTGCGCAATAGGTCCGAAAACACATGGAAGTTAGAATTTTCATCATTTTAGGGTTTTATGGGTTAAAAACAACATCAAGAAGAGCAAAAACAAGGGGTTGAAGAGAAATCCTAGGGTTTGAAGCAGCTGGATATGCAAGGATCAGGAAAACGACAACGATCGTAATCTTAAACCTGTGTGGAGTCGCCAGTTGTTAGTATGAATCTTGATTCGAGGTGTACGAAAAAATACCACTTTAGTTGCGCATAACAAACATCCCTAACAGCAGAAATGACTGCTAATATCTTCAAATCTGCAGTTAGATGATCAAGACAAATTCTGCAAAAATCTAGATCTATGCATTAGAAGACATTAAACAGTAGAAAAATAAGATTTAATCCATAGATCCAATAGACAAGACAAGAATATATCCAATGAAATTTTTAGTAATGGCACCTAGGAGGAAAACACAAGAGGGTGTTCCTTGTTCTCCTCAATGGGATGGGTTCTTGTAAGTCCTCAACACTTCATATTTAGAATTCCTCTCTCTTGATGGTGTAGAAAACTCAGACAAAAATGGAAAAATATGGCTATGATAATGGATCAATAGCCAGACCAAGAGTTGAGATCTAGAGTGATCTTTAGGCAACAAAAGGTGACAAATGAATGGGAAAACCATTCTATTTATAACAAAATATTGAGTTAGTCTAGAGATTGGTGCATAATTAAAATATTATTAACCAAATCTAGAACCAACTTTTGTGGAATATTTTATTATATTTGTTGGAGGGAAAAGGAATTTGACTTGATTCGAATCCCTTTATTTGTAAATAATAAATAAATAAATGATTTATTTGTTATTTTAAGGATGTGATTAAGTAATAATAAATAAATAAATGATTTATTTATCATTTTAAGGATATGGTTGAGTAATAATCAAACAAATAATGATTTATTTAATTATTAAAGGGTGAATTAGTCATATTTAACAAGGAATATTATTTAAATAAGATTTAAACAATTATTCTTTAGAACATAATAAGATAAATAATGATTTATCTAATTAATTTCTTTGTTTTGGGTTAAATATAACCAGAAATATTAATTAAACTATTGTTTAACTAATTATTCCTTGAGGAAAATCAAACAAATGTATATTTATTTAATATTTCCTTATGGGGTTTCCTGTTTAGACCATAAACAAATTAATAAAGGTGATTTACTAAGTTATTTTCATAGTGAATGCGATTTTACTTGGGGTAAAATTGGTCTTACTTGGTGTACTTGGGTCCATCTAATAACAGTGGATTATATGACCAAAAAAATGGTGTAACACTCGCGTAAATTTTTTTATAGAGAAAATTCCAAGATGACCTGTTTGAAGAAGCAAAACCCTAGAATCCCAAGCTATGATACTAAATGTTATGAAACCAGCTCGCAAAATAGAAGAAAAGAGAGATAAACGACTAAGAAATCAGCCTCTTCTAGGGAGAAACCTCCTATACATTACATAAATGAAAAATTATTGGATGATACAAATGAAAAAACCTCCTTTCTATATATAGGAGTCCAAGGGGTCACAATATAATCCTAACCGATATAACAATAACAATGTAAGGGCACAACAATAACAATAGTGGGCTTCTATGGGGAACAATAATAAAAATATGGGGACTACATGGGAACAATAATAAAAATATGGGGATTACATGGGAACAATAATAAAAATATGGGGACTACATGGGAACACCAATAACAATAAGGGGATACACGAGTATTATATGGACCTAACATACGTAGACATGAGGCATGCTATTTTATTCTATAGCTTCCTCTTTCTGAATGTAGTCATTGATTTGTGCTTTTAAATGTTTGTATGAAGTTTTTGAAACAAGTGCATATTATGCATTAGGCGTTGATTTGTTGTGTATAATAATCCAAAAAATTGTAGGTTTAATAATGTCATATTTCATTGGAGCTATTAAAAATTCTCTTGAAACTAAGTATCTTCCTTTGAATAATTTGTTACTTCTTTTAGCTCCTATGGGGGTCGGAACATATAACATATCTACAAAAGAAATTCATTTTTCACTTCAAATTTGAATCAAGAGGTAACACATCTATAAGGATCACATTTAATTACGTTATAAGAAAAGATGGAACATATGAAATATATCCTAATATGTTAAATATATCCTAATAAATAAATAAAGTTTGATTGCAAGAAATTGTTAGCAAAAAATAATTCAATGCTTTACTTGGATTTCCTTGAAAAATATAACATTCCTTTTGGTTGGAGGTCAATTATATTGGTCTACAATGTGGGACAAATGTCACCTATTATGGATAAAATTATATAAAGTTATTACAAAAGAGTTATGGAACTCATTCACAACAGTTGTGACCCTTGATACTATGTTTTGACAATATGGATAAAGAAATGAGTGAAAATGCATTTATAATTTTTTAATGAATGTTAGGGATGAAATGCCAACTATAGAATATTGGAAGTTACTTTTGACTCGTACAGATACTTCCTTCGATTCTTCCACAAAAGAGTCTTTTGATAAGGGAATAAAAAATCATAATAATCGTTGTTTAAGAAACCTAAACATTTTGATTGCAACTAGTGTTGCTACAAGAGGAAAATGCAACTATTATATGGAAATAGATGAGGGTTGGAACTTGATTTACTTATCATAGTTGAAGCTAAGGTGATGCTTACATAAAATATATGGATTGATGCAATACTTATCAATGATGCTCTTGGAGTTCTAGAAACAATTATGTATAACTCTAGAATTCTACCCCCAAAACCACCTAGATATGTTGTAGTAAGATTCAATAATTATGTGGGAGTTCCATATGATGAATCACTCCCTCAAATATTTCCTATTACACCTATTGGAAGAGGTAATAAAAATAATCTTAGGCTTTGAAACTTTCTTGATCTAGGTTGTGAAAGGAATGAAATGAAAGACAAGAAAGGAAATGGAATACGTTCACATGGAAATATAGTAGAGAGAACAATAATATAGTGAAAAAATAACTTCTATTAATAAATTAAATAACAAAAGATTGTAAACCAAAAATTAGTTAGAATGGTGGTAGCTTATATTTGGAGAGAGAGATGGTGGCTACAGTCATTTGCAAGAATTTATTACGATAGGCCAAAAAAGTGGTAATTTAACATAGAGAGAGAACCCTAAATGTCCAAAACCCAAATCCTATAAAATGAAGCAACAAAACTTTTTTGGGCCTCAAGGTGGTGAGTTGATATGTCAACTCCCCAAAGGTACAAATTTTGCATGCAATCTTCATTTGGGGTGCACAATGGCTCGTTGGAAAGAATTATATGAGTATGGCTCGTTGGACCAAGGAATTTTGTGGCAAACATTAGCCCCAAAATGGAAAGAAAGCAGCATTTAGGGCCTCAGAATGACCTTAAAAGTTTAGGACTTGAAAAATCATAGAAAAAATGCTAAGAAGATAGATAATCAACATGTCAATGGAAGAGGTAGGTGGCAACCAATATCCGCTTAGATCATTACTCGGGGATTAGAAATCCACAACTCACAAGGATTTATTTTGAAGAAAGCTACTATTAATATTGGGAAGCAAGAAAGCCATGATATTCCATTTATTGCAATATCTACAGTTACAGATATGTTCTATCATTTTAACCTCCCTTTTCATATGTTCAATATAAAAATATGGAAAAAGTAGTAGGTGTCACTATAAGAAACGTTGAGTGAGATATATTGACATCAATCCTTCTCAATAATACTCTCTATACTTCCAATAAATTGAGGAAAATTAGTAAATTTAGAAATATTAATACACCCACAAACACATTTGCATATACATAACGTTGTTGATCTGCAAATGTTGTGCTATTATCCACAACTAAAACATGTCTAGATCCATCTTAACCTTGTATCTATCAAGTGTTAAAAGGGATCAAATATCTTGACGTACAAACATTTCCTCAATCTTGAGCTCTAAAAGAGGTTTGCACTTCAAGATATTCGATCCCTCTCAGCGCTTGATATATGAGGTTAAGATGGATCTAAGTTAGTTAAATGATAATGAGGATAGACATCACTCATTGTTATATATGATTGCAATTTGTCTCAGTCCCATTATTCAATAAAAACCGTACTTTCTAAAATTATTCATTAGTGGGCCATAAGGGAGTAGAGTTTCAATCTTGTCAAATACCTTTAGATCTTGGGCCATTAACTTATTATGCTGGGAGGCACTCTACAACCCAGTATGACAGAGTTGTTGTCACATAGTGTTACATATCACTATAATAATAGTCATAAATACTTACACACACACACATAAGTCAACTTTAGACTTTAGATTTATGTTTTTGAGTTAAAACTTAAAGTAAAAAATGTTTTTAATTTTATTACATGAAAATAATAATAATAACAAAAATTTATTTTTTATCATGAATTAATATAGAAATAGGAAAAGAAAATGTCTACTTAAGTAATTTATAATATGAAAAGTAATAAAGGCTTATTTATCCTCATAAGTTACTAATGAAATTAGAAAAATATATATATTTTTAAATTAATTGACAACCAACAAAAAATTAATACATTGTATCTATAGTAGCTAAGTGTTTTACAACATAATATGGGAGGAATATTATCACGTAACATTATGTGACTACAAAAAATTAAATACCTATATATCTGCATATGTTTATGACAAAAAAAAAGAAGTAAAAAACTATGTACGTACATATGTACATGACAACATCTAAAAAATAAACCAACAAATCCATCTTAAACCTGGATTTATCTAGCGTCGAGAAGGGTTATATTTCCTAAGGTGTGATTTTTTTATCATTTAATATAAAGGAATTAATAAATAACATAGAATTAATAAATTATAAAAGTAGTAATGTTTCATGATATCTTTTCATTAGCTAATTGTTATGATGTTTCATTTTCATGAATTTTTATTCTTCATTCATTTTTAAAACTAAACCATCTTATACCTTGTGATGAACACCTTGTCATGTCATATTCTTAAATTATTTCAAATTTTGAAATAAAAATAAACATGTTGGAAATAAATAATTAATCTCTCTAGATTCAAGTTTAAGATACATCTAAACTACATACATGTATTCATTATATTTCATGTATTGATTCCATCATTATATTTTATTAAAAAAAAACTATGCATATACACATTTATGTGACAACATTTAAAAAATAAAACATCATAAATCCAAAATACTTCCATGTTATGAATATGAATTGCATTGTAAAAATATTTGCACCTTAAGAAATTTAACTTTAATTTCATGAGGGAAGTATAATTGGTAATCATTGTGTCATGAAGTATTTTGTACCTTTTTTTTTCAACAAGAAAAAAACCAACAACTTCTATTAAAAAAGTTGTTTACATAAGCATCATTATCATGATATATCTACCACATCTCAACTTTCATGTAACATGATATTTCACTATCACCTTTAAAAATACTCAATATGTTATATTTGTACTTTTTCTACAACCAAAAGACTAAATTTTCAACTATACCAAAATCATATATATCACTTACCTATCTAGTACAAAGTATTCCCTTCAACCCCTAATTTGAAACAAAGGAAAACATTTGTTGGGCTCTCATTGTTCATCTCAAAAAATTGACATGTTATGCAACATGCATTATCCCAGTTCTTTGCAAAGAGTCATTGATATATTGAAAGAAAGTGATCTCCCATGACATTTTTCTTTGGCCTTTTTTGATAATGTGTCAACACCATTATTTTTCTCCCTGTAAATGTGAGAAAAAGTCAGATCCTGAAAACAGATAATTAAAAATCTTATACGTTTCATCCAATTAATAAGCATGGGTGCCTCAAAAGAAGATCTCATCTTCACCCAATCTATGACAACTTTAGAGACTCCATAAACATCAATATATGTTATGGATAACCACCCTCCACAATCTAAGAGACCACATAAGGCGATGATATTTTCTTGGTTGTTTGAGCCAATACCACTATTCCAATAGCAATGATATGATAAACCTGACTGTAAAATAATATATGTTCCACTACCACATGTCTGGTTACATTTTTCCCCATCAAAGAAACCTACATGGTATTTAGACCAAATATCAATAAGATGAATATGTCTTGAGGAAACATTATAGGGAATAAGCCCTATTTCATTAAAGTAAGTCATTATCTTGTGACTGGTGCATTGTATGTCTGCAGGAACATCATCAAATATTAGAGCATTCCAACATCTACAAATACCCTAGAATACATAAAAATGAAGAGTGTGATGATGCAAATATGTTGTGCTCCATTACAAAATACATTCCTCAATTGAATTATGATTCTAATCAACATTTAAATGTAAATTTTTCAACACAACAATCCATATATAGATTTCAAATGGACAGGAAATAAATATATGTTCCACACTCTCAATCTGTTATGAAACCAACTCCAAAAATATAAGAAAAGAGAGATCAACGCCTTATAAATAATCCACTTCGAGGGGGCAACCACCTTTACATTACATAAATGAACAATTCTTCGATGAGACAAATGAAAAAACCTCCTTCTATATATAAGAGTCCATGTGGTCACAATATAATCCTAGCCGACCTAACAATAATAATGTAAGGGGACAATAATAACAAAATTGGGGTTAGAGGGGTACAACAATAACAATAAGGGGGCTACACTAACAACAATAAGGGACTACACTAGTAATATAGGGACCTAACATGCCCCTCTCCTTCAAAAAAGTGTTGTCCCCAATGCTTGAGTAGCTCTAGGTGATTTTGTATAAAATTCCCATCCTCCCATGTAGAATATTCAGTGGGTAAGTTCTTCCAGTTTATGAGATACTCTAAAATTGATCGATTTCGTAGCTGTCGAGTTCCTGTTTCCGTGACTGCTTTAGGTTTTAATATAATTTTTCCTTCCTCATCAAGTTTTGGAAATATTGTTTGAACTAGAAGTTTTTCACCTATAACCTTCTTTAAGCATGAAACATGGAAAAATGGATGCACTCACGAAGAAGCAGGAAGCTCCAATTTGTATGTCATAATACCAATATTTTGCAACACCTTGTAAGGACCATAGTACTTTGGCGATAATATATTATTCTTATTAGCTTGCTTGAGGGACATTTGTTTGTATGGTTGTATCCGTAAAAATACCAGTCTCCTATATCAAAACGTTTATCGTTGCAATGTTGATATGCCTGCTGTTTCATTCAATTTTGTGCCAAATTTAGGTTATCCTTTAAGAGTTGGAGAACTTATTTTTGATGCTCAATGTGATCTTCCACTGCTTGAACCTTATAATTTCTTCTTAAATATGATGTGATGGACGGTGGATTATATTCATAAATTGCCATAAATGGGGTCATTTTTTCTGCAGTATGGAAGGAAATGTTATACCACCATTCAACGAGAGGGAACCACTTGACGCATTGTGTTTTTTTATCAGATATGAAACAACGAAGAAATCCTTCCAAATATTTATTCACTATCTCAATTTGACCATCAGATTGAGGATGATAAGATGAGCTATGAGCTAGTTGAGTACCCAAACAAGAAAATAATTCCGTCCAAAAATTTCCAATAAAATGGGATCTCTGTCACTTACAATAATCTTTGGGTTTCCATGTAGTTTTTGAATTTTTTCCATAAATGTAGTAGCAACTGTACTTGCTTTAAATGGATGAGATGATGCACAAAAGTGTGCATTCTTGGTAAGTCTATCAACTACCACCATGATGACACTCTTTCCTTCAGTCTTAGGTAAACCTGTGATAAAATCCATTGAAATATCCTCCCAACATTGACTTGGAATGGATAAAGGTTGAAGAAGACTCGGGGTCTTAAATTTTCTCAAATTTATTTTGCTGGCAAACCAAAAATTCCGCCACAAATTTTTGAATATAAGATTTAAGGCCATCCCAAAAAAAGTATTTCTTCACCCTATGGTAAGTTTTTAAAAATCCTAAGTGTCCTCCTAAAGGAGAAGTGTGCAATTCCAAAATAATCTTTTGTTTTAGTTGGGAATTCTTACAAATATATAAGCGATATTTGTACCATAAGGAATCATTTTTCCAACTAAATGTATAAGATGTACTAGGATCTTGATGTAACTTTTGAATGAGTTTCCACACCTTTTCATCCTTCTTCCATTCATCCCTTGCTTCGGTTATACAATCTGGTTGGAAAATATAAATGGCACAAAGCAATGCTTCTACCTCTTCATTCTTTCTTGAGAGTGCATCTGCAACAAAATTTAGCTTCCCTTTTTCGTAGATGATTTCAAAGTCATAACCCAACATATTTGTGACCCATTTTTTCTGCTCTTCTGAATATAGTCTTTGTTCCAAAAAGTGTTTAAGAATATCATGATTAGTTTTTACCTTGAAGTGTCTTCCCATTAGGTAAGGTCGCCATTTATTTAGTGCATGTAGTATTGCTAACATTTCCTTCTCATAAATAGCTTTCTATAAATACTTTTCTTTGATTGTACGACTTTCAAAAGCAATGGGTCTTCCTTCTTGCATTAAAACAACACCAATTCCATTTCCTAAGGCATCACATTCCACAATAAAGGTTTTTGTGAATTCTGGTGTAGCTAAGACCGATGCTAGGAACATTGCCTCTTTAAGATGTTCAAAGGCCTTAGTTGCTTCAGGAGTCCATGAAAATGAATTTTTCTTCAATAATTTTGTTATAGGTGCTGCTATTCTCCCACAATTATTAACAAACTTGTGATAATACCATGTTAACCTGAGAAATCCTTGCAACTATTTTATGGTTGTGGGGACTTTCCATTCCTTAATGGAATTAATTTTTTTAGGGTCTACCTTAACACCCTCATGAGATACAATTTGACCCAGATATTCCACCTCTTGTACTCCAAAGAAACATTTGGATGTTTTTGCATATAAGTGTTTCTCCTCCAATAGTTTGAGCACCCTGTCAACATGTTGAACATGATCCTTCCAAGACCTGTTGTAGATTAGTATATCATCAAAAAATACTAGCAAAAATTTTATAAGGAAGGGTTTGAAAATGGAATTCATCAACCCGTGAAATGTAGAAGGTGCATTGGTAAGGCCAAAAGGCATAACCAAAAATTCATAATGACCCTCATGAGTTCGAAATGTTGTTTTTGGAATATCTTCAGTCTTCATTCTAATTTGATGACATCGTAAACGAAGATACAACTTGGTAAAATAAATTGCTCCATGTAATTCATCCAATAATTCATCAATCATAGGAATGGGAAATTTATATTTAATAGTGAGCTTGTTGAGCTCCCTATAATCCAGACACATACACCATGATCCATCCTTCTTGTGCACCAATACTACTGGAGCAGAGAAATAACTTTGACTAGGTTGAATTATACTAGCCTCTAACATTTTTGCAATCATATGTTTAATTTCGCTCTTTTGGACATAAGGATATCTATAAGGCCTGATGTTTGGAGGAACACTTCCTGGAATCAAATGAATAGATTGATCATGATCACGAATAGGTGGGAGTCCTTTGGGAGTTTCAAACACCTTGGAATGATTGTCCAAGACTTTTTGGAGATATGGAGAAATAGATGATTTTGATGTTGGAACTTCTAGTGAGCATAATTGTGAAATTACGCCTCGTTGTTCTTTCTTCAAAATATTTGCCATGAAATTAGAGCTTATTATCTTTCCCGACTTCCCTGTGATACCCCATAATTCAACTTCCTTTCCTTTCGAAAAAAATTTCAAGAAAAGTTCTTGAAAATTAAAAGCTACAATCCCCAAAGATTGTAACCATTGTACTCCTAGTACAACATCATAACCTCCCATTGGAAATGAAAGCATTGGACTAATCAATACATATTCCCCCATGGCTAGCTTGATATTATGAAATTTTCCAGAGCAATTTATAATTCCTCCATTTGCAACCATCAATTGACATTCTGGTGTTGGGTATAGGAAAAAATTCAATTCCTTGGCTGCCTTACAATGAATAAAATTATGGGTACTACCTGAATCAATCAACACTATTACCTTTTTCTTCTAGTTATGTCCTTCTATCTTGAGATTTTGAGGAGTGATATTTCCTACCAATGCATTACATGATATGGTCACAATCATTTCTTCTTCTTCTTCCAGGGTTAGTTCCGAGTGTATATCCTCTTCTTTTGAAGTTTCTTGTTCATTTTCTTCCTCCTCTTCACAATCTATGTAAAATAATTTCTTCTTAGCACACTTATGACCTTTAGTGTATTTTCTATCACAACTGTAGAAAATCCTTTTTTCTATTTTTTCTTCCAATTGTTGTGGTGTCAACCTTGTGGGTTGTGGAAGTCTAGGAGTAGCAACACTTCCATCTTTATAGATGTGAGTGGTAGGCTTCCTTGTTTCCATAATTTTACATTCAATTTTTCTTTCCAACCTAAATGCATTCTCTAATGAATCAGGTTCCCAAACGTGAACCCCATGTTGGATTTTATCCTTTAAAGTCCCTATGAAGACATCAATCTTGTGTTCCTCTGGAATATCAGTTACCCTTATATTCAATTTTTGGAAGTCCTTAATGTGCTCCCCCACTGAACCCTCTTTTTTGATATTTATCAATTGGCTAAAAAAAGTGTTGCTATTTGTATCCTCATAATGTGCTATCATTTCCTCCGTAAAAATTGACCAAGTGAAAAAAAAATTATGGGAGCAAAGCCATCGATACCATACAAATGTATTTTGTTCTAAATATAACTTCTGAAATCCGTACCTTTTGTGTGTTTTTCATATTATTGAGATCAAAATGATTGCTCCATCTGTAGTATCCATGTTACGGGATCCTTGCCATCAAACTTCCTCATATCGATATTTGCAATATGGTGGGCCTTCCATCCAACATTAGAGTTTATGAAATCACGATTGACATTTATTTTGTTCTCATCATGAGTTTCCTCTACTATATTTTCATCATTAGGAAACATTTCTTGTATCAACTTTGTCAAACCTTCCATGTTTGTTTTTAGATCATTCTTCATGTTTTCGATCTTAGCTCCCATGTCATCCATCTTAACTTCCATTCCAGTTTCCATGCAATCTATCTTAACTTCCATTCTAGTTTCCATACCATCTATCTTAGATTCCATGCCATTATTCAAACGTTCCATCTTAGCTTCCATGCCTTTCTTCAAACCATCCATCTTAGCTTCCATACCTTTCTTCAAAACTTCCATTTCATTTTTTGTTGATCTTTGCGAGAGCGAAATTTGGGGCACTTGCTCTTATATTTTTGATATGTCATGCTGCACTTCTTCGTCTTCATGAGTCATAGTAGAGCCTTATGAAGGCTTAATTGGTGTTGAATTATTTTTAGGGGGAATTTTAGAACCCAATACTAATATATTTTCTACAAGATGCCCTTGGAATCAATTCAAATTGATTTTTCAAACAAGACTTATGCAATTCAGAAAATAAAAATACACACATTTTTCTTGCTTTTGAAGAGCTCGATATTGAAACTGAATTATCTATGTTATTTCAATTCTTAAATATCTGAAATTTGGTGTTTTAGTATCCCTTTGAATATTATTTCGAATGCCACAGGTATGACCTGATTTAGATTCTTCAAGTCAAATTTATTTCCAATCTCTCACAATAACCTAATTATGGTCTGGTTCAATAGAGTGAACTTGTACAACATGGCACGTGTCACTGTTTCCTCCTCAGGCTCTAAAATTGATACAAAGGAAAGTACAGTCTGTTTACTTGTGGCCACTTTTTATATAATTCCAATCCGATCCTCAGAGATAGATTTATTACGATTTTATCACAGTCACCTCTTTGAGATGAAATTTGGGAGTCTGAAAAAACCCTAACTTCCATAGATCATATCTCTGAAAATATTTCGAACCAAGATCTAAAATTTTTACACGACGTTCCTTAGGATTTCGCCTTCACGTGATAAAAATTCTAGCTTATGAACATTCGTATAAAACAATTTATAGCGAAAATTCCATGATGACCTGTTTGGAGTAGCAAAACCCTAGAATCCAAAGCTATAATACCAAATGTTATGAAACCGACTCCAAATATAGAATAAAAGAGAGATCAACGCCTTAGAAATAAGCCACTTCGAGGGGGAAACCTCCTTTACATTACATAAACAAACGATTCTTCGATGATACAATTGAAAAAAAATTCTTATATATATAGGATTCCATGGGGTCACAATATAATCCTAGCCGACCTAACAATAATAATGTAAGGGCACAATAATAACAAAATTGGGGTTACAGGGGTACAAAAATAACAATAAGGGGGCTACAATAACAATAATAAGGGAATACACTAGTAATATAGGGACCTAACAAAATCCCTGACTTGCACATGTGGTATCTCCCATGATCACATAGGTATCTTTTGCATAAAGTATCGCATGTTTGGATCCTATTCCGCCACACCAACCATACAAAGTATTTGAGCTTATTAGGAAAGTTGCATTTCCAAAAAAAATTATACCAACTTCGGACTACATTAGAATGATGAACATGAGATATGTAGTTATAAACCTCCTTAACCAAGATCATGCCTTGGAGAATCTTACCACCCCATGAGAAGACATCGTCAGAATCATAAAGTGTGATTCCCTCACTATGTAAATCTTGGATATACTTATCCCATTCGTTAGCCAGCACTCCATAAATGTCAAGTTGGCTAGCCCGGACCCCATGATGGAGGCATAACATCAATGGGAACATATATCTTATATATATAATAACTCCATTTCCTATGTATATGATTGATAAGAGCTTCAAACATAATGTGATCCCTTTGGAATCCTTTAATCAGATATAATCCGATGTCCACATTTGTGACACATGCTATCTTCCATCCTAGATTCCCTATCAGTCAATGGATGGTTTTCATCATACTATTCCAAATATATGAAACTGATAAAGGACACTAATCTCCTTCCTTTAACCATGATACTAAGGACTTTTTCCTTATATATTTTTCACTGATGTTCCTTTCCAAAATACCTGAACCATTTATATCCCTCCATAAACTCAAATTCCCACCCAAATTTCTCTATATTTTTTGATCTCCTAACCCCCTTCTTCATTCTGCAAATAAATTTATTCAAGCCTTACAAGATGAATATTTTTGTCTTCACATGTACCTGTCCATAAAAATTTAGAAATGTATGAATTAATCCTTCTAATAATTCTTTTCGACAACATGTAAATATGCATCTAGTAGGAAAATATTCCTTGAAGGATTGACTGTATCAAAACCATTCTACCTCCTATAGTGAGCCATTTATATGACCACATCGACAGTTTCTGCTTGAACTTGTCAACCAGCCAGTCCAAATCCCTAATACAATATTTTTTACATTTTAAATTAAAACCAAGGTATCTAAAACCTTGATCCATTTCAATAATCCCAACATTAAAAAAAATTGAAATCTCCATCATCAAAAACTTTGTAAGGTATTTTGAAATCAAGGAATATTTTTCCTTGTACATGTATAGGCCATATGCATCTCCAAAGGAGGAAATAATCTGGAATAAAACCTCCCATTCATGAATAGAAATCTTACCTAACACGAGAACATCATACAAAAATATGATATAAGTGATGGAAATAGTTTTGGTGACCCTAGATTCAGAGATTAAGCCACGAGTTTGAAGTTACTTTGAAATATTCCTACTCAACCTTATTGAGCCTCCATTTTCTCTAGCTTTCCACACATTTTTTTCCGGGGTCACTTATGCCTTCACCTAGTTTTTGTGGTTACTGTCATCATTTTTGCATATTTTTGAGATATTATTTTAAAACATGGGCATGATAAGGTAATTTTGTTATTATTTGATGAATTTCCTTTGTTTTAATGATTTAAGAGAATTAATGTGGAATTGTCATTGATGATGGTTGATGTGAAGGTTCATTCCTATGGTAGGTAAATATTTCATGTTCATCCAGTTCGGTTCATGTTCACGCAATACAGTTCATGTTCATACAGTGTAGTTCTTGTTCCTACCTTCATGATAGTTACACAACCAGTTGTCATGACAAGAATTGAGCATATAGGTTTTGTAAAGCAAAGACTCGAGATGGTATTGTTTTGTTTCGACTGCGTCCAGGTCCTCAGGACAATGCATAAACTAATGGTCAAACATCTGGTCAACCATATTCTATATACAAAAATTCAAAAATTCATTGCCAATACATTCACATATTGAGATCTTTATGGATGATATCGAATTATATATGATTGCAGTTAACTAGCACATCTACGATACCATTAGAAAGTTGAATCAGATTTGATGTGGAACCTTGTGATTCATACAATGAAGTTACAACCTTTGATTTTGGTTTCAGTCAAGGATACCTTTGTTTTATATGGGGTTTTGGATCAAATAAAGCTTCATGAATATATATGATGATCGATCCCTGATACCTTAATCAGGGGGAACTGGTTTTATTAGATTTTTTTTTTAAATATAAATATAAAGGCTTTGTAATATAGGGGGGTAGGGTGGGGTTGGTAACTAGATAAAAGGATAAATAGGAAAGTGAAGACAAGTGAGAAATATTTTTGTTCCAGTGGGATGATCTAAAGAGGGAACCACTGGATACATTCTCAAGAGTTTTGGTTAGATCTAAAATCCATTCATGTTATGCAATGTATTTTCATAACACATTATTACAGTGTTGAAATTTGAAAGAAGTGAAATAATATGTTGTTCCCTGAAGTAAGGGTGATGATCTATTTTACAAATGTAAAGAGTGATAGCTCGAATGTCTCAGGTATTGTTTAGAACTTGTGTCCTCAAACTATTATTTAAAGATTTCTTTTAACCAGTTTTGATATGTGGGGTAGTGGATTGAATCAATTCTTATTAATAGATATTGATGCCACATATAAATCAATTAATATATTATTCCTCCATTATAAATTGTATGCCTGATCCAAATCCATTTTATGGGTTAATTAGTGCACATTATTAAAGTTCTAGTTATGATAAAATGCTATGTATTATTTCTTCTAATTTTTTTGTGTATGAATTGATCTGCATTGAAAGTTTTTGATTGCAGAAGATCTTAACATCGGTAGCCAAGAGTGAACTTTTCTTTTTTAATTCATAACATAATTTATTTTTTTTGAAATAGGATACATTTGCAGTTAGGACAATATTAGCTTGTCTATCTAGTTTCAAAGTGGATTTCCAACGCGAATCATATTATGCCCTAGGTTTGCATGAGACCTACATTCCCTTGTCCCCTGGCTAACTAGTTAAGCTTCGTACAAAAGTGACTCATCCTAGAAGAGGAGCCAGAAATAGGATCTATGTTTGATCTATTATTTTGAAATTATGAAGGCATTAGGGTTTTATTTCCAATTGCCAATATTTGTGGTTTTCTTACAGTTTCTAGAATATTACAGGACTAGTGTTTGTAGCAGTTAGGGTTTTGTTTCTAATGACTGTTATTTTATTGCAGGATTAGAAAAACATTGACTAGTTTGTGCAGGAATTCGAAGGAGTGAAATAGCTAGATTGCAAGACATATTATGGTTTTGTTTTACAGGTCCTTGAAGACTTTCTCTGAAATTTCTAGTGTTGTGCCTTGAAGTCCACACCCGGATTGACATTAAATTTTGGTCCATTAATCAATCTCATACTAGACCCAATAAACTCATCAATGACCAACACAAATAAGAGGGGGGTAAGAGAGAAACCATGTCTTAAGCCCCTTGAGGGTTTGAAAAAACATGTTGGAACCCCATTTACAATGAAAACAAAATTGGTTGATTATATGCAAGCCATTATCCATTACACCACATGAACTGATAGGTAAATACTATGAAAAATCATCCTAAGAAATTCCCAATCGACACAATCATAAACTTTAACCAAGTTTATTTTAGTAAGACATGCATTCATATGCTTAACCTTTGTATAATGTGAGAATTCCTAGGTAATAACCATTGTGTCCTGAATTTTCCTGTGAGCCAGAAACCAAAATTGTTTCGGCAAAATGTATTTTGACAAGGTAGTTTTAATTTGTGAAGCTATGATCTTTGAAATCATTTTATATGCAGTATTACAGGGAGATAGCATTGAAGTCAGAGAAGGTGGAAGTTTTATATGATTTAGGTATTAGAGCAATAAAAACAACATTTAACAAACTAGGAATAGATCATCAAATGTGAGACCTCTCAGCCATAGCAAGGAGATCTTGTCATAAAATGTCCTGAAAGTGTAGGAAAAGTTCTACATTCCACCCATCATGCTCAGGGCTCTTGTCCATTTCCAATCATTTCAATACCTTAATCATTTCATCAAACATGATAGGTCTCGCTATCTCATCGCTTTCCACAACACTAAACATTTGTGAATACAATTGAATGTACCCTAATTGGTTTTCAATATCGACACCTCCTCTAGCTTGATATTAAGTGTCAAAGAAGCAGACAGATTCATGTTGTAGATATTTTTGTGACGTTATTTTACAACCCTCCCCATTCAAGAGACTCCATATAGTATTCTCTCTCCTCCATTTTTAGGCATGATTATTAAAAATATTGGTATTTTTTGTCTCCGATGGAAACCCATATCGCCTGGATTTTCAACCTCCATTCCTCCTCTTTATGACTTAAAATATGCCTCTTTTTTCCATCCAGATCAAAAGAGTGTTATTTATTAGCATTTGAGAAATATGACAGGCTATAAGTATCTAGTAATGCTTTTATTTTCAAATCAATAAAGGCTAACTCAAGAATTTTTTCCTTTATTTTTCTATGTTCTCACATTTTTGCTCCCTTCTTCACCTTAAACAGTTTTTGACATGTCATTTCCATCCTACTATCTTGTGGAGAAACACAAGTGGACCAAGTATCTTACACTAAATCATCAAATGACGTGTTCTTTAGCCAATGATGATTAAATTTGAAAGGAAATCCTTTCCATTCAGTTTCACCATTCCTGTGAAGAAAAATAGGGTCATGATCAAATATCTTAGAAGGCATAACCCATGAATGGATTTTCCCTAGCCGAGACACTATATTTTCTTGGACTATAAAATGGTCTATTCGCTTGGAAATTCCCTCCTCCCTTATCCATTCGTTCCTCCAAATCAACATAATAGGATCAAGATTAATATCTGCTACAAAATTATTCCCAAATAGGTTTTTGAAATATCCCGCCATCTGGTCCACCTTACAGTTTGAACCCCAAATTTCTTCTAAAATAAAATTCATATTAAGATCCCAAGCCAATATTAGAGAGCCAACCTTGATTAATCCATTGCAAACTAAGCAGTTCCATAAGTATATCCTAGAAACATATGGGGCATATATGTTAGGGATATGGAGGAGATATTTTGAACCCCAAACATATCTCAAAATAATAATTCCTGAAAAATAATTATATGCTCAGAAATAAATGACACGATCATCCCAAATGGTAGCCAAACCACTAGATTTTCCATATGCATTTGTCCACAAGCCTTCCATCTAGGACACAATTTTTGCATTGATAGGCACATTTTACAGCCTGGTATGATGTGTAACATTGTCCGTCAGTGCTCAAAATAATATTTAATGTAAGCTCATACAAAAATTTAAATAATTGTATAAATAAAAATTTAATTTTGGCTCATAAAAAAATTTAAATAAGTGTATATATAACAATTACAAATCTATTAACCCAACACAGTGAGATCATTATTATTCACATTCGCTAGATTTTTTTTCGCTGAGTTGCTGGGTTCGTTGGGTTAGTTGGATTTTATTTAAGAACACTAAAAAACATAGGTATGGTAAATAAATATAAATATAAATAAACCAGAGGTATGGTAAATAAATAAAAATATAAATAAACCGGAGGTATGTTAAATAAATAAAACCTCTTTTTATACTTACTCCAAAGCTATGGTAAATAAATAAAAATATAAATAGACTAAAAAATAAGTTCTTATTTAGGTGAGGCCTATGGGCGAAATACCATGAGAAAAATTATTATTAATACTATGGGCTAAATACTGTGGGCCAAATATTGTATTTATAAAATAGGTATGGTAACTAAATAAATATAAATGAGGTATAAAGAGGTATGGTAAATACATAAAAATATATCAAATATGATTATAAATCAATATCTAAGTATATACCAAGCCTATGGGCCAAATACCATGGTAAATAAAATATGTATGGTAAATAAATATAATATAAATAAACTAGAGGTTCTTTAGAAGTGGAGAGAGAGAGAGGGAATGACAAGGGGGAGATGGAGAGAGAGTGTGCATGTTTAGGGGTGATATAAAGATACAAAGAAGGAGAAATGGAGAGAAGAGGAGAATGAAGGAGAGAGAGGGGGTAGGATAGCAATGGAGAGAGAGGAAGGAGAGAGTGGGGGGTAGGCTAGAAATGGAGAGAGAGGACTTGAGAGATAGGAGGAGAGAGGGATGGATAAAGAGATGGAGTTGGAGGGGACAAAGGGAGGGAAGAAGAAATACATAGAGAGTGAGAAGTAAAGAGAGAGAGGGAGTGAAAAGGGAGAGATGAAGAGAGAATGTGTGTTTGGGGTGAGATAAAGAGACAAAGAATGAGATATGGAGAGAATGGGGGAGAGAAGGAGAGAGGGAGGGATATAGTAACAGTGTTGGAGAGAGAGATAGAGAGAGAGAGAGGTGGGAGAGAAAGGATGTGAGAGAGTGGAGAGATGGAGGGAAAAAGATATGGTGTTGGAGGGGGAGAGAGAGAGAGAGGTAAGAAGAAAGACATAGAGAGAGAAATTTGGAGAGAGAGAGGGAGTGATAAGGAAGATGGAGAGAGAGGGAGAGAAGAAAAAAAGGGGAAAGAGAGATAGAAGCGGGGAAAGGTAGAGAAGGGGAATATAGAGATATAGATGGAAGGTGAAGAGAGGGAAGAAGACAGAGATGAAGAGAGGGAGGGAGGGACATAGAGATTGAATGATATGGTGTGGGAGAATGTGTATGCTTTGGGGGGGTTGCGATAGAGACAAAAAAGGAGAGATGGAGGGAGATATAGATATATATGGGGGGGGGGAGAGGGAAGAATATTTATTGCATTAGATGCATTGATTTCAGTGCAGAGGGGGATTTCTAATCCTATTTTATTTCTTGCACTCATGCATTGATTTAAGTGTTGTTAAATACATAAAAATATATCAAATATGATTAGAAATCAATATCTAAGTATATACCAAGCCTATGGTCCAAATACCATGGTAAATAAAAGATGTACCGTAAATAAATATAAATATAAATAAGCCAAAGGTATGGTAAAAAGTAAAACCTCTTTTTATATTTACTCCATACTCCTCTTTATATTTACGAACACTCACAAAAGAGGTTTTATTTAGGTGAAGTTTGTGGGCCAAATTATTATTAATACCATGTTAAAGAAACATTATTAACCTTAATATTAATATAAAAAATTATTATTATTAAATATAATATTCATATTAATATATTAATATTATTAAACTTAATAAATTTGGATTAATACAATATTAAATTTGTTATACTATAATATATATTAATATATCATGATATATATTAAATCTAGATATATATGGGAGGGAAGAACAAATACATAGGGTGATAGAGGTGGAGATATGGGGAGTGACAAGGGGGAGATGAAGATAAACTGTAGGAGAGGGGAGAGGAGAAATGAAAAGAGAGAGAGAGGGATAGGAGTGAGAGAGTTAGAGAAGGGTAATAGAGGGATAGGGAGACACAAATATGGAGGGGTGGGAGAGAAGGAGAGAGGGAGGAAGATAATGAGAGGATTGGAGGGCAGAGAGAGAGAGAGAGAGAGAGAGAGAGAGAGAGAGAGAGAGGAGAAGAGATGGAGGGATAGAAACATGGAGTTGGAGGGGAAGAGAGGGAGGCAATAATAAAGACATAAAGAGTGAGAAGTGGAGAGAGTGAGGGAGTGACAAGGGCGAGATGGAGAGAGAGTGTGTATTTTTAGGGGTGATATAAAGAGACAAAGAAGGAGAGATGGAGGGAAGAGGATAGTGAAGGAGAGAGAGGGGGTAGGATAGAAATGGAGAGAGAGGAAGGAAGAGAGAGAGGACTTGAGATATAGGAGGAGAGAGGTAGGGAGAGAGTAGGAGAGAGGGATGGATAGAGAGATGAAGTTGGAGGGGGACAAAGGGAGGGAAGAAGAAAGACATAGAGAGTGAGAAGCGAAGATAGAGAGGGAGTGACAAGGGATAGATAAAGAGAGTGTGTGTGTTTGGGGTGATATAAATAGACAAATAAGGAGATATGGAGAGATGGGGAGAGAGAAGGTGAGAGGGAGGGATATAGTAACAGAGTTGGAGGGTGAAGAGAGAGAGAGAGAGAGAGAGGATGTGAGATAGCAGAGAGAGGGAGGGAAAGAGATATGGATTTGGAAGGGGAGAGAGAGGGAGGTAAGAAGAAAGAAATAGAGATAGGAAGGTGGAGAGAGAGAGGGAGTGATAAGGAATATGGAGAGAGAGGGAGAGAGGATAGCAGGAGGAAAGAGAGATAAAAGCAGGGGAGAGGGAGAGAAGGGGAAGATAGATATATAGATGGAAGGTGAGGAGAGATAAGAAGAGAGAGATGGAGAGAGGGAGGGAGGGACATAGAGATTGATAGATATGGTGTGGGAGAGTGTGTATGTTTGGGGGCGGTTCAGATAAAGAGACAAACAAGCAGAGATTGAGGAATACATATATATCGAGGGTGGGAGAGAGAAGAATATTTCTTTCACTAGATGCATTAATTTTAGTGTAGATGGTGATTTCTAATCCTATTTGATTTCTTGCACTAGATTCATTGATTTCAGTGTAGATGGTGATTTTAATCCTATTTGATTGCTTGCACTAGATGCATTTACTTCAGTGCTAATCATATTTGATTGTTTGCACTAGATAAATTGATTTTAGTGTAGATATTGAAATCTAATGATTTTTTATTGCTTGCACTAGATGCATTGATTTCAATGTAGATGATTTCTAATCCTATTTGATTTCTTGCGCTAAATGAATTGATTTCAGTGTAGATGGTAATTTCTAATACTATTTTCTTGCTTGCACTACCTACATTGATTTCAATGTAGATTTTCATTTCTAATTATAATTCAAATTAATTTCACTAGATGCATTGATTTCAGTGTAGATGATTTATAATACTCTTTGATTGCTTTCACTAAATGCATTGATTTCAGTGTAGATAATGATTTCTAGTCCTATTTGATTTCTTGCACTAAATGAATTGATTTCAATGCAAGTGTTGGTTTCTAGTCCTATTTGCTTACTTGAACTAGATGCATCGATTTGAGTGTAAATTTTTATTTCTAATCCTATTTTATTACTTGCATTAAATGGATTGATTTCAGTGTAGGAGTTGTTTTCTAATATTATTTGATTGCTTTCATTAGATGCATTGATTTCAGTGTAGATGCTGATTTTTTATTTGATCTAATTAGATGTATGATGGTACATTAATTTTAAAGTGACTGGATTAACAATGTGAATTGATTTCAGTGTAATCACAAAATATTATTGGCAATGCATATTTATTTTTGTGTTATTTTTGTGATGTTTACGACAACAACTCGAGCTAAAGATCTAAATGGTTTACGATATGAAAATATAACAAATGTAACAAGGGTGACAATAAGAATAGTAGAATAAAATAGTTTGAGATTGATCACAATGAAGACTATTTGTAATTGACAAAATTATTATTATTCACATTTTCTATCATTTAACACTATTATTGTCACTTTTCATTCAAATTTGTATTTCATCTTTTTCATCATTAAAGTTATTAACAATATTTATCATCTAAACAAACTGAGTTAGCTAAGAAAATTTAAAATTAAAATTACAAGGTTAATATTAGACATATTTAGCATAATTCAGATGATTATATTAATATTAGATATATTTACATATTATTGATAAAAAAAATTCAAATCTTTGATAGATTTTCCTTGGCCGCGCATGACTAAAACCAACCACGATCCATCTTAACTTTGGATCTATCAAGCACAGAGAGGGATCAAATCTCTTGAGGTGCAAACCTTTGCTCAGGTTTTGCACTCAAAAAATAGGTTTGAACCTTGAGAGATTTGATCCCTCTTAGTGCTTGATAGATCCAGAGTTAATATGGATCTAGGCTGGTTATAAGAATTTCCAAAGCTTCTCCCAAGGCACCATAGTCTCCTAGATAAGGATGACTGAGGGCCTCTAGGTCAGAATTAGGTGTCGATGGGATAATATTTTTATGGCTTTCTCTAAATCAAAAATGTTAATAGACATTAAAATAATAGAGGAAGGTTCAAAATGGGCACAATTTGCCTAAGAGCTAGATCTGTAGTAAACTCAGAATCAGGAACAAACATAGATGAATCAATTGGAACCCCTAACATTCTTGAAGATCGTTTACTAGAGAAAATTAAGAAGGATAACAATTTGAAACTTTATAATGTTTAGCCCCTTGATTCTTCCAAATTTTTACATTCATCCTCGAGTTTGGACTAATTTTAGCGTCATTATATTGGAAGAATGATTTCTGAAAGAAATGAATTTCATATTTAGTACACATAGGCTTATGGTTCAAGTATAGAGATGAAGTATAAATTGTAGAAATATAGTTTTTATTATGTTTATTACAGGGTTGCAATGTTTTTTAATATCAGTTTTTGAATATCAAAAGCTTATCAAATAACCTTTGGTTTTCACCTGCAAACCTTCCATGCCTGATAAGCTTCAGCAAATGGAATAGGGAATTAAAAAAATTCACCTACATCGAAGGAATTATTTGCAAAGTAAATTGATTCAAGAATGTAATTTGCAGGAAGAACTCTTGGAATAGTCCTTGACTCTTACTCAACTTCTAGAGTCACCTCAATGAGTGCATCAACATCTAGAGATGAGGGGTCTTGGATGTTGATCATAGGTGGCACTGCTAGAAACAACCGCAAAGGTGCACCAAAAAGACTAACAGCAAATGACACAAAAATGGTAATCACACTAGAAAAATGAAATCATCAATGATCATAGTTACCACCAGAAAAATGGGTGGAATGTTACCCAGATGATTAGAGGCTTACTATTTCGCTAAAAAATGAAAGTGCTCGGAATTTATTGGAAACTGAACTACAACAATCAACCCATCGGCAGGAATTCGGCACAATTCGTTTTGTTGAAAACAGACTCCAGATGAAGAAGTTATAGCTTGCTGACTGTCATTCAGAATGGGCAATTTTTTTTTAAAAATTGCAGAACAGTGACAGGTTGATGACATGGTAGCCCAATCAGCATGCAGGGAATATTCTTTAGTTTTTTCCCAGTGGCACGGTGACAAGTGTCACAACTGGATTTGCTAGTTTGGTTTGAAAGTGAATTTTTTTTAAGGAGCTACTTCCTAAGGTTGAATTCAATTTTTTTTATGTGGGAGGACAACCCAACCAAGGATCGCCACGTGTCCCCTCTAGTGGACCCCCTCTCCAATGGTGGCATCGAATTTCATATGGTGGAATTATATGCTAAGGTTTGAAGTTCATATATTTACATGGTGGCATGTTAATTTTATTAAACCTAAACTCCAAACTATGGTGGCATTTGATATATATATATATATATATGGTGGAATTATATGCTAAGGTTTGAAGTTCATATATTTACATGGTGGCATGTTAATTTTATTAGACCTAAACTCAAAACTATGGTGGAATTTGATATATATATATATATATATATATATATATATATATAATTCCAAAGACTATAGTCTGTGGCATATTCATTAATCAAGTCAAAGGTGGAGGGCGCATTTTGAATTATTCCAAAGTTCAAATTCCAATGCCATTGGATTTTAAACCAAAGTCTGAACATTGTGATATGGCGTAATTATTATGTGGGGAAAAACATATGTATAGGGGCGGAGGTCAGGGTCGAACCCATGATCTCCCACCAAACACTTCTACGTCTTACCAACAAACCACGTGTAATATTCCCAAATGGGTAAGCAGCACTATATGAACACAATAATGGAAATAGCAGTGATAAATCAACACATAGAATGTAAGAAGTTCATATAGCCATCAAATTAAGATCATAGCAGAAAAATGGATACAAGTTCTTGAGGAAATAGTCACTCATGTGAGGCAAAACAAGCCTCAAGAAAACATGTACATGAAATATGAAGAACACTGCTACATAATAATACCCAAGGCTAAGACAACGTATTTTTATTAGATATAACTGCTGCTAATAATTTCAATACATAGATTTGAAGTTATATGGCTCAAATAATTCCAGGAACAGAGATCTAATCTCCTAAGAACATTTCCAAGATAACCCGGGAAGGGTTTCCTAAAATACACAAAAATGCAGAAGATAAAAATATGGCCCTAGGGCTGAATAATCTCTACAACTGGATAGATGATAGGAGGTGGCTGATATGATCTGGAAATGTATGAAAAAATCCTCCTATAGATTCTCCAAATGAGAGGTTGATCCCCTCATTGAAAATCTATCTCCTCCAACTAGGGCTCCAAACCCTCTACTACAACTGCACACTAAAATAAGGAAATTTCTTCAGAAAATTGTGTTTTAACTGATAGCAGTACCTTAGCCTGATTCTAGATGATGAAATGAGGCTCAATAATCTCCCTTAAAAGGCTTCCAGATGAAGGGTTTCTCCTTCTACTGGAAAAAAAGCTCAAAAGTTGGGTTTCTCAACCCTCCACTACTGCACCCTGCAACACAACACAACTCTCTGCAGAAACTGCACTGTAGAACAAAGATGGAGCTTGCCTTGATGCCGGATAGTGGAAAATTTAGTGCAAGACTCTTCCTAGAGGCTTCTCAAGGAAAGAGGTGGGATTCCCGACCAGGAACACCTTGTGCTAAACAACACTTGAAATCTTAGCTAAACAGCTGAAGAGAGCAACAATTCTAAACAAACCATATACCAATAATACTCTAAAAACATGAACCAATATGGATTCCATCATTTTCCTTATATAAGTGATAAGCTTCATCACCCTTGGCCCCAGTCATTTAAGTCACTACTTCCATGCAAAGATTCTCCAAAAAAAATTGCGTTGTTCCTTATTGACTGCCACTCCATAACAACGTTGTTGATTTGGTCAAAGTTGACCCAGTCTTCATGCTACAACCCCTTTTCAAACCTAAGGGTCTTCAATCTAGCTTTTAGATGACCTACATTCACACTAGGAGTGTATTTATTCCTACTAAGGATATTTATGGGTCTCCATGCCCTCTTATTCCTCCAAATAAGAAGCAAAACAAAATTTTAATATTCCAATTCGCTGTATGATAATTTAGGAATATTACAATCCTCACCTCCCAAATGTTGCTTGTCCCCAAGAAACTGCAAGAATATAATTTAAGAGCCTCCTCTCCTCCTCCTGTAGCATTCTCATATGATAAGTTCCTCCAATGAACAAGATTCTCTCTCATCAATATGTCCCCAAGTTTCTCCTCCTAAGTGTATAAGTATGCCTTTGGTGAAAAATCCAAATGGCTCTCATCATGAACAAGTGGGATATCCATGGAGGAAACTATATGTGGTCTAGAGGCCTTCTTGAGGCATGGAATTAGAAAATTATTAGGAACCTTCCTCTCCATGTGAAGCTCCAAGCCCTAAGCTATCATCCACACAAAGTGAGTCACCCTCCAAAATGGTAACTCATGGAAAATATCCTCCACCTTTGGCTCCTGCAATGTAGGTAGGCTGAATATATGAACATGATAGACCAAATGACCTACCCCATGTTTTCTGTCTCTCCACTTATGAAAAGTGTAGAGATGCTGTAGAATCTGGACTGCAATAATATTGCCCTGAAGAGACAAAAGGACAACTGGATCTGAAAATACCCCTCTCTAGTGTCCTGAGCCCAAACCATCACATACAAAGAGAATAGTACATCATCACCATATGGTATAAAAATCAGAAAGATACTAAATGTTATGTGAAATTATGGATTTTACCAATGGTTTCTCCAGTGGATACAACACAGTTTTACCAACTGTTGTTTTAGGACATCATGTGGCAAGTTGTCTCCCAAAAAGTTGTTAGCTGTGCATTTTTTCTCATCTACTAGGAGGTAGTAAATGGAATTAGATATCAGCTGAGCATAACAAGAATAACACCCCATTTTCCCAAATCCATGCAAAGAAGGGCTATCTCCATCATAAATTTTGGTCCTAAAATGACCATGAAACCCAAATATAATCTTTCCCTCTTGTGGAACAATGCACCATACATAGATGGTGAGATAATGCAAGTGCTTTGTGAAATGATCAATAAGTACAGAAATACATTTCTTACCATGCATTGTGAGTAGGATGAAAGTGAGGTCCATGGATGAGCCCTCCCATGAGAATCTCCCCATAGTGGTCTGCAAAATGAAGGGATGCACACTCCCCTTGGAACACTCCATCAATAGATACATACTCCCAAGTGACAACACTGTTGGCCTTGGTGATAAGGCTCTTACCACTCCATGACTCCATTCTTTGACATGCCATATGCCAAAGTCATCCACCATTATGCTGTTATATGTGGGGGACTCCTTCCAATGTGGAAGTACCTTCTTATCCTTCAATGTTGAAGGGTAGCCCCTTTGCACCCTGATTTTTCTATCCTTCTCTTCTGAAATATCATTTAAAGTATGGGAGAAGTTCAGCCCATACTCTCCCAAGAGTATCCAAAGCAACAATAGCTCTTTCTGCCATGTGTCATAGATCTGCAAGTGGCTCTCCATCCTCTTGCTCATCAACATCACCCATCAAACCAATGGTGAGTGTCTATCATCATGCTCCAAATGGGTATTCCTCCAATGGAGAATACCATCCTCCCATATCAAATCACTATCTCTACACTTCATGGGATGTTTAAGTGCATCCTCTTGGAGATCTCCAAATGATGACCACTCATCAGTGACCAAGTTGAATCCATAAGGATCTAGATAATATGTAGGCAAAAAATTCTCATTGAGCTGTGAAGTGCTCATCAAGAAGTATCCATCATAATAATGGAAGATGTCATACATCATAAGATGTCCTCCATCAACCATCTACCTATCCACTACTACACAAGTTTTTTGGTCATCAGAATGTCCCAATATTATTTGGGCCCCGACTCATCCGTGCTGCTCAATGACAACGCTGTTGATATTCATGATGGTGCATATGTTGTCTTATGATCATGCTCAATGTTGAACATATATTTCTGCATTGGGTTATTTAGGACAATACTCATCCTATCCTCCAAAAATATACACTCCAACCCCAAGAGTTGTGTGCAACTCAACAATGATATACTAGGATGAATGTATATCTCCTCCTTGATCATGTCAAGGGTCCTCTGCACAGAGATAGTCTGCTGCTCCGAATTATAAGTGTATCTTCACCCTAGGTTGTGCAATGGCATGTACCCACAACCTTTTGATGAGATGTGTTGAAATAATAGAAAGTGGAAACATTTGCATACCTTGGTTTTGCTTGAGAACATCTTGTACTGCTACAAGGGCTCCTCCCACTAGTGTGATGACTTCCCAAAATACTGATGATGGTGGTTGCTCCTCTATGGCTACATCAGCGCTACTATAAGTCTCCTCCTCCTCATGCATCTTCATAATAGTGCATGGGACTCTAAATTTCAAGAGATCAAGACCTTCTTTGCAAAGGTGAAAGTGTTCTTTCTCCTAATGTAAGTGCTCCCGCAGCAAGTGGTGGTGGATGTTTCTTCTCCTCTAATTTATTCATATCAAACTTCTTGATCAACCTTTGAGTAAAATCTACATATGTAGTCACTCTTGTATGACTCAAATGGCTGAACCACCAAATGTTTTCTTCACCCTCAAGGTGCAGCATTGCAATATCAACAAATTTTCTCTCTACCATTGAATGTAGAAGGAATAATGCATCCAAATTCATTCCCCAAGCCCTTGATGTGCATGTGGATTACCCATCAAATGTATACAATATAAATATATTGCCGCAAGGTCTTCTTTCTTCTTTGAGCTGAATTAACTGTGGGAGAGTTATATTCTCTTTGAAAGCCTTTGATTGAGATTTGTATTCTGCAAGATACTCACCTAGAATCTCATGATTTAAGGGTCCTCCATATCCATGCCTTTTTTCTTCTTATTCAAAAGAAAAGGGCATGGTGTATTGCTTTGGAGCTCTATGCAATAATGGTTCTTTCTTCTGCTGATAGGAAGTACATGGACCATCCTCATCTTGAAACCCTATTGTGGTTTCATAGTTTTTATCTATTCTTATTTGCTTGACCTCCTTGGTGAGGTCCCTCATAGATCTGAAAAGAGATGAGATAAAACTCATTCCTTCCATCATCCTGATCTATTTATACTTCTTCTTATTCTCCTGATAGCATAATGGTTGAGATCCATAGGCTAAGCCAAGATTATGCTCTGATACCACTAAAATATTCCCAAATGGGAAAGCAGCAATATATGAACACAATAATGGAAAGAGCGGTGATAAATAAACACATAGAATGTAAGAAGATCATATAGCCATCAAATTAAGATCATAGCAGAAAAATGGATACAAGTTCTTGAGGAAATAGTCACTCATGTGAGGCAAAACAAGCCTCAATAAAACATGTACATGAAATATGAAGAACATTGCTACAGAATAATACCCAAGGCTAAGACAACGTATTTTTATTAGATATAACTGCTGCTGAAGAATTTCAATACATATATCTAAAGTTATATGGCTCAAATAATTCCGGTAACAAAGATCTAAGCTCCCAAGCACATTTCCAAGATAACCTGGGAAGGCTTTCCTGAAATACACAAAAATGCAGAAGATACAAATATGGCCCTAGGGCTGAATAATCTCTGCAACTCGATAGATGATAGGAGGTGGTTGATCTGATCTGGAAATGTATGAAAAAATCCTCCTATATATTCTCCAAATGAGAGGTTGATCCCCTCACTAAAAATCTATCTCCTCCAACTAGGGCTCCAAACCCTCTACTACAACTGCACACTGAAATAATGCAGTTTATTCAGAAAAATGCATTGTAACTGATAGAAGTACCTTATCCTGATGCTGGATGATGAAATGAGGCTCAAGAATCTCCCTTACAAGGCTTTCGGATGAAGGGTTGCTCCCTCTACTGGAAAACAAGCTCAGAAGTTGGGTATCTCAACCCTCCACTACTGCACCCTGCAACACAACACAACCCTCTACAAAAATTGCACTGTAGAACAAAGATGGAGCTTGGCCTGATGCCGGATAGTGGAAAATGTAGTGCAAGACTCTTCCTAGAGGCTTCTCAAGTAAAGAGGTGGGATTACCGACTAGGAACACCATGTGCTAAACAACACTTGCAATCTTAGCTAAACATTTGAAGAGAGAAACAAGTCTAAACAAACCATATACCAATAATAATCTAAAACCATGAACCAATATGGCTTCCATCCTCTTCCTTATATAAGTGATGAGCTTCCTCACCCTTTGCCCCACTAATTTAAGTCACTACTTCCATGCAAAGAGTCTCCAACCAAAATTGTGTTGTTCCTCATTGAATGCCACTCCTCCATAACAACTTTGTTGATTTGGTCAAAGTTGAACCAATCTTCATGCTCCAACCCCTTTTCACACCTAAGGGTCTTCAATTTAGCTTTTTAGATTACTTCCATTCACACTAGGAGTGTCTTTATTCCTACTAAGGAGATTTATGGGTCTCCATACCCTCTTATTCCTCCAAATAAGAAGAAAAACAAAATTTTAATATTCCAAGTAGTTGCATGCTAATTTAGGAATATTACACCATGGGGCGGGGCTTGTAAAGCCTCCACGCCAAACATGTATTTGAATACGTATGGATCTGATGGCGGGGGTTTGGAGGGGGCCAGCTCCCTCCCCATATAACTATGATAAAAGAACCAAGGGTGGAGTTGAATCGAAATAACGAAGTTTTTATTTATTTATCATGGATTATCCACTAAGCTGATATTAACACTAATTAATCCATGTTTAATGTTGTTAATCTGAGGTTTGATAATTGCGCCTATGTGCATTAAACCTATTCTTATCACACTATTAAGATGAGATTAGAATTAATTAAATGAAATTAATACTTGGCGGATTTTTAGTGGAAGCACCATTTTCGGTAGAATTTCCAAAATTGTCAGACTTATCTGGAGTCTTCTACAGATTTGGAGGAGGATTCTAGGGGAAAATTGAACACACCATATCTTGAGAGATTTTCGACCACTTTTGGCTTAGGAAGAGTCATTTCTAGCATATTGGCATGCTCTGAACACATTGGAATAGGTTTTAGAGGCAGAGGAGCAATTGTACATGTGTTTTTGTCACTTTGAAGAATTTTGAAGCCTAGGGCCACCAGGAAGGAAGGCCATGCCTAGATCAGCTGAAGGCCAAATTGAGTGAATTAATAGTCCTTTATGATAGATTTCGACATTATAAACTCATTGGAGTATGTTTCAAGATAATTTGATGCATGCAAACAACATTTTTTTCACTATTGAGCTAATATAGATGCTCAAGCCATGGAAGCTGGACTGAGGAGATATAGCCCAGGAGGGGTGAACTCCTTCATCAAAACTCTATTTTGATGGATCAATTGTGATGGTTTGTTGTTATCTATGTTTCTATTGTTCAATATTTTAAATTTCATACTTTATGCTCTTGAATTCACACATAAAAACTCAGTTAAATTACCAGTTTGATACACATAAGCTATAAGGAAACCTATACATCAAGCATAAGATCAAAAAATAAATTTTATATCTAAAAATGAAATTAGCACATCAAAACTAAAATTCGTACACAGATCAAGTTGGTATCAGATCTTTGGTTTAAAGGAAAGGTTATTTGATTTATATTTGCTTGATTTTTGTGCAAGTTTAATGGTTGCAATTTTTTTATGCTGACGAGGTTAAAGTTCCAGAAAGGTGAAGGGAAATGTTTGGTTGCAAGTCCTGAGATTAGGACCAGAAGAAGGAGAGCTACAAGAGCACCATATTCACCCAAATTTCCACTCATAGCTTCACTTGAAGCACCTCAAGTTTTGTCTCAAGAAGTTGAGGTTGAAGAGGTACAAGTTGTACAAGAAGCTGAGTTGATTGAAGAGGTACAAGAATCAGAAGCTGAGCTTGAATCAATAGCCATCATGTCAGGTGTTGGAGAGAATCAAGGTCATTCAAAATAATATGATTTCAAGACATAGTTCAATGACATAAAGAGGATGGTTAAAATTATGTTTGATGCATTTACTACTGGGATGGAAAGAGAAGGTTCTAAGCCTCCACATTGAGAAGGAACTTCATATGGCAAGAAGGATGAAGAGAAGAGTTCAAAGGGCAGTGAGGAAATCCACCTCCATCTCCACCATCTTTGTCATCCTCATCATCTCCATCAACATCATATTCCACTTCCACCACATAAACTACTCACACTCACTCAAAAGCCACAAAAGGAAAGACACCCTTACTCAAACTAGATGTCAAATTTGAGCTTGCAATGTATAATGGCGAGGTAAATGTAGAAATATTGAACAATTGGATACATTAATTAGAGGTGTATTGCAAGATTTATAACCTTGATTAAGATGACATAAATATTCAATTGGCTTCTTTGAGGATGGAAGGATATGCACTTGTATGGTGAGAAGCAAGGACTCAAGAGGAGATTTAAAACTATGGTAAGATCTCTATGTCTTAGTCAAGTTTTATTGCTTCCATTAAAATGAAATTCTATCCCTTAGCTTACATGCAAAAGGCTATGATGGATTGGAGAAATTTTAAACAGTTGAAAGGGAAAAGTGTGCAAGATTATACTCATGAATTTAGGAGAAGAGCTCTTATTTTGGGTATTAATTTATATTATCAAGAACCTTTGTTAAAGTATGTTGGGGGTTTGCACAATTACCTTAGGCACACTATTCTCATGTTTAATCCCACAAACATAGATGAAGTTTGTGTTCAATCCACACACTTAGAGACAAGAGGGAAACAAAACATAGATGAGAAAAGTGATAATAAGAGTAAAGGAAAGGGAAAATTTTATGGAAGAGAAAAGAGAAATAGCTCTGTAAAAAGAGAGAAGGAAAAAATCACATGCCAAAAATGTTAAAATATTGGCCATGATGAAGACCATTGTTGGTAACTTCATCCAGAGTTTCATCCAAATAAACTGAAAGCTAAAGATAAGGGTAAATTTGTTGCTATAGTTGTCTCCAAACATACCAAGATTGATACACTTTTCGTTAGTGGGGAACAAGCTAACTTGATTTCTGAAGACTTGGTTAAGAAGCTAGGCCTTGAAACTATTAGACATCTAAGACCATATCCTTTGGGTTGGATATGCAAGAATGTAAAATTTCAGGTTACAAGGAAGTTCATACTAAGATTCACCATAAATTCAAACTTTCTTGATGAAGTTGAACTTGATGTAGTACCGCTTGAGATATCAGGTATTCTATTTGGAATTCCTTATCTATATGAAAGAAAATAATTATTTCATCGACATGAGAATAAGTATCACTTGTTTAAATATCGTATTGAGTAGATAGTTAGAGCGCATAAGAAGAAGACAAGTGTGTCTCTTATACATGTAGGATAAATGAAGAGGATAATGAATGCAAGTCATTATTTGACATTGTTTATGATCAAACAAAGAGATGCTTTTAATCAAACTTTCAAAAAAGATGCTTATGCTTGTAATGAGATGTCTCAGGATTCTAACAGGTTTCCTTTGAAAGGAGGTGAACAAGATGTAAAACATTTGTAGCAGTCAACATCAGTGCTAAGCAATGTTGGAAACAAGATGATGGTGCAAGAGAGTGAAAAGGTCAAAGAGAAAGCGACAAAGAATCTTGGAAAAGAAGATATGGGTTGCACAAATTATTATTATTGGTTTCTAAAAGGTACATGGCCATAGCGAAGATACTTGGTCAATAGTTGGCACAATTATAAAGAAAAAGCAACTAAGAATCGCCATGGTGACAGTGTGCAAGGTGAGACAATTTTTACATTTCCTTTGAGTAATGACCAACATAGGAATAAGATGGTTTCTAAAAGAATAGATTTCTGCTCTACAAATTTAGAAAAATTGCAACATGACTGTGTCAATGACAGCAAGAGAAGGTCGCAAGAATGAAGGAAAAAGTTAATTTTTTGTGAAAAGCTCCAGTTGATGAAAATGGATAATTTCAGTGCATAGAGACTTGAAGGGTGAGGGAAAAGTACCCTCATCCACATGATCAGTAATCAGATATATTTTTGGGTCCAAAAGGCTTCTAGTGGGGAGGAATGATCAGAGGCTAAGTATTTAGCTCAAAAATTAAAGTGCTCAAAATTGATTGGAAATTGAACGACAGCGACCGACCCGTCGCCAGGAATCTGGCGCAACTCGTTTCGTTGAAACTGACTCCAAATGAAGAATTTATATCCTACTGACAGTCATTAAGAACATGTAATTTAAAAAAAAAGAATTACAAAAGAGTGACAGGTTGATGACATGGTAGCCTAGTCAGCATGCAAGGAATATTGTTAAGTTTTTTCCCAGTTGCATTGTGACAAGTGTTACAACTGGATTCGTCAGTTTGGTTTGAAAGTGAATTTTTTTATTTTTTTTATGTGGGAGGACAACCCAACTAGGGGTCGCCTCATGTCCCCTCTGGTGGACCCCCTCTCCAATGGTGGAATTGAATTTTATATGGTGGAATTATATGCTAAGGTTCAAATTTCATGTATTTACATGGTGGCATTTGATATATATATATATATATATATATATTCATTAAATTCTGAAGAATAGAGTCTGTGGCATATTCATTAATCAAGTAAAAGGTGGAGGGCGCATTTTGAATTATTTCAAACTTCGAAGTTTGATGGCATTGGATTTTAAACCAAAGTCTGAACAATACTGTATGGTGTAATTATTATGTGGGTCAAAACATGTGTATAGGGGTAGAGGTCAGGGTCAAACTCGTGAGCTCCCCCAAACATTACTACATCTTACCAATAAACCACGATGCGGGGCTTGTAAAGCCTCCGTGCCCAACATGTATTTGAATACTTATGGATCTAATAACGGGGGTTTGGAGGTTGCCAGCCCCATGTGTCAACCCCCTCCCCATATAAATATGTCACAAGAACGAAGGGCGGAGCCGAATCCAAACAGAAAAGTTTTTTTAATTAATCACGGATTATCCACTAAACTGAGATTAACGCTAATTAATCCATGTTTAATGTTGTTAATTTGATGTTTAATAACTTCACTTATACGCATTAAACCCATGCTTATCACACTGTTAATATGATATTAGCGTTAATTAACTGCGCTTAATACTTGGCGGATTTTTAGCGGAACCACCATTTCGGCGGAATTTCCGAAATTGTCAGACTTATCTGGAGTCTTCTTCAGATTTGGAGGAGGATTCTAGGGAAAATTAGATAGACCATATCTTGAGAAATTTTCGAGCAATTTTTTCTCAAGAAGAGTCATTCCTTGCATATTGGCATGCTCTAAACTCATTGGAACATGTTGTAGAGGCAAAGGAGAAATTCTACAGGTGTTTTTGTCACACTGAAGAATTTTGAAGCCTAGGGCCACCAGGAAGGAAGGCCATGTCTAGTTTTTCTGAAGGCCAAATTGAGTGAATGAATAGTCATTTATGATAGATTTCTCCATTATAAACTCATTGGAGTATGTTTCAAGAGAATTTTGTCCATGTAAACAAAAATTTTTGCACTATTGAGCTAATAAAGAGGCCCAAGCCATGTAAACTGGACCAAGGAGATGTAGCCCAGGAGGGGTGAACGCCTTCATCAAAAATCTGTGTTGATGGATCAGTTGTGATGGTTTGTTGTTCAACATTTTAATTTTCGTACTTTATGCTCTTGAATTCACTCATAAAAACTCAGTTAAATTACTTGTTTGACAGACATAAGCAACAAGGAAACCTGTACATCAAGAATAAGATCAAAAAATAAATTTTATCTGAAAATGAAATTAGCACAAAAAACTAACATTCATACTCAGATCAAGTTGTTGTCAAAGATTTGGTTTAAAGGTAAGGTTATTTGCTTGATAATTGCTTGACATTTGTGCAAGTTTAATGGCTACAAATTTGTGATGTTGCAAAGGTTAAAGTTGTAGAAAGGTGAAGGGAAATTTTTGGTTTCAAGCTGTGATATTAGGACCAAAATAAGGAGAGCTACAAGATCACCATCTTCACCCAAAGTTCCACTCATAGCCGCACTTGAAGCACCTCAAGTTTTGTCTCAAGAAGCTGAGATTGAGGATGTACAAGTTGTACAAGAAGCTGAGTTGATTAAAGAGGTACAAGCATCAGAATTTGAGCTTGAATCCATATGCATCATGTCAGGTGTTGGAGAGAATCAAGGTCATTTACAAGAGGATGATTTCAAGAGAGACTTCAATGACATAAATAGGATGGTTAAAATTATGTTTGATTCATTTACTACTGGGATGGTAGAAGAAGGTTCTAAGCCTCCACATGGAGAAGGAACTTCATATGATAATAAGGATGAAGAGAAGAGTTCAAAGGGTAGTGGAGGAAAGCCACCTCCATCTCCACCATCTTCATCATCCTGTAATAAATCAATCAACTCGTAAAAAACCATAAAAATACTATAGACATAGAAATAGAAGAAAAGGCATGAGAGCCTTATGACATTCCTCACATATTATTTATTATTAAAATAATGTAATAATACAAATAAATAGATGAGGAAGTTGTCTCAAGATAGTGCATCTATCTTGCACAACTTGGTTGATAAAATATCTCAACCACACACACTAATCTAGGAGCTAAGTTAGGCAGGCCTAAACTAATTCCTAATCAAGAGGGAATAACATAATCTAGAAAATTAGGCATAAAATCCTAATTTTCAATATTAAATTAATTTAATTAACTTTGGATTTATAATTGTTTATGAGAGAGGCTAAATTCCCCCCCCCCCCTCAATGATAAATCCAAAATAAGAACGAGGAACCATCTTCCAAGTTCTCATGCTGAAATTGTTGATCCTCAAAAAACATTACCCGAAAAACTATCAAAGCTGGATGCCAGAAAAACTGCAATTTGAAGAGACCATGAGTCAACTACATGTCTAATTCATCTTTAAATTTTGCTTGAAAACTCCATCACGTACCAACCTACAAAAGAATCCATTTTTCCTTTGTTTGCAATCAACATCCTTTGTCCATTGAAAAAAAATTGATGTCGCCCACTAGCGAATTTGCTTGTCCATTGACAAAATGTTGAAGACGCCCACTAGCGAATTTGTTGATGATGATATCCCACTATCTGATGATGTTGATGATGTCAAAAAACAACTCACTATTTATTTTGTTGATGATGTTGGAAACTGCCCATTGTTGATGCCCACTGGCTTCTTGGATGTTTGAACACCCACTGGCTTCTGAAGATGCCCACTGGCTGCTTTTGATGTTGACCGCCCACTAGCTTCTTTTGTTGACGTTGTCGAAACTTTTAGTCTGACAACCACTGTCAATTCCATTAACATATTCCCCCCTTTTTTAGCTTAAAGGAGAGACAATCATCTAGAAATTATTTATGAACTCTGAACTCCCCCCCTTCAGGTGTAGGAGAGTTTCACTGGGGTACTCCCTCGTTCATATGCACGAGAGTACCATATGCATTTGACTTGTTATCACCCTAGTAATTCTCAGGTTGTGGGATGGGGATTTTTAGTAGTTAAGAACACAAGGGGTAACCAAGAATCGCTTTGGTAATTCAGGATCTAGCTTTCCTAAGCTCCAGAGAGGATCTCTCCTTAAGATTTAGCTTTGTTTTGGTAATGGATATTAGGCTAGCTATAATTGTGCAGTTGGTTTTGATTTTAAAATCTTGGTGGGAATAAAAAATATTTCAAGGTAAACCAGAAGGATTTACCAGAATATTGGGCAATGGAGTCAACTCTCTAGGCAGGCCAAACTAAGAAATAAGGCTTAGAGATGCAAATATGCTAAAGGCAAGATAGGTGACCTTCTAAGGCTTTGTGTAGGCTTGATTTGATGGAGTGGGTGGAATCTGAGCAAAAGGGCACTTAAGAATCCTTAAGCTACAGATAAGAAGATTGAAAAAGGGGATCTAACTGGGACCTAGAGCAATTAAGAATTCTATGGTCCGCTTATCAAGTAGAAAACATCAAAATGCCAACAAGTTTTGAAACAGGGAGCTTATTATCACTAATCCTATTTAATTTTTCCTTAATTGATCATTACATACTAGAAACACATAATATGAATGAATGTAAAATTTAAAGAAATACACTGAAAACAAGGAAAGAACAAGACTTATCTTATCACCACGAGAATCCTTAGCTATGATGTCTCTGATCTCTTTCCAGCCTGCTACTTTCGCTAATTGACTCACCAACTTCAATATGTCCAACAAATAAGACTATAGTTGTCTTGAGAAATTTTTATTCACGCTGAATACTTCAAATTGTAAAGTATTTATACAAAAAATTGTTTACAAAATATCTCAGAATTTGAGATAATGTTTTAATAAAAAATAGGAAATAAAACTTAATAAGAGGGACAACTGCAAAACAGTTTGCAAGCTGTTCCCTTTTTACAAGCAAAAGTAGAATTGATTATTCTAATTTAAACCGATGGTGGATGTGTTGTGAGCTTTGCTGGCCTTAGGTGCATCTTATTGTGGAAAGTGGTTGAAGAACTTTCCTTCCTTTGACTTTAACACTGATACTCTTTAACCTTGTATTTTTTGCCTGTTGAGGTAATAGTAAAAAATGAATTTCCAAGTAATTTTCCTGATTTTTATCCATCGAATTCACAGTAGATCTGTGAATTCTTGCCATTTTTCTACAGAGGGGATCTACATAGTCTTCAATTTCCTGTAACTTTCATCTGCCTCTGTATACTTAGAAAAGCTAGGCTTGATAGTGAACATATGCTTGATCTCATTATCCAAAAAGAATAGATTTTCAAAATACTGAAGAAGTATTTTGCTAGTTGGTGATCCTGGTGGTAGGGGTTGTTTGGCTTGCTCCTTTGCATAAGTTGTAATTTTCTGATCATAGTCTTTCTGTGCCATCAGTTTGTCATTCAATGTATGAATGTTAGGAAAAACTGCTTCTGATAATATTTTGTATTTGGCTAAAAATATTGAGATGGCTACATTCATGTCTTTACACCTGTCCTCTAGGTTACTCATTATGTTTCTTTTGTTCAGGACCTTTTTTATTTGAAGAATGGTTTCTATCCTATCACCAATTTTTATTTTTTCCAACTCTTCCTTGTTTTGACTGTTTAAAAAAGCTATGATTTGGATTGCTTTGGTTGGCTTATTGTCAATTTCCCTCTTAGTCTTGTCAATCTCTGCACTAGCAACTTGAAGTAACTCTCTCTGTTCATAAATTATCTGAATTGAAGGCCATTGAGAATGAATGCCTTCAATAATTTTGGTCCATAAATGATTTTTTATATAGGCCACTTGACATTTAAGGTTTACTTGTGCTTGCAGAATCTTCACCTGTTCTTGTAGTCGATTGGCCCTTTGCTCATGTCCTTTAGAAGTAATCAAGACATCATTTTTGGAACTTTCTATATTTTTAATAATGCCTTTCAAACTAAGAATTTATTTATCTTTAATGGATATGTCCTCCATGGCTTTGATCACAGCAACTTGGTCTTGTAGGGTGCTCATCTGTGAGGATGAAGAAGAAGAGGCAGAGATTTCCTGAGAAGTAATTGGCATTGCAGTTGCCATTATTCCCTATGGCGCTAAGTGTTCAGCTAATGTGGATGGAATAGTTGTACTTACAGTAGGAATTATTGTAGGAATGTGAATCTGTTGCGTTTTCTTTAGGACTTCATTTTCTCTTATGGAAGTTTCCAATTGACTTTCCATTTCTTTTATTTGAGTAGTCATCTCATGAACAAGTTGTTTGAGTTCATAAATTTTAGTTCTCTGCTGAAGAATCTCCTTTGCTTGAGGATTTTCATTTTGGGGAAACTTTAGCTGCTTTCTTAGGGCATCTATATCCTCATTTTTCTGTTTAATCAAAGTTTTTGCAATCTCCATATTAGCAGGATCAGCTCCTGCTTCAATCACTAAATCTTCTAGTGCTTTGATCCTCAAATTATTGGCATATAGTGAGGCTTTGTCCAATTTCATTTGATTCTGGAGGTTGAGCATTGTTTTCTCAAGCCTAATGGATTTCATAGTCTTACTGACAATTTTGGAATATAGCATTTCAGTATTTCTCCTATGAAATTCAATTTGATCCAATTCATGAATGGCATCTGCATCAACTTCAAAATATGTTTTGGAATAATCTACTACTGATTTTGGATCATTTACTGCAGGCTTCAAGAATGACATTACTAATTTATTAGATGAATAATCAAACGCTGAAAGAAGTCTGTCCTTGTCCCCAGGCTTTTCCTTTAGGAATCTAGAATATGCTTGATTTTTTATCTCTTCATTCTTCTCTTTAATCTGTCTGAATCTTATTTGAATCTCTGACTCTGTATTGTCATTTTCCTTAGAAGAAGGAGGCAAATCAACAGTTGTCTAGTTTTCCTTCATGACTGTATCCTTTTGTTGTGTTCCAATTTTTACATTTTGAAGCTCTTTTAATGTTTCAGTGACTATTCTTGTAGCTTCATCATCTGTTTCATTATCTTCAATATTTACAGCCTTATCCCTTTCTTCTTCTGTTATTTTACTTCTCTTACTATAAGGAATTCTAAATTTTTTGTCCTCAATAGTCTCAGCTATGAAACTATCTCCTTCCCTGTCTCTTTTATGTACATTATCAGTCTCTTTGCTTGTAGAAGCCACTTGTGTCTATTCAATCTGCTTGCCTTTGCCACTGTTTACCTGTATTACCTGTGAATCATCATCAAATAGGGTGTTTGGCTCCCATTCAAGTTTATTATCATATCTTTCAATATGGGGCTTAGGATCATGCAAGTAAACAGGAAACTTGCATCTTACTCTCATTGTACTCAAAATACCTTGTGGGTCGTAATTCCATATAAAACTACATGGGAATTTGTACTCTTTAAGTTTTACATTTATTTCATTGGTAGCTTCTCTGTTATTCACAATAAATGGCCAAATTTGATTTTTCAGCTTAAATTGGGTCTTTTTCGTGGAAGCTATGAAGTTGATTTCATCTACATTCAATAACTGTCTCAGATATTCCAGAGCAAATATTCTTGTAGTAACAAATCTCGGTAATTTATACACTCTGACTTCTATGTGATTTTTATATAAATGTCAGTCCCTAGTTTTATAGCTCTCTGATAGCTATAGAATTCTTCTTGTCTCATCATTGATCCTAGGGATCTCCTCTTTTTCCAAAAGATACATAAAATGAGCTATAAACGAATCATTGAAATCTGCAAAACTATACTCTCTGTTCCATTTTCTTAGAATAGATGACCAAAATACTACTGACAGAACCTTTCCTTCTGCATCCACTTTCTGACATTCAATGGGAAACTTATCTATTTGATAATATAGGAAGAGGTGGAGTAGATAAGAGGAGTATCTAAAGACTCCTTCTTCTGATAATCTGGATAACTGATAATGCATGTTTTCAGCAATGAATCTAGCAAAATTGAACAGAATGGATGGTGATTGACCAGGGCTTAGAGTCGACAGAAAACCTAGGATAGCCACATCAGTGAATTCATCACTGGTGTATCCTAGTATGAAGGAGAGCATTGAGACAATATGTCTAGTCTCATCTGGGAAATCAAAGGTGTCAAAAGGAGGATTTAGCTTAGGAATATCAACTTTCTTTGGACACAAATATTGGTATATTTTGAATCTGGTATTAAAATCCAAGTCAATATATAGTTGGATTGAATCTTCTATTGATAGGGAAGCAAAATTGGGGTCATGATTCATTTGCAGCATGGAATTTATTGACTCTTCAGTGATGTAAAAAAGGATCCCTTTTTCTTTGTTTACAATGCATATTTGTTCTGGCATATAATAAGCTCGGCATAATCTAATAAAGTCAGGAACTGAATGAGTGAGGGGGACAATATATTTAGGCAAATTGGATTCCCAAACTGGAATATCTTTGTCACCTTTTTCCACTGATTTTCCATAACACCAATTATAGACATCAAGTAGGTTAAATTCTACATTAGGGTCTAGTATTCTATAGTCCATATCAACTAAAGGGCTATTCTCTGGGGAAATGACTAGAGGCTGGACTGGTCTGACCACTTCTGTAGAATCAGCCGTGAGTGCAGGGGTTGGCTTGTCGATTTTGAAGGACTTAGGCTGAGGGATTTTTGCAGAAGACTTCTTTTGAGACTTTGGGCCTCCATTCTTGGGGGTTACCTGTTTCTTTGTCATTTTTAATCTGAACGAAGCAAGCTTAAACATTTTGCTAAGTTCCTTTATGAGAAACAGGGGTTTCTTGGTGAATTTCTACTAGAAAATGGGGTTTCTGAGCAGGTTTTTGGGTAATGCAAGGGTTTTAAAGCTCAGAACGTATATTAAGATCGATTTCAACAGCAAAATAGACCAAGGTCTAGGAAAAACTAGGAGAAAGGGAAATTAGGGATTCCAGGGAAATTTTGACAGAGTTTCCCCTGTAAAATGGACACTTTTATGCAGTTTAATTGTGCAATTTGGGAAATTATTTGAAAATACCAGGAAATTTGAAGTCTAAAACAGTAAGCTTGAAGAAAAGTACCTAGGAAAAGTAGTGAAATTAAGTCGAAGACGTCGTAGAGGTGCTCAGTCTTCAATTCTTCGAAATTGGCTTCTCAGAGGGCAATGTGGCACTTTGTAGTTGAAATTCAGGGCAATGGGCATAGAAAATGGCACGGGTAGGTTGAAAAGGATCTGCGTATTTTCTCAGGGTTTAATGGCGCAAATTCGAAGAAAAATGGTATATGGACGTTTTCACCAGTTTAAAAGGAAAATAGTGAAAATTTGAATAAAACTTTATATTTTAATGTATTGAACCGATGGTGTAACCATAGTTAAATAACATTAAACTAAGGTTAAGCAGGTAAGGTTTAAGGAATACCGCCAGTGGTATTCGCGTTGATGAAGGGCGGTAAGTGGTATTATGCATTTCAAACTTGATACAACGTGGTAGCGACACGTAAGCGCAGGGTGGTTTGGAAAAACCACCCATTTCACGTCGCTTTGCCGAAACATCGAACGTTTATGTTTGGAGTGTGAAAATGAACAATCGTCGTTGGATCGGGCCTTTGGGAGCGAACGGTCCAGATTAAAAGGGAAAGTGCGAGGATAACGTTTTATCGGATCGGACGTGAGCCGTTGATCTTGGGAATTGGAAAGGAGATCGAACGGTGGAAATCTTACGTGATGGGATAGGGGTGAATACATTGAGATATTTCGCGTAAGTGATTGACCGTAGGATTAAATGGACTTCTGGGGATCGGATGGTCAGAAGTGATTGCGACGGGTTAAATCATTTACATTGTTTTTTATGGAAAATTAAGTGATCGGGAGGGTTAATCCGGGGTTTGGACTATGATTAGGGACTAGGGTAATGTATAATGTATGCGGGGAAAAGGTAAGGTTAAGGTTTAGACCTTTGGTTAAGGGACTTGGGGTGGGAATTATACAGGGGAAAGGTTGTTTTTATTGAAGTTTAGCTTAGACGAAACTTCGGGTGATTTTTTGTTCAAAACACATAGAACACATGTTTTAAGCTTTTTCTTCATATATTTTATCTATACGGTAAATTAAATCAAGAAGACTTGATTACCATAGGGGCAGGATTAAATATAAGGATAAACTTTAGCCAAAGGGGTTATAAGGGGGGTTTTATTTAAGCATGTGGGAATAAATTACTTTGGCTTAAGTTATAAAAAGTGGGTTTTTGGGATTTATTTATAAAAGGAGTTATATAATAAAAAAAGGTTAGTTTTAGGGAATTAATACATAATTTAAAGTTAATATGACAAGGGGAGAGTGTATATTCAAAAACACATTAATATAACTAAGAAAGTGAAGATTAAAAAGCAAATTTGTATTATAATAACTTCATCACTTATACTTAGGATAAAATGTGATTTTGAGGGCTTTTATGCTTTGAAATGATGTGGGAGATTAATCAAATGAGGATTAGAGTATATTTAAGTAAAAATGAAATTTTAATTAGGATTATTCAAGGAAATGAGTGCGTGAATGGTAAATGATGTGATTAAGGGATTAATATAGACATTTCACACTTTTAACTGATCAGTTATAGAGTCTTGGGTCTGGTCCCAACAAAAGTCAAGGAAATTCCTTGAGCCTTTCTGACTGATAGTCTAGAATGTTTCATGACTATGGGAAGGGGAAGTTAGTTATTTTGCAGCCCATGATGAATGATATTTACATTGAGACTTTTCACCTCCTTCTACCTACCCATCTTACCATGCTAACATTTTTTATTCTTTTGAAACAAGGTGCATTTAGGCTAGCAACCTTCACAACATTTATTTTTTCTGAAAGCAAGTAAACTATCTAACTCTACACTTATTTCATCCATGAATCCAGATTAAAATGATGGATTGACTTTATTTCTCTACCTAACTACTGAATTGTCATGATTAAACTATATGACAACTCATTATTCTCTATCTACAACAATGGAAATTGAAACAATGATAATTTAAGATTGAACTGTTTAACTCATCATGGACTAATGGCATTTATTGACACTCTGTCATAGTCAAAAAATAAAAAGTAGTGGAATTTATGCTTGCTCACTTTCATGTTTTATTCATTTTTTCTTTTGGGGTATCTTATTTTTTCTAAGTCCTTTGATTATTCTTTTAGAAATTTTTACCCTCTTTTTTTTTTTTTACAAAATATGTGAATACAACTTGCAGAAGGAAAAGTATGTACAAATTTACAAAATTACCAATAGTCAAGTCAAAATTATGACCCCTATATTATAGGTTTCTAACATGACTATCGGCTACAACAGGTGTGATTTAATTTGGTTGTAAAACTTATACAATCTTTTGATTGTTGACGACCATTCCCAAGGATAAATCCATTCATAATTGATCTTCAATCTGGTTGGTTGGTCTTGGTTGTAGCATTTCTCTGATGAATGATTTGGGTTGCCACAATGGCGACAAGAATGGAGATCAAAAAAATGATCGTCCATATGACTTGTTCTTTGACAATATAATATTCCATACAAATTTTGGTTTGACTGCAACTTCAGTTTGCAGGCATGTCGGCTTGTCTGCAACTTGTGCAGAATTTGTTGATGTAATTTGTTCAAGAAAGCCTGCACTAACGAACTTGATGGGCTTTGAATAATCTGGGATATGTAAGTTGGAGTCATCTTTGATATATCGTAATACATGTCGAGTTCTCTTACTTTGGATTTCTTCCCATGGCCTGATGATTGGTTTGGAATAAAGTTGAACTTGAACAACTTTGACACTTGAAGTTGTTTGGATGAATGTTTTAGAAGCATCTTTATTTGTATGGTTCAAAGACTCGAAAGCATCACTCTTATCTTGCAACTCATTTCTTTGTATTTGTGACTCCAGTTGAAGGTACTCAATCATTTCATTTGTCTGTTGTAGATTTCGTGAAATATCAGCAAGAGTTGCTTTGCTGATTTGCACCATGTATTCAGCACTTGATAGGATCAAATTGTGAAGAACTTGTAACAGCTGGATGTGTTGCACCATGTAAACTCACTCACTTGAATTCAGGCTCACTTGTCTTCAACTTTCTTACTTGATTTTAACTTGTTGTATTTGAATTCGCTCTCTTGATTTGAATGACACACTCGCTTGCTTTGAAATTTTCTTGATCGCCTGCTTGGTGAAACTTGTTTTGCTTGTTTCACGCTCACTGGAACTCACACTCGCTTGTTGTAGATTTCAACTTGATTGATTTTTGTTTGAATATTACATTTACTTGCGGTAGAGTTGAACCCACTCGCTTGATTTGATTGTTGCTTCAATGAACTTAACGTTGGCTCGCTTGATGTTGTAAACTTTTCACTAACATGATTGTGCTTATTGGCAAAAGAAGGGTGTCAAACATTGTTGAAAATTCACCCAGGAGTCAAATTACAAGTTCAATCTTGATGACTTAGTTGAAGAATTACTTTAATCAATGTAATCACCTTACCAATTCAAATTAGGGTGTCATTTTCAACCAAGAATGCACTTGTACAATTTAACTTAATGACAAAAATTTTCAACGGCAAGTGATACAAAAAGTGTTGTTGATGTCAATGCAGTCTTGGCTTGGAATGCTTGATTTGGTAGCGTCTTCAACTTGATTTCTTTGATTAAAATATGTGATGTGAAGATCTATTTATCGAGTTTATGATGTGTCACATAAATTCATTATGCTTGTTTTTGCTTGTGTACTCCAACTTGATTACATGAGCTTGATTAATTAAGTGTGATAACATGCATACTTAAGCTTGATTATGTGCATGAAGTTGTGTAACTTTGTGTACCATATTAAAAGAAGAGCGGTTTCAGAAACTGGACACAAATCATGCACACACATTCACTAAACACTGTTACCGATGAAATAGGTAACCTAACCTCAAAACGGGAACTCTAGCCCAAAAAGTCTCAAAAAACATGAAAAAACACCCAAAAAACAAAAAGTGTGTCTTCGAGAATGCACTTGGTTTTTTTTGAAGGTCAAATTTCAACATTTTATAAAATTATGCTAAAAACAAAATTGTTTGTTGAAAAAAGGATTGAAAAAACACCCTCAAAACAAAACCAGTTGATGCTGGAATAACCAAAAAAAAAAACGTGTCATAATTTTGACACTTGTAACAATGGAATTAAAGACAACATATTAGGACATTTTTTAAAATCGTAAATTTATAACATTTTTGATAGATGATGTTAAATATAAACAAATACATGTCTGAAGGGCTTATCATTTCGAACAATTTTCATCCATGTTGTTAAACATAAAATATATTGACTCTAAACAACCCCAAAATTGTAATTATTGTCAACCATAACATTAAAGATAAAATTTGGTAGCGCATAAAAACCTTAATGACAAGTTGTAAATCTAAAAGTTTTTCAATCTTAAGTTTTCAACATACTTGAACAATGAAATTATGGATAAATTATAAGACTTAAACAATTTTAAAAAATGAACAAGTAAATGAAAAAATTATCATTGAACAGAAACAAGTAAGAGTAATTTTAATTTTAAAGGATAAAAACTTATCTTTTTTCAAATCTTATCATAAGACAAATTTAAATCTAATTTCAACCAAATCCTAAAAATCAAGCATCAAAACAAAGTGTTTCCTTTCAATGACGCATATAATTATTAAAAATTTTAAAAGTATCTTATACCAAATGTTTAACAATACATAATATCTTGGTAATATCACTGCATAATCTAAAAATTCAACATTAGTTTCTATTTTCTATTTTACTTATAATTAAAATATCAACATTGGTACATTGAATATAACATAAATTATTTTTGTAATTCATTGTTGCATTGTCGATATTCTAAAGAGATTAATTCTTCATAATTAAAACATATAATCCAACAAACATAGAAATGTCTCATAACTTCATGAAAAATGAGATGGAAGTCAAAAATTTTATTTCAAGTTACCATGCAAACATCAATTACATGAAAGTGTCTTAGATAGTTATTCAAAATCAACCATAGGTTCTGGCACACCATCATAACCTACATCTTCAGATGAATGGCTCGATGCAGATGAAGATGATCCATATTCTTCTCTTTCATCAACTAGTGCTCCATCTGAGTCAACATGCATGTCCACCATTTCAGTGTTCAAAAGTCTTGTAGATCTACGTCTAAATTCTGCATAGTCTCATCTCAACAGTAATTGTTCTGGTAGCAATTTCTTCAAAATATTCATGGTCTACAACCAAAGAGTTCCTCTCTTTCTCAAATTGAAGTCATACACAAGTATGTCCACATCCTCCAATTTTAAGACATCTGTGCGGCGACGATTTATATTTATGCCCTTTATTTTTCTCTTTCTGCCAATTCTTTTTTCCACTAGCATCTCTGGCTTGTACACACCATTGAAAGGGTGGGTACTTGTAGCATACCAATGTACATCAACAGTTGTAATCTCTTCATTTTCATTAATGACCTTTATAACCTTGGCAATCCAGAATGGATAGCCAAGTGGATCTTCATATGCTAACACTGCTATCATGCAACCCTCCTTAAGATCTTGCACATAACCCCTGTAAAAGTCTTCCATGGCTTCACGTTGTGCACGTGATCTTCTAAAACTAATATAGATTTCTCTTTCCTCTACTTGTGGGGAATTAATAATAGCTTGAGGCTGTTGTTGTTAAACATTGTGTGTTTCCTGATGTTCATGTTCATTTGGCATATTTTGTGGCAAAAAAAAGGAGTCTTCAAAAGCGTATCCACATTTATTGATCTTGAAATCATATCACTTTGATTACTGAAAAAAGACTCCCACCAAACTGAATCAGTAACATCGAAGTATTCATATGTATCTCTAATACATCTTTTAATTTCCTCTAGACATTCAGAATAATTTATGTCTCTCTTCTGCCTTCGTGCATTATGGAGTTCAGCAACTCACTGTAATAACAATATATTTGATGAAAATGTTGGACGCTCTAGAATGAACTTCAAAAATTATAAACTTGATGATGGTCCCCATTCTTCAATAGTTGAATACTTCTTGCCTCATATAAGTGCTATCCCATCAATTTTTTTGATAAGAAATTGATGTTGGAAGCTAATGTCGTTAAGTTCTTCAATGCATTTCTCCTCACCATGCGATCCAAAAATAAACCTTCGCATGTCAATAGTTTCTTCCAACACATGAAAAACAGGCTCTGGAATGTACGATTTCTTAATACATTCAATTAATGATGGCAGGCCCCCAACACCTTTCCTCCTCAATGTTACTGAAAAAACACTGAACATTTGATCAATATGATCATGAGTATGCCCAACAAGAAGGAAACCAACCTTTATCTTTTTTAAAATCCCCAATTCAACGAGCATGTTTAGATACCCAAAAAGAACTTGATTTTTGTTCTCACGACTTGTGTTGTCTAATTGTAAATACAAAAATTCAGGAAGAATCCTATACCAATGAGTAACCACATCATGGATTATATTTATGGTCAGATTTGCATCATTGTGAATATTTGGAGTTGTGAAGAAAACTCTTGGAAACATCTTCTCATTAAATACCATACAACCAACCAAGTGAAACTGAATGAAATTTTCTTCTTGTAATTTTTTTGGCATGCGGACAAAATGTGGAAGAAGTGTTTTCTTTTGGTCCATACCATCAATTATCAATCCCATATATTTATTTGGATGATCATAACACTTCTTTCGATGTTTATACAACTTTTGCCTTTCACTTGTTTGTTGATTGCGATGGTCTTGAAGTTCTTTGACAACGGAATCTGTACATAAAATAAAAGAAACATATGAATAAATATATTTTCATAGTTGATAAGTATCAAATTTTAAAAACAATGTTTTGAACACATACCTCTTTCTGCCCCTTGACATTTATCTCTTTTTGCTTTAAGAGAAGCACATGTGCTGCAAATCCCCATCCTTGTCTTCTTAGGAATACGAACATTATTGAATTCAGTTTTCCATATCCTTGTAAAATAAGAATATGTAATAAAATTACCAATTCCTTCAACAGCTTCTACATAATCTTTGTATAACATGAATATTTCTCGTCTCGAGAAATTATCTGGAATATGTATTGTGTCTTTATTTGGCATACACTCTCCATGATTTGAAAAAAAGTCTTTCATCCATGTCTTAGCAGTATTTGCAAACGGCCCCACCTCCCGTTTATAACGTGCTTCTGAATAATATGTGGGATCCCTTTCCAATCTATCCTGGATTCTTGACAAACGACAATTACCAATTGAATACAACATTTTGAACGCCTTTCTGCAAAACAATACATTCCCAATATGATAATCATAACCTGCTAGTGTAGATTGCATGCAACCCACTAAATATGAATTTTGCATGCTTTTATTCATTGACATATATGTTTTCCTTTTCTCCAAAACAAAGTTGAAATCCATATTTTTCAAGCAATCCCTTCAACAACATTCACTTGAAATCAAATGAACGAAAGAACTTCTTTTTGTGAGATATTTTGTCCTCACCCTTGTATAACTAGAATGCTTTGGATTGATATGAAAAGGTCTACTCCTACTCCTAGTTGCAATATTTGCTTGCAACGGCTTCATCATTCCATCATCCTTTGTAAAAGTAGTTTCATCACCATTAGGAGGAATATTATCCCAACTATCATCATCCTCAACATAGTTAAGAAATTCATCAACATCATTACCTGGAAAATTTTCTTTACCATCATCAGTTGAAGAAAACATTTCACAAGAATCATCGGCACTTTTGTAACCCCGACTCAAAAGAAATTCTTCACCATCTTGACCCATGCTTTCAAATTCTTCCCTGGGAGGATTCAATTCTTCATCACCATGAGTGTCATTGAAATGATCACTTGGAGAAAATGCATTATTCAGATCTGTGCCTATAAAATTATCATTTGCAAGAAACTCTTCATCCTCCCCTTCCTCAGTGGTGCTCTCATAATCCTTGGGATTAGGCATAAGTGGAAGCTTTGAATTTGTATTCACTGGAATTTCTTCATCCTGCCCCTCCCCTTCCTCACTGAAGCTCTCATAATCCTTAGGATTAGGAATAAGTGAATGCCTTGAATCTATATTTATTGGAAATTCTTCATCCCCCCCTTCATCAGTGGTTAAATTATAATCGTTATGATTAGGATGAAGTGAAAATTTTAGCTTTGGAAATTCATCCCCGTCTTCATTAGTGGTGCTGGCATAATCCTTAGGATTAGGATGAAGTGGATATTTTGACGCTGAAAATTCTTCATTCCCCTCTTTCTCAGTGGTGCTGACATAATCCTTTGGAATAGGACGAAGTGCATATTTAGACTCTGCAAATTCTTCATTCCCCTCTTCATCTATGGTGCTAACATAATCCTTAGGATTAAGATGAAGTGGAAATTTTGACTCTGGAATTTTTTCATCCCCCTCTTCATCAGTGGTGCTTGCATAATCCTTAGGATTAGGACAGAGTGGATATTTTGACGCTGTAAATTTTTCATTTCCCTCTTCATCAGTGGTGCTGGCATAATCCTTAGGATTGAGACGAAGTGGATGTTTTGACTCTAAAACATTATCATTCCCCTCTTCATCAATGGTGCTCACATAATTCTTACGATTAGGACGAATTTGATATTTTGACTCTGGAAATTTTACATCCCCCTTTTCATTAGTGGTGCTGGCATACTCCTCAGGATTAGGACAGAGTGGATATTTTGACTCTGTAGATTCTTCATTCCCCTCCTCATCTATTGTTCTTGCATAATCCTTAGGATTAAGCTGAAGTGGATATTCTTCATCTCCCTCTTCATCAATGGTGTCCTCATAATCCTTGGGATTAGGACGAAGTGAAACTTTTGACTCTAGAAATTCTTCATCATGCCCTTCATCACTGTTGCTTTCATAATCCTTAGGATTAAGAGTAAGTGGTATAATTGGCGCTCGATTTACAGAAATTTCATTTTGTTGCGCCTCATCAATTTTGTTCTCATCATCTTTAGGATTACGACCAAGTCAATTTTTTGACTCTCTATTCATGGTGAACGAACTCCCGTTATATTCATCACTCTGAATAGGTTGTTGCGTGACGAAGATGTTGATGTTGTACAAAGAAAAACTTCGCTATCAGAAGAAACCATGGCTTTCAACAAGGATAGGTTGAATGATAAAAATTCCTCTCCCACTTACAATATATAGCTTAAAGATTGAAAATTTCCCTCCAAAAAAATTCGCGAAAAACTTTCCCTCCAAAATTTCCCCCCAAAAAATTTCGCGAAAAACTTTCCCTCCAAAATTTTCATTTCAAATATTTAGTAAAAATATTAGTCAAAAAATGTATTTAACATTTTTTTAATAAACTGATTGTGTTGAAATGTTTTACTGATATTTATATTCAAAATATCCACAAAATATTTCTATCATGGATGCCTTCCAAACTAAAATAATGTTTTTATTTCAATGATTTAACATTGACTAGATGTAAGTATTAACTATAATATTACTATAATACCTACATGCAAATATTAACTATTTTAACTATAATGACTACATGTAAATACTTTAAATTTTAAATTTTAAACTTACGTTATATTCATCTAAAATATATTTCAAAATTTATTAATAAACTGTTGGTCTTCTAATATTTCACCATGCTTTCTATTCAAAATATCCACAAAATATTCCTTTCATGCATGCCTTCGAAACTAAAATAATTTTCTTATTTGAATGGTTTAAGATTGACTACATATAAATATTACAAAAATAACAACATGTAAATATTAACTATTTAAACTATAATATTAACTATAATTAACTACATGTAAATATTTTAGATTTTAAAATTTAATCGCATGATTTTAAACATTGAGTACATGTAAATATTAACTATGATAACTAAATGCAAATATTAACTATTTTATCTATAATATTAATTATAATTAACTACATGTAAGTATTTCATATTTTAATTTTTAATCTGAGATTATATTTGAATTATTCAACATTCGGTACATGTAAATATTAAATAAAATATTAACTATGATAACTACATGCAAATATTAAGTATTTTAACTATAGTATGAATTATAATAAACTAAATGTAAATATTTTAAATTTGAAATTTTAATCCCACATTCGTTAAACAGTAAACCAATCAGACAATATTCGCTATATAATAAGAATGATTGTTTCTATTCATCACATCACATCAAGTTTTTTGGTATTTGTTAGAGCAAATTTCTGGAGGTGTTGCGTTGGCATTGGTAACTTCGTGGAGGCAATTGCATTGGCATTGGAGGCGTTGTGTTGCTATTGGTAATTTTGTGGAGGTGTTGCATTGGCATTGGTAACTTCGTGAAGGCATTGCATTCGCATTGGACGTGTTGTGTTGCTATTCGTAATTTTGTGAAGGCGTTGTGTTGGCATTGGTGACAGCAGTTTTTTGCATTTTAAAGGTTAGTTGTCCTTCTATTTTGTCAATTTAAAGACGATTTTGGGGAAAATCTATTTTTCTATAGTTTTTTTTGTCCAAAAACTACTTTTTTAAGGTTTTTAGGTTCAGAAACCATAATTTTTTAATATTTTTTTAGTGAAGAAAATGCAAAAAGAACTAAATTTTTTAGGGTTTTAAGGACAAAAATTTATAATTTTATTTCTTTTTTAAGACTTATAGGTTCATCTAGACAGAAAAATCCATAAAACGACCATACATATAAAAAAAAAATAGTAATATTATAACATTTTTTATTTGTTTTTTTTATCATAAATATATCAGTGGTTTCATTATTTAAAATGTTTTTTTTTCTTTTTTTATTTGAATTTTTTTTTATTTTATATTCTATTTTTTTCCTTTTTTTAATTTTAACTCTTATTTTTATTCTTTTTAATTTTAAATCTTTTTTTTTCCTTCTTCATTGTTCTGTTATATATCATTTTTTTATTTTTTTTTAATTGTATTATTATATAGTTTTTTTTTGTTTTTTTAATTTATTGTATTGTTATATTAAAATAAATTTTTTTATTTTATTTTTATTTTATTTTTTATTTTTTTTATTATATTGTATTGTTTTTTTCTTTTTAATTATATAATGTTTAAAAACAAAACATAATTGTTATTTAATAAAAAAAAATTTCTTTTCATATATATTTGTTATATTTTTGATATTTTTAACAATTTTTTTTATTAAATAATGTTTTAATAATTATTTATTAATTATATTATATAACAATGTTTTTATTATTTTTATATAACAATGTTTTATTATATTATATAACAATATTTTTATTATTTTTATATATAACAATGTTTTTATTAATTTTTAATTGTTTTATTAAAAAAATTAAAAAAAAAAATTAAAAAAAAAAAAAAACAATGCAATGGTGTGTCGTGCCGTGACCGCGCTCGCGGGGCGCCGGAGCCTGACCGGATGGTGCCACGGGGGGTTGCCCAGCCGGCCTCAAGCCCCCGGTTGGGCGGGAGGCCGGAATCGGCCTCTGCCCGACCGGGGGCCTGAGGGCGGCTAGGCAGCACCCCGTGGCGCCGCCCGGCCAACCTCCGGCACCCCGCGGGCGCGATCGACGGCCGTGATCGTGACCGCGGGGAATCATCCTCACAGCTGGGGGCCTGAGGCTGGCTAGGCAACCCCCTGTGGTGTCGCCCGGCCGGCCTCCGGCGCCCCGCGGGCGCGGTCACAGCACGACACACCATTACATTGTTTTTTATTTTTATTTTTTTAAAATCTTTTTTTTATTTTGTTTTTTAAATTTTAAATTTTTTAATTTGTTTTAATAAAACAATTAAAAATTAATAAAAACATTGTTATATATAAAAATAATAAAAATATTGTTATATAATATAATAAAAACATTGTTATATAAAAACAATAAAAACATGGTTATATAATATAATTAATAAATAATTATTAAAACATTATTTAATTAAAAAAAAATTTGTTAAAAATATCCAAATATAACAAACATATAAATATAAATATAAATAATATAAAATAAAATAAAAAACAAAAAAACAAAAATAATTTATTAAATAACAAATATGTTTTGTTTTTAAACATTATATAATATTAAAAAAAAAAACAATACAATATAATAAATAAATAAATAAAAACATTTGTTTTAATATAACAATACAATAAATTTCAAAAAAAAAAATTATATATATATATATATATATAACATTTGTTTTTAACATTTAAATATTTAAATTTCTTTTTTATTTTTATTTTTTTTAATTTAAGTATTAAAACAATATTATAAAAATTTTAATTTTTTCTTTTATTTTGTTTAATTTCTTTTATTTTATTTTGTTTATTTTTATTTAATTACTATATAATGTGAAATAGAAATTTGTAATAGAAATTTGTAATTTTCAAATATATTAAAAGATTATATAAATTTATAAACTTTAATATTAATTTTTTATAATTTTAAGTTTATAATTTTTTATTTAATTACTATGTAAAGTAAAATAAATTTTTCTTTTATTTTATTTGGTTTATTTTTATTCAATTACATAGCAATTTAAAATTAAATTTTAAAATTTTAAAATATATTAAAAGATTATAAGTTTTTTAGTTTTAGAAATAAATTTTGTTTATTAAATTTATTTTATCCGCATTATTTTTCCATTAACATATATATATATATATATATATATATAATCAGGAAAATGGCATCAAAAAATATTTCTGTGAATGTTTCTGCACTTAGGGCAACAGCTCCCAAATCTACAGTTGCAGCTTGACGCACTATGGATACAACTCCCAAATCTAAAGTTGCAGCTGGACGCACTATGGACACTGTTGGATGCAATAAGGACATTGTTGCACACACTAATAAAAGTCAAGCAAGTGGGCACCAGTTTCATTAAATCTTATTTCTGATTGGAAGAATGCCGAGGAAATAGATAAAACTGATTTCTCATGGTATCTTGAAGACAGTGAAACGGAGGCTGATATACACATCTATCTGCTTTGTGGTATGATTGACTTAAATGAGCCATATGATGTGATGGGCAGAGTACGAGACATATGTATGGTCCCGAATATAAACACTATTTATGTTCTTGCGAGGAAGGCTCAGAAACGTGAGAAGGTTAGATATCATCTATCAATCGTCAAGTATGACACAGATGAAATATCTTCAAAATTTTATGAAGAAGTATCAAGCAACATTGCAAATAACATTGTAAGTATGCTTATTTTTATTTCCTCTATGCATTATTGTAAGGATGATTCAATTTTTTATAAATTATTGATCATTGACATGTTTTATTTTGTTTCATAAGATTTTGTTCCGAGTCTTTCAAACATGTTTGAAGGTATTTATATGTTGGTGCCAAATGTTATGGATGTGATCAACACTTTCCACAAAGACAAAGCAGCGGAAAGGAGATTGAAGCAAAGAGCAATATCTCGTGACACTGCAATAGTACAAAGAGGGGATCAACCAAGAGTCACTAAGGTGGGTCAATCTAGTAAACTTAAACATGTTTCTTTTGAAGGTGTCGAACATGAAACATAAAATTATGATAGAATTAGTGAGGAGGAGATTAGAACTATTGTGCAAAAGGAGAAAACAAATCAGACACCAAAAAGAAAAATCGCCAAAGATGTCTCTCTTTTACCTCATGAAGGAGAGCTTGTTTATAAAAAAACTGATATGTTATCCAATAAGACTAGGAAATCAAATATTGGTGAACCTGTAAAGGTCGTGAGCAGCAGTGAAGAACAAATTGAAAGCTCTCACGGAAGCAGAGAAATCATAACACCAGGTGCTGAGTTAGAGGATGGCATTATTAAAACAAAAAAAAATGCTATTCAACAAGAGTTGAGGAAGAATAAATTAATTCTTGGTGGCCAAACATTTGAGCTTAATGTTAACCAATTTTATGGCCCAGATGAAGGACAATCTCAATATCAAATTAGAAAGGCCCATCACCTACATGTACATAATCTGAAAACATTGTTCGGGTTCAATCCATATGCGCATGTGGTGGATTATGTGGTTCTTGTCGATCCATGTCAGGTTCCCAACAAACAAGCATTTGACAAGGCAAAATGTTTTGATTATAAATATTATGTAATTGGAGGAAACCATTCAATAGAGGCTAAAAGACAATTGATTGCAGAATATCCCAATAACTATCTTTTTCAAACAGTGAAATGCATCATTTACGTTGGCTTAACAGAAATGGAATCAAAGTTATTGGCATGGGATCATAATGCAGATAATGAGTACATAATGAAAATGACTTTCATCCAAAGGGTCAGATTTATTCATAATGAATTCATAGAAAAATGTCATGGGGATAAGACACAAGTTAGTGTAGCATTTCGAAAGGAATGTTTAATGGAAACAAGTTATCAAATTGATGAAAAAAAAGCAAAAGATGGAAAATTGAATACAAATCTCTTCAGAGGCACAGATAACATTTTTCAGTTGGCATTTAGAACTGGGGAGGTATGGGATTTGATTGATGAGATTTTTGATCGGTGGGAGAATATTTCCATAAAAAATCAAAAGGTTATAAAGAGTAAACCCATAATATGTACCAACAGTAAGGGGGGTCCTGAAATGAAGCAGCTTCCAGAGGATATGACTATTACACCTTGGAGAACAATGCAAGGTGTGAAGGATGATAAATTAGTCAAATCGATATTAGCCCGTGTGAAGTCGGGTGAATTATCAATGGAAGAAATGTGTGCAGAATTTCAAAAGTAAGTTTCTTGAATTATTTCTTATTTTTCTTTCATTATAATTTTCTTTTAAATAAAACATAATGATGTTGGTAGAATTTGTTATACATGTCAGTATATTAACGCTTTTAACTTGATTTATTCAATCAGAAAAGTTTTATGAAAATACAAGAACACATGGTTAAAATGTTGAATGAAGATAGTTGGGATGATGTTGTATGCAACTACCCAGAAGCAAGTTCTACATCAACACTAAAAGAGTTTTATATTGCATTCAATAAGGTATGTTGATTTATAAATTCATTTTATTCATATTTAAACTATTTTTATTTTATTACTTACATATATATATATATATATATATATATATATATCATTAAAGATGTCGAAGAAGGATGGAAATGGAGTACCAGATACTTTCAAAAGATTTATTGAAAAAATTAAGATGGAGAACATGAGAAGGAAGCGTCTTATGAATGTTGAACTTGATCCTACTCTTAATCATTACATTTGGAATGGGCTCGACAGTGTCCAATATCAAATAATACAAGGTGACTGTGAAGACATTGCATCACTAATACCTAAAAGGGAATATGGCCTAGTTATTGCAGATGTTCCTCATGGTTTCAATTTCCCAGACATTGAATATGATAGAGAACCATATACTTATCAAGCTTTTAGTAAAGTGGTTACGGGTTTTCAAGAAGTGACAACATCACCGCTTTGGCGATTTGTGACATTTCATTCAGACACACAGTTTCCAATGTTATTAACAAGCTTCAAGGGTAAAGCAAACTCAAGGATGCAACTTACATGGTAAGACTTTGAAATTGTATGTTTGATTAGTCCTAAAATTTTTTATTCATGTAAAATTTAATTGAACTTTTACTATGTTATGTTACAGGAAAAATTCAAATATTGTTTCTTCCGAAGATCAGCCTATTATAAATGATTGTGAGTTCATCCATGTTGAATGTTGGACAAAAGACGATAGCTATAAGCATATTATTATGAATTGAGTAGATGGGAAGAGTCATAGTCAAGTATTGGTTTATGATGTAGTTGTAAGAAAACTAACATATGAGGATAAAGATGCAAAAGGAGATATAGTTAACATTTATCAAAAACCACAAGCATTGATTAACTATCTTATAGATCTATGTTCAAATGAAGGAGAATGGGTTTTGGATTTATTCTCAGGTTCAGGTAAGTTTTATTATACAAATTTAAATTTAAATATTTTATTTTTCACTTTTTGTCTCCATACTAATTTTCTTACTTATTTTTTTTGTGCTTGATGATTAGGTACAACAATAGCATGTTGCCTACTAAAAGGAAGAAATTGCATTGCCATTGAAAAAAACCCAGTTCAATGCAAATTTATTCAACAAAGAATTAACGCTCTTAAATTCCTTCCAGATGCGAAGCAAGAAGTTGTTTTGAGGAAAGGAGATTTTAATGAATCACGTGTGGCAAAAAAAGCAAAGGAACCTCAACCACCATTATATGGAATGATTGGAAAGGGACACTTTGGAAGATTTGCTGACATGAAAGATCCATTAGAAGAAAACAATGATCAAAATGAAGAAGAAAATGTTGCAGAAGAAGCCATCAATGTTGTTCTAGATGATGTTGAAGATGTATTAGTTGATATTGTTGATGATGTTTAAGTTATGCTTGCAAACAAAGCTTATTTTTGAGAATTATTAATCAATTTTACTTGTAATGTTTAGACTTTGATATTTTATGAGAACAACCCTTATTTTTTGCAAAAAAACATGTGATTGCTATTATTTTTTGACATAAAATTCAATAAAAATGTTATTTTCTTAAGTTTTTTTTTGTTAAGATTCTCCCAAAAAATTAGTTTATTTAACATGTTTTTTCCAACAAAAAGTATGTAAAAGTGTATTTTTTGAATTGTATTTATATTGAAAAATTGTATTTTTTTGTCATATGGTTCAAAATATTGGTTTTTTAGTGACAATTATTTGATGTGCATTGAAAAATTATTTAACAATACATAAACATGTAGAAAATATAAACTTTAGAATATTGACCCTTTTCCCATCTTTTATCTATGTGAAGAAGTGAAGATATCATTACAAGTTTTTATTTTTATTTTTAAATATTTTTTTATTTTTAAAACACAAGTACATAAATGCACTTAAAAATAAACATCTCACGGAAGAAGAAGACATTAGAAAATCTAGAGTGTCAAAATCAATCCTATAAAAAAACGTTGGTGATGATACACCACCACTATTCAAAATCGACATAAAACACATCACATAAAAAAAAAAAAAAAAAAAAAAAAAAAAAAAAAAAAAAAAAAAAAAAAAAAAAACGTAAAGTGCCAAAAACATGCTCAAATTTTTTTTTCTTGATTCTGCATCGCCAATTTTTCAAAATCGGGTGTTTTTTTTTTTATACTTCAAAAAGTAGGCAACAATGAGGTTACCTATTTCATCGGTAACAGTGTTACTACACACGGTGTACCTAAGATCCCCTTATTCAATTTCGGGTAGATCTAGGACACAATCACCACAAGAGAAAATATATATATGCTTTATTAAACTTTGGAGTACATAATATTTCAGCTTCACAACATCTTCACGGAATAAAAGTTCTAGAACTTCTTGGAAGAAAAATTTCTTCAAAAAACTGACTCAACCTCCTACAACAATGAGCTTTCCTTTGAAAAACTAATCACTCCAAACTTACAAAAAAATCATTCCTGTATCACTCCACAAAATTACGTCAACTTATCACTTCAAGATACATTAAACAATCACTTATTACTCCAAAGATAATTCACTCAAGAGAAATTACTTCACTTATCACTCCAAATAAAATTACACTTCTTTAAAAAATTAATTTATTTTTAAAACTCACTCTAAAAAAGGAGACTTTTTGAAATTACTTTTTTTTTTTTAAGTGAATTAACTTTTATGAAGGCACACAGAGTGATCTCTACCACATTCGACAGTCTTGCAGTGAATATAAAGCAATGGCGCAAAACACAGCAAGAAGCTTCTACAACAACTCACAATGTGTAGATCGCATTTGACTGTAAGAAGCTTCTACAGCAAATCAAGACGTTGGTTGTTTCTCGATGAGCATCTCATCCTTCTCTCGTTACATTATCTCTGATTAGTAATTTGGAGTGATAAGACTCAGTAGATATCGTCGATACCTTGGATGTGAGGGTTGTCGATTATAAGGAACTCTGAAGCTAATTGTATGCAGAGTTTCTCCTCTTCCAACGATGTATATCTCCTCACAGGGACGTTTGACAATCGGCCTTGCTGTGGCAAGAGATGTCATAAACAATATGGAAAACAGGAAGGAGGAATGATTGCAACTGCAATGATTATTGGAAATATATCACCTTACAAGAAGAAAAAGGGAGAATATATAAGGTCACGATAACTAGGGTAGAGATTATAAATGCATGGGCACAAGATGGAAATTTGGATATTAATGGGTTTGCATGAGTAATACAGACCCCACTAGCATACTATCGCTGCAAGAAGATGGAGGACGATGCTCTAGGAAAGGACGTTGAGAAAAACTGAATAAAAAATAGATCAGTTCATCAAACGACACATCAATTGATAGCTTGAAGGCAAAGTTTTCTGTGAGTTCCTCCAAATCTTTCATTTTAATTTGACTAAATCTCAAGAAAACTCGAATTTCCTCCCAATATTTCATTTTAATTCGACCGAGTCTTAGCACCAACCGCTGAACCCACTTCTTGGCAACCCGATTTATTCTACCATCTGCCACACTTCTCCACGCTCACTACTCGGATTGAATGAAATTCTCTTAATACTCCATAGACCATGCACCGTCCTAAGAACTCATCAAAGTTCCAAATGAAGGGGCGCTATGCAGAAAATTCTATGCAGATTTCTTAATCATTCTTTAAAAAACTCACATACATGCAGATTGCATGATTTCACACAATGCACAATTCATTGTTTAAAAACTCACATACACCCATCATCACCGTGGCTATGATTTTTTAATGCATATGGTAGAAGAAAAACATAGGGAAAAATAAAACTTACTCACAAAATGGATGCAAACCGTTGATTTGACTTATTTTATGAAGCACACTTCGATGGCTCTGTTGTGAGAGAACTACAAAGAAATGTTGATGTCCATCAAGTCTCAGAAATTGATGCCATCAGAATTAGCAGAGTTGAATTCTTTATATGTGACGTAGTGAACCAACCAATCACCTTTTCCTGAAACCTTCATCTGCATTGAGTTATTGAAGGGAAGTGGCAGTGTATGAAGTTGCAACAGCAGCCCAAAAAAATTGTCACGCGTTCCCTCCGTTGGCCAAGCACAAGGCAGGAAGTATCATCCCTAGTTACATTCAATTATTAACAGCTGTCACGATTTTGATGTTGATCATAGAGGCAGATTGAGCTGCTAAAAAAAATAAAAAATAAAAACTGAACAGGCTCTGCTCCTTCCTTAATAGCATTTTATAGCAAGCAACTTCTATAGGTCAACGATTGAAATCGCCACATACATGGTCCAGACATATTTTCCTTTCAAATTCAGATGTAGTTCCATCAATCTTAAATCTCTTTGGAAGCCATCTCAACGCATTGAGCATTGTCAACAACAATACACAACACATAACAATTAAAAAATGGCACCATCCACATCTCCTCTCTTCACACAACATGCAATGCTCAATGCCTCATGCATGCAGAGCTTCAATACACAGAGTCTCTCAATCCCAAAGAGTAAAACCGTGTGCTCCGATACCACATGTAATAAATGAATCAACTCATAAAAAACCATAAAAACACCAGAGACATAGAACTGGCAGAAAAGGCCTGAGAGACTTATCGCATTCCTCACATATTATTTATTACTAAAAGAATGTAATAGTAAAAATAAATAGATGAGGAAGTTGTCTCAAGATAGTGTGTCTATCATGGACAACTTAGTTGACAAAATATCTCAACCACACACACTAATCTAGGAGATAAGTTAGGTAGGCCTAAACTAACTGCTAATCAAGAGGAACTAACATAATCTAGAAAATTAGGCATAAAATCCTAATTTTCAATATTAAATTAATTTAATTAACTTTGGATTTATAATTGTTTATTAGAGAGCCTAACACATCCTCATCATCTCCATCAGCATCATCCTTCACTTCCACCACAAAACTACTCACACTCACTCAAAATCCATGAAAAGAAAGACACCCTTACTCAAACTAGATGTCAAATCTGAGCTTCCAATGTATAATGGCAAGGTAAATGCAGAAATATTGGATAATTGGATATGTCAATTGGAGGTGTATTGTAGGATTCAAAACCTTCATGAAGATGGCATAAATATTCAGCTAGATTCTTCGAGGATGGAAGGATCTACACTTGTATGGTGGGAAGCAAGGACTCAAGAGGAGATTAAAAACTATGGTAAGATCTCTATGTCTTGGTCAAGTTTTATTGCTGCCATTAAAAGGCACTATCCCTTAGCTTACATGCAATAGGCTATTATGGATTGGAAAAATTTTAGACAGTTGAAAGGGCAAAGTGTGCAAGATTCTACTCATGATTTTAGGAGAAGAGCTCTTATTTTGGGTACTAATTTATATTCTCAAGAAAATTTGTTAAAGTATGTTGGGGGTTTTCACAGTCACCTTACACACACTATTGTCATGTTTAATCCCACAAACATAGATGAAATTTTTGTTCAAGCCACACATTTAGAGGCAAGAGAGAAACAAAACATAGATGAGAAAAGTGATAATGAGGGTAAAGGAAAGGGAAATTTTTATGGAAGAGGAAAGAGAAATAGCTTTGTAAAATGACAGAAGGAAAAAATCACATGCAAAAATTGTTCAAATACTGGCCATGATGAACACCACTATTGGAAACTTCATCCAAAGTTGAAGCCAAATAAACTGAAAGCCAAAGAGAAGGGTAAAACTGTTTCTATAGTTGAACATGACTTAGGGTTAGATTCAGGAGATGAAACAAATATTACAGCCATGGGTTTGAAAGCTAAACAAATTGCAAGCACTAGTTCTTCAAATTGTTCAAATGTTACTCATGATGAAGATACAAGAATACAACTTTTCCATATTAGATTTTTCTCTAAACATACCAAGATTGATACACTTTTTGATAGTGGGTCACAAGCTAACTTGATTTTCGAAGACTTGGTTAAGAAGCTAGGCCTTGAAACTATTAGACATCCAAGACCATATCCTTTGGGTTGGATAGGGAATAATGCAAACTTGCAGGTTACAAGTAAGTGCATACTAAGATTCACCATCAATTCAAACTTTCTTGATGAAGTTGAACTTGACGTAGTGCCACTTGAGAAATCAAGTATTGTATTGGGAAGTCCTGATCTGTATGATAGGAAAGAAATATTTCATCGCCATGAGAATAAGTATCACTTGTTTAAAGATGGTATTGAGTACATAGTTAGAGCGCATTAAAAGAAGACAAGTTTGTCTCTTATACATGCAAGAGAAATGAAGAGGTTAGTGAATGCAAGTCATAATTTGACATTGTTGATGATCAAACAAAGAGATGTTCTTAATCAAACATTCCAAAACGATACTTATGCTTGTAATGAGATGTTTCAGGATTCTAACAGGTTACCTTTGAAAGGAGGTGAACAATATGTAAAACATTTGCAACAGTCAACATCAGTGTTGAGCAGTGTTGGAAACAAGATGGTGCAAGAGAGTGCAAAGGTTAAAGAGAAAGAAAAAAAGCATCTTGGAAAAGAAGGCATGGGTTCTAAAAATTCTTATTATTGGTTTCCAAAAGGCACATGGCAATGGAAAAGATACTTGGTCAAGATTCGATGCAAGTACAAAGCAAAAACAACTAAGAATCGTTGTGGTGACAGTGTGCAAGGTGAGACAATTTTTAAGTTTCCTTTTATTAATGACCAAGGTAGGAACAAGATGGTTTCTGCAAGAAGAGACTGCTGCTCTGCAAATTCAGAAAAATTGCAACATGACGGTGTCAATGACAGCAAGAGAAGGTCACAAGAATCAATGAAAAATTTAAATTTTTGGGAAAAGCTCCACTTGATGAAAATGGGAAAATTTCAGTGGATAGAGACTGGAAGGGTGGGAGAACTGTACCCTCATCCACATGATCATTAATTAGAGAGATTTTAGGGTCCAAAAGGCTTCTATTGGGGAGGAATGATCAGAGGCTCAATATTTAGCTCGAAAATGAAAGTGCTCAGAATTGATTTGAAACTGAACGACATCGGCCGACTGGTCACCATGAATTTGGCGTAATTCGTTTCGTCGAAAACTAACTCCGAATGAAGAAGTTATAGCATGTTGACCGTCATTTAGAACAAGTAAAGTTTTTTAAAAAAATTGCAGAAGAGTGACAAGTTGATGACATGGCAGCCCAGTCAGCATGCAGGGAATATTCTTCAGTTTTTTTCCAATGGCATTGTGACAAGTGTCGCAACTGGATTCGCCAGTTTGGTTTGAAAGTGAATTTTTTTTAAGGAGCTACTCCTAAGGTTGAATTTGATTTTTTTTTTATGTGGGAGGACAACCAAACCAGGGGTCACCACATGTCCCCTCTGGTGGACCCCCTCTCCAATGATGGCATCGAATTTTATACGGTGGAATTTTATGCTAAGGTATTGAAGTTCATATATTTACATGGTGGCATGTTAATTTTTTAAACCTAAACTCCAAAATATGGTGGCATTTGATATATATATATAGATAAAGGCTATAGTTCGTGGCATATTCATTAATCAATTCAAAGGTGGAGGGCGCACTTATAATTATTCCAAAGTTCAAAGTCCGATGGCATTGGATTTTAAACCAAAGTCTAAACATTACGGTATGGCGTAATTATTATGTGGGGAAAAACATATATATAGGGGTAGAGGTCAGGGTCGAAACCGTGACCTCCCCCTAAAAATTACTGCGTCTTACCAACAAACCATGACACGGGGCTTGTAAAGCCTCCATGCCCAACATGTATTTGAATACGCATGGATCCGATGGAGGGGCTTTGGAGGGGGCCAACCCCTTCCCTATATAACTATGCCGCAAGAACCAAGGATGGAGCCGAATGCAAACAACAGAGTTTTTTTATTAATCATGGATTATCCACTAAGCTGAGATTAACGCTAATTGATCCATGTTTAATGTTTTTAATCTGAGTTTTGATAACTACCCTTATGTGCATTAAACCCATGCTTATCACACCCCTAAGCCGAGATTAGCGTTAATTAACTACACTTATGCGCATTAAACCCGTGCTTATCACATCGTTAAGCGAATATTAGAATTAATTAACTGTGCTTAATACTTGGTGGATTTTTATCGGAACCATCATTTTCAGTGGATTTTCCAAAATTGTCGAACTTATCTGAAGTCTTCTCCATATTTGGAGGAGGATTCTAGGGGAAAATTGAATAGCCCATATCTTGAGCAATGTTCAACCAATTTTGGCTCAGAAAGAGTCATTCCTAGTAGATTCGCATGCTCTGAACACATTGGAATAGGTTGCAGAGGCAGAGGAGCAATTCTACAGGTTTTTTGTCACTTTGAAGAATTTTTAAGCTTAGGGCCACCAGGGAGGAAGGCCATGCCTAGATCAGCTGAAGGCCAAATTGAGTGAATGAATAATCATTCCTGATATATTTCGACATTATGAACTCATTGGAGTATGTTTCAAGAGCATTTGATGAATGTACATAGCAAATTTTTCACTATTGAGATAATAAAGAGGCCCACGCCATGGAAGCTAGACCAAGGAGATGTAGCCCAAGAGGGGTGAACTCCTTCATCAAAACTATGTGTTGATGGATCAATTGCAATGGTTTGTTGTTCTTTATGTTGTTTTTGTTCAAAATTTTAAATTTCATACTTTATGCTTTTGAATTTACTCATAAAAACTCAGTTAAATTACTTGTTTGACACACATAAGCAACAAGGAAACCTGTACATCAAGCATAAGATCAACAAATAAAATTTATATCTGAAAATTAAATTTGCACAACAAAACTAACATTCATACTTAGATCACCAATGCATGTCTAAACCCCTTTAGTAACATAGTGATTGAAGAATCGATCTTAAAATCACTACTATTGGGGGCGAGAAATCGACAACGTCCTTATGCAACCCCATGAAAATGTTAAAAATGAATTGTAATAAAAACATGTCCTTCATACAGTGATATGTGGTTTAATGGTAAGTTTCGTTGGGTGAAACCAATGAGACTGCGGTTCAAATCCCAAAGAGTATATGGCCTGCTATGATCTCGACTCAAGGAGTAGACTTACCTTTTTCGTGAGTCTCAACGCTTGCTAAATCATAAGATCTAGTATATATGGCTTGTAGGTTGCTGGATATACTCTTGGTGTTATAAGGCAGCCACAAGGGTTTATCCTGGATCTCCCCTAGATTAGTCCAAGGAGTTACTCATTCACCATGGGTTAAAAAATAAAAATAAAAACATGTCCTTCGATATCATTTGGAATATTAAAATTGGCAACATCTCACATTTAAACCTGCTCACATCCCTAGAGAAATAAATCGCAACATCCTAAAAAGTATAGAAATATTATAGTCTTTAATACAATAACCCAACAAAATCCAAGGAAAAACTCCTAAAAGCGCGACCCCTAGAAACATAATTAACACGAAATGGAAATGATATCTAAATGTGCACCAACTTCGAAAAAAATTGAATGCCACCCCAAGAGAAACCACCATATTGAATTGAAACTCTTGCTCCATGGAAGAAAATGTAATTAGTTTCATTTTTCATAATTGTCTCTATACTCAAATAATTATGTATATTTTATGTTACAATAAAAATGAAAGAAACATATTATTTTGAGTATGGGTTTGATGCTCCATTTTGATGGTCATCTAGGTAAAGCATGTTCTTCATGCTTCTATGGTTTTTCATCTCAAAAGAATATTTTTGTTGATTCAAGAGAGTCTTTATCATTTATATAAGACTTCATCATGAAATATGTAACATATAAAAAATATTGATTTTGAGTCTAGAAAGTCCTAGAAACCTCCAAGCACACGTTGGCCCAGTAAATGAGAAGTCATCCTCAAAAAAGGAATTTGAACCCCTCGGATGTGTATGAATAGAAGTGTTAAACACCATGTTAAGCACACACATGGTGTATGAGAAAGATAAACACACACACACACAACAAGAAACTCAACACAATGAAGGATAAACGTGTAGCTCATCTTTTCCATTATACAAAGATGTACATTTATAGTACAATGGTGTGACTCTTGGTTTCATATTCCAAGGTCACTTGGACACCATTGTGACTTTTCGCATTCCACACCAACCCATGTAGGATTAGGTATTCCAACATCCCCCCTTAATTCGAAGGGGTATGTGTGGGTCCAAGAAGAGAGTTGTAATACAAATATGCAAAGTATACATGGTAGCACTTGGGCTGAATCAACTCTCTGAAATGTTGGAAAGAAGAGGTGGTTTAAGGATGACCACCAACACTGGAACGCAAAACTTGTTGCAGTTCCCGGAACTCTTCCAAAACTGGCAAGAAGCTGAAAGCTTCTTCTAGAGGAATTGTCCCTCATAAAAAAGGGAGACCTTCAACCTAAAAGAAAGGAGGTCTACTACCTGTGATGGTTTTAGGATTACCAACAACTCTGGAATGCTTGAAGCATTTCCTGGAACTCAACCAAATCTGGCAAGAAGCTGAAGGCTTTTGCTAGAGGAAGTGTTCCTCATATATGAAAGGGAGACCTTCAACCTAAAAGAAGGGAGGTCTACTACCTGTGGTGGTTTAAGGTTGTCCACCAACCAAAGATTATGGTTTAAGGTTTTCCACCAACTGAAGGCATGCTCATGGGCATCCGTGTCTTTGGCTACATCTCTGAATCTGGAATGACGAATTGTGGCTCAGGCTCGCTTGAATTGTTGTGTCTCTGGCTACAACTCTGAACATGGAATGAGAGATTGTGGCTCAGGCTCGCTTGATCTAACGTCGAAGCTTGTACATGACCACCATTTTCCCCCTTGTCAGGGACAAGGTGAGATGATGGCGAAAACTCAACTGCAAGTTTGCTCAATATTCGTGAACAAGTTCTAACATGTGTCTTAAACATCTTCTTGGCTGTTGATGCCCATTGCCAAGAAGCGATCCATCTAAGATGAATCTTGGTTCTTGTAGGAGGCTTGTTTCTGAAGCATCTGTGTGAAGAATGGGTGTGTCGTCCACAGTGCTTGCATGGATGAAGATCAAAACAGTGATCTTTCATATGGCCAACTCGATCATAGTGTTGGCATTTTACGATCTGTGATTGTTGTTGTGGAGCAGGATTTGAAACAGCTGCAGGTGAACTGTCATATAGGAATCCGACACTTTGAAATATGATGGGCTTGGTGTAGTCTGGAATATGAAAGGATAGATCCTTGTCATATCCAAGACCAGTTCGGTGCTTGTTGTGGACAAGTTCTTCCCAAGGTCTAATGATGGGCTTGAGAAGTGCAGGTTGAACTGCTGCATCTGCATGTAAATCTTCTCTAGTACAAGGAACTGAATGGGAATCAACTGCAACTTTATCTTCTTTCTTCTGATGAGAGTCCTTCTCAATCTTCTGAACAGGAATAGGTTCAGAATGGTGACTCTTTTGCTGAAGTTCATCTTGTTGAAGCTGAGATTCCAACTGCAAAAACTCAAACTTTTCTTGTGCATCTTGCAAACAACTTTGAATGTTACAAAGAGCATCCTTGCTCATTTTTACCATATCATCAACATTGGAATGAATGAGGTTTTTCAACAACTCTAATGCCTCATTGATTTTAGCCATTTCAACAACTTAGGCTCAAAAAATGAAAGGGTGTCGACTTCAACCGAAAATTCATCCGTTTACAATCAGATTCAACTTCCTTTCAAAAATTACAAATGACTCCAAGTAATTATCAAAGTACAAAATCTGTTGATTACAACTATGAAGAAGCAATATCCACTCATAATACATTGTCAGCTCAATCCAATATCACTGCAAAATATTTGTATAAATGTGCAGCAAAAACAACATGCAAGAAGCCTTTAAAGCGGCTGAATTTTCCTTCAAAGAGCTGTTTTGCACCAATAACAACTCGTCTTCACATGTAAAATTCTTCAGAAAATCACCCTCTTATATATGCCACAAACCATAAAATGAAAATTGCAATTTTGTCTATGTGTACTGTCCATTTACTGATATGTCATTTTCTCCTTTTCTGTTGTTCATATCCTCTCTTCCTTTCTCTCTGTTGTTGTTGTTCTTTATTTTTTTTTTCTTTCTTTTTTTTAAATTAAAAATTAATTAAAAAAAATAATTATTTGAGATTAATTAAAAAATTGGGGAGATAGGGAGCTGATTGTAATAATAGGGAGGAATTGTAATAATGGGAATTAATTAAAAGGGAAAGGGACTTTTTTTTTTTTAATATATTAATAAAAAATTAAAATGAAAAAGTGGGAATGAATTTAAAAGGGAGGGGATTAACTTTAAAAGGGAGGGGAACTAATCAAAATGGGAGTGGTGGAATGGAGTGATAAGGGGAAGAGGGGGGTGCGTATGGGGTAATGAGAGGGGTGCAGATATGGCGTGGGGAGGAGGGGTTATGGGAGGAGAGGGGCCGGCTATAGGGAGAAGGGCGAAGGTAGGAGCGGTAGGGTGGAGTGGGAGAGGGGGTAGGGTAAGGGTGGAGTGTGTAGAGTGTGCCGCGGAGGGGGGGTCGGCCGAGAGGGGGGCCGAGAGGGTACCGGGTAGAGCGAGCAGGGAGTGCTGAGATGGACGGAGTAAGGGGGAATCGTGGAGTGGTGAGTTGAGAGTGGTAGATTGTAGTGGGTAGGAAAGAGCTGTGAGCTGCATGGGGTTTGAGTTGGGGCAGGCGTAGAGCCTGAAAATGTTTTTTGTATATAAATTTTTTTTAATTTTTTTTTTTAATTTAAAACAGCAGAGTAGAGTAGGAAATTGACTTTAAAAAATAGTGGATTTTTTCCAAATGTATAGCAAAAACAAATCCATCAGCAGAAAATGCAGAGATTGTCATTAAAACTCAGAAATTTTTCCAGTAGCCCATCAACAGAGAATTGGACAAAATGCAGAAATTTTTCTCAGGGAATGTGGCAGAAATTTGCCAGTAAAAACTCAGAAATTTCTCAGAGGATTTTTTAGAAAATTTCAACAGTAAAAACCCATAAATTTGCAGAGATTTTTCAATGAAAAACTCAGAAAATTTTTCTTTCAGAAACCCACCTTGAAACACTATTCCAACAGCTCTTCAAAATGCAGAATTTAATAGGTAGAAATCAGAATGAAAACCTTCAGATGCATAGTGCTGCTCTTCTTCAAAACCACTGCTGCCAATTCCTGAATGCTTCTTCTTTTCAAAGCAGATTTCTGAATGCTGCAGAAAATCTTTGACTGATGAATGCGGCAAAAAGACTACTGCAAAAAAACTCTGAGTGCTGCAAAAATGCCAAGAATTTTTGTAGATATGCACAGGCCATAAGCACAAATGGCTCACTCAAGGTTGAGCTGGTTATGGACATATCAGCTCTGTTACCATGTTAAACACCATGTTAAGCACACACATGGTGTATGAGAAAGATAAACACACACACACACAACAAGAAATTCAACACAATGAAGGATAAACATGTAGCTCATCTTTTCCATTATACAAAGATGTACATTTATAGTACAGTGGTGTGACTCTTGGTTTCATATTCCAAGGTCACTTGGACTCCATTGTGACTTTTCGCATTCCACACCTACCCATGTAGGATTAGGTATTCCAACAAGAAGCAACATCAACATCATTTGATCACAATTTCTATCTCTCTCATCAGGAAGTTTTATCTGAAGCTGGAAGCATCAAGGAACCAAGTGTGAAGGTCAAGAAGGCAAGGAAAACTCAAGAAGAAAGAAGAAATATTGCTTTTGGGTTATTTTCCTCTCACACGTGTGAAGAAGTTATGGTTTCTGCAGTGGCTACAGGGTCGAAGTTGCAGGTCGAAGTTGTAGGTCAAAGTTGCAGGTCAAAGCTAGGGGGCAAAGTTGCAGTTGGAAACTAGTTGAAGCAAAATTGATCCTTGCTGACTTGGTTGATCTCTGACCTAATTGGAGGGTTGGCTTGGTGCTTGGAGGAGGATTTGGTCTAGGGTTTTGGGTCTTGGTTTTATCATTTGAAGCAAATTATATAAGAAGAGAAGAGATTTTACAGATTTTCCCCTTAGAGCGGTTTTTCCCTAGCTTGGAGCCTAATTTTTGTGTCCATTGTCTTTATTGTTTTTGCACTTATAATTGTTTGATGAAGAATATGTAATAAAGAAACAGAAGAAGATACAAGAAATTATTAAGTTTAAGGAGAAATTGAAATTAACAACTGCCATATTGTCTTCTCCAACACCCCAAAACCAAGAGCCTTCTACATACATAATCCAATTCCCAAATTGAAAGTTGCATTGAAAGAGACACATCAAAACAACATTAGAAAATTGACACAATCCTTTGGATAGCCCAGGTCTTGAAACAACACCAAACCTAAACCTATTGTGAATGACTCAAAACCTTTCTCATAAGATTAAAAGGAAAACATCCCAAACAAAAATACTATTGCAATGACCCAAAGACAATAATGTAAAAAGGTGCATTGTAAAGAATATTACTCCAACCGCATATATCTATTGCTCCAACACCCTTTCACGACACAACATGTGCAAGAATCGTAATAATGATCTGAATGCTTATTATTTATGTGAAATATTCGAAACAATTCACCACCGTCAACGAAAACATTGATCCTAAACAAAAAGATAACCCAAAAAAAAAAAAAAAAACCTACGAAGAACAGAGAACATCTAAGAAAACCTAACCCAACAAATTTTGAGAGTACCACTATTCTCTCACCACTTCATCACTCTTGGGCCAAAGATTGTGGACTTTGGAAATTGCGAATGTGAATGCCCATAAAGTCAATGGAACGACCTAAACACAACATTATTAAGTTAAACATTATTTGTTTTACAATAATTAAAACATCGGCCTCCAAACTTTCAACGTCGGGGATGGCTTGATCATGAGTCCATCTCTACCTTCCACATTGCGGTCTCCGTGTTTGTGAGAATCCATGAGCACAGGACAACACTCTGTGCTTTCAAGGAAGAACACGGGGCTCGAGAGAGGCCGATTTCCTAGAAGGGTGGTACCCTTCACCCTTCCATTATTTTTGAAATAAAATTTAATACATGTCCTCACATTTAGGAAAGGATACCACTTCGTAAAAAGCATCTCATGGATCTTGCCACTAGCTTCATACTTTCTTGTATCTATGTTATGATTTCTCTTTTCCATGATTAAGTGGTGGTCAATGGGTAATAAGGGACCTTCCATGACGGGCATATCTTTTACTTTTACATAATTTTTTTTTAAAATTAATTAATTATTTTTATTATAATGATTATCTATTTTTAAATCAAAATATTCATTAATATATAAAATATTTATATTTAAAAAATAATTTATGAAATATATATAATAAACAAAATACTAATAATATATATATATAGATATTAAACTTACTTTGACCTCCTAACAACCGTATAATAATAAGCAAAACCACTTTCTCAAAAGTTATTTTCCTTATTCGTGATCATGTGAATGTAGAGTTGAACTTCGTAAGTATGGCATGGCATTTTAAGACAACATTATTAGGAAGATTACCTTTTGTTTGGTCATCGAAGTAATATTTTCAAGTTCAATTGTACAACTTGTCCGATAGTTTGTCATTAAGTAAGATATTATAAATTTATAATTTATAATAATAATATAGGTTTATGAGAAATATATATTCTAATAATATTTATTAAGTTATTTTTAATAATTAAATTTAGGTAGAGCGGTTTTTATTTCTTTTTCCCAATCACTTCAGATAATTTCAATTAACATATATATATTTTATTTGAGAAATGTATATTTTATTAATATCTATCATGTTATTTCTAATAATTGAATGTGGGTGGAGAGGTTTTCATTTCTTCATCCCAACTACCCAAGATAACTCCAATTAATATATATATATATATATATATATATATATATATATATATATATACTAGCATTTTCACGAGAGAGTGAAAAAGAACGCCAAAGGTTATGGCCACCGTACTGAGAATAGACCCCGCGAACAAACCCTGCTACCGACTTGCTGTAGCTATGTGCGGAATCAAAATGTTGTGACGAGGGGAGCCTATGCTAGAGGTCAGAGACATCAAGAGCAAGTTTCAGGCAACACCCCACTTTGAGCGAATCCATGTCTACACAATCACATTTGATAACGGAAGAGGAAATTCAAAAACATTGAATAACTTAATACATAACCAGAGATTTGTCATCTACAAAGAATTTCTCGCTCAATCGCCCAGATTGCAACTTCACCCACTACCAACAATGGCAGAGTGTCCAACTCTTATTCTTACCTTGATCAGATGTAATTTCAATGCCTAAGGCCTAGCATTTAACTGTTGTAAATTTGAATCCCTAAAATAAACCAAATAACTAAATACACTGACGTGAATCTACCTAGGCTTGACAGTGACCAACACGCATGCAAATTACAATCAATACGGGGGGCTGAGTCCCCATTGACTCGACCATGATCCACCCTTCAGTCTCAGCCATTAGTACTAGGTTTGAGACTGAGAAGTGCCCATCTTGATGTACTACAGGATGGTCTTTCCCTGCAGAATACTCCACACCATTTATGAGTTCTTATCCAAGTTATTTTGTCAACTATAAACGCTGAATTCCCAAAAAGAGTCGCAGGTACATAAAGCATTTTGTGAGCAATTCAATTGTAGTTCAATTACTGTCAAGAAAAATTGACACACCCAAAAGATCTCCTTCTAGGAATGAGATTAAGATGAGCATTTCTAGCACCAATACCGAATTCTCTGTTTTTTCACAAGCATCCATAGACCGAAATATGGTTGATTTGAACACTATTTGTGGCTCGTGAGGAATGTTTCAATTAATTATGAAGATATTTTTGCAATGATAATGCCCGCTCATGGTGCTTCTTTTCGGGGAACACCATGTATCGTTGGGTTTAGCACTGCATCAATTACACATTCGACACCTCAGCACAAAAATATGCTAGGCAATTTCTGAAAGAAGATTATTTGACAATTATTTGACATATTTAGCAATGTTTGCATTTTGAATTCATTGCATAGATTATTGAACATTGAATTCCCTCCTTGTTTGGATTGCTCCACCGTGGCTCGTTTTATCTGATCAAATCAGTTGAATTGATGTGAGCCCTGTTCGATGGAGGTCAGATGAATCACTACGAGTCCGGTTGAATGGAGCCCTGTTGAGTTGAATCGTTGCGAGCCCTCTTCAAATCAATTGAATTGCTGCGAGCCCTACGCCAATTGTTTGGTACTAGAGATCATGAAATGGAAAATTGAGGCGTCATGTTCTTATACGTAATGGGTCGCCACAACTAAACGCTTGCAAAGAACCAACTGATCACAAAGTGCGAACACTGTGATGCTAGTTAGTATTGTGGAATGCCATGATTGCAGGATGTGTTTGCGATGGACATGTAAAAAAAGCCCTGGGGTTATTTGAAACATTAAGGAAGGTAGGCATGGCTGCTGACCAACTCACATTTTCCACTTTGCTCAGTGCATGTGTTATCGACTGTTCACCTCTGGAACATGGCATGCAGGTCCATGCTCTGATTGTGAAGTTAGGATTTGAGTTATATTTTTCTGTGGCAAACACTCTAATTACTATGTAGTGCAAATGCAGCAGTGAGGAGGATGCACGGTTTGTGTTTGATAAAATTTTGAAAAGAGATGCAGTGTCATGGAGTGCAATAATAACAGGATATGCTCAGCATGGATATGGGAAAGATGTCATTGAGCTATTTTTTCAAATACGAACGACTGGCATGAAGCTGAACCAGCATACCTTTACCAGTGTTTTTAATGTCTGCGTTAGCCTTTCATCAAAGGAAGAAATGTGGTTGCGTCCATTTTTTTCTGAGGGCATCTCCGACTCATATAAAGGACTGCATTTTGTTCCATATAAAGATGAAGAAAATGCAAACTCATTCACTGATTGTTGCAGATTTCCATGATGTTGATGATGAAATAAATGAAGATTGGGCGTCGAGCATGGAAAATTTTAGGGGCTAATATTCGCAGGTGGGCTAATTTTCCATGGTTTTTCCAAAAAAAATATTCGCCAATTTCCATTTTTTTATAAAAATGATTCGCCCAAATTTTACAATATAAAATTATTTTATCTTTAAAATCGCCAAAATTATATAGACAATATATATAATATCATTATAAATTTGAATAATTTTACAAATACATCAATACAAATTTTATAGTTTGCATATTAGGGACTAGTGAGATTCGCCAATTTTTTAAACTTCAAGATAATTTTCAATCCTTAAAATTATCCTTGGCGTCGAGGATCTGATTGCCCGCGTCGAATTCAAAACTGGGGTTGTTCTAGTTCCTGTTGTCGAACGAAGGAGTAGGTGAAGGTGATCACGCTGGCTTTCAGATCTAATGGAGATGACGATGGGGGTTTTCTGAAACCTTTATCTGTTATTCTTGGAAGGATCCATGGGATTCAATTGCACACGAGAAATGTGGAAAATGAGAAACCGTATTACCAATTTGGTATATTCCCCCTTCTTCTTCTTTTTGAAATCTAGCCTGAACAAGGCCCAAGATCAAATCCTACTGGCTGCCACTATAAATCTAGGCTAGGTGCGACAACTTGCAAGCCACACAATAGTAATTAACTTATGTTTCAACAAGCGCCGAGACATCTACTGTGGGGTCGCCTACTCTTATAGCCAAGACATAACAGGCCATATAGTCAATGAGATTTGAACCTCCGTCTCGTGGGTTTCACCCAACGAAACTTACCGTTAAACCACATGTCACTGTATTGTGGGGTTTTACCTCATGACACTGTAGTAGATTCGTCGTAAAAGGAATATACCAATTTGGTATATTCCTTTTACGACGAATCTACTACAGTGTCGTGAGGTAAAACCCCACAATAGAACGCCTTCGGCATAATAACAAAGTCAAATATATTTTTCATTAAGAGAATATTTGTGGGGCTTAATTTTAAGTTGTATGCACCTTAATTATTAATCTACATTTTTAATATTAAAATGTATATATTAGGGGTGTATTTATCCATCCAATAACGTGTTCGACATTCCAATACCTTTGGAATGATTTACAGTTATTTATATTTGCTAATAAGTGTTATTATTTTTATAAGATAGATATATTGATAGATAGATTTTATCAAATATTCATAATATTGAATGACTATATGGAAAAACAAAGCATATATATTTATGTGTTCATTAAAAAAAAAAAACTAATTATATTTATTGGTGTAATGTTAGGATTATTTAGATTTATATTATTTGTCATCTATTTTGAAGCTTTCAAAGTGGAAAAAATTAACAACAAGTCTTAGTTTAAAAATTGCGGTTTGAAACTTTCTAGAGTCATTTTGAGGCATCAAACAACATTTTTTAGGGTAAAAAATTTCTCATTTTTAGCTAAGAATCATTGTCGCTAATCTATACTCAAATATCTTTACAATGACACAAAACCAAATTAATTGGAGCTCATATGCAAAAATTATGTCTCCCACAAGTTGACTTAGTGTGTTGAGCACCATGGTATGGGAAGTGCCACATCAATTGTGATATCCCAAAAGGGAGAATGTAATAATATTAAAACACAATATAAGAACTGCAGCAACGTAAACAAATAATCTAAATACACCATACAAATATATAGAATAATTGAGCCATTTTATTAATAGGAAGTGGATATCAAGTACAACAGTGCTCAAAATATGAGACACCCAAGCCAAAGAGATGGCCTAGAATGACCCTGAAATGATCCCACAAGAGGGACTACGTAACTTCTAAACTGCTGGGATGAATACTGCAATGTCCCTGTTGCAAATGTCAAGATTACAACTGTTAGCAAAATATAAAATTGTAGATCTGGCAGTTTTGGAGCTCCTATGATGCTGAAACTTCAGATCTGGGCTCTATGATGAATACCCAAGATAACCCTGAAAGGGATTTCCAGATCTAGTAATCTAGGAAAATCACCCTTATAGGGCTTGCACTATATAACTACTGGGTGTGCAGATCTGCTGCATGAACTAAAGAATATATGGTTTCAATGATATACAATCAGCTCAATGCAAGAAGGGTTGATCCCTTCACTAGATCCTCAAGCTAGAAGCTCAAGATCTAGCTCCTCCAACCTCCTCCAAAAGATGCAACAGCTGAATGCACAACAGTTGGAGAAAATTGTGGAGTCAGAGAGGGAGGCTCAATAGCCCAATGTTCGATGTTGCAATGTAGCTCCTGGATGATGGAAATAGTAAGCCCAAAGTGAGGAGATGATCCCTCACAGGATTTCCAACTGAAATACTGGAAACTTCCTTCCTCCTTCAGATCTGCAAGACTGGACTATGAAATCCTTGAGGGGACTATTGTTGCATGGAGGTATGAACTGATGGCCTCAATGTCGGATATGAATATGTTTCTCCTGAAAGGCTGATCTTGAAGCACAAGGTGAAAGGATGAATCCTCCACTGGTTTCCTAGCTGAAGTGCTAGAAAAAACCACCACCTCTCAAACCCTCAAGAAAGAATGTGTTATTCCTGAGACTTAATGTGCATATGAGAGTGGATGAATGTGGCACCAATGCCTAATGATGTATGGCAACTCAAAGAAACCTTCCCAAAGTAGGCACTCGAAGTCCCATGTGGGTAAGGGTGGGATTTTTGCTCGGAAACACCCGTGTGCTAAACAACACCGAAGACTTAGCTAAACAACATAAGCATGCATAGAAATTTCCTAAGACAAATCCAAATCTAAACATATCATAAATAATAATACAAATCTTGCCTTCTATTGATGTCTTCATCTCCCTTGAATGTTTTGTAAGCCTTCCATAGCCCTAGTCCACCTCATAACTGTGTTGCACATGTGGCCACTAACCTCCATGAAGATTGTGTTGTATCTCCATGTTCTCCACCATCTCTACATTTAATTCCCACTCTCTCCATCATGTGTGCATTGGATGCACAGCTTCCTCCACCATTTCATCATTAGTGCTCTATGATCTTACTTTGAATGCACCATGATCTCAGTTGACCTCCTCCAAAGTCTCCATGATTTTACATTAATGATCCATGATCTCCACTCTTCCTTCATTTAAGAAGTTGTTCCACTACTCCATAATGTAGATCTAGATCTAAAAATATCCACATACACACATCAAAAGTGGATTTTATTCATCTATGGGTTTTGTGGGTCCCGCCACCCTCTTATTTACTTAATTAATTAAGAAAATTAAGAACTCTAATATTCCAATTAACTAATGGAAAATTGGGAATATTACACCCAATTTTCCATCTGTTAATTGGAATATTATAGTTCTTAATTTTCTTAATTAATTATGAAAATAAGAGGGTGGAGGGACCCACAAACCTCATAGATGAGTAAAATCCGCTTTTGATGTGTGTATGTGGATATTTTTAGATCTATATCTACATTATGGATTAGTGGAGAAACTTCTTAAATGAAGGAAGAGTGGAGATCATGGATCATTAATGTAAAATCATGGAGATCTTGGAGGAGGTTAACTTAGATCATGGTGCATTCAAAGTAAGATCATAGAGCACTAATGATGAGATAGTAGAGGAAGTTGTGCATCCAATGCACACATGATGGAGAGAGTGGGAATTAAATGTAGAGATGGTGGAGAACATGGAGAGACAACAGAGTCTTCATGGAGGCTAGTGGCCACATGTGCAGTGCAATTATGAGGTGGGCCAAGGCTATGGAAAGCTTACAAACCATATAAGGGAGATGAAGGAAACAATAGAAGGTAGACTTTGTATTATTATTTCTGATCTGTTTAGATATAGATTTTTCATTTGACATTTCTATGCATGCTTATGCTATTTAGCTAAGTCTACAGTGTTGTTTATCACACGGGTGTTTCCGAGTGAAAATCCCACCCTTACCCACGGGGGACTTTGAGTGCCTACTCTAGGAATTTTTCTTTGAGCTGGCATACATCACCAGGCATTGGTGCCATATTCAGCCACTCTCATATGCACATTTAGTCACAAGAATAACACATTCCTGCTTCAGGGTTTGAGAGGTGGTGGTTGTTTCTAGCATTTCAACTAGGAAACTAGTGGAGCATTCATCCTTTCACCTTGTGCTTCAAGATCAACCTTTCAGGAGCAACATATTCATGTTTGACATTGAGGCCACCATTTCATACCTCCATGCAGCAGAAGTCCCCTCAAGGATTGCGCAATCCAGTCTTACAGATCTGAAGGAGGAAGGAAGTTTCCAGCATTTCAAATGGAAATCCTTTCTAGGTTATCTTGGGTATTCACCATAGAGCTCAGATATTGAATTTCGGCATCATCGGAGCTCCAGAATTGCCAGATATACACTTATATATTTTTCTGGCAGTTGCAGTCCTGACATTTGCAGCAAGGACAATGCAATTTTCCTTCCAGCGGCCCAACAGTTACGCAGTCCCTCCTGTGGGATCATTTTAGGGTCATTCTAGGCCATTTCTTTGGCTTGAGTGTCTCATATTTTGAGCACCGTTGTACTTGTTATTCACCTCCTATATAATAAAATGGCTCAGATATTATGTACATTTATATGGTGTATTTAGATTGTTGTAGTTCTTGTATTGTGTTTTAGTATTACTGCATTCTCCCTTTTGGGATATTACAGTGGTATCAGATCATGATCTTTGGCTCAACTTGTGGGCACTTTATCCTTTGCATCAAAAGAAGAAGCAGATAGTAGAGATATATCATGAAGGAGGATTACAGTTTTTCCACTCTTCTCTTTAGATCTATGCAATATCTATCCAAGGAGGTCAATCAAATGAAGAGAGAAATGCAAAGGAAGTATCCAAGAAGATTTGATGAGGAAGGTCCAAGCACTTCCTATCAACAGAAGAAAAAACTAGAGAAGCAAAGAGCTTCACCTCATTCTACTAGATCCACTTTCTTTGATAAGAGAGGGGAATGGTATGAATATGAAGGAGACTTAGGGTATGAGAACCTAAGTAAATATATGCCCGAGTACAAAGCACAACCTACAACTCTCAAGGAGAATATAAATCTCCAACAGTTTTTGCAACTCAAAGAGGAGAGGAGATCTCGCAGTAGTAATAGAAGAAAGAGGCATAGATTCGTCTTGCCTACATTTGATGGATATTCCACAAGCACATTGAGGGCTTGGAGGGAAGAGTTAGCTACATTATTTTTGCAATATCCTGTAGCCGAAAGAGAGGTTGTGGATATTGCAGCGCTGCACCTAGAAGGTGAAGCAGGAGATTGGTGGTTCAGTCATTTATCACATATGAAAGTGTCTTCTTATGTAGATTTCATTTAGAGACTGAAGAAGAAGTTTTGTAGAAAGAAACCAGAGACATATCACATTGAGACGTCTCCCATCATTGAGGAGATAATACATGAATATCCAAATAATATGTCCTCATTATCACTCAGGAGGAGGAGCCTCTACCACCCCCACCAGCTGCAGAAGTACTCACATCAAGAGGAGGAACATTTGCATCTTTTCAATATTGTCTTGAGCTCTTGACATTAGGAGCCCCATGCATGATTCGTGAGATGCATGAGGAGGAGGAGGTAGATATCAGTGTTGGTACAGTTGAAGAAGAGAAGCCACCATCATTACCAATAGTTGGAGAGGCCATTGCACCAGTTGGAGGAACTCTTGTAGATGTGAAAGATGTTCACGAGATTCAACTTATCCAAGGTTTGCACATAATTTCATCTCATATTATTTCAGCACCTCATAATGGGATTTGTGGTACCATGCAATCAAGCCAAGTGCATAACCAAGCATTAGATCACCTTGTTGATTTGGAGCACCAAATTATCACTACACAAAGGATCTGTTGTCATTCCTAGAGACATCCTTGAGTTGTGAAAGACCAGTGCCTAGGACATCTTATATAGCAAGGAGCAATATGATATGACAGGAATAATTAGCAAAACAAAGCTCTCATGCTATCTCTTGTAAACAGGAAAATTAATTTGAATGGGACCAAAACTTTCAGAAGCTTGATATGGAGAAAGCAATACTGCAGAGGCAAGATGTGAAACTCTAACACGAATGTATCAGACAATTCAAAGGCAGCTTACTACAAAGAGGGCTGGATTATAAATACTTCACAGAGATGAATAATTAGAAAGTATCTACTGCGTACGTAGAATAAAGAGAATACTAACTGTTATTGAGACAATATCCAGAAACATATATCAGCATGCGGTGGGCTTACAAAATTAAGAATCCACACATGATAACAACATTTGTAAATAACATCTCATAGCAGCTAATATAGCAGAAGTATGGGTGAAGTGAAAATGGAACAACATATCACGCCTGAGCCATATTTTAAGTGCTAGACAGGTTATGGCATAAGTATCAACTAGGATAAATTCATACCGAAACCAGTGGGCTACTCGCATTCCAGAACATGATACAAGATGAATGGATGTAAACGAAGTGAACCGCTAAGCTACAACACATAGGAGAGAATTACGCACTCTAAAGCACCAAGACCAGAATCCTCAGTGCAATAGAACTCCTTTTCCTTGAGACCCAACGGGCTCTTCACATTTCTATTGAGATTTCAACAACAAGCATGCAAAAATTCTTACACAGCAAAATTCTTCAGAAAATATGGAACTCGTTTTTCTCTTCGGTTCTAGCTTATATAGAAGCCTCAGAAACAAGAGCGAGAAGATATTTTTGGAAAAAATATCTTCCTCGCGTGCTAGAAATTGGTTTGAGGTCTCCATCAAAAATAACCAAAATTCATGATGAGGAATTTGGGCATCTCATCATTGATAGTTAGGCTCTCGGCCGTTCTAAACAAAAATATCAAATAACAGTTTCTGACAGAAGGTAAAATGCAGGAGTGGAATGTGAATTCCGCTCGAAATTCAAAAGCAACCAACTAGAATAGAAGTAAAAGACCACTAAGGCCGAATCATGAACTGACAATGTTTGCTGATGAGGTGGAGTTGAGGAGGTCGTTGTCCCAGATGGCGGAATGTTGACGGAGAGGAATCAATTTGCCCCTAATGTGACAGTAGAGGCTTTTTTGCCTGTAGATCTTCACGATTTTCTCTAGTTCTCATTTAATTTTGAGGATCGACAATTGATAATCAATATTAGCTGAAATCCCCAAGTTTGTCTTCAATTCTTCGGTGTCTACTGTGGCAGGTCTTCGATGCTGATACTCTGGCTGTTGCTATAATAACCTCTCTGCGTTCCGAATCATAGTGACCATGATTTTGGAACCTAGAGTGAATTCATCACTCTGAAATAACCCTGCACAATATGATAAACTCATCAAGAAATCCACGGAGCGGCGAAAGGATGCTATGGAGGCCTGTCGAATGATAGTGCGATTGTGAAAACGGGAGAAACTCTCTATGAGATGGTGGAGAACAGAGCAGCTGACGGCTTGGGAGAAAATGGAATAAACTCCAATGTGAAACATTAAAGTTTAAATGTTAGCGGAATGATGCGATGTTAATGCATGACAAAGGTTTGATCCTTTGAATCGAAGAACAAAGGGAATGCGTGACAAAGGTTTGAAATGAGTTTGGATATGGTGGGGCCCGGCGATGGCGGAGGGTGATTTAATATGAACCGTTGGATCGCGTGAGGGGATCGACGATGGTGATTAAGAGATGAAGTTAGAGGAGGTTCTGATGAAGAAAAATGGATGGCAACGCGATGCAACGTGGGCTGTCGATCTTGGAACAAATGGGCGGTCAGGATGGAATTGGGAGATCGCGATAGGGAAAGACGGAGGGTGGCACCATTAAAAACTTCTTATTAGCGATGGAGCGATCAAGCGCCGACCGTTGGATCGCATGAGGATATCAACGATGGAGAATAAATCAGCAGGGACAAAAGAGTGGAGCGGGATAGATCCGAACCGTTGGATCTAGAGGGATGAATGGCTCAGATCGGATCAGGGATGTCAATCGGCGATCGCCAGTCGGGAGTGCGAAGGGAGGCGCATTTTAAACTTGCAATTTGTGATGCTCCGATCGCGTGATAACCGTCGAATAAGGGTGTTAGATCGACGATTTAAATATAATCGGAGGGGAAAATAGGGAGGAGTGACGGGCGCTTGCGGACCATGCGCTGACCATCAGATCTACTCAGATCAACGACAGGAGATAATATCGATAGCCGATGGTCCCAATACACTATCGCATCGGGGGTTTTGACCTTGCAAAGAAAAACTGCGCTTCACTCCGCCTTGTCGATTACGATTAGCGCCTTTTGACTTAGCGCTTGGTCTTAGCGCCGAGATTTATGGAGGGGAAGTGGTTAAGGGGCTGGCCTAGAAGGGGCTTAGCCTGTTATAAGGTGGTAAGTGGGTTTTTAGCCCATTTTTCATTCATTTTAAGGCCAACAAGGGGTAACGGTAAGGGGGATGAAGGGATTTTCAGCCAAACAAAGGATGTTTGTGAGGTTAAAAGGGGAATTGGGATGATTTAAAGGATAAGTGGGGAATTTAGAAGGGGAGGAAAAATGATGAAAACATAGGTTTAGAGGGAATGAAATAAGATGGAAAGGGAGGCCTTTTTGGGCATTTTCTTGTCAAACAGAGAGGTCTTAAAACTGGGGAAAAATAGTGAATGCTAACCATATGATCAACATTGGCTCCACCTGGGGACGACACGTTCATCCTTGGGCATGTCGAGAACTTTGCAGACTACTTGTTAATCTTCTGTGTGGGCACCACTCTTCCGCTCTTTTCATTGATCTCTTCATGATTCATCATGACACACACATCATTCGAACACAAATGAAAATAGAAAACTAATGTACAGTATGATACATCAGGCTTTCTCGGCCTGAATCAAAACTGGAAGTAAGGTTTGAGGAACTTACCGTTTACAAGGGCATCGAGCAAGTCTCCCTGTAAATTTTCCAACCTGAAAGTGTTGTTGCCCCCTTGTTCCACAATTTTAAAGGGGCCGAACCAGAGTGGGTCAAACTTACCATGTTTTCCCTTATCAACTCTTCGAATATCCCATCTGAGCACTAAATCCCCAATCTGCAACTTCATGTCCTTGGCATGCTAATCAAAAAGGTCCTTCATTTTCTCTTGATATTCAATTAGCTTCTGACTTACCTGGTTCTGTGTTTCTTCTAACTCCACCAGCTGATTGATTCTCTTGGTCACATCATCGGGTTCTTCTTGGCTTTATTGCATGAATCAAGCTATTGGTAAGGCTAACTGTACAAGGAATGCTGCTGCCCTCCCATATACTAGTTCATACGGGGACTTCCCAGTTTCTCTCTTGTTGGTAATCCTGTTGGCCCATAGAGTGAATTTAAACTGGGAATCCCAATTTTTCTGATTTTCGTTGATTGCCTTCTTCAGTGCTCTCACCATGGTTTTATTCGAGGACTCTGCCAGGCCGTTTCCTTGTGGGTAATAGTCCGTAGAGTGACCTAATGCAATATTATACTGTTGGAAGAAGCTGACAAACTTAGCGGATTTAAAGGCCTGTGCGTTTTCAGTCACTATCTTGGCAGGGCATCCAAATCTGGATATGATGTTTTCTTCCATAAATTTTCTTACCACGACATCTGTTTCATTCCTGGCAGGTATAGCTTCCACCCACTTTGTGAAATAACCTGTGGCCGTTAATATCCACTTATGCTGGCCACTTGAAGGTGGGTGTATTTCACCTATAAAGTCGATTCCCCATTGCTAAAATGGTTCATCCACGTGAACTGGAATCATGGGCATAGGTGCTAGCTTCTGTCTTTCAGCAAACCTCTGACATTTCTCACAAGCTCTAACCCAGGCAAACACATCTCCAAAGAGTTTGGGCCAGAAGAAACCAGCCTTCAGGATTTTGTGAGCAGTAGCCCTCCAACTGTAATGACCCCCATAGATTCCTTCATGAAACTCATCCATTATACTCTCTACATCTTCTTCTATGAGACACAGGAGCAGGATGCCTAAGGGGTCTCGCCAGTACAACCAACCATTTGCAACAACGTACTTCTGTGATCTCAACCTTAGTGTTCTATATTTAGCTTTGTCATTGCTGGGTGGGCAGCTGAGTGTTAGAAGATATTCCACTATCTCTTTGTACCACGGGCTAATGAGGTACTTCATGTGTGTCTTCTGGGAAGCTATCTCTACTCCCCGTGGCTCTTCTTTCTTCTCAAACTCCTCATTTGCTATCATGGACAAATTTATACCCAGAGCCTAACAGTTTGATTCAGACAGGATTTTGGCTAACCCTTGTCCCTTGATTAGTTTGGTAGGGCGGATGTCTAGCTCATACTCTTGTATTTTGGCAATCCATTTCCCTCTTTTTCCTTTGCTATCTCCCTGGATAAGAATATCTTTAACAACTGTTGTAGGCACAAATGCAGTGATATGGGACTGCAAGACATACGTACAAATGCCTTAAGAGACTTCACCAGGGCAGATGCCTGCTTTTCTAATATGTTATATTTCAGCTCAGCATCACAGAGCACCTGACTAAAAAAGGCGATAGGCTGCTCATACCCAACTTCATTTTTCTGCAATAGAACTCCTGCCACTGTGTGAGGTGATGCAAAGGAAAAGATCATAAAAGGTTTGGCATAATCTAGCCCTGCTAGCACAGGGGCTTCAGCAAATGCATTTTTAATCCTGGCAAAGGCCTCTCATGATTCCTGTGACCACTTGACCTCACTATTTTTCTTCAACATGTCAGTTATATGCCTAACTATCTTAGCATAGTTAGGGATGAACCTCCTCAGAAAGTTAATACGGCCTAGGAACACCTGAACTTCCTTTTTATTTCTGGGAAGGGAAATGCCATTTATAACTTCTACCCTCTTAGGGTCTATCTTGACACCATCCTTGGTTACAATATGTCCCAAAATCTTGCCCTCTTCCAGTGCAAACAAAGACTTCTATGGGTTGAGGTAGAGGCCATACCTTCTGAACTTCTCGAAAGTTCTGCGCAAGTGTTCAATGTGCTCGACATCATCCTTTGAAAACACAGTGATATCATCGAGATAGACCACCACAAACTTATCTTTCTCCCCAACAAAGACAATGTTCATGGCCCTTTGAAAAGTGGCCCCTGCATTAATCAAACCAAAAGGCATCCTAGCATACATAAACGTACCCCATGGTGTGGTAAAGGAAGTCTTATTCTAATCTTTTGGTAGTACAACCACCTAATTGTACCTAGAGAATCCATCTATCATCGACATCCGAGAAGCTCCTACCACTTTCTGCAGGATGTGATCCATCTTGGGCAGTGGATAATTATCCTTCAAGGATGCTCTGTTTAAATTTCTGAAATCAACACCTAGCCTTATTTCTCCATTTTTCTTCCGTATAGGGACTAAGTTTCCCACCCACTCAGAATATATCAATGGTACAATGGTTTTGGCCTTCAACAGTTTCTTAATTTCTTTCTCAATAGAGGGAAGCAGCATGGGATTTATCTGTCTAAGCTTCTGTTTATGCGGTTTAGCATCTCCCTTTAGAGGAATCGTATGCTGCATGATGCTGATATCGAAGGTTTTTAGGTCCTGATAAGACCATGCAAACACATCTTTATATGACCGGAATAATTTCTGGTAGAGCTATTTATACTCTTCCGGGACCTTCTTGGACAACTTCACGATTTTTGGATCAGCCTCTGTGCCAAGATTAATATCTTCTACCTGATTCTCCTCCACAACTTTGTTTGGCTGCAGGGGGACATCATTCTTGTTAAAAAACCTTTCTAAGGGCACTAGTCCTTGGGGGATGACATTCCCTTTCAGCTGCAGAAATTTGTGGCCAGCCACCTTTTCTTCCCATTTATCTTCTGAAGTGTTTTCAGCCTCCTCTTCTTCGCAAGTATCAATCTCCATGTTGGAAAATTCCCCAACTTTTTCCAAGAATCTCTTCACCTATTCTTCATCTTCGAACACCTGCCAATGTTTGATGTTTTCTAGGATTGATGGCCGATACCGTACCTCAATTTCATATCTTAAGAGAGGGTTCTGGGGTGGATGGAAGGTACTGGCAGCCACTGCAAGGGAATCTTCCATCCTATTCTGCTCCCGAGGCATGAACTGGATATTGAATTCCAAAAAGAAATTCTCCACCAGATCCCAAACTTCGTTCCTATAAGCCCTTAGCCTAGGATGTTTGTCTTGGCACTGATTCTTCACTTGTTTGACTACTAGTTCTGAATCTCCCAGAACCTTTAGACTTTGTATTTTCATGCTCCTGGCTGTCTGTAGCCTTAACAGAAGTGCTTCATACTCGGCCACGTTATTTGTGGCTTCATACTCCAGCTTGAAAGACAAAGGGACCCATTGGTCTGTAGGAGAAATCAATAATACCCCAGCCCCATTTCCTTCTCTGGAGTTTGGTCCATCAAAATGAAGTGTCCAGATTTCTGATTCAGGACTCTCTATGGACTGTTCGGTCTTGATCTGGTAAAATGATGGTTCGTGAGCATACTCTTGATCTTCCTCCAGCATCAAACATGAGAAATCTCCCTCCTTGCTATAAACTGGAGAATTAACTAAGTCATCTGCCTTGGTAACTGTCTTGACAAATCTAGTTTCCCGGCATAGTCTCCTCTCCTGGCCACCAAAGATAGGGATAGTGGCATAGGTTAGGTCCAGCTTGATTGATCCACCAATTTTAGTCCCCCAAGATCTTGATAGTAGCATGCCAAAGCGAGCTGGAATGTCAGCCACCACGATGTCCATCACTACAGTTTTTGCTGGGATTTGAGCCAGATTGACCACTAAGTCCTTTATCATGCCCATGCATTTAACTCTTTTGGAGTCAAATGAATAAAGGTATTTGTATGGACGGGTGATCTGTAGTCCTAGTTGTTCCATGACTGAGAGGGGCAAAAGGTTATGAGAGGCTCCCGAATATAACATACAGTTATGCAGCAACAAATCATGCATTACTAAAGACACATAAAATGGGGGAGTAGCAGCATCTAATTCTTCGACATGTGGGCCAAATACAACCATAGGCCTTTCTTCTTGAAGGTTTAGACTGTCTGGAATGTGTATTACTTCTGGAGGGAGCACAAAGGACGTGACCTGGGACTGATATGCAGGTTGTTTTAACAATTTGTTCAAGGGAATTGGGATTTTTACCTTCTCAAGGGAACTGGGTTCTTTATCTTTCGAGTCTTTGTTCTGAAGGAGAGGTTTGACTTCTTTTAAGATTGGCTTGACACTAGGGAGTGTAGCCCCTTGTGAAGATGAAGGAATTTGATTAGCAGACTGCAAAGATTGGTTAAGAGGCCTCTTACCTTTGTCTAGGGTCCTTTGAGTCGTTGCCTCCTTCTAAGCAGGTGCTTCCTCTTGAGGTGTGTCCTCCTCCTGATCCTGAGTGCGAGTTCTCTTCCTGGAAGATCTGAGGTCATATCTTCTATTGAACTGAGCTTGCATGAAATTGACAAACTTCTTGCAGTAGTCATCAATCTCGGGATCTTCGGTGTTGTCATTAGATTTTCCTTCTATGTGTGCCTGCACCTCCACTTCGTCACTTTTATGTAGGGGAATTCAACTTCATCATTTTTTGAGAAAGCAAGCTATGCCTCCTCTTGCTCATAAGTGGTGTCTTCGGTAGGACCATCTACTTGACCTTCCAAGTATAGAGGGTGCGGTACCTGGTCTTGCTGCTCCTTCCGTTCCCTTTGCAGTATCTGCAAGGGTGGCTTCCTGTATTGAGGATTATATCCTCTGTTTGGAGAATTTTGGAAATTCTTGGAGGATGAATTCTTGGCCTCCATTTCAAGTTTAAACAACTTAATCGAAAGATTTTTAATCATCTTGTTCATCTCCTCAATCCTGTCATTAGTTGAATCTCTATCTTGGCTCGAGGTGGATACCTCTTCTTTTCCCCTCCTTCTAGTATCCTGTTCAGGTTTTCCCTTGGATTTACTAGTAAAGGCAAAATTTTCCTCCAGCTCCAGTGCATCTGTCTAGGCATCATCCAGGGTGGCTGGCTTTCTTTCTCTCAGAGAGAAACCAAATTCAGAGTCAAAAGCTTCCATGAAAACAACCTTGGCAGCGGTCTGGTGAGGTTTCATATCAGCGAGGAGGCTCAGATACAACTTGTTAAACCTCTTGATAAATTCCAACACTCCTTCAGCATGTTTTTTCTTAAGTGTGTTAAACTCAGTAAGACAATGTTGTCTGATCAACTTAGTGTCCCTAAATTGAAGTCATAAATTGTCAACCAGGGTTAGTAAATTATTGAAGTGAAGTGCACTATGTGTGCCTAGGTATTTGTTTCTCACTACGTTGTGTTTAGTGTTTTTCCAATGTTTTTGGGTTTTTTTGTGTTTTTATTCTAAGAGGGAAAAGAACTAAGTTTTGGCAAAGAGAAGTTGTTGGTCACACTAAAATAGAGCAAAACCTATTCTAAATTATGTATGGCTCTTGAGAACAGAAAATGCAATATTTTAACAAGAAAAATAAATCATAGCAAAAAATCAATAACTCACAACATGAACTCAATCCCATTCATTCATTAGAAATATGCTGGAATAGCTTTGAGAAAAGGATAAGTTAGTTCCATGAGGTTCTTCTAAGTAAAAAACCACCTACAAGATCACAGAGGAAATCTTATCCATGGCTAGAAATTTGTTGGAACATATATTGGAAAATATAGTCTGCAACACAGTGAGGAATTCTACTCTAAATTAACCTATGACACTGGAATTGATCCATTCTGCAACTTAAATTGTCACTACTAAGCCTTATTCGCAAATTAGAAGTCTTTTGGAATATTTTTTGGGAAAATGCTATTTGCATAATTATAAGAGATTGTAGAACAGTCAAGACCTTGAACTGATATCACTAATTCCTGTCCATATGATGATGTACTAGAAGAGATAAATAAAAAGAGTAGTTTGTAAATAATGAATGCCTTGAAATTTAATGGAACAAAACTAGCATATAACTGACTAATAAAACTAACAATACAATGGATAAAGCTGAACTAAAATGCAATTATTCAATCTTGAAATACAGTGACCACAACTGTACTAGAATTCCATTATCCAAACTTGAAATATAGTGAACAGAATCTGAGCTAGAGTGCCATTAATCTAATTTGAAATACAGTGAACAGAAACTGAACTAGTGCACCATTAATCTCCGGAGTACTACAACTACACTTATAATGCAACTAATCACTAAAATTTTCTAGCTCTGTCTCATTAGGGGTTAGTGGTATTTTGGAATAATTCATAGAATAGGACTGGTTGTAACATGTGATGTAAATGAGCATAAAAACATAGAGTTAAAAAAAACGCAGTAAGCTCTGAAACACCACAGCTATGTCTCATCCAGAGTTAGTGATATTTTGGAAGATATTAATAAGAACAATACTAGCTGTAACAACTGATGTAATTGAGCACAAAAACATAAAGTTCAAAGAAATGCAACTAACTCCTAAAATAATACAGTTATACCTCATTCAATATTAGTGATATTTTGGAATAATTCGTAAGAACAAGACTAAATTGTAGCATCCAATGCAAGTGAAGAAAAAACACAAAGTTCGGAAAATTTCTTAAACTAGGAATGCAACGAGGCTAAAGTTACTTATCTAAGAAATGTGCACAAATATTCTCGGGTAGTAGGGGCCCTCTACCACCAGATCAACATACAAATATCCTCAAGATTGCCTCAGATCTTGCAATAAAGCGATGCTTCTTTCATTAAAGGAAAATTATTTCAAAAACAGAGTATCACAGTTTTCTGAGTTCTAGCAACAAAACATAAATCTAGCTAGCTATTTCTCGATCTCCTGAGTCATTCTTATAAGAAAATTACATAACTGCCCTTGAGATAAAACAGGAATAAATTTCTTTCCCAACGAAAATCAAACTAGAACTCTAGTGGTGGTCTCGTACTATGATTAAGGACATCTGTACAGTCCTTGTCCTATTAGAAGTCTATCTCCTAGTTTTGGTTTCCCACGTGCATAACCACCTGTAGAATTTTGCTCAGACTTCGTAGGGAGCAAGGAACGATGTGGATGAAGTCTGGAATTTACCCATATGTATTTTTCCTTGAGGTGACACCTGGAACCTGTGAAAACATGAAGACAATTGCAGAATCGGAAACTAGCTACAGAATGGCTGCATTCTGTAGCTAAATCTAGTCAAAAATTACTACAACAACAAAACCATGAAAGTGTAGCAAGTTAGTCATTATATACATTCTTAAAGAAACTTTAATTAATCCTATTGATCATTTAAGCCTGTAATTGATAAGGAACAAAGGAAATGAAGTGAAATGTGGTGGAAGAAAAGGACATCTTTGGGGCTCAACATACCCCCACTGCAAAGTTTTTTCATGTCCTCATGCAATCAACCCATATATTCTGAGACTTCTGCTAGGACATCTAGGCTCCTTCTTCTGCTTTTCCTGATAGTTAATGGCCTCCTAGGCTTCTTTATGACCAACTTGAATCTCAAATTTATAAGTGCCATGCTCAACTTTTTGTTTTTCTTCTTCAATTTCTCACTAGCCTTGTACAACTTTTCCATTTGCAGAGAGAGAGTTGTATTCATATCACTTTTCAGCTTAACCTGCTCCCTTAAAATTTCATTCTCATTCTTGATATGCCTATTGAGCACTTCTAACTCATATTTGTCTCTTCTTAGTACATCAATTGCAGATTTTGGTGGGCTAGGAGTTCTATTTCTACTTTCTGAGGCTCTCTTCTTTAATGTCTCAACATAATTATAAATTTGTTGTTGTGCTGGGTCTATCTCTGGAGCTCCTTCACCAAGATCCTCCTCATACTGGTACTCAGGTGATCTAGCAGTAGGTGTTTCTTCATCCTCAATGTTTATGATTCCCATTTGTCTAACCCTTGTTTTCTTCAATATACCTCTAAGTCTGTGGCTCCGTCTTGGTTGAGATGGTCCTTCACCTCTCTCTTTGGCATATTTTCTTATTATCCTCTCCTTATTAAGCTGCTTCTTAATTTCATCCAATTTCTCAGAAATCATCTCTTCACTGTCCCCTTGTATTTATTTACCAGTTTTAGTTTCAATAGCTTTGGAAATTTCCCTTCTCCTGCTTCTTCTTCTAGGTTTGCCTTCAGGTGGAGATTCCTTGGGTTCTTCAAAGTGATTCCTTACTAGAAACTCATCCCAATTGTCTCCCATTTTTCTCAAATGATGTTCAATTAGGATTTTGACTAAAACATGGTGATACATAGTGGTTTCTAGAAATTGAACCCTCTTTTAAATATTAGAGGCCATTCTTTTCAGAATATGAAGTAGGAAAAAGGGCAAATTGATTTCTTCATCTAAGAAATGCATCATTAAACGAATATGATAAACATAGAGGGTACCAAATCTTCCTTCACAAGTGATAAATTTTTGCAAAATGAGCAACATATTCCTCCATTTATTCTTCAGTGCCGAGCTAGGAATACCTTTCTTAAAAATGGAAACATTCATACCTGGTGTTTTGAGTATTTGCCTCCATGCCTCATTATGAAATTCCCTATTTTTGAACCAGCGTTCTCCTTGTCTGGGTAATTCCGTTGCTTCTGCAATGAAAGCCTCTGTAATAGTGAATTTAATATCTCCTATTTCGACCTCTGCTCCATTGAAGGACCGTGAAAATGTTTTGGTTACCTCTTTATGAAAACCATTAAATTTTTCCAAAAATTGTAACCACCCAGCCTGCTGAAGCATTTCTCTGATTTGTGGATAACCTTCCAAGTACTTGGTTCCAACTGGTTCGGATCTTAATATGAGACCCATAGCTTCCTTTCTCAACCTTCAAATTACTACTCCTCTGCTCACGGTGAAAATGGCTGTTAAAGAGATGTTTTTACTCCAAAGATGTTTCCTCTGTTTTACAGACTGGAATGGCTAAGAATTGGCTACGGAAAGAAATGATATGGAGTGGTTATGAAATGAGTATAATGCGGTGAGGATGATTCACACGGATTAATGAGTTGAGAGCTATCACGGAAGAAAAGACAGCAGAAAAATTATCATCTAAATTTCAAAATCATCACTAAATGCTTCGGGCTAGTGACGTGACTAATTAGGTCACTTCAATACTTAACCGTTAAGTTTTAAATGATGATTTGGAATGGCGGAGTGAAAGAGGTTTTGTCCAAAGTTTTTATGATAGGTTTGATAGGCATGATGAACACGACTAATTAAAATAACTTTTTGAATCATACATGACTTAACTATGCTAAAACTTTCATGATCTGTCACCATAATAATTTCATAACTTTTACCTTTGCCTTTCCTTTGATTTTTTTTTGTGGTTTTGATATGCCTTGTCCTCCTTTGAAAATCATTGATCTTCAGTCCTCATATCTCCTTTGATTTTTCTTGTTGTCTTGGATATGCAGGATCAATTTGCTGCTAAATCAAGTGATTACTGGATAGTGCCTTCAGGATCTCTGGCTGCAGAATGTCTGACTGGTTGCAGAATGTACCTATAGAAGTCTTGAAACATGGAATGGAATGGTTTGAAGCATGAATGGAATGTTGTATGAAATGATTTAAAAATGGATAATAAAATATGGTGTAATGGAGTATGAGTGAAGTGAATAATGGAATGAAATGAATCACAATTATGAAGTGGAGTGAAGTATGGAAAGTGACCTGCAACTTATGATTTGTATTATTCAATTGCAGAAAAAGATCAAATTTTTTAAAAATCTGAGATGGAAATGAAGTTGACCATGGAATGAAATGAATGAAGTATGGAATGAAGTGGAGTATGGATGAATTCAGTGAAATGGAGTATGGATGAATGGAATGAAATGAATCATAAGTGAAATATGGGTTTGCACTTATGATTTTGTAATAGATGCTTGCAGAAAAAGAACAAATTTGAAAAGCTAAAGTGTCAGAAAGATTCTGATTTTCACTATATCTTTTCTGTATAAACATGCTAATCAGTTATTAGTTTTCATGTTTATACCTTTTTTTTTCTTTTTTTTATGCTTTTGAATTCAGAAAATTCAACTAAGTTGATGAAGAAGAAAAATTCTTCTTCATTAACTTCACATCACTGTTTTCCTGAAATCTATTAACAAATTCTTCTCTTGAAAGGGGCTTATGATACAGCTTCAATCTATGACCATTTACAAGAAAAGTGACCTTCTCTTCATCTATTATCCTAATTTTTATTGCTCCATTGTCAAAAATTCTTATAATTTCATAAGGCCCAAGCCAATGTGTTTGGAATTTACCTTGGAAATCCTTGAACTTTGAATCAAACAAGAGAGCCCAGTGACCTTCTTTGAAATTATTTTCCTTGATGTACTTATCATGCCATCTAGTCCTTTGCTGTTGGACTATACTTGTTTTCTGGCTTGCATCTTGTCTGATCTCATCCAATTCATTAATCTGCTCCAATCTGTTCTTTTGTGCCTCTGTTAGATCAATTCCTAGCTTAACTGCCATTTTAAAAGTTTGAATCTGAAACTCTATGGGAAACAAAACTTGTTTTCCATAAACAAGTTCATAAGGAGTATGGCCTGTTGTGCTTCTCCATGTAGTTCTATAGGCCCACAAAGCTTCAGGAAATTTGTCTACCCAATCTCTTCTATGTAAATGGACAATCTTTGTTAGGATCCCTTCAATGAATTTATTGGTAGATTCCACTTGACCATTTTCTTGTGGATGATAGGGAGTAGATTTTCTGTGTCTAATTTTGTACCTCTCCATCATTTGTTCCACTAGATTTGATATAAATTGAGCTCCTTGATCTGTAACAATTTCCCTTAGGACACCAAAACGAGTAAAAATATCCTCAAAAAGAAAATTAACTACAGATGCTTCAGTAGCATAAAGTAATGGCTTGGCCTCTACCCATTTGGTAACATAATCAATGCAAACTAATATATATTTATTTTGTCTTGATGGAGGACTAATAGGTCCTACAAAATCTAAAGCGTATTTTTCAAAAGGTTCAATATGTACCTGAGGCTGCAATGGCATCTCACCTGAAGGAGAAGGTTTCCCTACCCTTTGGCAACTGTCACACCTTTTGACATACTCTTTAGCATCTTTAAAAAGGGATGGCCAATAATATCCTAAATGAAGGATCTTATAAGTTGTTCTTTTATCAGCAAAGTGTCCGCCACAAGGTTCATCATGACATGCCTTGAGGATCTCAGGCATCTCATCTTCCCGAACACATCTCCTAATGATAAAATCTGGACCTGTTTTGTATAACTCATTAGCAACCCATGAATATTTTGCACTGTCATAAATGATCTTTCTTTTGTCTCTTGCATTCATTATTCAAGGAAATTTCCCTGAAACTAAATAATTAGCAATGTCAGCAAACCAAGGAGTCTGAGTAGAAATTGCAAAAAGATATTCATCAGGGAATTGATCTTCAACTAGAGTGTTATCTTTAATGTTTTGGAGTCTAGATAGGAAATCAGCTATTTTGTTTTGTTTTCCAGACCTATCTAGAATGGTAATGTTGAATTCCTGTAAAATCAATAACCATCTTATGACTCTGCCATTAGTAATTTATTTGTTCATTAGATATCTAATTGCAGAGTGATTTGTGTGAACAAAAGTTTCATAGCCCGTTATATAGTGTCTGAATTTGTTTATGGCATGAACAACAGCTAAAAACTCTTTTTCAGTTACAGTATAATTTAACTCTGAAGGAGTCAAATTTTTACTTGTATAATAGATGGCATAAGGAATCAAGTCTTTTTGTCCCAATACTGCTCCTAGAGCTGTATCTGAGGCATCTGTTTAAATATGAAAAGGTAACTTCCAGTTAGGTCCCCTTAAAATAGGTGCTTCAGAAATTATTGTTTTCAGGGTCTCAAAGGCTAACTGGCAATCAGGATTCCACTTGAATTCACAGTCCTTGGTAAGTAATTTGAAAAGTGGAGATGCTATCTTAGTGAAGTTTTCTATAAACCTTCGATAATATCTTGTAAATCCTAGAAAACTCCTAAAATATTTTTGACAACTTGGAATAGATAAGTTAGAGATGACTTCAACTTTTGACTCATCAACTCTAATCCCATCCCCTGAAATGTGATGTCCTAAAAAAATTCCTTCAGTAAACATCATAAAACACTTTTCATGACTAAGTGAAAGATTTTCTTCTTTACATCTCTTTAAAACGTTTTCCAAGTTTGTTAAGGCTTCTTCAAATGTGTTTCCATAAACTGTGAAATCATCCATATATACCTCTACACAATCATGTATTAGATCTGAAAAAATTCCTAGTACTGCCCTTTGAAATGTTGCGGGTGCATTGCATAGTCCAAATGGCAATACTCGGTAAGCATAGGTACCCCAAGGACAAGTAAATGTGGTTTTGTCTTGATCTTCAAGTGCTACTTGAATTTGGTTATAACCACTAAACCCATCTAAAAATGAGAATTACTTTTTGCCAGCTAATGTATCTAACACCTGATCTATGAAAGGTAGGGGAAAATGATCTTTAAGAGTAGCTTTGTTTAATTCTCAGTAGTCAATACATACCCTCCATTTACCATTTTTCTTTGGCACAATTACCAAAGGAGAAACCCACTGACTATCTGAAATGGGATAGATGAAGTTAACATTTAACAATTTATGCAATTCTTCCTTAACAATCTCCCTAAGATTTGGATTCATCTGTCTCTGAGTTTTTTTGATTGGTTTACAATTTTCCTCTATATAGATTTGATGAGTGCAAGTCTTGGGGCTTATCCCTTTCATATCAGTGTACTTCCATGCATATGCAGAAGAATGTCTCTGTAAGATCTTGACTAGCCCTTCTTGTTAAGATTTCTCTAAGTTATTGTTTATGTTTAAGGTTTTGCCTGGAAATATCTCAATTATAGAGCTGCCAAATTTATCCATGGAATAAAGAGACATATGCCTTGATGATAAAAACTCAATGTTGGATTCTTCTTGAAATTGTTCATGCTTATATTCCAAAGAGGATTCAAAGTTTTCTAAGGTATTCAAAATCTGGCTATCTTCACTAATTTCTGAAATTGTGAAGAGAGGTTGTAAGTCTTCTTCATCCTCTATCCATTGAGTATCATCTAATTCTGTAATTGTTCTTGCTGGAGGATACAAGGTAAATTTCTTGTTTGAACTACCATCAGAGATATACATATCACCGGATCTACCACTAATGAAAGCATCAGCTGTAGCTAACCAAGGTCTTCCTAATATAATAGGATGCCCTCCTAGATTATTCTTTGGAGTTAGGATCATAAAATACACAGGATATTCCCAAGAATCTAGGGACACTAGAATGTCTTCTATTACCCCATCAGGTTTGATCACAGATCTGTCTACTAATTGTAATAATGTGGGTGTAAAAAGAAGATTAGGAAGTTTCGGTTTATCCATGATTTGTCTACTCATAATATTGATTGCTGCTCCTAAATCAATAAGTGTGTTTTGGATCTCAATTCCATTGATGTGAATTTTAACAACTGGATTTCCTGGGTCTAGATACTTTGGAATAACAATCTTACCCATCATGATATTTGCTATTTTTCCTGCCAGTTGAATTTTCTTTATCTCTCTTATTCTTTATCTTGTTTTCTTCATGCTCAACTCCTTTATTGTCTTTGCTAAGATTGAAATTTCCTTGATTGCTTGCAATAATGGGATCTTAATACAAACATTTCTCAGCTCATCTAGGAAATCATAATTAGGCACCATAATTTGTTTTTATACACCCCTATCAATTTGTAATCTTTCTGGAAAGGGAGGTGTAGAAGTGGATGTTGATGGCTGATCTAATATAGGAGTTGAAATTATTGGTTCTTTTTGTTTTGATTTTTCAATGTTTGAGTCTTGGAAAGTTGTGTTCTCTTCAAGAATTTTATTTATCCGTAGAGAATCTTCCTCAGAATTGTCTTGCTCTTGTATGATTACAGAAGGTTTCATCTTTTCAAGTATTCTTCCAGACCTAAGTTGAACATCGCTGAGGTCTAAAGGAGTGATCAAATAAGTTGGAAACTATTGGCCTTCTATCATGTATGTGTTCTGAGGATTTTTATTGTCGGGGTTTGGTATGGGTTGGGCAGGCAACTGATTTGTTTTCTGAGGAAATGGTAATGGAAGTGGTTGATTTTGATGTTGTGGATTTTGAGGATTTTGTTGAAATTTTTTTTGAGGAGCGAAATGTGGATATGGTGGATAGGATGGTGGATATTGGTAATATTGAGAGTATCTTCCATAGGGATTTTGTGTTCCTTGCGCCCAAGTTTGTGATTGATTTTGAAATTGGGGCCAAGGTTGCTGCCAAGAAATCCAATTTGGTGGGGGTTGATTATACAACTGATCATGAAATCCTTGTGTTTGAGGTCCTTGCCAAGGCCTCCTGGAGACAAAATTGAGAGATTCTGTGGAACTTGTAGGAGTTTCTTCTTGAAAGACAACTTTAAGACCAGGAAGTGAAGGACAACTCTTGGTCTCATGTTTTTCTGAACAAATTACACAAGTCTCTACAACTTTTGCCTCCAAAGGGCACTCTCTCAAGGCATGTTTCTTTCTACATTTGGGACAAAAGATTGCTAAGGCATCAGATTCAGCTTTTTTCTTGTTTTGTAACTTAAGGGTGTCTATTTTTTCACTAAGACTCCCTAAGATATCAGATTTGAATTCATCAAGCATATGTCCTATTTTTTCCCTACTTACTGTCCCAGAAGCAGACTTACTTGCCCTTGCAAGAGCAGGGTCTCTTGGTCCTTTGACAGTTTTAGATTTCCATCTTGAAATATTAATACATAATTCAGCTATTTCAGGTAATGTGAGCTGAGATATATCACCTTTTCCCATCATGTTAAGGATATCTAACCATTCATCCCTAATTGTCTTCAACAAGAGAGCTTTCAAGGTGTCTTGGTCTAAGTTTTCCATTTTTGCCCTCTTGATGTTATAGTTAAACCTCTCCAACAAATCTTCCAAATTTTCATCCTCTTTTTGTAACATTTTAAACACTTCCTCCTTGTGGTTGACTGGCATACAGTAATCCAAATACCTCTCTAGAAATTCTTGTTTCATGTCTTCCCATGTCCTAATAGAACTGTTGATCAAACTCATAAACCATTTTAATGCTGCTCCTTTCAATGTTGAAGGGAATAGTTTAAGTTTTTGAGCATCTTGCAAGTAGTCATAGGTTCTACATAGGACTTCAAATTCAAATAGGAAGGTTTCAGGATCTTTAGTTTTAAGTCCATAAAATTTTGGAAGGACAGAGGGTGAAATGTTTTTCATAGTTGCATTGGTTTCTTCATCTACTATAGGAAACCCAAAAGAGCTTCCCATTTCTCTTCTACCGCTTCCTCTTCCTCCTTCTCCTTCTGCACCTCTACCTCCTTCTCCTCTACTCTACCTCTACCCCCTCAAAATAGTGTGTGTTCCCATTAAAGACTCCTCCTCCCCCTTCTTCCACCATAGTTGATTCTTCTGTGGAAGTGGAAAAGTTTGTATCTCTAGCAGGGGTCCTTGAATCTTCTTCTAAGATAGGTTCAGTGGATGAAGTGGAAGGTCTTTCTAATGGAATATCTGATATTAAGTCCTCTGAGAGTCTAGGATCAGTAAAGGATGGAATGTGGGTTTGAGTTGAAGGTGTGTTGGCTCTTGGTCTTGGTGAAACAAGTGGTGTTCTAGGAATCAAGCTTCTGCTTCTTATGAATCTACCCCTTGAGTCTCTTTCTCTACGCATATCATTGTTTTTGGGAGGTAAGAAACAAGGCTACCTAGTTACACTTCCCCGGCAACGACGCCAAAATGTCTGCTCAACTTTGTGTCCCTAAATTGAAGTCACAAATTGTCAACCAGGGTTAGTAAACTGTTGAAGTGAAGTGCACTATATGTGCCTAGGTATTTGTTTCTCACTACGTTGTGTTTAGTGTTTTTCCAATTTTTTTGGGTTTTTTTGTGTTTTTATTCTAAGAGGGAAAAGAACTAATTTTTGGCAAAGAGAAATTGTTGGTCACACTAAAACATAGAAAAACCTATTCTAACTTTTGTATGGCTCTTGAGAACAGAAAATGCAACATTTTAACAAGAAAAATAACTCATAGCAAAAACTCAATAACTCGCAACATGAACTCAATCCCATTCATTCATTAGAAATATGTTGGAATAGCTTTGAGAAAAGGATAAGTTAGTGCCATGAGGTTCTTCTAAGTAAACAACCACCTACAAGATCACAGAGGAAAATTATCCATGGCTAGAAATTTGTTGGAACATATATTGGAAAAGATAGTCTACAACACAGTGAGGAATTCTACTCTAAATTAACCTATGACACTGGAATTGATCCATTCTGCAACTTAAATTGTCACTACTAAGCCTTATTTGGAAATTAGAAGTCTTTTGGAATAGTTTTTGGGAAAAGGCTATTTGCACAATTATAAGAGATTGCAGAACAGTCAAGGCCTTGAACTGATATCACTAATTCCTGTCCATATGATGATGTACTGGAAGAGATAAATAACAAGAGTAGTTTGTAAATAATGAAGGCCTTGAAATTTAATGGAACAAAACTAGCATATAACTAACTAATAAAACTAACAATACAATGGATAAAGCTGAACTAAAATGCAATTATTCAATCTTGAATTACAGTGACCACAACTGTACTAGAATGCCATTATCCAAACTTGAAATACAGTGAACAGAATCTGAGCTAGAGTGCCATTAATATAATTTGAAATACAGTGAACAGAAACTAAACTAGTGCACCATTAATCTCCGGAGTACTACAACTACACTTATAATGCAACTAATCACTGAAATGTTCCAGCTCTGTCTCATTCGAGGTTAGTGGTATTTTGGAATAATTCATAGAATAGGACTGGCTGTAACATGTGATGTAAATGAGCATAAAAACATAGAGTTCAACAAAACGCAGTAAGCTCTGAAACACCACAGCTATGTCTCATCCAGAGTTAGTGATATTTTGGAAGAGATTAATAAGAACAAGACTAGTTGTAACAACTGATGTAATTGAGCACAAAAACATAAAGTTAAAAGAAATGCAACTAACTCCTAAAATACTACAGTTATACCTCATTCAATATTAGTGATATTTTGGAATAATTCGTAAGAACAAGACTAAACTGTAGCATCCAATGCAAGTGAAGACAAAACACAAAGTTCAGAAAATTGCTTAAACTAGGAATGCAACGAGGCTAAAGTTACTTATCTAAGCAATGTGCACAAAGCTTCTCGGGCAGTAGTGGCCCTCTACCACCGGATCAGCATACAAATATCCTCAAGATTGCCTCAGATCTTGCAATAAAGCAATGCTTCTTTCATTAAAAGGGAAAATACTTTAAAACAGAGTATTACGGTCTTCTGAGATCTAACAACAAAACCTAAATCTAGCTAGCTGTTTCTCGGTCTCTCGAGTCATACTTACAAGAAAATTACATAACTTCCCTTGAGATAAAACAAGAATAAATGTCTTTTCCAACTAAAATCAAACTAGAACTCTGGTGGTGGTCTTGTACTATGATTAAGGACATCTGTACAGTCCTTTTCCTATTAGAAGTCTATCTCCTAGTTTTGGTTTCCCACGTGCATAACCACCTGTAGAATTCTGCTCAGACTTCGTAGGGAGCAAGGAACGATGTGGATGAAGTCTGGAATTTACCCATATGCGTTTTTCTTTGAGGTGACACCTGGAACCTGTGAAAACATGAAGACAGCTGCGGAATCGGCAACTAGCTACAGAATGGCTGCATTCTGTAGCTAAGTCTAGTCAAAAATTTCTACAACAACAAAACCATGAAAGTGTAGCAAGTTAGTCATTATATACATTCTTAAAGCAGCTTTAATTAATCCTATTGATCATTTAAGCCTGTAATTGATAAGGAACAAAGGAAATGAAGTGAAATGTGGTGAAAGAAAAGGACATCTTTGGAGCTCAACAAATGTCCATGGTATTTCTTCTCTCCCCATTTTCTAAGGAAAGTATCCTCCATTCCTTCCCATGTGGTGATGGAAAAGTCTCCTAGTGTCTTGAACCATTTTCTGGCTTCACCATCAAGAGATTGCACAAACAGTCTTAGGACTACGTCTAGATGTTCCACATTAAAATTTTCTGCAAAAGAGCATAATACCTCAAGATGTTTTTGATCTTTGATCTCACTTTCCCCATTGAATCGGGGCAAGATCTTTAGATAGTCCTGTGGCATATCATTTACCACTTGAGTTAACACCAGAGGGGCATATTTATTCAATAAGAAGCCAGGGACATTGGACATTGGAGGAGGTGGGGGTAGTGCAAGGATCTGATGTGTAAAAGGAGGAGGAGGAGGTGGAAGTGAAGTATGGATAACGACGGGAATGTACTGGACAACAGCTTAAGGCGTTGATGGGAACTAAGGGATGTGGATAGTAGATACTTCAGTGATGTCCTTGACCTCCTCGACTTCAGGGGTAGGGTGGAAGGAGTAATATGTGGTATCCCTTGACTCGGCTTCGTCTTTGATTCAGACACCTCCCCGGGGTGGACTATCTGAGTAATAATCGGTCTCTCCCACAGTGGAGTCAGGACCTTGCACTTGGGAAACTTGAGAGGAGGAGGACGGAAAGTATTCTAGGGAGAATTCAGGGATCTCAGTATGGACTGATTGTCTTTCCCTCCAACTCCTCCTATGTAGGATCTTTTCTGGGTCAGACACAAAAGGTGTCTTTGGCTGAGACGTATCTGACCTCAGGTGTGGCTTACGAGGAGCCAGGAATGCAAGTAAATTTACTTGATAAATGAATGTGGAGTTTCCAAGGTGAGGGATATAAAAATCTCAACTCTCCATGCTCACCTAATTGAAGAGTGAATAAGGTTTTGTCGAGGCCTAGGGATTTTAATTTCTATCAACTTAAGTTCCCCGGCAATGGCGCCAAAAAGATGTTGTCATTCCTAGAGACAGCCTTGAGTTGTGAAAGACCAATGCCTAGGACATATTATATAGCAAGGAGCAATATGATATGACAGGGATAATTAGAAGAACAAAGCTCTCATGCTATCTCTTGTAAACAGGAAAATTAATTTGAATGGGACCAAAACTTTCAGAAGCTTGATACGGAGAAAGCAATACTGCAGAGGCAAGATGTGAAACTCTAACACGAATGTATCAGACAATTCAAAGGAAGCTTACTGCAAAGAGGGTTGGATTCTAAATACTTCACATAGATGAATAATCAAAAAGTATCTACTGCGTACGTAGAATAAAGAGAATACTAACTGTTATTGAGACAATATCCATAAACATATATCAACATGTGGTGGGCTTACGAAATTAAGAATCCACACATGATAACAACATTCGTAAATAACATCTCATAGCAGCTAATATAACAGAAGTACGGGTGAAGTGAAAATGGAACAACATATCACGCTTGAGCCATATTTAAAGTGCCAGATAGGTTATGGCATAAGTATCAACTAGGATAAATTCATACTGAAACCAGTGGGCTACTCGCATTCCAGAACATGATACAAGATGAATGGATGTAAACGAAGTGAACCGCTAAGCTACAACACATAGGAGAGAATTACGCACTGTAAAGCACCAAGACCAGAATCCTCAGTACAATAGAACTCCTTTTCCTTGAGACCCAACGGGCTCTTCACATTTCTATTGAGATTTCAACAACAAGCATGCAAAAATTCTTACACAGCAAAATTCTTAAGAAAATCTGGAACCTGTTTTTCTCTTCGGTTCTAGCTTATATAGAAGCCTCAGAAACAAGAGCGAGAAGATATTTTTGGAAAAAATATCTTTCTCGTGTGCTGGAAATCGGTTTGAGGTCTCCATCAAAAATAACCAAAATTCATGATGAGGAATTTGGGCATCTCATCATTGATAGTTAGGCTCTCGGCCGTTCTAAACAAAAATATCAAATAACAGTTTCTGACATAAGGTAAAATGCAGGAGTGGAATGTGAATTCTGCTCGAAATTTAAAAGCAACCAACTAGAATAGAAGTAAAAGACCACTAAGGCTGAATCATGAACTGAAAATGTTTGCTGATGAGGTGGAGTTGAGGAGGTCGCTGTCCCAGATGGCGGAATGTTGGTGGAGAGGAATCAATTTGCCCCTAATGTGACAGTAGAGGCTTTTCTGCCTGTAGATCTTCACGATTTTCTCTAGTTCTGATTTAATTTTGAGGATCGGCTATTGATAATCAATATTAGAAAAAATCCCCAAGTTTGTCTTCAACTCTTCGGTGTCTGGCGTGGCAGGTCTTCGGCGCTGATACTTTGACTGCTACTATAATAACCTCTCTGCGTTCTGAATCATAGTAACCATGATTTTGGAACCTAGAGTGAATTCATCACTCTGAAATAACCCTGCACAATATGATAAACTCATTAAGAAATCTAGGGAGCGGCGGAAGGATGCTATGGAGGCCTGTGGAATGATAGCGCAATTTTGAAAACGGGAGAAACTCTCTGTGAGATGGTGGAGAACAGAGCAGCTGACGGCTTGGGCGAAAATGGAATAAACTCCAATGTGAAACATTAAAGTTTAAATGTTAGCAGAATGATGCGATGTTAAAGGTTTGATCCTTTGAATCGAAGAACAAAGGGAATGCGTGAAAAAGGTTTGAAATGAGTTTGGATATGGTGGGACTCGGCGATGGTGGAGGGTGATTTAATATGAACCGTTGGATCGTGTGAGGGGATCGACGATGGTGATTAAGCGATGAAGTTAGAGGAGGTTCCGATGAAGAAAAATGGACGGGGGCGCGATGCAACGTGGGCCATCGATCTCGGAACAAATGGGCGGTCAGGATGGAATCAAGAGATCACGATCGGGGGAGATGGAGGGTGGCACCATTAAGAACTTCTGATTGGCGATGGAGCGATCAAGCGCCGACCATTGGATCGCGTGAGGAGATCAACGGTGGAGAATAAATCGACGGGGACAAAAGAGTGGAGCGGGATAGATCTGAACCGTTGGATCTAGAGGGATGAACAGCTCAGATCGGATCGGGGATGTCAATCGGCGATCGCTAGTCAGGAGTGCGAAGGGAGGCACATTTTAAACTTGCGATTTGCGATGCTCCGATCGCGCGATAACCGTTGGATCAGGGTGTTAGATTGACAGTTTAAATATAATCAGAGGGGAAAATAGGGAGGAGCGACGGGCGCTTGCGGAACATGCGCTGACCGTCAAATCTACTCAGATCAACGACGGGAGATAATATCGATAGCCAATGGTCCCAATACACTATCGCACCGAGGGTTTCGACCTTGCAAAGAAAAATTGCGCTTCACTCCGCCCTTTTGATTGCGATTAGCGCCTTTTGACTTAGCGCTTGGTCTTAGCACCGGGATTTATAGAGGGGAAGTGGTTAAGGGGCTGGCTTAGAAGGGGCTTAGCCTATTATAAGGTGGGAAGTGGGTTTTTAGCCCGTTTTTCATGCATTTTAAGGCCAACAAGGGGTAACGGTAAGGGGGATGAAGGGATTTTCAGCCAAACAAAGGGTGTTTGTGAGGTTAAAAGGGGAATTGGGATTTTTTAAAGGATAAGTGGTGAATTTAGAAGGGGAGGAAAAATGATGAAAAAAGAGGTTTAGAGGGAATGAAATAAGATGGAAAGGGAGGTCTTTTTGGGAATTTTCTTGTCAAACAGAGAGGTCTTAAAACTGGGGAAAAACAGTGAATGCTAACCATATGATCAACAAGACCCTTGACTTGATCAAGGAGAAGATGTATAGCTATCCCAGTTTTTCATGGTTGAGCTACACCCAACAATTTGTGTTGAAGTGTGGAGTTTCAAAATATGGGAGGAGCACAGTCCTAGAGCCAGACTATGAGTTTAGCATTGTATATGGCAATGAGACAACACATGTATCACCATGTAGATCTACATCGTTGTCACTTAGCAGCAGTGATGAGGAGAGGGACCCATTATTCTTGGAGCATTCTGAAGGTAGCTTCACTCATGAAGCACTGGAGGGACAGATGATAGATGGTATACATCTTGTGATGGATAGTACTTTCCATTATCATGATGGAGTTTCCTTGATGATCACCTCACAACTCAAAGAGAAATGTCTACCTACAACATGTATGGAGCCTTCATTTTATGGCATGCAAAGCTATTCAGTTGGAGGAGATTGGTATTCCACCTTGGATGGATACCGAGATGGAGCTTGGCATGATTCATCATCCACATTGGGATGAATGGATCCATATGAGGAGCAGGAGGTTGCCTACCTTCTTGCAGATCTATGATACTGAGCAGCAAGAAGCATGGTTACACTGGTGCTTTTGGGTGAGTATGGATACCACCCAAAATCTCACATTTTTAGGATCCATGCCATGTATATCACTGATGACATGCAGCAGCGGGAGGCATGGCTGCGCTAGTTATTGATGAGAGAGTTTTGACATCTCATGATATATCTTATGTCCATGTATTTTCTTTTGTTTGGGATATGTCTCATGTCTTTACATGTAATTTTGTTTGGGGTATATTTTATGTTCATGTATGTACTTGGGTTGGGGACATGGCATAACTCTCACATGATGTGGCATCAGGGAGCTAGTTTGTATTTTTCTGATGAGACATTCCACATGTCCATTAGTATTTTTTTGCTCCGTGACTTGCATGATGATGATGTAAGATGTCAGCAAGAATCCTTGTTGCTTTAGTTACTTTTGGGAGAGTATGGGCTGATTTCTCCCCATACATTGCATGAGGTTGATGGAAGATGGAAATAAGAGGCATTACTACGTTGGCTTTTGTTGGGGGATTCGGTCATTATACTTGGTATAATGATGATGTGATGGGGCAGCAATATGTATTGTTGCGGTGGCTTCTCTTGAGAGAATATGACCACTACATTTGGTAAAATGATGATGTGGTGTGGCAGCAAGAGGCATTGCTACGGTGGCTTATTTTGAGAGAGTATGGCTCTGATATTTATATTGATGTTGATTTGGCTTGGCAGCAAGAAGCATTGCTGCAGTGGCTTCTATTGAGAGAGTATGGCTCTCTTACTTGTTTTCATGATGATCTAGCATGGCAGCAGGAGGCTTTGCTGCGGTGGTTGTTATTTGGAGAGTATGGTTTGACATTTTACATGTTCATCCATATGTCTCTACTTCTTATTTTTCACTATGTTGATGTGATGCTTGGATCCCACAAGGCCAATAGGGCTAATGATGAGAGCATTGATATATGCAATCTACTTTATGTGACATAGGTTGGAGAGATAGTTCATGAGTTGGGACTTTCCACTTTGGGAAGAAACCACTTCATTTCATGTATCTCATATATAAAGGATATCTTTGGACATCATATGGTTGCCACTTGGAGATTCATTGATGAGGAAAGGTATCTAACTTTTCAGTTGGAGGCCATTCTAGACATTCTAGAGAGGCAAATTTGGAGTTGGGAATGCATTACACATTGTGGCAGATGGGGAGGCCTTCCACATGAGGATTCCATTTCGAGGGAGGATGATTGTTGTAACATCCACTTTTGCATTTGCTTGAGGACAAACAACATTTTGGCGAGGAGGACTGTAATATGCCCAATTTTCCATCAGTCAATTGGAATATTAGAGTTCTTAATTTTCTTAATTAATTAAGTAAATAAGAGGGTGGAGGGACCCAAAAACCCATAGATGAATAAAATCCACTTTTGATGTGTGTATGTGGATATTTTTAGATCTAGCTCTACATTATGGAGTAGTGGAGCAACTTTTTAAATGAAGGAAGAGTGGAGATCATGGATCATTAATGTAAAATCATGGAGATATTGGAGGAGGTCAACTGAGATCATGGTGCATTCAAAGTAAGATCATAGAGCACTAATGATGAGACAGTGGAGGAACTTGTGCATCCAATGCACACATGATGGAGAGAGTGGGAATTAAATGTAGAGATGGTGGAGAACATCGAGAGATAGCGCAATCTTCATGGAGGCTAGTGGCCACATGTGCAATGCAGTTATGAGGTGGGATAGAGGTATGGAAGGCTTACAAACCATAGAAGGGAGATGAAGGCAAAAATAGAAGGCATGATTTGTATTATTATTTCTAATCTGTTTAGATCTAGATTTGACATTTGACATTTCTATGCACGCTTATGTTGTTTAGCTAAGTATGCAGTGTTGCTTAGCACACGAGTGTTTCCGAGATGAAATCCCACCCTTTCCCACGGGGGACTTCGAGTGCCTACTCTGGGAAGGTTTCTTTGAGCTGCCATACATCATCAAGCATTGGTGCCACATTCAGCCACTCTCATATGCACATTCAATCACAGGAATAATGCATTCTTGCTTTAGGGTTTGAGAGGTGGTGGTTGTTTCTAGCATTTCAGCTAGGAAACTGGTGGAGGATTCATCCTTTCACCTTATGCTTCAAGATCAGCCTTTCAGGAGTAGCATATTTATATCTGGCATTGAGGCAACCATTTCATACCTCCATGCAGCAATAGTCCCGTCAAGTATTGTGTAGTCCAATATTGTAGATTTGAAGGAAGAAGGAAGTTTCTAGTATTTCAGCTGGAAATCCTTTCTGGGTTAACTTGGGTATTCATCATGGAGCCCAGATCTTGAATTTCAGCATCATCGGAGCTCTATAACTACTATATCTACACTTCTATATTTTGCCGGCATTTGCTGTCCCAACCTTTGCAGCAGGGACAACGCATTTTTCCTTCCAACAGTCCAACAGTTACGTAGTCCCTCTTGTGGGATCATTTCAAGGTCATCCTAGACCATCTCTTTGGCTTGAGTGTCTCATATTTTGAGCACTGTTGTACTTGTTATTCACCTCCTATATAATAAAATGGCTCAATTATTCGGTACATTTGTATGGTGTATTTAGATTATTTGTTTACATTGCTACAGTTCTTGTATTGTGTTTTAGTATTACTGCATTATCCACTTTGGGATATTACATAAATCCCCAATATTCATAGATATGGGGCTAGAAACATGTGTACTTTCAAGAAGGTTCTATAAGTTCCAACATTTCAACTCTAATTAATGGTTGAGGAACTCAAAATCTTACCCCTAGATGTCTATCAAGTTATATTAAATAGCGAGCCAATTCAAGGTATGTATTTGTTCCATAATAGAGTAGAAAAAGAAAAAGTGGGAAGTTAGAGAGCATAAAAGAGGGGGATAAGATCTTTTGGTAGTATTGTATCCATACATGTCAAGTAGCCCCATAGAGAGTACCTATTTATTTTTATTTGCATATTTCCATACTAGAGAAATAGAGTGTAAAGTGACCTCACCTTCTAACTAGGTCTTCTCCTATATGGGTTTCCCAAAGCAAATCTTCGATTTATTTATGGATGGTGTGAGTATTTTTCATTTCTTTATTTTTTAAATGTCATCTATTTCATATGTTTAAACATAAAGCCAATAATTAAGTAAATTAATATCTAAAGGAAATTAACCTTCACACTAAATATTTTAATATTCTATCGTATTTATTATGACGAATTGTTCTAGTGGAATATCCACAATAGTTTTGGTGTCAAAGAAATTTTATTTGGGGTATTTTGTGGAAAGTTGCAGGTGTTGGAAAATGTAACTCATTTTGGTCTGTTGAATTTCCACGATCTTGGCTCTAGGTTAGAATCTTAGAATCTTTGATGCTACCAAACCAAGAATCTCAACAAGAACTATTTTGCACGACGGAAAATATAAAGCAGTAAATCACATATGCACAAGTATACATAGTTTTTAAAAAATATTTTACAAAAATTTACAACCAAATATTCATTATATTAAACCCATTTCAATAATAGAACAGTCTATGGAATACATGATACAATGACAATATTTTTTGTAGCTTCTATGTGGTATCTTGTCCTATCGGTCCTTTGCTTCTATATTGCTCGCTAGTTTCCCTTTATTCCTTCAAAGGACAACACATAGAGACTCCAGGATGCTTGCCTCCTATCAATACTGCAAGTCACATCTACTACAATGAACATGGGATTATGCAATTTTCTCTCCAGGATGGCCAATACCTGAGCTCCAATCTGCCAATCTAACAGTCACTTTTTTCCATCAAAGTGTGTCACACTAGGCTCCAAACTTAACCCAATATTCAACTATCTTCGTCACTTTAAGTTTGCTAGTCTAGGGCTATTTTGGGTAGCCAAAACCCTTCCCTCCATCATTCCAATGGCACCCAACACTTCACTATAAGTTCTGCTCCTAGTTGAGGTCGCCAACTGCCCAATTTCACCTGAACGCATGCACTTATAGGCTTACATAAAACTGATCCAAAAACGATCCTCAAACTAGGATCCAACACTTGGAAATCATGGAAAATGGCATATCTTTAGCTACTCCAGGACTAATATAAATTTTGTTACTTTGGCTTCAACACCGTTATCGATCAAATAGGTAACTGCACTGGTACCTACTTTTCGACGTAGCAAGAAAAACACTCGATTTTGAAAAGTGGTGATGCAGAATCAATTTTTTTTTTAGCATGTTTTTAGCACTCTATTTTTTTTTTGTATTTTTTTTTCTGTGATGCTTTTTATGTCAATTTTGAGTAGTGGTGGCGTATCATCACCAACATTTTTTTAGAGGATTGATTTTGACACTATACATTTTATAATGTCTTCTTCTTCCGTGAGATGTTTATTTTTAAGTGCATTTATGTACTTGTGTTTTAAAAAGTTTTTTTTTTTTTTTTTTTTTTAACAAAATTTGTAATGATATCTTCACTTTTTCACGTAGATAAAAAATGAAAAAAGGGTCAATATTATAAAGTTTATATTTTCTACAAGTTTATGTATTGCTAATTAATTTTTCAATGCAAATCAAATAATTATCGCTAAAAAACCAATATTTTGAACAATATGACAAAAAAATACAAATTTTCAATACAAATAGAATGCAAAAAATACACTTTTAGAGACTTTTTGTTAAAAAAAACATGTTAAATAAACTAATTTTTGGGAAAATCTTAACAAAAAAACTTAATAAAATAGCATTTTTATTGAATTTTGTGTCAAAAAATAATAGTAATCACATGTTTTTTGCAAAAAATAAGGATTCTTCTCATAAAATATCAAAGTCTAAACATTACAAGTAAAACTGATTTATAGATCTCAAAAATGAGCTTTGTTTGCAAGCATAACTTAAAGATCATCAACAATATCAACTAATACATGTTCAACATCATCCAGAACATCATTGATGGCTTCTTCCGCAACATTTTCTACTTCATTTTGGTCATTGTCATCTTCTAATGGATCTTTCATGTCTGCAAATATTCCAAAGTGTCCCTTTCCAATCATTAAATATAATGGTGGTTGAGGTTCCTTTGCTTTTTTTGCCACACGTGATTCATTAAATCCCCTTTCCTCAAACCAACTTCTTGCTTCGCATCTAGAAGGAATTGAAGAGCGTTAATTCTTTGTTGAATAAATTTGCATTGCACTAGGTATTTCTCAATGGAAATGCAATTTCTTCTTTTTGGTAGGGAACATGCTAGTGTTGTACCTAATCATCAATTACAAAAGAAATAAGTAAGAAAATTAGTATAAAGACAAAAAGTAAAAGATAAAATATTTAAATTTAAATTTGTATAATAAAACTTACTTGAACCTGAGAATAGATCCAAAACCAAATCTCCTTCATTTGATGGTGCCGCGCGCCCTGCCTCCCGGCTAGGCAGAGAGAAATTTCAAGAATCTCCCTCCACTCAGCCGGGGGCCGAAGGCAGGCTGGGCAGCCCTCGATGGCGCTACCCGGCCAGCCTCCGCCCAACTGGGGGCGATTCTCAGAATTTCCCTCTGCCCAACCGAGGGTGATTCTCAGAATCACCCTCTGCCTAGCCAGGAGCAATTCTCGGAATTGCCCTCTGCCCAGCCGAGGGTGATTCTCAGAATCTCCCTCTGCTCAACCGGGGGCCAGAGGTAGGCCAGGCGGCACCGTCGAGGGCTACCCAGCCTACCTCTGAACTGGGGTTGGGTGGAGGGAGATTCTTATAATCGCCCTCCGCCTAGCCAGGGGCTGGAGGTAGACTGGGCAGCCCTCGATCGTGCTGCCCGGCTGGCATTCGGCCCCTGGCTAGGTAGAGGGATATTCCCGGAATCACCCTCCGCGCAGCCGGGCGTCCCAATCGAGGGCTGCCCAACCTACCTCCGGCGCCCGACTGGGTGGAGGGCGATTTTGAAAACTGCTCTCCAACCAATCGCGGGCCGGAGGCAGGTTGGGCAACCCTCGACGACACCACTCAGCTTGCCTCTGGCCCCCAGCTGGGCAGAGGGTGATTCTGAGAATCGCCCCCAGCTAGGCGGAGGGCAATTCTCAGAATCACCCTCTGCCCAGGTGGGGGTGATTCTCGAAATCTCCCTATGCCCAGTTGGGGGTGATTCTCAGAATCGCCCTCTACCCAACCGGGGGCCAAAGTCAGGCTAGGCAGCACCGTCGAGGGCTGCCCAGCCTGCCTCCAGCCTCGGCTAGGTGGAGGGTGATTCTCATAATCACCCTCCACCTAGAAGGGGGCTGGAGGTAGGCTGGGTAGCCTTCGACGATGCCACCCAGCCGTCCTCTGGCCCTCGGCTAGGCAGAGGCCGGCCATGTGGCACCGTCGAGGGCTACCTAGCCTGCGTCCGGCCCCTGGCTGGGCAGACAACGATTATGAGAATCGCCCCCGGATGGGTGGAGGGTGATTCTCCGCCTAGCCGGGGCCGATTCTCGGAATCACCCTCAGCCTAGCCGAGGGCGATTCTCGGAATCGCCCTCCACCCAGCTATGGGTGATTCTTGGAATCGCCCACCACCCATTTTGGGGTGATTCTCCGAATCACCCTCCGCCCAACCGGGGGTGATTCTCAGAATCGCCCTTCGCCTAGCCGGGGGGCGGATGCAGGTCGAGCAATGCCATTGAGGGCTACCAAGCCTACCTCTGGCCCCTGGCTGGGAAGAGGGCGATTCTCGAAATCACCCTCCACCCAGCCAAGGGTTGGAGGCCAGCTAGGTAGCCCTCAATGGTGCCACTCGGCCGGCCTCCGTCCCCCGGCTGCGCAGAGGGAGATTCTCGGAATCACCCTTCGCCCAGCCGGGGGCCGGAGGCCGGCTGAGCAACACCGTCAAGGGCTGCCCAGCCTACCTCCAGCCCCCAGCTAGGCAGAGGACGATTCCAAGAATTTCCCTCCACCTAACTGCAGGTCAGATGCAGGCTAGGCAAACCTCGATGCCACTGCCCGGCTGGGCGGAAGGCGACTCTCGGAATCACCCTCTGCCCAGCTGGGGGCGGTTATCGGAATCACCCTCCGCCCAGCCGAGGGCCAGAGGTAGGCCAAGAAGCTCCGTCGAGGGCTGCCCAGCTTGACTTTGGCCCTCGACTGGGCTGAGGGCGATTCTTGAAATCACCCTTTGCCCAGCCAAAGGCCGGAGGCAGGCTGGGCAGCCCTCGATGGTGCCGCCCGGCCGGCCTCTGGCCCTTGGCTGGGCAGAGGGTGATTCCGAGAATCGCCCTCCGCTCAACCGAGGGTCGAATGCTGGCTAGGCGGCACCGTCGAGGGCCACCCAACCTACCTCTAGCCCCCTGCTGGGCGAAGGGTGATTCTCAAAATCGCCCTCCGCCCAGTCGGGGGCCGGAGGCAGGCTAGACAGCCCTCGATGGTGCCGCCCAACCAGCCTCCGGCCCCCGGCTGGGCAGAGGGCGATTCCGAGAATCGCCCTCTACCCAGCCAGGCTCCGGAGGCCGGTCGACCGGCACCATCGAGGGTTGCCTAGCCTGCCTCTGGCACCCAGCAGGCGGAAAATTATTTTTTATTTTATTTTATTTTTTTTCAAACACAAACTATATAAAAAATTTATTTATTTTTTTAAAAAAAATCTATTATAATAATAAAAAAATTATTGTTTATATATATATATATATATATATTCAATTAAAATTTTAAAATATAAAAAAACAATAAAAACAAATTAAAAATTATGTTTAAAAAAATAAAGAAACAAATATAATTTTTTTTTTTTTTAAATTAAAACAATTATTATTTAAAATATAAAAAAAAACAATAAAAAAATATTTTAAAATATAAACAAACATAAGATTTTTATTTTTAATTTTTATTTTCTTAAAACTAAAACAATTATAATTTAAAGTATAGAAAAACAATAAAAAAATAAAAAAATATGTTTTTATATATAAGCAAACAAATATATGAATAATAAAATTTTCATTTACTTGTTCATTTAAAAAAAAAAAATAAGTCGTATAATTTCTCCATAATTTCATGTTTCAAGTATCTTGAAAACTTAAGATTTAAAAACTTGAGATTTACAACTTGTCATCAAGGTTTTTATGCGCTACGAAATTTTTTTCTTTAATCTTATGGTCAAAAATAATTACAATTATAGGGTTGTTTAGAGTAAATATATTTTATGTTTAACAACATGGATAAAAATTGTTCGAAATGATAAGCCCTTCAAACATGATTTTGTTTATATTTAAATCATCTAACAAAAAAATTTAGAATTTTATGATTTTTCAATGTCCTAATATGCTGTCTTTACTTCCATTGTTACAATGTGTCAAAAGTGTGACACGATGTTTTTTTTTTTTTTTTAATTCTGACATCAACTCGTTTTGTTTTGAGTGTGTTTTTTCAATCATTTTTTCAAGAAACATTTTTGTTTTTAGCATAATTTTATAAATAGGTGAAATTTGACCTTGAGAAAAAAACAAATGCGTTCTGGAATACACACTTTTTGTTTTGGGGGCGTTTTTTCATGTTTTTTGAGCCTTTTTGGGCTAGATTTCTCGTTTCATTGGTAACAGTGTTCTTCCTGGTAAGGGCACCCAAAATTTCATTGTTAGCCCCATCAAACAACTCTTAAAGACTCCAATTAAATGCGACCTTGTCTCCTTGATTATTTTTAGTATGTTAGATTTAGGGATAATTTAAAACCCTTATTCCACCCTTACAACACCCGTACAACCTCTGAAACATAGCTTGACCTTTGTTCAGACTTCTGTACAATTTTTCGGCCTTACTTCAAGAGAGATCCTGCCATATATCAATCACAAAACAACCCAAAACAATTTCTCTCCTATACAGCCTTACTGTTGGGTCTTTCATACTCCAAAACAATCATAGAAGAGTCCCTCATGTCCCTCCTATATTTTATGAAGTAGCCCTAGTCCTACGGCCCAAAACATAGATCCCTTCTCTCCCATCGATTTTCATTTTGCACTCATTTTCTTGCCCTTGTGTTGCACAAGAGGATGCCTCAAATTACCCTAATTCACCTTTTATTTATACCAAATACAAGGGATTCCTCCAACATTAAATTAGGGCTTGAAAAACTATCTTTTGGCTTATTAACATTAAGCCAAACTAGACTTCTCTTGTGAAAAACCAAACCATAAACTTTAAAAATTCATAACTCCATTTATGCAACTCAAAATCAAATGATTTTCATTGCGTCAAAATTCGTATCAACGAGAGATATCATCCTCATCCATCCCATGTCTAAATGTGTCCATGGATTTGGCCCAAATCATGATGGGTGCAAAACCCCAACCTTAGGTTCCAAGCCCACAAGTGACTCTTGTGGCACTTTGCCCTCCAAACCTTGAACCCTATGGCCTAAAGTACCTCCTGAGCTACTAAAAAATAAAAACTCTCTCTTAGCAACGGAGGTACTTCCAAGACTAGGAAGTAACTCATCATCATCATCTCTACTCGCCTACTCGCAACACTAGCCCAACTCTTGGCAATCACCACTACAGAAATCCTTGTAGCATGAAATATGCCTCTCTCGGAAGTAGCATTGTCACTGGAAGCATCCTGCTTCTTCTTCTCCTCCTAAAATGTCTTCCATTCCATCCATGATTCCTTATTGGAAGTTGTAGGAGCACCCTTGCACCCCACTAACCATGCACTCTTCTTAGGCTGCAAATTTTCTCTCTGAAACTGCACACTCCGGCTAGAACTTGAATCGCTCTAAGTCTCTAAAACCTAGACCTTATTTTCTGGAAATTTTACCTTCTCCTCTGAAGCTTTTACCTCCACCTACTTCTCTGGAACTTGCACATGCTTCTTCTTCCCATGATCCATAGGCTTTCCCGTCAAACTATAGAGCTAGAGCCTCTAGGTCTGAGTATTTCCTTCCCATCCTGGAACAAGACCTCAAACCCATTCTTCTCATTCATCGAGACAAATGTCACACCATATCTAAGTCCTGGTACAAATAGTACAGCCTGGACCTGCATCACTCATCCTGTCTCCATCCTGAATAGCGCAACTCTCGATAATCGGATCTCTTTCTGACTCTTTTCACCCATCACCATGTGCAATTTCGAGCCCTATTTAGCTAGAGCCTCAAAAACCTCTTGTGAACCTGTGATATGTTTCGTCGCACCACTTTCCACGTACCATCCATCCTCATTGACAATAACCTGTAAGAAATGAGATATCAGAGCAAAGACCTCCTTTCCAACCTCTTGGTGAGAGCATCTATCTCAGCAGAAGTGGCAACACCGACAAACTACTTTCCCTTCCTCTTCTCGTTATCTCCCTTCTTCTTCATCATATATCGTGATGAAAAATGACCCATCTTGCCATAGTTAAAATGCTTGAAGTTACACAAGTCCTTCTTCTACCTACCCTTCATTTACATTGCAATTGCCACACCCTCATCTTCCCTCTTCGTTGGATGAATATCTTCATTTTGCAACTCTTCCTGAATGAAGTTGTCCCATAGAATATTCCAATCTAGCAATTTTTCTCTAGCAACGATCCCTTTGATGAAGGGCTTCCATTCCTCGGTGAACCCTTTCAAGGAAATCCTTACTATATCATTATCTAAAACAATAACACTGGTGACAAAAAGCTCATCTCTGACTTGAAAATCTCGTCAGATATGATTCACTCCTTCACCCTTCATCATCTTGGTGAACTTCAACTTATCCTCCAATACAAGTACTCAATTCACGTTCTTATTTTGGAACAAATTCTGAAGATCCATCCATATCTCATGTGCAATGTTCTTCCCGTAAAAATGAGGTATTAGGGTATCCTTCACACCATCTAGGATTATAAATCTCGCCCTCGTATCTAAATATTTGTACACTTCTAGCTCCTTTGAGTCAGTTGGATTCTTGATGTCTTTCTCGGCGAACTCCCAAATCTTGTTGACCTGTAAGACCAACTTGATCCTTTCCTTCCTTGGACTATAGCTGGACAACCCCTCCAACCTGTCCTCATACTGGAGACTTGCCTACAACTTTGACATCGTCACCTACAATGTGACCAACTCCCTCTTATGTTGTATTCCATTGTGCACAACTCACTATCTTCTAAATTAGCTCAGTAATGCTCTAATACCATGTTGAATTTCCGTGATCTTGTGTCTAGCTTAGAATCTTAGAATCTCTAATGCTACCAAACCAATATTATAAACAAGAACTACATTACACAATGAAAAATATAAAGCAATAAATCACATATGCACAAGTATACACAATTTTTAACAAATATCGTACAAAAATGTACAACCTAATTTCGTTATATTAAACGCATCTAAATAATACAACAGTCCATGGAATAAAAGATACAATGACAATATTCATTGCAACTTCTATGTCGTATCTTGTCATGTCGATCCTTTGGCTTTGTACCGCTCTCTAGTATCCCCTTAATCCTTCAAAGGACAACACATATAGACTCAAGGAGGGATTCCTCCTATCACTACAGTAATTCACATCTGCTACAATGAACACAAGCTTATTGAATCTGCTCTTTAGGCGAGCCAATACCTGAGCTCCAATTCACCAATCTAGCAGTCATTTTTGTCCATTAAGGTGTTGCACATTAGGATCCAAACTTCACCAAATGGGAGTCTAGGGATACTTTGGGTAGCCAAAATGTTTCCCTCCACCATTCCATTGGCACCCAACACTTCACTAAAAGGCCTACTCCTAGTTGAGGTCTACAACTTCTCAATTTCACCTCAACACATGGAACTTATAGGCTACTCATAAAACTGATCCAAAACCAAAACTAAAACTAGGGTCCAACACTTGGAAATAATGGAGAAAATGATATACTTTTAGCTCCAGGAATGATATAAATTTTTTTACTTTGGTTTCCTGGCTAGGGCACCCGACAGTTCATTGATAGCCCCACCAAACAACTCCTAAAGACTCCAACTAGCTGTGACATTGTCTCCTTGATTAGTTTTTGTAGTACGTTGGTTTTAGGGATAACTTCTAGCCCTTATTCCACCCTCATGAGACCACTACAACCTATGAAATAAAGCTCATCCTCTGTTCAAACTTCTGTACAATTCTGCTACCTTACTTCAAGAGAGATCATGCCATATATCAGTCACAAAATAGCCTAGAACAACTTCTCTCCTATACGGACTTAGTTATGGGCCTTTCTTACTCCAAAAAATCAAAGAAGAGTCCCTCACATCCGTCCTATCTTCGTTGAAGTAGCCCTAGTCCTGCAGCCCAAAATAATGATGCCTTCTCTCCCACTGAGTTCCCTTCTCCACTCCTTTTCTTGCCTTTTTTTTGCACAAGATGGATGCCTCAAATGACCCTAATTAACCTTGTATTTATACCAAATACAAGGGCTTCCTCCAACGTTCAATTAGAGCTTGAAAAATTGTTTTTTGGCTTATTAACATTAAGCTGACCTAGACTTCTCTTGTGCAAAACCTAACCATAAACTTCAAAAATTCATAAATCCATTTCTAAAAAATAGAACCGGATGATTTTTGTTGCATCAGATTCGTCTTCATGAGAGATATCATCCTCATCCATCACATGTCGAAATGTGTCCATGGTTTTGGCCCAAATCACAATGGGTGCAAAACCCCAACCTTGTGTTCCAAGCCCACAAGTGACTCCTCTGGCACTTTTCCCTCCAAACCCCAAACCCTAGGGCTTGGAGTACCTTCTAAGCTACTCAAAAATAAACACGGTCTTCTTAATTTCCATTGTATTTATTTCAATATGTATATATTATGTTACAAGAAAAAGAAGAAGGAAAAATATTATTTTTAAGCATGGGTTTCATGCTTCATTTTATTGGTCATCTAGGTCAAGCATGAATTTCATGCTTCTAGTGTTTTTCATGTCAAAATAATATTTTTATTAAGTCAAGAGAGTCATTTTCAATTGTATAAGAGCCTATTGGGAAATATGTAACATGTGAAATATATTATTTTAAGTCTAGAAAACCCTTATCAACCTCCAATCACAAGTTGGCCCTACTAGCAAGGATTCAACCTAGAGAAGGGTATTCGACCTCATGGAAAGCCTATATATACAAGTATCTTCGAATTCATTTTTATCTAATTTTATATGCAACAAATAAGGTTAGATATCCAGCAAGAAGAAGAGTGAAGAAGGCTAGAAGACAAGGAAGAAAACCAACTGAAGGAAGAAGACCTAATTTCTATATATTACAGTCCACACATGTGAGAGTCAGGGTTTCTGTGGGTCGAGAACTGCAGGTTTGAGTTGTAGGAGGATGATAATTTCATATCGAAGTTTAAGGAGTGTCAAAACATTGTTTTGACCTAGATTTGACTCTCCTTGACGTTGGAGACATTAACTTGCTTGAGGAAGGAATTCTTGGAAGATTGATGCATGCTAGAAAGAATGATTTATACTATTCCAAGAGATTGAAATTACATATTTGAATTAATAGGGAGAAATTATGAAGTGAAGCATATTTGATGTGGTTTGACCTTCATTTACTTGGTCAAACTTTGACTTGTTTGAAATATATTCTTCAAGGGCTGACTAGGTTCTTGGAGGAGGACTTGGTCTAGGGTTTTGGGTCTTGGTTTTCTCATTTGAAGTAGATATTATAAGAAGAGAAGATATTCTTTCTAGGTTTTCCCCTTGGAGGGGTTTTTCCTTGGCTTGGAGCCTACTTATTATGTCCATTTTCTTTATTGTTTTTCTTTTTATAATTGTTTCATTAAAATATCTAATAAAGAAACAAAATCAAATAACTAAAGTTCACAAGAAATTATTGAGGTTAAGGAGAATTTGAATTAATAGTTTCCCGACTACATTCTCCAACATGAAATCATGGCTAAGGTGAACAAAGAGAAGGAAGTTGGAAGATCATAAGAAGGGATTTATTTTCAAGAGGATTCATTTGCAAAAGGACACAAGGAAAGAAAAAGAAGAACTATTGAAGGTTACTACATCAAAATTTCATCAAATATCTCATCATCTCAAGAAAGGATCAAGATCTCATTGAACGAAGGAATGATAAGCTCTTATTGAAGGCTCTCTAGTGCATCATCTTGAAGAAAAGGAAACATCAGGGAGTCTTGGAATCATCATCTCATTAAATTTGTTTGAAGAAACTATTGTTGAAGGGATCCTAGAAGTAATCATTATAGGGCATATTTGAAGTCTCTTTGAAGGTCTTAAAAGCCTCAAGATAGTTGGATACTTCATCAAGAAGGAGTAATCTTGTTTGAAAAGTAAGTATCATATTTTCCTCTATGTATAAATCTACAAATCACATGGCTACTTTTTTCAAGGAAAGAAACAAGCTTGTTGAAAAAATGAACTTCCTAGCATGGAATAAGAGGATTGAATTGGCACTCACATAAAATCAAAAGTCGTTGAATATGTTCCTGGTGAATTTTTTGAACCATAAAAATAAAAGACACAAGATTTAGCAAAATACAATAAGGGAGAAGTGAGGGCACACATGATAATTTTTTAATCTATTAAGGATCGTATCATTCCCATTTTTGTCGATTTGAAGACATCCAAGGCTATGTATGATAAGCTGGTAAAGTTGTAATCTATAAGTACATCATGTCAAAATGTTTCCTTGAGGAATTAACTATATAGAATAAGGAAGTCAAAGGATGAAGTCATGACCTCTTATATTATTAATATATCACAAATAAGAGACTAGTTTCAAGTACTTGGGGAAACTATTTCAGACTTTAAAATGACTATTTTTGTATTGAATGCTTTGCCACCTTATTGGATAATATTTGTAACTAGCATCTACTCTAATAAGGGCACTACACATTTTTATGAGTTATGGGCTCAATGTGTCTTGGGAGAATCTAGAATAAAGACAAAGGATGACACTAAATCAAATGAAATATCTCAAGTCTTTATTGCAAGGTCCAAGAAGATGAAGAAAGGGAAGTTTGGAAAGTCCAAAAGAAATCCAGATATGTCCAATATTCAATGCTTTCAATGCAATGAGTATTGAAACTTTAAGAGGGATTGTCCAAATAATATGAACAACAAAATAAATGAAAGAAGTGAAGCTCACATAGCTGAAGAAAAGGGAGAATCTGATAATAAGCCGAAAGGAGAAGATCCAAAGGATATCTACTATTGAATTAAGCTCCATCCTACCAGGTTATTTATGAAATTAATCTTTCTTTTATTAAGTAAAAAGTAGAGTAACATGTATTATTACATTCTATAGAAGAGTCTTGGTTTTTGTAAAACCATGGCATTATAGATAGAAGCATATGATAGTAGAGAAATTAGAGTCTACATAATCAATTTGCTTTGGGATGGATCATCTAGCTTAAACAACATGAGAAGATTGGTACCACATTACATATTATATTTCATCCAATAATTTTCTAACATAATGTTATAATTAGTCATTTTTCAAAAGGGATCATCAAGATCTTATAATTAGAACCATCATTTTGGAATGTTCTTAGAAGGAGCATTATGACATGAATGGAATATATTCCATCTAGTATGGAAACAATGCTCTTCAAGGATGAAGGAATATAAATGGTCAAGTTGCAGTATGAAAGGCATAATAAAATTCTTACTCCTTTTGGGAAAAGAAACATATCTTTGACAGGTACAAGAAGCATGGTCATTCAAGAAAGGATGGCTAGATGGTTGTATGAAAAGCAACGAAATTTGACATGATTTGGAATGGATAGAGATCAAGACTCTCACATAACATTGAATGGAATAAGTATAAAAACTTTGATCAACATAAATTATAGTCTGTGGAAGAAAGAAAGGGAGTGAACAATGACAACTCCAAGGATGATATTGTAGCTTGATAATGAAGTTCGATACATGGGCACCATGATTAAGTTGAATGCATGGAAAAATATTCTTATACAATATGGAAATTGATCATGCGAAAGGATGTTGATCTTAGAAGTAAGCAGAATCCAAATAGGCCATCATAATGAGGTAATTATGTTATTGATGTTTTTATTATTGATTATATGGTTAACATATTTGTTTTCTACATTAAGGGATATTGTAGAAATACATGATAATAGTTGAGGCATGTTCAAATGTGTGTGTTGAACTCAATTCAAAGAACATATGGATTGATTGAATGGTTTTGAAAATCCTTGAAGGATCATGTAGTCAATATTCTCACATAATCATCTTGGTATTGAAAGATAGCAGTTTAATGAATATCACTTTCATGTTTAGAGAGCTATTGTTAACTCTATTTTGGAAGGATCAATACAATGACTTCATTTATCATAACTAGAGGAGACTGATATGAAAGGTTGATGGCCTGAACCTTGTCAAAATATTAAAGGAAGAAGATGGCTCCATAACATTTAAGAAGAAAGAAGCTCAATATGATGAGATACAAAGGAAATAAGGATCCATGCAACTATTATATCCATGAAGAATTGGTAGCTAATACAATTATGAAGACAAGCTAGAAATCTTGGGGTTATGACTTCCCAATTGAAAGGAAGTAAAATAATCCCCTATATGATTTAGAGGGAGTAGGAAGTATCCTTGAATAATTGAAAAGGAGCAAGTGTCAATTCCCTAATCAAGAGGTAATAATGGTCTCCTCTCTATTTGACAGGGAGTGATGATGAAAATCACATTTTTACTCTCTTCTTCATGTGTCATACACTGGGTCGGGACAAACAACCATACTTCTAAGTGAAGGCCATGGAGGGGTGTTGGGAAGGTAAATCCTCTCTGTAGATAGAGACGATCCCTCTAGCCCTAGAGTGGGTCTAGAAATAAAGAGATAAGCTAAAGTGTAGGTTCCTTGATTAATGAATGAAAAGGAAAGGGTAGATTGGCCTACCTGAAGTCCAACGTTTTCATCGTTGTAGTGGTGGTGGCCTTTTGATCTCTGCTCCGAAAAGTCAAAATCCTTCTACAACAATGCTTGGATACTTGCACAAAGATCAACAAACAAGAGCAACATACAAAAAAATGATTTCATCCATAATCAACTAACCAGTCAAGGAGGGTTAAGCATATTTCATCAAATAAAACACATTAATGCAAGATGGGAATCAGACAATAGTCATGTATATGTATAAATAGAAGAACGAGTTAGAATCAGAGCCTTGACGTTGCAGCCTCCTTTAGTGGGGTTCAATCGAAGCACATCTCGATGGATCGTCGAGGAATTTGAACGGGGTGAGGACACAAGCCTAAGCTCTCTCAACAAAGGTATCTTATGTTCCATATTTCTAGTGAAATGTTCAAGAATTCTCTTCAGCGCTTCAACTATAATATGCTCAGTTCAGCTAGCTCATTAATGGAAGATGGCTTTATTTATAAAGGGAGAGGAAGAGTTTGGGATCCCTAAAATGGTGGAAGGGAGGTCTTATCCCTTGGGAGGTTTCCCCAAAAGGTGGAAACAAGAGGCCAAAGAAGGGAGGTCATGGTTATTCAATCGAACCAATCCAGATGACTCGCCCACGAAGTTGATATGATAGAAACGTCACCTCTATTTTTAAAAAAACATTCCATAAACAGGTTGGCGCGGGTAGCTAACTGGGACAGAGCGCCAATGGGTGCGGGGCCCAGTGTTAATCTTCCTCATTGGCACGAGGGCATAATGGTCTACTAGCACCAAGGCAAAAATATGTGTTTCTGATGGTCTGGTCAGGAAATTGTCAACAGAAGGAGTGTTGTCCTCATGCCAAGGGATGTAATGATGGTATTTGTAAGGCATGACACTTTTTTTTGGTCACAGAAATGATCCTCCAATGTGCGGGACAGGGATTGCAGGGACAATGACAAAATGTTGTGTAACATATGCCCCCTAAAGCATGAGGTTTGAGAGAGAGGGAGGGGTGAAATTCTTTACGAGAATGCGTTCGGACCAAACACCACTGTCGGAAGACCTGTAATTACAATTAAAAATGATATCTTTGATACATGAACATGTGGCATGGGCGCAACCATCCATAATAGAGTACATATATGAACTGAGATCTGAGTTATGGACGCAGCCATCCAATAGTAAGGATCACCAAATAGACTCAGGTATGGTCACAAACATCCAATCAAAAGAGTCATGTAATAAAGTCATAACGAACCATAATACCCTACAGCCTGGATCTTATTAGACAAAACCCAGGGTCTTGCGCTCCATATCAACCTAAACAAGTACAAATTCAAGCATGCGAATATGTGAGCTGAAGTCGAACATGCAAGAAAGTCACCTGATTACCAGCCAATGATGAAAGTTGTTAATAGGCACAAGAGAAACCACCAATAATGACAATGTCTCTCAAGGTACAATAGGTACAATTCATGGAATGTGAACAGTGATCTAGCATCGAACACCCACAGAATCACTCGTTCGAAGGCCAATGATGTGAGCCTATCGTCGAATGCGAAGAACTTGCCATTGAGGCATGCAAGCTCCAAGGTACCAGAAGTGAGTCTCTAGGTCAACTTCCCAGATAATGAGCTGAAGTCGACAAGAAGTGACTAGATCGAAGGAGGGCCATAATGTTTCCCACATCATTAAAACGAGACATAGGAACATGATGATAATGAATCAAGAACAAACAGAGGATCAGAGGAAGGTTGAAAACTGCAGAGGCAAACTTCTCTTGAACATATCAGTGACACGACTCTAGATTTGGTAGTATTTGACATCAAGGGATCTGAGGTCATGATGATATGGCAAAGAGAAGATGAGAGGTCAAAAAAATTACCCAAACCCATGGAGGCAAAAAATGACGAAATGAGATCTTCCCAACCCAACACGAATGCAGACGAGTGTCACGTTCAAGAGTGACATACTACCAACATGACTAAAAATTGGTTCCATTTTCCCCCACCATTTCTGGCGATTACCCAAATTATCTTTGGAAAAAAATCTTGAAGGGGATAGCATATGCTTGTTCTATAAGTTTTTCCTTCGGACAAATCCATCCCAATACATTTTATGAGCCCTAGGAAGGAGGAAATCTGTGAACGTCATGGTGACGGTGTCCGATTTCATCAGAGTTTAACGAGTCTAACAAAGGAAGAACTCGACATCTTTTCATGTTTAGAGAGTTTGAAAAGAAGAAGAAAAGAAAACTCCAGCATGTCCCTTTTTGTATATAGTCCCTCAGATTCGAAAAGGTAGAAAACAATATCTGGGAGAACCTCTTAGTCATGATAGGCTAAGGTATTCCTTTTTAGTAAATAATCTATCCCAACCCGAAAAAGGGTTAAACATATACTAGGTAGATATAATTTCACAACCATTTAACAAGTTCAAAATAACAAGAATCTCGGCAATATTTTCAATTTTCGAGAGTCAGAAAAGAGATGAAATTTGAATCCTCCTGGAGGAACGAGTGGCATTAACGGTAGAAACTAGTTCTGGCGATGGTGGAACTACTCAGAACAATTAAAGGTCAAGAGGTTGGCTAACATGACCACTCATTGCAGCGGTTCCTCGGGAATGGGTAAAACAATCAAGTGAAGGCGTATGATCAACCAAGCATATGGTGACGGTAGAATGAGAAAACCAAGGCTCATCTAGCAAAACATGCTTATAAAATGGCAATCACGAGAGGTAAAATAAGATTGGTTTCATTTTTACACAAGCTTGAAATCATGAAACTCTGCTTGAAATTGGTTTCATTTTTACACAAGCTTGAAACAAAGATAAATTGTGCTTGAAGTTGGTTTTATTTTTACACAAGCTTGAAACAAAGATAAACTATGCTTGAAAAAGTTGGCATGCCCCCAGCATGGTGACTCAATTCGAGGTACATGCCCCCCAAGATTCAGTGCATTCAACGGAGTACACTACTAGTTACCAATAGGTGGATGGAATGAAGGTTCAAAAACAAGATCAATAGAAAGACTCGACTAGGATTTTACGAGATCTAATCAAAAGCTAAAAATGAAAAGGGAACCTGTTTCATTTTTTAACGAGGTTGACACAGTAAAAGAACTATCCTCGTGAGAACTTGTTTAATTTTTTAAGAAGCTTGACACAAGAAAATGAACTATGCTCCACAACCTAATTCATTTTTTAACGAGGTTGACATAGAAGTCGAACCATCCTCATAACACCTTGTTTCATTTTTTAACGAGCTTGACACAAGAAAAAGAACTCTGCTATGATTACCTTGTTTCATTTTTTAATGATCTTGCCACAATAAAACGAATCGTGCTCTGATGACAACTCATCATATTGAATAAGAATTCATGGCGTCCAAGAGGTTCTCATCTGATGGGAGAAAAACATCTTGGAAATCAAGATACAATTCCCCCAACACATGATGCACAATGACATTATCACTGAATGTGGGCACGGGGCAGGTAGCCACATAATTGACCTGTAGCGGGGAAGATACAACCAGTGGATAAAGACCCAGAAGAGACGATGGTGGACCAGATGTCACATGTGGACCAAAGAATGAACGTTGATCAATGGTCACAATCCGACCTTTGGGTGGAAAACAGATCACATAAAAGAGGGAAGAGACAAGCACGCCCATGGCATAAGCATAGTCACGCCCCAAGAGTAAATTAGAATCCAAGGGTCCTGGAACAACCATCACGTCTATATAGACATTTTTCCCTCCCAAAGTAATAGGAAACTTTGGAAGGATCCTTAATGGTTGAATTGTTCCTCTATTAAAAGCCAACAGATTCTGCGTAACAGGCACAAGTGGTGGAGAAAAAAAATCTTTCCAAGTAGTCGAAGACAGAACACTAACATATGCGCCTTCATCTATAATTGTGCTAGGTATTGCCACATCAAATGTCTGTACCATGATATCAAAAGGCACATAAGAAGGAAGGCGGTATCCTGCAAATCGACTCCAATTGAAGGAAGCAACCAAACTACTTGGAGGGGGTACCATGGAACTGAGATGGTCATCCCCTGGTGTTACCGAAGCAAGAGGAGCATCTTCTTGGACCATAGACATGGGATCAAAAAGAGAAACTTCTTGAGTCACAGGGACGGGAGAATATTTCTCCAAGTCTGAGGAAGCTGAAGAAACAAGAAGAACGTGAGGGGGATGAGATCCACTCTCAACGGAAAATGCCTTATGAACCATAGGTGAGGTCAGGTTGACCGATTCCTCGACCAATGGTTGGTTGTGAATGAATTCATGAATTTTAATTTCCGAGGGAACGAGATCGACCAAAGATTAATCTTGATCAATCGATTGATCAACTAGCAGAGGACTCAAGGAAATCTTATGGTAACCGATTGCAAGGTAGGATGCAGAAACAGTAGGGTTTTCCAACACTCTCGTGGCTTCATCCATGTACAGACAAAGGTAAATGGGATGATTCCCTTCACACAACTTACTAGGATCCCTGATCTTACCCTGTTTCTTACAAGTCTTATCAGTACTAGTTGAAGATGTGCCACCAATATGACTTCCAGAAGCCAAAGGCAACAGTGGGCGACCGTTGGACCATGCTTCAAGTACCTTGGGAATCCGAGGGAAATCAAGAAGAATATGGTCACCCTTGCACAAAATGCAAGGGAATTTTAATTTCTGTGGAAGGTTGGATGGTTTATAAATGGAAGGTGGCTTTATTTGTAGAGGGAGAGGAGGAGGTTTGGATCCCTACAATGGTGGAAGGGAGGCCTTATCCCTTGGGAGGTTTCCCCAAAAGGTGGAAACAAGAGGCCAAAGGAGGGAGCCTATGGTTATTCAGTCGAACCACTCTAGATGATTCGCCCACGAAGTTGTTATGATAGAAACTTTTACTCTATTTTTAAAAAACATTCCATAAAAAAGTTGGCACAGGTAGCTAACTGGGACAGAGTGCCAATGGGCACGGGGCCCAGTGTTAATCTTCCTCATTGGCGCGAGGGCATAACGGTCTACTAGCGCCAAGGAAAAAACATGTGTTTCTGATGGTCTGCTCAAGAAATTGTCAACAGAAGGAGTGTTGTCCTCATGGAAAGGGATGCAATGATGGTCTTTGCAAGGCATGAAACTTTTTTTTGGTCACATAAATGATCCTCCAATGTGCGGGACAGGGATTGCAGGGACAGTGAAAATTTTTTGTGTAATAAGGGGGAATGGATAATGGAGGGTTGGATAAGCATATGTCATTTCCTTGAGGATGCAAAATATAAGATATGAAGTGGACCGACACTCTTCAATGATTGGATAGGTATCCAAGAAAATATTGGTCGAAGAGGGCCGAGGTTCTTTAAGGATTGGGAATCCAAGATAAGAGTATTCCTAAAAGGAAATTCCTAGTGAATATTTGGATGGGGTAAGTACCTTGAATAGGTAGTGTGGTATCTCATGTAAAGCCTCCCAACATTATGCTATGATATTAGAAGATCTTGTCAAGTTAAGACCTTACTACGTTGGTATTATTGTTCATGATGTTGATTCTTAAAGATGAATTACCAATCCAACACTTCTTATGAGAACTCTTCGGTTTGAGAATAGCTTTGTACCGGGTGTATACTTATGAATACCTCCCTAGTTAAGAGGGATTGTTGGAAAATGTAACTAGTTTTGGTCTTGATAATTTTCATTGTACTTATGTCAATATTTATATCTTATGTTACTGTGTGTATATATATATATATATATATATATATATATGTATGTATATATATATATATATATTCAATGAGGTCTTGTACAATTAAAAAGGACTCTCTTGACTCAATAAAAATATTCTTTTGACATGACAAACCCTAGAAGCATGAAATGCATGCTTGACCTAGATGACCAATAAAATGAAGCACAAATTTGATGAATATATTCATCAAATTTGTGCTTCATTTTATTGGTCATCTAGGTCAAGCATGCATTTCATGCTTCTAGGGTTTGTCATGTCAAAAGAATATTTTTATTGAGTCAAGAGAGTCCTTTTTAATTGTACAAGACCCTATTGGGAAATACGTAACATGTGAAAGATATTATTTTGAGTCTAGAAAGTCATTACGAGCCTCCAAGCACAAGTCAACCCTACCAGCAAGAAGTCAATCTAGAGAGGGGTATTCGACCTCATGGAAAGCCTATATATACAAGCAACTTCAATATCATATATATCCAATTCAATCTATAACAACAAGAGTTAGATATCAAGAAAGAAGAGGAATGAAGAAGTTTATAATAAAAGGAAGAAAACCAAGTGAAGAAAGGAGACTAATTTATATCTATTTCTATCCACACATGCGAGGGTTAGGATTTTTTCTGGCTAAGAATTGTAGGTATAAGTTGCAAGAGGACGAGAATTTCACATCCATGTTGTAGGAGGATTGAAACATTGTTTTTACATATCTTTGACTCTCGTTGAATTTGGTGTCATTGACTTGATTAAGGAGGGAATTATTGGAAGATTGATTGTTCCAAGAGACCGAAATTGTAGATCTGAAGTAAAAGGCTAAATTTTGAAGTGAGGGATATCTAAAGTTGTCTGACCTTCATTGACTTGGTTAAAATTTGACTTGTTTGAAAGATATTATTGAAGGTTTGACTTGGTGCTTGGAGGAGGACTTGGTATAGCATATTAGGTCTTGGTTTTGTTGTTTGAAGCAAATTCTATAAGAAGAGAAGAGATTATTTTAGGGTTTTCCCCTTGGAGGGGTTTTTCCCTGTATTGGAGCCTATTTCTTATGTCCATTTCCTTCATTTTTATTTTATTTTGATAATTGTTTGATGAAAATATCTAATAGAGAAACATAAGAAGATAACTAAAGTTCACAATAAATTATTAAGGATAAGGATAATTTGAATTAATAGTTTCCCTACTACATTCTCCATCAACATGGATCTAAGAACTGATTTAAGAATAAATTCGTTGAACCCTAAACATGGTCGATGAGTTTGTTCACAATAACCCTTAATATTTGGCAGAAGATATCTCTACAAGGTTGGAAGCACAAGTTACCAACATTAATTTCCAATGTGAAACTCCTCATGATGGCTCTAGCAAGTAATCTTAGACCATTGGAAGAGGTGGGAGGCTATAATTGTATTACTTAGAGATTAAATCAAAGGGGAAGCTAGTAGATAATGAAGACCCAAAAAATTAGTTAAGGAAAAAACTCAAGAAAGAGCAACTAAGTTCCAATATCATTAACCCTTCATAGTCCTTACTCAATATGGAAACAAAAGTGGACATAAAGCAATACCAATGTAATATTGATGCATTAAAATTGAATCATTGGTTGCAACATCTAGAGTTTTATTTCAACATTCACCATATAGGTGAAGTATAAAATATATATTTTTCCAAATAGAATTTGGAATGCCATGCTTTAATCTAGTGGGAAAGTCATAAGGAAGCACTTAGGTTGGAGGGTGAGCCCCTAGTAACTAGGTGGTATGACTTAAAAATATTCATTAAGTCCTAATTTTATCATACAATATACATATAGGACCAATGGATTTTATAAAACTAATTTAATCAGAGGCAAGGGTAGAGTGTACATGAGTACACCATTAAGTTTGAAAATATGTCCATCACACAAGGTATCTCTTCTAAGAACTCATATATATTCCTCAAGTATCTTGAGGGTCTACATAGTCATCTATACAAGAAATTGATGATTTTCAAGTTCAGGACAGTGAATGAGGCATGTGTATAGGCACAATATCTAGAAGATATAGGCCATGTAAAATACCCTACTAATTACACCTAAAATAATTATTAAGTGAAGTATAATTATTCTCATCATACTGTGACTACTTCTACATTTAACATTTTGTCACTGATCGTTTAATTTTTATTTTTTTACAAATGGAATTTTTACCAAGAGAAGTTGTACCATTAATTTTGAATCTTTTTCATCTAAAAGTCTCTTCCCCTAAAAATATACTTTGTTTTCTATTTGAATTTACCTTGCTAAATTCATTTATTTTAATTAAATGCAATATTGCTAAGCCATTTCATTATACATACATTATACACACTATTAGACTCACCATTGAGTCCTTTTACCTCATTGTAATATATGTGTGTAACAATATTTTTAGAACACATTACACATGTTAATGTCACCATGATTTTATTATATTTTTATATATTTATCATGAGGGATCAAAAAAATTAGTTCTATATAAAATTGGTTGTATATATATATATATATACAAGGGTCGAGCCTAAGTCCACGAGGTCACTTATATATCTATCAACATATGTTATGACCAATATAGCATATACATCATGCCTTGGTTTAATTCATCTCTTGAGTAATATATGTATCATCCTTATCACTGTAATTCCTTTTACCTTGTGATACAGTTGTATGAGGTTTTGATACTACTATGTTTGTATTGTCAACATGTAGTCGTTGACATGGAATTATTGGTATCATGGCATGGTTTTTCTAGAACTCAAGGCTATGATATTTTTGTCACTATGACAAACACCCTCCAAAATTTTTCTTCCTCTTGAATTTTGGAGCCTTGTTGTGACCTTAATATTTGTGGTTCCAAGCTGATCATCGTCACTTCATGAGTGGTTGATGTATCTATGAGTGTTCAAGCCTTCTTCTGAGGCTTTAGTTATCGAAACCACTTGCCTACACATGCTTATATTTTGATGTATTCACAAGTGCACCTATTTCTTCTAAACTCAATGGTCAATGTTTACCTATGTAGAAAAGCATTGTGCAGTCCTTGAGATCAATATTTGTGCAGTCTCTATAAACAATGATTGCATAGTCCTTAAGGGCAGACATTGTTCATCTTCTGAAAATTTTGTAGCCCTTGTTGGCCATGCTTGCACAGTTGATAAGGACAATTCACTACACAATCCATGTCAAAAGTCAGTGCAAAACATTATTTGATATCCTCTCTCACTCTTAGTGGAAATTTTATCATCATTATAGCGAGTCTTTTCAACCTTTTCTTTTGTGTAACTTCACTTTCACAAGGGTCATTTTCACTTTCATGACAATATATTTTTCTTTATTTCACTTTAAAAAGTGTTCCTTTTTCTTTTTATTCGCTTTGGAATGTGTCACTTTTACTTTCTTTGGTTTTTGTAAGTGTAGTTTTCACTTTTTCTCACGGACACAAGTGTCTCTTTTAATTATTTTCATTCCTGCATGTCTTGCACTTTAGTGCATCACTAGAGGTAGTTCTAGAGAACTCTTCCACGTTAGTTGATCATATACATCATAAGAATATGCGCTAAACACTCTCCCACAACTTAGAGCACTTTTGGTTTGTAGTCGACACTTGTATCATAACTTGTATTTTAAGTGTTACAAAGCTACATTTCAACCATCACACTTAGAAACAAGTGTAGCTTCGTTGTAGTTTGAAAGTATGCATGCAAATTTTGATTATTGCACATTCCTTTAGCTTGTGTGGATGTTATGTAAATGGGAATTTTTCAGTACTTTTTTGGATGTCTTGTTCTCTCTTGTTTCATTAATCCCACACTTATTCATTTTCGAAACTTTCACTGTCTTTGAAATTTGCTAGCATTTTCTCTCTCCTAGGACTCAACATTGTGGAGTCTTAAGTCAAAGTGAAGCAACCTATGCCTCTTGGAATTGTGCACTGTGCATCCCTAGAGGACAACCTCCTTCTCCACCTATACATTGAGTAAGCTTGAATTATGGACCATCACTTTGGTTGATTAGCCCTATCAATTGTGTATTTCATGATCTCTCTTTCCCTAGATTGCACGTTGCATAGTTACAATGGATAGTGGGGTCCTCTATCCACAACTAACTTGATTTTTTCAAAAATTGTTTTTATAATCTCTTATGTTGATAATTTCATCTAAGGGAAATTGCTAAGAATAATGGAAACTGACCTTATTTACTGATTGGTGTTCCTACTCCAAATTGTGTGAGGTCTAGTTGGGACTTCATACCGAGAAGACCCCTTGGTTGACGTATTTCCAACGCCGTCAATTGTTGGCAATAGAAGGAGGCCTATATGAAAAGATGAACATTTTTATTCTATTTTGAATCTCTTATAATTAATGGCTCATTCTAAAATCATACTCATGGGATTTTTTTCTAATAGATAAAATCTTAGACTTTCAATCCCCGTGGAACGTTTTTACAACTTTTCTCAATTAAAGTTTGATGGAAAGGGTATAATATGCATATCCGAGCATACATTTCATTTTCTAAAACTTTTTTAATCTCATGAAATCAAGTATGAAGATGATGTTCATAAATTGTTCACCCTCACACTTTAAGGTTAAGTTAAACTATGGTTCCATACCTTACCGGTTGCTTCAATTCATTCATTTAAATAAATTTTCAAGGAGATTCACCAAGCATTTGATAAGTATGATTATCTAAATGTGTATAAGATGATTAATCATATTATAATGACACCTAATGAATCAATATAGGATTTTTTAAATAGATTTCTTCACTTATGATATTAGTTTCCTGAAGAAGATGTGGATTGGGATTTATTCAATGAAAAATTTCAGTATTTAGTTTGTATTTCTTTAGAGACACCTGTATTTGAACCTTTTATGAGTCCCCCAGCTTATCTCAGTCTTGGGACACTTAAAATTTCAAAAGAGGAACCTACTCTCCCTTTTTTTCCCTCTCCTCCTCATTTTTCATTACCAGATATAGTGGTCTCTTATGTTGATGTTGGAGTTGGGAAATATGAAGATCGAATTAATGATCCATTCATCCCAACTACACTTTATCTTCATAGTCAACAATATATATGGGAAAACTTGGAATGTCGTAATATTGAGGTGAATATTGATCCCTTGATTCCTCCATATGGCATTGATATGCATAATTCAAATATTGAATCTGATCTAATTGAAAGTATGGTTTCTTCAAGGGATACCTCCCATCCTCCATCACCTACTTTTCATGTCCCTACGTACCTTAATTCACTAGATCAATATACTCCACCATCTAGTTCTTCAGGTACTCCTGATTTTCAATCTTATGGTCCAAATGGTGACCAGGTGCACAATGGTCACATTCCACAAGTAGGGGGACAAGGGTGTGTAGATTATTTTAACATCTCTCATTTATTTAAAAAACCTCCATGTTAAGATGATATTCCTTCATTCTTGCCTATTTTAGAAAATAATGATCCTAGAAGTTAATCAAATGAAATCAATATAACTAATAAATCTAAATCCTTATTCAACCATCATCCTGATAATAATGATCTCGCTAATATACACGGTTATGGAACCCAAGGTACATAGAATAATTTATTTATTTCTCAAGAAGGCTTTGATTTGAAAGGTTTAAATCTAGAATTTGATCTCGTCAAAGAAGATTATTTTATGGGCACCTCTTCTTTGGCTCACTATCCCTTGTGTCCTACTTCTTGTAATGGATTATTTTGTGACGAAAATATTCCATGTTATTCAAATTCACAATATAATGAGTTAAATTTTGAATTGACACAAGAAAGAGATATCATCCATGATGAATAAAAAAGTAATCAAATCATTAAGCATCCATCCCATGCTTTGAAAACTCCATTATTGCATCAGGAAAATTCTTTAGTTCAGGTTTCTCATGAAATTTCTCTCATCTACACATCCTTAGATGTGCATTTAGAATAATATTATGAGTTGAGTAATTTGTTTTTTGAGGTTGTAAAATCTTATCAGACTAGTGATGTAGATGGTTTTCATATGAATAATGGTGATATTTTTATGACTAATAGTAGCTATCCACATGTAGTTTACGGTCTGAATCAACTCTCAACATATAATTATCCAACATTTGAAATTTATGGGACTTGTTAGGTAGTCAAGGCGCTTCAAATCTCGTTGATCGTTATGTTAGGTTCTCATGATCTTGATGATATCCCTAGACCATGTTAGATCTATATTGTCTCACATAATTATTTTCTCTACATTTCTTCACTAGATGTAAACTCCCCCTTAAAATATTTTCATTGTTTCAAAGTTAATTTTCCTAGATTTCAAGATTTGGTTTTTTTATCAAATAGAGAGTTTTGTGTTGATTGACTCATCCTTATACCAATATCTCATATTAAACCTAGGATTGTAATGTATACCTTTCATGGATGCACAAAGTTATGAATTTTTTATCATTCTAAATATCATGACAAATATTATCATAAACTGAAGGATTCACATCTATCAAATACCTTTGGGAATGATTTGGTCTTTCTTGTGAATATTGTGATGCTAATAATTTTTTTCTAGCATGAGATATTCTCTTGAGTGTTGGTGAATGGTTAATTTATTTAGTGAATAAAATCCCTTATATCGATAGATTAATTTATCAAGTTGATATTGATCCATTGTATCCTGATCGGTTTCTTTTATTTTCTATACTAGAATTAATTTTCAATTTTGTTAGTGTCTATGAGTCACTGGTGATAAAATGTACTCTTTCAATGTCAGTTGATAGGGTCCTAGGTCAAATTTTTATAGTTTCAAATGAATTTTCAAATAAAATTTTATCATTGGTTGGTGTGTCTAGGTATATTACTACTCCCACCATATTCAAGGTCAAAAAATGACATCCTGGTCTTGTCATCACTCCTTGTGATGGGTGATCAATAAAGCGTCTTGGTCATCATTTTCATCATCAAATCATGATTATGCATACTGCAAGGTTCAAAGTTCCAAATCATAAGTTTTATAATTACATTTGATGTCATCATTAGGTCAGTTCATCAAAATGTCATAAAGACTCATGTCATCACCTTAGTCATCATCATGAGAGCTAGTTGTTAGGGAAAAAGTGTTCAATGATATTTCAAAGGTACATTTTACTCTTCATGAAGATGTAACCTTGCCTAATAAAGTGATAAAGCTGCAGTACACTATCCTATCATTTCATTGTTCAAAAAAGACATGTGATGTCACTCCATGACCAAAGAAAAAATCGACTTCTAAGCTATAATAAGACCATCCAAGCATTCTAATTCTTAATTTCACCTTCATTGAGCACCTATCTATCATATAATTTCATCCTAGCCACCAAGGCATTGAAATTCCTCCTCAAAACACTTAATTACCTCCTGCACTGCGCTTCTGCCTCCTACGCTGCACTTCTGGCTCCTATGTTTCACTTTTGAATTTGGAGGCCAATAAAGCAACAAAGGGGTTCTAATTTCAACATTTCACAGGTTCTAGCATCTCCTTGGAAATTAAGTAGAAAATTTTCACCTTTCTTATGCATCATTATTCTTTGAAAACTCAGTGAAAATCCCTCTCCTAGGGTTTCACTGCGCTTTTGGTTTCTATGTGTTTTTGTTTCATTACAGTGGTAAAAAACCTAGATTTTATACATTATCACCCTCACTCACACCTCACATACCTCCCCTAAACATTTCCCATACCCATTCCCTTCATCTCCTTCATTTTCCCTACAAACCCTAGCCTAAGCTACGCTTTTGGAAAATTCCTAGGCTAGGACCATGTTTTGGACCTTTTCACACCTTTCCCTCACTCTTCTCAAGAAATTCCACCTCCCTAAATCCCCTAACATCTATCCATACCCCCTATAATTTTCCCACAATTTTACCTAATCCATAACCCCTCCATTCCCTTCCCTCAATACAACATTCTCTTTTCCCCCTATTTTCCCAATCATACCTAGCTAGGGTTTTATCATGCAGACTAAAACCATGGATAGTGAGAAGAAAATTTATAAAAAAATTAGGGCAATTTTCCAGATACAAGCCAACTCATATCCATGAAATCATGGCCTCAGTTTTCATCAATAAATCCTTTGAAGATGTGGGTTGCCTAAGTTTTTGTGAAAGGATTCAAGAGGCAGGTTTCCATGCCAAATTGACAAGACTCTTTGCCACCATATTTAGGAGGAATAAGGCCAACATAGCATGGGTTGAATTCACCATCTCAACATATTCCATAGCCTCAGCCACAGGTATCCCTAACCATGGATAAATCCAGTTTAAAGGGATGGATTTCGACATTGAGACTTACAAAGTTTTCCTAAACTCACACTACAAAGATGCTCCTACACATCTTTCCCTTCATACAATTGATTGAAAGGTATGCTCCTTTAATGAAGATGATCATGAATTACTTTACTTGTGCAGGGAGGTTTTCAAGACTATATCAATATCACATAAGGTTACTAATGCATTTCACAATGATCAAACCTCTAAGCCTACCTCACTAATTATACAGAAGCCTTGTCAAGATGAAAAATAAGGTACAAAGAAAAGGGAAATATCACCAAGAAAACCTATTTAGCATGGCTTGGTCAAAGTCATTTTTCTTCATCATCTTTCACAGATCAACCTACCTTGGGAGGCATTCATGCAATCATCTTCTCTTTTTCCTGTTACTAGTCAACCTAGAAATAAAAGTACTCCATTGGCATCACCAAGGCCACAAGGGTTTGGATATTCAAATAAACCATCAGTGACAAATACACCTAGGGAAGAGGTAACAAAAACCTATAGTAGAGGTAAAAGACTAGTGTTTTCTCCTGACAGTGTGGAAAGAGTTCAACCTAGTATTTTTAGAAAAGGAACATCAAGACACTAGCATGATGCACCCTTTTTGATGATATCATGGTTGAACTACCTAAGAATTAGGAAAAAACGTCAGCTGAAGAGATAATCAAGGAAAAATAAGTAGAAATCAGAGAGCTTAAGGATGACTTGGCAAAAGAAAACATTATGATGGCATTTTTACAGCAAGAGAATAAGTAGCATAAGGTAAATCAACTATTGTCAATCAAACCTAAGGCAGATTTGGTGGTAGTGAAGGATAAGGGTAAGGAAATGATACATGTGGATCAGTTATAGGACAAGTATGTTAAGATACAAGAGGACTAGCAAGATAGAAAGAATAGGGAAGTGAGCCATCTTCTCCCCTGCGTCAACACCACTTTGATGACATCATTACATCATTGAACAAGAAAAATAGTTTTGGCTTGGCAAGATTAATGAACACTTAGAGATGCTCCTGAAGAAGGCCAACGAAGGCACCAAGCTTCAGAGACACATGGCAAGGAACTACTTCCCCAGGAATTAAATGTCCAAAATTAGGGTTAGGAATATGAGAAAGAAGCTAAAGAAAGCCCTAATCAAGCTAAAAATAGAGAGATAATATTGATTTAATTGTTGATGAATCATTGGGTTTCTAAGAAATCACTGAAGAATGTAGAGGAAACAAGTTTTGGCAATTTTGAGAAAATTTTGGTAAATTTTGAATTTTTGGCAATTTGACAATTTCATGATGCATATAAGTGCAATGAGCTCATGTTGCGCTTCTTCTCAGAGCCTCGAAATGAGAAAATATTTGCAGTGATGGTTAGATATGGGTTATTAAATCTTACGTATACTCTTGGTTTTCCATGACACTTCACAGGTTTCAAGGAAAAACTCAAAAGATACCTAAAAATCATGTTTCTAACACCTCTTTGGACCCCTCGCTACGCTTCTAGAGTAGCCTTGCGAAAATCAATTTTTAGGTGCCTTGGAGAAGGAATTTTGCAGGTTTAAAGCTTCAGAGGGCTACTAGACATACTAATCTATCTTCATCAGCCTTTAGTTCAACAAAAATATCAAGGAAAAACCCTCAAAAACTCCCTCAAAGAGTACGATGTGCTTCTATCTCTCACGTTGTGCTTCTGAGAAATTTTGTTGTGCTTCTGTCAGAAGGTCACATTTTCGAGTTTTATCAGTTAGAGTCATTCCCTCATGATGTAATTTGTCCTTTTATGAGTTGACATGATATAATTGAATGTAATTATTCTTTTAAAGGTTAATTTCATGTAAATTCATGGTTAGTAATGCTTGTAAAAGTTGGTCAAAGGCTAAATAGGGAGTTAGTTCTTAACCTCCCTAGTTTTAGGTTTAGTTAGAGAGATTAGTGTAATCAGTTCCTATCATGATGGATTAGACCATTTAGAGGGGGGATGTATTTTTTTATCTATATTTATCTTGTTCAAATTCATATTCAAGTTTGGATATCAGTTAGTCAAAGGCTTGGAGCTAGTGTACACAATATTTTTTGCATAAATACAATAGACAGTTGCAGCTATTATCTTGGGATTCTTGTGGTATGCTTTAGTGACAGTGTTTTTCCTCTATTTTATCATCATATTAAATATTTTTTTCTCCTTATTACCATTATCATGCTTTCATGTGATTATCTCGCGAGTTTTTAAGTAGACTTCATAGTTTATATGCTCTGTTTTGCTGAAATTTTCATATTTATGTCTCATTTCTTCTGATAAATGAATTTATATTTTTATGCTCATTTTGAACCTTATCTATTTCAACCCTATACCACAATGAAAACTCAAATATGTCACTGAAAATACCTACCTTTCCCCATTGTATCCCTGCAACTGATCATTTAAAACCCTGACCTAGTTCCCTAGACCTTTGAGCCTGATCCAACAAAACCCTAAAAATAAAACCATAGTGAGTTGAATATCTAGCCTAATATATATTATTCTCTCCAATCACTTCATTGGTTGTGAGATTGCAGAGAGAGCCCTCTATGATTTGGTAGGGCTAGCTACCAAGTCAAAAGTTGTCTGAGGTTACCTCCTTCAGTCTCATTTCTCAACCTTGGGACACTGTGGAGGATAACAAATTATTTTAATTCATGTGTTATTGTTCTATTTTGTAATTCGATACAAAGGAAAAAAATAAAGTATCAATAATATAATGATCTAATTGATTCATCTAATCATAAATTTGGTTCTAAAAACTAACATTCAATTTATCATTTTTTCGCTAGTATATCAGATGATAGTTATTCCACATAAATTGATATTGTTGAACCAATAGATATTCATATATTATCATCTCATTTTTCATAAAATTTTCACGTAGTTGAGGCACTTCAACCTTTGTTGGTGGTTATGTTAGGTTCTCACGATATTGACAAGGCTTTTGAACGTGATTAGATCAAATTTATATCATAAGAATCTTTGTTTAAATCGATTGGGTCGCTGGAAAGTTCGTCTGCTCAAGAATGTCAGGGTTTAAAAAGGATTATTTTGGATACCATGACCGAATCTATGATTGGCTCGATACTTCATATAATAAGTTTCGATCTTTTTGGATGTTTGCTAAGACTCAGAACAAAGACAAAGGTACATTCACAAGAAGCATTTGAGGTTTGTATAAAAGGAAATATAAGAGAAAATATATGATTGCAAGTTGGTTAATTATTGCACAAAGGAAATACCTTCAATTTTATGTGCAAGTTCTTCATGTTGTTATCTTTTATTTTTCACGTTATTTTATATGGCTTTTAATCGCTCACATTTGTACTTGCAAGTTGGGAGCAACTTCAGTGGCTAAATTGGAAATTTTACTTTACTTAGCCTCGAAATTCTATCCAATTAGGTTAGGAGTAAGTCTAGTTACATTTCAATTTCCTTTTACATTGCATGACCATGCTTTTTCTCCTAATTTAGTCTTTGTATTTTCTTGTTTTATTGTTTTATGTCATGCAGGTTTCCTTTCATACTTTTTTCTTTCCTATCTTGTCATGTATTTACTTTTTTGTTTTGTTTAATAAGACGATGCATGAAAATTGATCTTGTTTGTCTCAAAAGACAATGTGGAAAATATTTGAAATGGAAAATTTGATGTTGAACAACGCTTCGCTAGTTTGTGATCCCCTTCCTTGTTTTGGTTTACATATCTTTAAAGTCAATGAAGTCTAAATGGAAAATATGATTCATTCAAATGGAAATCTCTAAGAAAAACCATGATACCTGTATCTATTTTAGGATCTTAATTCCTTGACTTGGTATGAGGATGAAATGGTGTTTTTCTTTCCAATCTAATCAAGTAGAGAAGGGAAAGGAGAAAACTAAAAGTGAGCATATTAATTTTAGAGGAATATAACAGTCTCTCAAGGAATAACCTCTCTTTCTCTTGGCTGTTAAGTTCCCCCCCCCAATGATGGGGGGGGGGAGTAACAAGCACACGAAGGTATTAAACAACCTCGTTGGAAACAAAGCAATGCTTATGTTCCTTGGTGACTCTGCCAAGGTACTGAACAGGCCACCTGGTGGCAAAGAAACATTGAAGATGGAACTAAGGCTTTGATCATCTAAACTCATATATATATACTATCCTTCTCCTGGATCGAAACAATTGAGATATGGTAAGTATTGTAAATGTTTTTTTCTGAGAAATCGGATAGGAGGGACTATAACTGGGATAACTTGGGAATTTGAGGTGGTCCACACAATGAATCAAAAATTCTATTATCACTCATAATTTTGTGAGTCATTACTTGACATGGTCATATATTTCACTCCTCAAAAGGATAAGGTCTCCTTAAGCCTTTTTCAAGTTGGTATAGGAAATTTCATTTTTTCATATTTAACCTATCCTAAGTTCAAAACCCACCCCCATTCAAGTATTTTCATGTCAAATCAATAATTATTTCCTGACATATTTCATTTCCCAAGATTACAACTTCGAAAAGGTTATTTTAGCCAAGAATTCCTAGTTTCGTAGCAAATTACATAGAAAAAACGCACTTTTCGCTATGAAACTGCTTATACTTTCGCAACAAAACTACGCAGAAATACACTAAGTACGCTACACAAGGAGGTATTCCTATTTGTATTTTCAAAATAGGTGCTAGGTGTCAGTCAATGATTGTATGAGCCATGATTATGCCATGAGTTAGCATCGAAATTTTAAAATATTTCCCAATTGAGTCATTTGTCATTCTTCGTTCCCTCTTTGGATGTTATTGAGCTTTGGAGAGCTATTTCACTAAGCCCAAGTTGTGGCTGGAATTTTCAAAGGTTTGCAGGTATCACTGATCAAGTGAGGTATAGAATACATAAAAGTACCATGGTTGCAAAGAGGAAGACCAACAAAGGTGGCCACTGTCTCAGATATGAGCCATTAGACATGAACTTGATAAATGAAGACTTAACAACTTCAGAAGTTTCAGAAGAACAAGGTGTTTGCAGTTTTTCCAGATATTGTAAGGATGCCATGTGCAAGTTTCTAAAGTGTTTGCCATCAATTTAAATGGGAAAAATGCAAAAGTGGGAATGTTGAACCTCACTATAACACCAGAGACTATTGTAGCAGCAACAGGAATTCCAAGAGGAGGAAAACAATGGTTCAAAGGTTTCAACTTCAACATGCAGGACTGTAAGGAATTTATCAAGCTAGAACATAGTGAGGTTGACCTTAGAAATTCCATTCCAAAGAGCTACATGAAAGAAAATTTCTCAAAACAACTGCTTATCATTCAAAAGTACTTCACTTGTGAAGGGAGGTATGATAAGGTTTATTCTTACCACTTTGGGCTTCTGCTACATTTTTTTGGTAAAAAATCTCTTGATATAAATTTTTATTTATACAGAAGCGTAGAAAAAATGGCAGATAAATTTCAAGCTATATCTGAAGAAAATGAAGCCTCACTCTTTCATCATGGTTTAATCAAGTTGTTGGTTTTAGAGGAGTTAAAAATGCTTGGCAGAGACTGGTCTTCTTTTCTATTTGTCAGTGGTTTTGAAGTGGATGCCATTACCACTAAAAGAACTCCTAAACCTATAGGTATACCATCAACTTTAGTGTCAAAACAAAGTGAACCTTTAGTGGCAGAGAAAACTGAACCAGTAATCATGGAAACAGAGAAATTGCAGAAACATAATACACCTTTTGTTTCACCTACAAAACAAAAGCCAATTGTGAGAAAAATTGCAAAACAAGAGCCAACTATGAGTAAACATGGCAGCAAAAGGATTACAAGAAGCCAAACAATGGCTAAGAGAAATTAAGAAGACATTCTGCATTCTATTAATATTGAGGAAAACCCCATTTTCCAAGCTGAAGATATAGATGAGGGAGGAAAGAAACTGAAGAAAGCCAAATCAGCTAAGAAGTTAGAATTTGAAGACGATGATGCAGGTTTCATGTTTCGGGCTAGGAAACCAATGACAAGGCATTCCAGAAAGGTTTTGGAAAGTAGTAAGGAAGCTCAGAAGGTCATTGACACTGTCCAGCCACCACCAAGCATAATTGACCTTTCATCACCTGAAGAAGAAGATCTAGTCATCAAGCAAAAGAAAGGAAAGGAGAAAATTATTGAAAAAATAGAGTTTGAGGTCCTTAAGGAGTAGTTGAAGTTAGAAAATCATGAAATATCAGTCTTGAAGAAAGAGGCAAGGAAACATAATGTTCAAAAAGTGTAGTTTGTGAAAATCAAATAGATTTGGGAAGAGCAGGTTGATAGTGTGTCAAAGACCTTAGATGAAACACAACAATTAATCAAATGGACTCCGCCATTGAGAAGAGAGGTAAAGCATGTTAGAAGAATCAACCTGCACTTGAAATATAGCAACATAAAACTGAAGGACCAAGTTAAGGACCTCCAAGAGAAGTTATAATTGATCCATGAAGAGCTGGAGAAGAAGGGCTTAAAGATAACTATAGTTGAGGAACCCATAGCTCAACTCATCATTAATGAAGAGGAAACACCTCAAGGCTCTTAAGTTGAGTTTGATTATGTTTTAAGAGTTTAATGGCATGTTTAAGACCAATTTTCTATAGCTGGAGGTTACCCTTTTGAGACAGGGTCAAAATCTCGAAATTGCACAATTTTTCACAGTTTCGTAGTGTTTCCTTGGCTTGAAGCCAAGAAAATGCTACGAAAATTTCTGTAGGTGTCTTTTTGTTTCTAAAACCACTTTTTGTAGCTTTCAAGAAGGGGAAATGGTAGTGATGATGTGTTAGGTCATGATGGAAACCATGCAAGAGCAAAGAAGCAGAAATTTTGAGTGCAAAACCCATTTTTTAGATGCTACGAAAGCACACTACGAAACTTCCATGTTTTCGTAGTGAGCTATTTTTGAAGTTTCTGAGCAGTTTAAAAGAATTTTTGGATAGGTGGACACATCCAATAGGTCAAGGGACCTTGCCACCAAGCATTTATGACTTGAAGACCATGAAATGGAGACAACTCATCAGCTGAAGTTTTCGTTGAAGATAGGGTCCTGGTTTCCTGAAAAATATGGTTTGGTTCCATATGTTGAGGGGGATATTTAAGATTTCAAGTAGTGATGAGCTTTGTCATAGCCCATTCAAACATGTGAGGCTTAGTTTTCAGATATGTAACTGTTTTAAAAGATAAGGTATTTTTCTGTAATAAATAGGAGTTTGAGTCCTATTAGGAAAAGGTCTATTTTAGAGTGTAGCTGTCATTTTCTGATTAAAAGACATGTTTTTATGTTATGTAAGGTGTCATAGGAAGATTTCAATGAATCTAGCCAAGAGGAAAATCATATCTAATGTAAGAAGGTCTATTTAAGGTCAAATTATCGAAGTTGTAAAAGATTGGAGATTTTTTGCACCATATGTTGTTTTATGTAATTTGACTCATATCAGTAATACAGAGGACTTCTTCTTGATAGACCTGAGGTTCTCATGGAGCATTTAATGTCTTTCTTATATATATCTTTATGTGTACTACTTGCAGTAGATTTCATCTTTATTACTCTGAATTCATATGTGTATGCTCTGACTTCCTTTATTGATGAAATGACTGTGTTACCCTATGTTCTATGTGTGATTTTCCTTTATTAAAGACTCTTATCTGCCCCAGCTTCCATATCAAGAAACCTTGCCACTGAATCTACTGATTTTTTGACTCCATAAGCCCAATGGTTGCAAGCCTGCATTCTTTTCAACCTACATGCACAAAAATCAAGTTATTTTTCAAATAGAGTTAGCCTTCTAATCCTATCATTATCCAATATCATAAACCCCTTTGAGAGATCCCTCTTAGACTGAAGAGGCTAAGCTTCAGTCAAAAGATGGTTTGAAATAGTTACCTAGATTTTTCTAATTAGTAGCCAATCAAGTGCAATTTTGTGATAACATTTTGGTGCGTCTGCTGGGAGTTTGAAGACTAATTTCCCAAATTTTTTGTGCAAAAAAGTGAAGCTGAACTCTTGGAGGTAGCAGAAGCTCTAAATTTTTTTGAGGTTGTAAAACTACCTTGGCGACTCCATTGTTGAAGAATTCAAAATTCATAGATTCATGCTGATTCCACTGGACTTATGAAGAACTCAGATGATGCCATTTTTGTTTCAAGGTGTGCATGAGTAGATTTTTCAAGAATTTATGGTTTCCCAAATCCTTTTCCCAAGGATGCATATTTTTTAAGGAATGGTCCAAAATTTAATGGAGAATATCTCAGTTTGAGATTGAAGTATATATCAAATATCTGTGACTTTACTGAGCTTCTTAGAGTCATACATGAATATATTTTCATCATATTGTTCTATGATTCATTTTAAGGGAAATGTAAACAGTGGATTGAAAGCTTTCCTGTCAAATCTATTAAGTCATTTGCATATTTTTGGCTTATTTTTTTGGAAACATGGATGGAACGAACATATTTGGTGGCAGACTCTCCTTCCATACAAGGTTTTAAATAATGGAATGATGATCACACTAATGAATAAGTGGATGAAATTTGTATTTGTCATTGTCTTCTTATTTAAAGTCATTTGAGTGCAAGTCATAAGATAAGATTCAATTTTTGGATGAAGTTGCTAAGAATATTGAGAAAGACATTGAAGTTTTAGAAGATAAAATTCAATCCTATAGTCTTCATGATCAAGATCAGTCTTTTCAAAAATTTTGCATGCCAGAACACAAAGAGAGGGTGCTGCTACCTTTCTCTTTTGAGATTGAGGAAGAATACCTTGTTCTTGAAAATCAGTTTGATAGCACACAACTGAGATCTTATGTTACTAAAGAAAGAATATATGAGTTGTCTAAAACTATAAAATGTCTTGAGGATTATCAAACAAACTATTTCTTCTATGATCCTATAGCTAACTACATGGAAGAGTTCTACAGTCCAAATTTTGAATTATATTTTCATTGTGAAAATCAAATCTATTTCATGTTGACTTGTTCATTTCAGTATCTTATTTACTTTTGGTTCAAGTGTATTCAAGGGGTTCAAGTATCAGATTAGCTCATTGACTGGCTTTATTGGAGGTTTCATGTTGCTTGAATAAAATATGAATATTGCAACTGTTAGGGTAGGTAGGAGCGTGTGTGAATAAGCTCAAGTAGACTAAGCATTTTTTCAGTATGTATAGATTTAGTTTTTCATTAGTAATCATCAATCTTGAGCCCAAGGAGAAGGCCATAAGAGCTTGGTGAAGTATTCATAAATTTTAGAGTTTTTATTTCCAAGAAGATGGATGATACTAGAACTACAGGTTCTTTGGTGTACCACAGGGGCACACCATCCCAAGTGGAGCCACTATTATCACTCATAATTTTGTGAGTCATCACTTGGCATGGTCATATAGTTCACTCCTCAAAAGGATAAGGTCTCCTTAAGCCTTTTTCAAGTTAGTATAGGAAATTTCATTTTTTCATATTTAACCTATCCTAAGTTCAAAACCCACCCCCATTCAAGTCTTTTCATGTCACGTCAGTCATTATTTCCTAACATAATTCATTTCCCAAGCTTACAACTCCGAAAAGGTTATTTTAGCCAAGAATTCCTACTTTCGTAGATAATTACACAGAAAAAACACACTTTTTTCTACGAAACTACTAATACTTTCATAGCGAAACTGCCCAGAAATACACTAAGTACGCTATGAAAGGAGGTATTCATGTCTGTCTTTTCAAAACAGGTGCTAGGTGTCAGTCAATGATTGTATGATTCATAATTATGCCATGAGTTGTCATCGAAATTTTAAAATCCTTCCCAATTGAGTCATTTTTCATTATTCGCTCCCTCTTTGCATGTTATTGAGCTCTGAAGAGCTATTTCACTAAGCCCAAGCTGTGGCTAGAATTTTCAAAGGTTTACAGGTATCATTGATCAAGAAAGGTAGAGAAGACATAAAAGTACCATGGCTGCAAAGAGGAAGACCAACAAAGGTGGCCACTATCTTAGATATGAGCCATCAGACATGAACTTGATAAATGAATACCCAATAGCTTCAGAAGTTTTCAGAAGAACATGGTGTTTTTAGTTTTTCCAAAGATTGCAAGGATGCCATGTGCAGGTTTATAAAGAGTTTTCCATCAATTTCAATGGGACAGCTACAAAAGTGGGAATGCTGAACCTCACTATAACACCAGAGACTATTGCAGCAGTAACAGGAATTCGAAGAGGAGGAGAACAACGGTTCAAAGGTTTCAAATTCAACATGCAGGACTATAAGGAATTTATCAAGCCAGAACATAGTGAGGTTAACCTTAAAAATTCCATTCCAAGGAGCTACATGAAATAAAATTTCTCAAAGCTACTACTTATCATTCAGAACTACTTCACTTTTGAAGGGAGGTATCATAAGGTTTATTCTTACCACTTCAGGCTTCTGCTACATTTTGTTGGTAAGAAATATCTTGATCTACCTTTTTATTTATACAGAAGCTTAGAAAAAATGGCAAATAAAGTTCAAGCTAAATCTAAAGGAAATGAAACCTCACTCTTTCATCATGGTTTAATCAAGTTTCTGGTTTTAGAGGAGTTAAAAAGACTAGGTTGAGACTGGTCTTCTTTTCTGTTTGTCAGTGGTTTTGAAGTGGATGCCATTACCCCTAAAAGAACTCTTAAACCTAGAGGTATACCATCACCTTTAGTGGCAGAACAAAGTGAACCTTTAGTGGCAGAGCAAACTATTGGCGAAAAAGGAGATCTCTGAGCAAGACCCAGGTTCAGGATGGAGGCCAACAAGGTCTCCGCAATAGTCTAGCACAACGACGACATTTTCAACCTACTCCAAGGAGCAAAGCGTCTCACTCGAGGCGTGTTGTGACCTTAGTAATATTAGGAGATAGATCATGTACCATACGATTACAACCATGAAGAAAAACTAAAGGAACTTGAAACAAAAAACATATCTCACTACTATGTATATACTATTACTCATCAAGCATGTTTAGGATACTGAATTAAAATTTAAAACAGGGCATAAATTCATAATAAGAAACTGAGTAACACTCAACTCAAAACATTAAACAGATCAATAACCATATTTCATTATCAACATCAAACAACATACATCACTCTGAAGAGTCTATTACACTGTGATTCAGTACAAAATAGATCTCACAGAGCTCTCCTACGGCTTTGCTCTCTCTCGGCCTTCTGCCGCACCAACTAACTAACTCCTCTACGCTAGCTGATTGCCTATTTCTCCTTCCGCCAATGTGACTATCAGTCTTTCCTCTTTTCCTGCTCCGCTGCTTGCCAATTCTTCTTGATTATTGGGATTTTTATTGATTTTCCTTGTCTCCCATATCTGCCATCTGCGCTATTCTCCACAACTATCGCGCCACCTATCTTCCAGTTATCCACAATCATGGTGACAACTCTCTGTCTACCTTGATTGCGCTCCGCCACCTGTTCTCCGCAACTAAAAACTATTTATTTTTCAAAAAAAAGGCCCCAACAGGCCCCGAACACATGCTATTGACTCGTCCCGAGTCAATATTTTCCTACTGCTACAACTTCTATTGGTTTGTCAGCTTCTGAGGTCAACTTTGTCTTCTCTGTTTCTTCACTTTGTCCAAACAAAGGCCCCAACTCTAGAACCTTGCTCAAAGCTAAATAATTGAGTTCTGTGAAATTGATGATTGCATGTTGCCACTATATAATTAGTTGTTCGAATTTGGTGGTGACTCTTTCAGCCTTGGTTTCATTTGCTACTGGTGGTAGCTTGCTGAATACCTCTTGAGCCTTTAGCCCAACTTCAACTTCCATCTATTGTATTGCTTCTGCTTTCTGCTTGACTGGTTGCCTTACCTCTCTGAGGACCTGCTTTGTGGCAGTAGAGTGCTCCTCTATATTCTATATTTTTGTTTCAAGTACCTCCACTTGGTTGTAGAGCTGGGTTATGCTGACGAGATCAGTGGCTTCTTTGATCTCTTGTGAAATTTTTTGAAGCTGTGCCGAGATAGGTTGGGCTTTCATGGTTAATGAGTTAGAGCATTCATGTAAATGTTTGAGTAGGTTGTAGGCCTCTTTAACTGTCGTCGCCAAGTTTTCCTTCACTTCGGTTACATGCTTGTGTTTCCCGAAAACTTTCTCAGCATATATCACAGCGAGGTCTAGTAATGCTAGTCTGGAAGCTAGCGTTTGTTTTAGCTCTTGTTTTTCCTTGCTGAGATTTGAACATGTCATTTTCACTCGGATAGACCTTTCGACCATGGAGTAGGCCGATATGTCCTCCAACGTCTTGTTATCCTGGGAAATTACTGTTAGCCATAGGTCCTTGAAGATATATGTTACCTTTTCCAACTAATCATGTAGACTTTCCTTCTCCCTTTTTAGCTGATTGCGCTCTTCAATAAGCGCAATGACCTATTTTTGTTGCTGCTCGAACCTTTGTTGGAGGTTGTTGTGTAGCCCTTTTTCCTACTATGATGCTCGTTGAATGAATTTGTATAGCTATCCATTCCCCCAGTTCTGCATGCTCTAACCGCCTGACATGTCTTGGGTTGGCGGTCTCTCCCTGAGGGGTTTCCCATTGGTGATTGATCTCTCTGAGTGCTCATGTGGTGATGTGGGTTGGTTCTGTTGTGGCCGCTGAGGTTCTTGGTTATTCATGCTAGCGTTTGGTTGAATCTACTGCAGAATTAGGTTGTCTTGCTGAAATGGGTTCAACTCTTTTTGCGAGCGTGTTGTATCTGCTATAAAAGATCCTCCTTGAAATAATAGTTCTAGGAAAGTGCCCTGCCCCACCAGAGGTTTGTTAACCTCAAGTACCCTAGCCGTACTCGAGTTAACTTCTACCTCGATGTCCCCATTTGTCTTGCTTCTTAGCTTTACTGGGTCTGAGATAGTTGTTGAGGTGGATGGAATGCGGGTGGATTGGTCTTTGGAAGTAAATGAAGTATGAGGTGATGAATGGTAAGTATGAGGTGAAGAGATGTGAGTGTGGGGTGGAGATGATGTCTGAATATTCAAATCAAGATTGGATCAAACACCGGTAGCACAAAGGTGACTTGGGTGGTAACCTTTGCCTCTTCTTGAACTGGTATTCCTATATCCATGTGTTGGGTCTGATCTTCCTCGGTGAGGTCAAATATTTTCCTAAGCACCATAATTCTTGTTTTCTTGGCCTTAGGTGTAGCTACTGGAGGTTTAGGTTCATTGCTCTTACGGATTTAGGTGACTGTGGTTGCTGGGGTTGAATTAAGCATGGTGGAAGGTAGGGTAGTGACGATAGGTGGGATTGTGGATGGTGATGTAGAATTTGAAGACTAAAAACTAGAAAAATAAGGAAACACAGTAGAAACACTTGTGAGCTTTTGTATTACCAGATTGAAGTCCTTCACCTTCGTTTCCATCTTGTCTAGTAAAGGTTTTAGCTGTATTCGAGAAATTCTACTCGTTGTTTCCTTTGGTGTCTCCTCTGGGAGTGCTTTCGGTAGCATGCCCTCAAATGAATAGTGAGGCATTCCACTTCTGACCTCCATCCCATCTCTGGCCATGAACATACTTTGGTGTGGAATGTTTTTTCTTCAACTTGAAACTTTAACAGTCTCATTTTGAATGTGGTTTCATCCACACACTTAGGTCTGATATATGTCTACTTGTGGGTGACCCCAAACCATATTTGCAAAGAATATCTGTTCAATAGGTTCCTTAGAACCCTTTGCTGTCTCGCCACAACATCCACCATCTACCTGTACCAGAATGAGAAAGCCTCCTCATTTAGCACCTTGGTGCTGGGATCTCCTAAGATTCTCCAGGGCATAAACTTCAACACCATTGGTTGGTCATTTTTTTATTTCTGTGAGCTGTCTTACACCCGGGTGAGTCCATTTCCACATTGAAAATTCCATTACGAGGTAGCCATAAATGAACCCTATGGCTCGTCTGTAATTATCCTCGTAGGTCTCAAATAGTTCATTCAATAGGAGGGTACACCAGTTTAGCTGGGTTCCCTGGAGGCAGTGTTCCGCGACTAAATGGTGTCGAGGGTGCATTCACCTTTGGCGTAATGCCTCATCGTCTTACCTGCTATTAGATAGTAGGAAACTTTCACTGCTAGATTGTTGATGAGGTCTATCTTCACCCCCTTCCCTCCTCTTCTGGTCTCATATTTCTTATAATAACCACAGTCTCCTGCCTTCTTAGCTCTCTTGGACACGTTCTGGAATGTCGTTGAGGCATCCTTCCCTTCTGCTGATAATCTCGTAAGCCTATTGATATCCTTTGCATGTATCGGTATTTCTCGCCCCATCCACGATGATCCATTCTGGACTCTACTCAGCAGGAATTTCATACACTGCACTGTCACTCCCGTTGTTCCAAACACTGGAAGGTTCCTGAGGTTTAGTATTGTCAATTTTTGGATATATCTAAATTGAGAATTCATTCTTGTTGCTTCCCCTCCTCTCTCTATAGCATAATTATCTATGTATACCTGTCTCTTCATCACTGGAAATTGATAGGAATATGTGAAATCTGTATCAATTAGTGACGCATTGTCATACTTTCCAACTAGCAATTCTATCCTATGAACTCTCTCATCGAGCTAGGGCTCGATGACTTCTAGTGCTACCTTCATCATCTCCGTTCTTCATCTGTATACCTGGAGTGTTGTTCCTGATCTTTTTCTATGAATTCCTGCTACTAGACTATCTCTTTGAACTTCCTCTGATGAAATTTCACTTGTTGTTGCAGCTGTTTCTTGTTCTAACTCAGAGTTTTTCGAAATTTTCGTGGTTTTCTTCTTTCATGCGGGTTAATTAATGTAACCAGCACAAATGAGGTTGATAAGACCCCATAACTAATTAATTTTTTTTGTCTCTCCCGTGGCTATAATCATGCGATTAGTTACCGCGGTGTGGTGTATTCTAACATTGCTGACTGCGTCTTTGGGATTTGTGTAGATGTGATGGGTAATGATTTTGGCTTAATATGGAAAATTTATTATGGTATGGTTGTTACTAATTATAGCATTTAATTCTCAAATCCTGGTGATCCTATGGACTGAAAATAGTATGATGTGTTATTATGATGGAATGATATTTGACACACTTGGATTTCTGACATGGATGACACATTAGATGCTACCCCCCCCCGACCACAATCGGTTGCGATGTGGTCTCTGCATCTCAACAGGTGGATTTTTTCTTTGCGTTATTGTGATTTATTTTTATCAGATTCCTATCCTATTTTTCATCTCAGGTGTGAGAGAGTTATTGACTTGATATATTTCTATTCTACCCTACCAACTCCTCTCAGTTGCAAGAGTTATTTGAAGAATAAATGATGAAAATTACTCGTGATAAGGCTTCAGGCGTGCACCATTCACCCATCCTTGCAATACTTGGCCATTTAGTTGCACCAATCGAACTTCTCTTGAATATTTAATTTCAATGACATGGTATGGTTCCATCCAATGCATTCTGATTTTGCCCAAGAAATTTTGAAATTTTTTGTCGTACAACAAAACTTTCCCTCCGAGAGTAAATGTCTTATGCTTGATGTGACGGTCATGCCAAGCCTTCTATCTTTCCTTCTAAACCGTCTGATGGAATTCTTCCAGGAATCTATCTTCTTCAAGCTCTTCTAGCTCATGGGGGTGTTCAGTGATTGAGTCTTCCTCTATTATATGTACTGTTGAAGCGATTAATAAACTTGGTATGATAAATTCAGCAGGTACCACCACCTCTCTCTTGTACACCAGCTGGAAAAGAGTTTGATTGTGCAATATTTTTATAGTTGTCTTGTATGGCCATAATGTTGCTAGTATCTGCTCATCGTAGTCATCCTGATTGCAATTACATATCTTGGTTAGTCCTTTTTCTAAGATCTTATTGAATGCTTCAATGGTTCCATTTGCTTGAGGATGGTACGAGCTGCTCTTATGATGTTGCACCATAAAATTATCTAACAGAGACTTGAATGTTGTATTGATGAAGTGTGTACCTTGATCACTGGTTAGGCTTCTGGGGAAGCCAAATTTGCAAATTATATTTTCAAAAATGAACCTGCCTGCTGTGTCTGTTGTGCAATATTTCACCAGTGCTACCTCTGCCCATCTTGTGAGATAATCTGTTGCGGTTATTATGTACCTTGCTTGTGAATGTCTTGCCACTAGTGAAATTGGACCTACAAAATCAACGACCCATTTTTCAAATGGCTGCAATGCTCTTACAGGTTGTAGTGGCAACTCATCTCGATGTGATGGACGTCCCGTTATTTGGTAGACAATACATTTCTTTACATGTTGTTAACAATAGAAAATCGTACAAGCAGAAGACGACATTATTTAATGTTAAGCAGAAGGATTTACATGGCTAGAAGACATTACAGAATCAGGAAAGTATTTAAAAATATCTAAGGTCTAAGGAAAAATAAAAATTGAGCAAGTCATAAATACTTTTGTGCGAATTATCCTTCATGAAGAGCGCCTTTGTGCGCCTTATGACTCAAAATGCGCACAATCCTAGGAGTGGAGAAATGTCACATTCTGGGACCACACAAAGCATAGGACAAGTGATTCCTCACTTGAAGCCACCTAATGAAAACCACCAATGCCTCCTTAGACATCAAGTGAGCGCACAATGGAATATTTGTAGCACACAAAGGAATCATACACCTCTCTTGGGTCACCATCCACAATGTACCAAGAGAGGGAAGGAGGATTTGAATTCTCCTATATAAGGCCACCATGAGATGAAGAATTTGTGAGCACATTGTTATGTCGGCCATAATTTCCCAAGCAATACCAGCAGTGTGTGATCTAGAGCTGAAGATAGAGGGACTCAATTGTTGGCCATCCAACAAGTTCAGTCCACCACAATAGAGAGAGAGGGAGACTTTGCACCGAGGCAAGCTTGGGATAAAAACATCCTTGAATCGAGACTTAGAACCCATGCTCTAGGGGCCCTTTGGCAAGAGGGTAAAGTTCCACTCTTATTCCTACCAGCGCTCAATAAGAGGGGCCAAGAGCCACCGTTCATGATATTTTTTCCGTTTGACTCTTTTCAGAGCTTGTGTTTATTTGTTTTAATTTTAGTTTAGTTTTATTTTATATATGTATGCTATTTCTCTATCTAGTATGCTTATGATTCTAGCTTGTTCCACTAACTTTCTTGACTCCACTACTTTTTTTGCCTGTTACCAATAACTTAAGTGGGTATACAACACCCCTTATGTTGGTGTGATTTCGTACATACGTGAACCAAACACAGTTCAACAGGATTGGCGACTCCACTAACATTTATTACCAAGTTTATGTGGTTGTGCCTCTTTTTTGCAGAGACCTCTGTCTGTGTTGTGAAGTGGAGCCAAATTTCCCCTGATTTCTCTTGCAATCCCTATTTCATCCCAAGTGACAGACTAAAGCAGAACAGCTCCAAATATTACTTTTGCAGGACTTTGCACACTTCTCCTTCCCACAAACACGCCTAGGGCACGCATTTAGAGTTGACCCGCGTGCAGACATCACGTCTATTTCAACCTTTTGCGCGTAAAAGACAGAAAGAGAAAATTATCCCTTATTTCTATCTTTTCTTGCTTTTAAAGTCCTTGTCAGCCACTAATACACCTACCAGCACTGGTTGTGGTACCCCACAGCTTGCTAAAGCTCACTCTTAGATTCTTTTTGTAGGCTTAGTGTTAGTTTTATTTCAAGTTGATTTTTGCAAAGTTCACACATAGTTTAAGTAGCATGGCAAAATAACTTGCATTCCGAAAAAAAATTATGTTTTGCAAATTTTTGTACCAACACACCTATATAACTAGCCAAAGTAAGTGGCCCAAGACCACGCATGCGTAGCTAGTTTCTTTTTTCTAGTGTAAAAGTTATTAGTTTAGTTCAATTTTTGCAATAGGATTTCCAGGACTAGGATTGAATTGTTTATAGAAGAGCAAGTAATCTCTGCTACCTTTGCACCCTCTGGTGATCCTAGGTAAGCATATGAATGCTCCCTATTCACAACTCGCCATCTCCCTATAGTTGATCACATAGATTAACTAGGAAAAATAGAAAGCGGCCCATATCCGCGCATGTTTTTCTTTTGGGCAAGGAACAATACACATAGTTTAAATAGGGGATTTTGAAAAAGATCATCGAATATCCACACGCTCAAATTATGTGCTTGTCCACTTTTTTCTCACACACATTCACTCACTAAGCAAAGAAAAGACACCTCAAACTAACTTAACCAAACTCACTAAATTCTCCCCACAGGGGCCACAAAATAATTTATAACCTAAGTTAGGATCAAGGGGGTAGGAATCCAATAAGCCACCTTGATCTTTCTTCACCTTGAAACATAGAATTTGATTGTTTAGGGAGCTTAAAATCCACCTATCAGCCCATGGAAAATAAAACCTGAGCGTGGTAGAGACTCGTTTTAGAGGAGGTTAGGCTTAGGTGCAGTGCGGGCTGGTATCAGTCAGGGCTACCTGACTTGGCTCATACTCGCTACTGTTAGCTGACTTACCAAGAAGCCCAAGACTCGAACACTCACGTGGGATGGTGGTACTTAGTGACCAAAACTAGGGCATCCTTTCCCTATAGGTGATGGTGCAGGCAAGCGCCAGACCCTCTACCCTTACCTTGGTGGATTTTCTTCGGCTGATTGGGGGCGTCGCCAACACTTACGAGATGTTGTGCCAACACTCGCAAGATATCTTCTCAAGGCCTAGTTACATTTGAGTGTTTGAGGACGAATAGGTCTTCTAGGATTTTGGGTATCATATGCAAACAAACAAAAACCACTTTTTTGATTGCTTGATCACATAAAATTAATCTAAAGGGAAAAATATTTTATTTTCTCTTTGTTTTATGTATTTCACCAGAATTTTTCTTTGATCATAGATTCTATCCTCTCAATTTTTTCCAAAACCAAACCTAGTCGAAACAAGAACAGACCCAACGGGACCTCATTGATCCAGGCACCTTTTGGACCTCCCCCCATTACCTAGAGGGGTTCCAGGTCTTTCGTCATTTAGGTGTCAAAGACAGAACACTGCCACCATTATTGGTTCGTCCTTTATTGGGGCATCCTTAGTTGGGAACCCTAGTCAGTCTCCCAACACCACAACACACACCACTCCTCCCACTACCCCTAGGGGGGAGAGGAGTGAGTCCCATTCAGGACGCCAACCGAATACACAGCAGGGTACGTCGCAGACCAACCCTCTTCCTAACCAGAAATTTGTGTTTTTACACATTGCAGTGGCTTCAACCTCCCAGTGACCTTTCTTATCTTTGTTGAATCTTCCCAATTTAACCAAGCTGACGAATGACCCCATCGCACACAACCCTACATGGCCTCCCATGCCCATGAAGCTCCATTTGGCTATTCCAAAATTCAAAGGAAAGCAAGCAGAAGACCCAAGTAATAATGTCATGACCTTCCACCTGTGGTGATCATCGAATAGTATCATTGACGACACTATTTGATTGAGACTATTTCAATGCACTCTGATAGGAGTAGCCGTGAAGTGGTACGTGGAGCAACCCTCAACTTCACATGGAAAATTTGGTTCCCTCGCCACCGCGTTCCTAACATATTTTTAGTTACACATTCACCATGATTCCGGAATGGAATTGTTTACACATTTTAGACAAACCCCCGCCGTCCATATGTCGGCCCATCTCCATGTATGTAGGTGGCGTCGTAGTTTATGTAAAGCAAAATTCGACAACCAGGTTCTTTTATATTTGTTTTTGAAAACTCTCACGACAGAGATTTCAAAGGATGTGGCACAACAAATTCCCACATCTGAAGAGGACGCCGTCAGCAAAGCCCAACAACTTGAGCTGATTTATATGCAATTAGGATACATTTACAACATCCTGCCTAATGCCCCACGCCTGCAAACTTATCAAGAATTGCCAGGCACGTAGAAATTTGTAGACGGACTAATTGTGTCATTGACCCAAGGTTACCTAGGTAGCAACAGTCAAAACCCTGGTTACATGTACAGTTCTACCCATCACATACCTCAACCCGATTTTCAAAGTCATCATATGCCTCAAAAAAATTTGACCAATAAGGTGCTAGCGTTTCACCAGGGAGGACCTTATCCTCCGGTTCAGGGGACCTAGTACGCAGAGATAAACACTGACTAAATATCTCCCCTCCAACATCCAGGCCCAAACTAGGGACCACGTTATTCTCAGTCTCCAGCACAAGACCCGCCTATGCAGACCAATGCATAGGTGAACTTTGTGCAACCATCCCAAACCAACCACACTAATACAACCAAGAGAACTACCCTCCTAATGTGGTGAAGAAAAAATAAAAATAAAAGCCAAAAGGGAACCCTAGAAAAGGGGGCAACAACTAGAAACACCCTCCATGATCCCAGGCTGGAGGCAACTCCAACCAGAATCAGAGCCAGGAGCTGAGAAATGTCCAACGATAGATCACAAGGACACCTCTTCGAAAAAACCATTCTTGTTCGATATGTGGTGAGTATGGCCATTATACTCACCACTATCCTGATCTCCCTGAGCTAAAGAAGCTATAGAGTAACTGAGGACAAGGAGGATCTTCCTAGCGACCATCTGTGATGCAAGAACCTTTTCCCCATCAAGGGACGGTCAACACTCAGTAGAAAAATACAGAAGATTCTAGGAAAAGCAGCCATGAACTCTACATGACTAGCGAGGATATGTTTTTCCAAACATGCAATCGCAATTACGACACCCCACCAGACACCAATAAGTCAAGGGCAAGTACTAATGCACTGACTTCACCTTTGACCATTTCAAAGATTTCTATCGAACCATTGCCAAAAATGGCGAAGGGACCCATAATTATAGTATCGTGGATGATTTAGCACAATCTCCCACTGCTATGTTAGCTTTGGAAGTAATGCAGTCATGCCTGAAACAACGGAAAGCCCTAATTTCCACATTAGGTGCTATTGACCCTGCCAATACGCGCCTAATGGATTTCAACTTAGACAAAGCCACCCCTAGGCTTCCTTCCATGGTCACCTTCCAGATACCAGTGAGTCCAGAATATCACAATTCACTGATGTTTCATAGACGAGGGTGCATCCATATGCATCATGTCCAAAAAATTTTGGCAGAAGTTAGGGTCTCCCGAACTAAAACCCTCAGTCATTACGCTTAGAGTGTGTGAAAATCGTCCATCAACCCCCCGTCGACCTCTACCAAAATGTCTTGGTCTGCTTAGCTGGAAAGACGGTCCACATAGAAATTGAAGTCTTGGACACTCACCTGGATTACAATATACTCTTTGGGCAGAGTTATATGTACGCCATGTCTGTCACATCATGATGTTCCCCCACGAGGACCACATCATTACCCTAGACCAATTGACGCATAGTGAGAAGTGGACCCTAAAAAACAATGATGTAATTCTACCCTATGTAGATACATCCTCGGATGCTCTCTCACTGTACCAAGAATATGGCCCCGATTAGTTCAAACAGTCGTCCATTCTAGGATCATTCCTAGGAGATCCTCCCATAATCCCTGAGTCATCACCTGATGTCACAGGGGCTTCGGTGTGCATGATGTCCACATCAAGCACCAAAGCTAGTCAAGACAAGGAAACAAGCAGTAATGTCATTTATTCATCGGCCACGACAGCCTCTCTAGCCTACTTAGCCTCCCAAACCCCTTTCCTCTATCCCCCAGCTAGTTTCGTCTCCCAACATGTTTTGGCAACATTGGTATTACCAAAAATACCATTCGTAATACCAGTTTGGTAGCTCATTCCCCCTGTGGGAATAGGAGCCACCCACATCACTGCCATGGGATTGAAGCCCCTCAGTCCCAGGGAGGCTCCACCCATCCAAGAAACGGTTGAAACCACCCCTGCAAAGGAAAATCCCATTGCAAAACTGATGATCACGACTAAGAAAACCGAGAAGAGAGGAAAGAATATGGTGACCCCCACCATACCATAGGAATCACCAGTCCGTGCCATATGCGATGTAATAGGTGACCCTACCCATATCTGTCTGGAGTTGGATGAATTAAAACCACTCAATTCTGAGACAGACATCGCGACGCCGCGTTCCCGTAAAAAGGAACCTACCACCAGAGGTAAAGGCAAAGCATTGCGCACGAATCACACATGCAATCTCTGCAGCAACTATGGGCACTATACCCATCATTTCCCAGAGATCCCATGATATAGGGATGCCTTACATGCCATTGAGCGATCCTATCAAGAGGATCCCTCCACACAAGCATCCAGAAATGAACTTCATACCATCATGTACCTATAGGAAGAACAAAGGGCACCAAAAAGACCCCTGGTCATGCCCCCTCCTATTATACATTGCACACTATGCGATGAACGTGGTCACTTCCTCGAAGAATGTGCAACCCTAGAACTCATTCACAGATGGTATCCTATATAATGGGTTTACTACGTTGGATTGCGGGCAACGCAATTCATGTGTCAATTATGCACTGACAATCACCTGCTAGAGAATTGTCACTATATCCCTCGATTCCGTCTAGCACTCGCTAGTTTATGCTCAGCCATAGTCCACCTCTCCCAAGAAGATGACATGGATGCGGAGTCCACGGATAGCTCCACAACCCAAGAATATGTGACGAGTAGATCCATCCTATTCTTGTCAGTTGAAAAGCGACCAATCAAGGAACCCCTAGTTACACCCAATCGCTCTCTACAGAGAAGATGAACATGCACGTTATGTAAAACGCCCAATCATGCGGTCACCACTTGTCCTGATTTAATAGCATTACAACGTTGGTTCCCCGCCAAACCTCAAACTGAGCACTACGGAACCCCCATATCAAGGATATTTTTCCTTATATGTCAAGGCAATCATTATGAGTGGCACTGTACTTATGCCTCACAACTTCATCCCAACATCAATATGATTCATACCATAGAGAAGAGAGAATACGACCTCCATAAGTGGTATAAAAATTACACCTCCGGGTCAACATCCCTACCCCCACATGGGCTTGGTGGGCGAACTAGGACGACACACCAACCCAACATGACCCAGGCCAAGCCTAGGATAACATGTGGACTATGCGATCTGAATGACCACCGATTCAATCAGTGCATAGAACTAAAACCCCTTGCAAATAGTTTTCGCATAGTCTCATCCCTCCCTCAGAAACTTCTCTCTAATCAAGAGAAGATCATGTGCACCTATTTCCGGATTTGTTCACACTTTCACCATACGATTAAATGTGTGCACCTCCTAATCTAATAGCGGTAAGAGCAGCGTTGAGTCTACACTCCCCAAAAGAGTCAGATGCACCTAAGCCAACAACGTGGAAGTGGAAGCAGAAGACAACCTCTTTTACAACAGATCCTTTCCAAGCATATACATCAGGGACAATGAGTAGTGTTGACTCCCACACAATCTACTCCGTTGGCACAGTGATACCATGCACTATTTGCAATGGCCAAAATCACACACTAGAGGTATTCCCTTTAATGGAAACATTCAGGAAACTCTGTGGCAGGCACAATTTCAACCCATAGGAAATTGACCATCCTAGTGGGGAACCCAACTTAACGCTTACACAAATTATTGTCACAAAGATTCTTCCCCCATCGAACTTGAAGGACACGATTCACCATATACATTTTGTATCATCACATATCAGAAATAGGATTGCAGCTGCTGTTAGTATGAATCCTTTGTCGAAGTGTACGAAAAAGGACCACTTTAGCTACGCATAACTAATAGCCCTAACAACAAAAGTGGCTGCCAATATCTTCAGATCTGCGGTTAATTAGACAAGAAAAGAGCTGCAAAATACCAGATCTATGCATGGAAAGACATTAAGCAGTAAAAACAAGGGTTTGCTCCATATACCAATAGACAAGACAAGAACAATTTTTGAAAGAATTTTTGTATTAATGGGGCACTTGTGAGGAAAACTAGAAGGAGTATCCAATTCCCCTCAGTGGGATGGGTTCTTGGAAGTCCTCAGCACTTCAGATCTAAGATTTCTCTCTCTAGTTGATGTAGAAAACCCAATGCAAAGAGTAGAGCTCAATGGGAGCAAATGATGGAGATATGTGACCAAGTGTATAGATCGAGAGTGATCTAATAGGCAACAAAAGGTGAATAATGGTAGGAAAAACCCTCCTATTTATAACAAAATATTGGGTCATTCTAGATCTTGGTGCATGGGTTAACCAGATCTAGATCCACTTTTTATGGAATATTTTATTATATTTGTTGGAGGGAAAAGGTATTTGACTTTGGTCAAATCCCTTAATTTGTCAAAAATAAATAAATAAATGATTTATTTATCTTTTTAAGGAAGCGGTTAGAAGATAATCAAATAAATAATGGTTTATTTAATTATTTAAGGAAGTGGTTGAAAGATAATTAAATAAATAATGATTTATTTAATTATTTGTGGGTGATTTGGTCATATTTAACAAGGAATATTATCTCAATAAGGTTTAAATAATTATTCCTAGAAAATAATAAGATAAATAAAGGTTTATCTAATTAATTTCTTTGATTTTGGGTTAAACATGACTGGGAATAATAATTAAATTATGGTTTAATTAATTATTCCATGGGGAAAATCAAACAAATATAGGTTTGTTTAATATTTCCTTTTGGGGTTTCCTGTTTTAACATAGTGAAAGCAATTTTACTTAGGGTAAAATTGGTCTTATATGGTGTACTTGGGTCCATCTAATGATAATAGGTTAGATGACCAAAAAATGGTGTAACAGATTGCCCCCCAGCGTGCGAGTGTCAGGAGCAAATCGTATGACCGAAGTACGTTGTAAGAACACAATCACTAGACAACCAAAGGGGTGTCAGAGAGAGATATGTGAGGTAGATAGTGTGCTGAAGGACTAGACCCTGAGGAGACGAGACTCGCAGGTGCAACAAGTCTCTTTTTATGAGAGGGTACCTGTGTTGAAGGCGGCGGGGGAGGCATACCTATGCCCGCCGAGACAAAGTACAAAAGAATAGTGTGTCCAGTAAACAAGGGACCGAACCATAAAGTATAGCTGGCATAATCATGAGCCAGATAAAAATACAATGAGGAATCCCACATACATGCTGTGCCTGGGATAACAGCCAGGACTTGTACAATAATATCTGAGTACATGAGATATAAATACAACCCAAATGCCCCCTGTAAATGGGGAAGGGCTCACAAAATCTGACTGATACATGCAAGTCAAAGAGGCGCTGCAAGTGGCTACGGCCAACATCATCAAATATCTAGAGCTGCATCAAAGGCTGCAAAGAAGAGGTCATCCGGGCATGTGGGGGGCTACCTGCAGGGCCACCCCCTCATGAGGGTTGAAACATCTCACACACACCCGGGAATCATCAAGAGCTGCTGCTGGATCACTGGACCATCAAGTATACAAATCTCGATCATGCTGAAGGAGCTGGAGAAACAATCAAGCCAAAGGGAAAGGAGATATCCCTTTGCCTGATCCGAGGCACCGAACAAGAGTGGAAGCTGGAACCAAGGTACACCGCCCTCTAGACCTGGCTTCTGGAATGAATGAGCTGATGTCGACAGAAGGAAGTCCACCATAGTTGAGGCAATGAGAGACCCTCAACTAAGGCACGAGAGAAAAGAGTAGAGCGACGGACAGACTGACACTAATGATGATAGTGAAGTGGAAAGGACTGAGTAGCTAATGGACGACTTCCCTTGCTAGAGCATAAAGGGCATGAATGACACGGCAGCGACTGACACAACATCATCAGGGGTGGGGGACAGTGAAACTGAAGGTCATAATGTGCGACACAAGAGAGAGACCAAACAATGACGGATGGAGGGCTACAGTGGGGTACAAAGGGACTCGGTATAGACTCCATGGAGGGAATGATGACTCAACTTGGATGCTCTAAACAAGGGCGACTCGATGGTGCTGCCACACAGTAAAGGCCCCAATGGGGGACCATGGAAACATGAGTACATGATGGGAACTCATGACAAAAATCGACACGAACGAAGACAAGTAAGGAGGCAAGATGGTGCCCCAAGTACAAGTGTCGTAAGTGAGGAAATTCGATTTTAAGGAGAGGTGAAGTGACCCTTCTTGGACAAAATGTGTCTTGGTGAAGTATCAGATCACAAAAAACTAATAGATACCCATTTGAGAGCTCGGTGAGAGCTTTCCAACGGTGTAGACGGTTCGTCAAACGGGGCTACGGTGTGGTCGCACCAGTCGAAAGAAGAAACAGGGGTTCTTTTTTAATAAGGCAGTTTTCCCTCCAAAATCACTCATTTGCTATTGTTGTTGTGGTGAATGTGGAGAGGAGAGAAGGCCCTAAATCTTGCGGCGAACGTAGTGGACAAACCGACCATTGGAATTGCGATCCGTCAGTTGCAGGTAAGAGGTCTAACCTTTCTCTTGCATTTTGATGGATTACATTTTCAGTTTAGGGCCCAGAATCCCAGAAACAACCCCTCCTTCATCTCTACGGCCGGGTCGCACTTTTTGGGGCAAAAAGTGCGACCTGGTCCAGAAAAGGGCATAAAACTGCAACCTGGGAGATGAGGGGGTTTTGGTGTTGTTTTATGGCTGGAAGTTGGGTTTTGGTGTTTGGTTATGGTTTTCCCGATCTGTACGCTGACAAAAATGATGTGTTTGTGCAGGTATGGCAGAGTTATGGGTCAACTGGAGAGAGAGAGATCTGGGGACACTACGGACAGAGATCCAGGCAGATCAGGGCTTCCGCCGTGTATTGGCTAGATTTGGGGTTCTCAAGTTTTTGGAGAACCCTTTGATGAGAGCAGGGGAACCGTTACTGGCCCGGATTATCAGTTACTGGGATCCAGATCAGGAGATCTTTGTAGTGCAGGGGCACAGGATCGAACTAACGGTCCAAGACATGTACTTCCTGACTGGTCTCCCGCCTCTGGGGATGGTGGGAAACACACAGCCAGTGTTGCCGCGGGGGCGGCATATCATGGAGTTCGTGGAGCGTCATTGTCGACCGGGTCTCCAAGTCAAGGGGACTCGAATACCGATCGGGGATCTAGAGAGGCTAGAAACCCGTGCAGTGGCCACAGCTGTGCTGCGTATCCTGGGCAACCAGGCTCTCCATCACATCACTGGGGGGCAGAAGATGATGATAGTGGAAAGTGTGCTAGGTGGGACCTACTATGGGTGGGCCCAAATGTTGTTGGTGTCGCTAAAGCGATAGTTGTCACTATGTAGGCGGCAGGTGAACCATGACTGCTCATATGGGACTTTGTTGTGCGCCTTCTTCTTTGAGAAGATCCCGACCTTGAGGCCTCGTGTACAGCTTCCAGATGGGGGCCCGAGAGAGCTCAGGATGCGCCGTTGGGGACGGCTACTATGCAGAGGAGGAGGAGGGGCGGTCGGGCAAGTGTTTTGACCGGAGTTTTTGCCCATTGGGATCAGATGCCATTGTACATAGACGACTATCCCTATAGTGGGATGAGCTACTATGGAGATCTGGATCTGCCACTTCCGCCTGGTCGAGTCTGGGGGCCCGATGGTAAGTGACAGATTGCTATTCTTGTGTGGGCATGTTAAAGTTTTTTAATAGTAATTGATGGTACTGATTCATGTACTTTTGGTATGCAGATATAACCGGTAAAACCGGCCGGATATATGGGACGACCGGCAGCGTCTGGAGCTACAGGTCCAAGTGGGTCGAGAGCGGCGCAGAATGAGGATGCAGCCGCCCTGCTGGAGGACATCCGCCGTAGATGCGAAAGGTTGTTGACCGGAGTATCAGAGCGCGGGTGGCAGGACTTAGACGACCAGTTCATAGAGCCATGTGTTGGTCTACCCTCGGAGTGGCGAGGTGTCATGCGGTGCATGGCGATGGCCGGTCAGGCTATGCACGATCTACATGCTGCAGGGGTAGAGCCATTGGCCCGGGAGCCTCCAGATAGTGATTAGGGGTGGGGCATGTGGTGCCCCCTATGATGTATGTAGGGGCAGGTGGTGCCCCCAGTTTTGGGTTTTTTGTAACATGTTATGGGCATGTCGTATGTATCAGAGTAGATGGACTCTAAACACATGTTTTGCGACACATATTATGGATATGCATCATTTTTTGATGGTTATTAATGTTATTGTCTTGTATGAAATGTGTGTGATAAATGCCAATCTAGAACATGGTTTGCAATACTATCTACGTAGTGATTTTGTTCTCGAGGTACATGGTTGAAAGTTATGGTTTCAAATGCACGTATCAAGATTTTCACTCGTAAATAGCGTCTAAACAGCACAGGGTTATGCACACGATAAACACCATTTAGTTTCATTACAAGAAGTAGGGAATCCAAACGAACGTGCGGATGGAGGATGCGATGAAAGAGGGCATCGGCTAAGAGACCACGCACTGCATCATATTCGGCCTGATTGTTGGTGGCAGAACCAATGCATACCCCGTTAGAAAGAACAAGGGCATGCAAGGGGGTGAAGATGGCCCAACCTGCCGAGGCTAGATTCCTGGAGTAACGACTTGCACCGTCGGCGTAACCGATAAAGGGTGTGGATGGGGGGTCCTGCGGAATGGTGTGACAAGACAAAAAATTAGGGGAGGAGAGGAAATGAGGGCAGCGTGAGTGTACAGAAGACATCGGGCGGCAACTGCGGGAGGGAGTGCAAGGAGCAGGATGACGATGACTCATATACAAACTGGAGGGTGGTATATGAGGGCTAACAAAAGTATGGGTAGGACTCGGGCTGCGGAGGTCAACGGAGACACGGGTGGGGTGATCTCGCGTATGGGTAGAAAATGGGTGGATGGGTGACACAACAGGGGAGGGTGCAGAGGGGCTAGGCTCCAAGTGTCGCGTAGAGGAGGATAGGTAAAGAATGGTTACCGTAGACTCCGTCATCGGAACATCAGGGGGGGAATGTCGATGGGAGCGGGGGGATCCTCAGGCTGGCCTGATGCATACTGTGCAAGGATGGGAGAGGCAGATTGATTTTGTTCAACCTCATACTCTCGGACCACCTCTAAAGAGGCGCGGTAATGTGTCAGGTGAGGAAAATGGTGGGAGTAATGGCCATGAATGCCGCACAAAGCACAGGGTTTGTTGGTGCGGAGAGTCTTGGGATTCTTGGTTATGGACGAAGAAGGAATGGAGGCTTCAGGGACCGTAGACTCGAGGAACACGACTTTAACCATGGGTTGAATACGGGGAAATTCAGGACAAGCATGGGTGGCATGACCGATGACATCACACAGGGCACAAGGCTTTGCGGGTGGAGGAGGGGCCGGGTCAGTCGTGGTGGTCTTGTCTTTGGGTGCCCCCTTGCGGGCTTTGCCTTTCTTCCCGGGATCCGTCACAACAGGAGAAGGGTCCTGTGGCAGTGCTGAGGGCACAGTGGAAATGGAGGAAGCGAGGGGGACCGGTTGAACCGGTGTCAAAGCGATGTAGGGTTTGGGGTGACCAGGAGTGGTGGCGGCTGGGGGATCGAGGTACCAGACCGGTATGCCCAAGGTCAAGTTAGGGAGAGAGAGGGTGGCCATGACGGGGACAAAATATACTCCGGGAGGGGGAGCTAGGAAAGGGATCTGTCCAGTAGGGTAATGACCAGGAGGGACAGCTTCGAGATGGTTAAGGCCAGGAGGAACCGATCTAGGAGGATAAAGGGGTTCAGGGATACCAGCTGTAGGGGGAGGGCCAGAAGGAGGAGGTCCGGCTGGCTGAGATGAATGGCTAGGAGCGGGTTGCGGAGGGTGAGGGGGAGGTTGCTGACTAGCCGAGGCAGGCCGCTTACGGGCAGCCTGGGACGATTGCATCATGCAAACATTCGATAAGCTGGGATCGGTGACAGGAGGAGGCGGAAGGAAAGTTCCAAGCAGGGAGGAATCTTTGTAAACGTCGGGGGAGACACTGGTCAAGGAATCAACGGTTTGCTTGTTGGCTACAGAAGAGATAGTCGTCTCAGGGGAGGTCTGAGATTTTGGCTCATGATATGTCAACTGGTCAATGGTGACTATCTTTCCATTATGGGGGAAAGACATCTTGCAAAAGACCGCGGATGGGACAGCAGACATAGCATAGGTGTAGCTTCGCCCCAATAGAATGTTGTAATCTAGCGGGGCGTCGATGACTTCGACGTCAACGCAAACAGTCTTACCGGCGAGGGTGATAGGAAAATTACGAAACAGGCCAATGGGCTGGGAGGCATGGCCGTCCCACGCTCGAAGGGTGATCGTGGAAGGGGCCAGCTCAGGAGATCCGAGTTGCTTCCAAACCGAAGCGGACATCACGCATGTGGATGCCCCCTCATCAATTATACACCGGGACACGTTGGCGTTCCGGATTTTGACTGGGATTTGGAAGGCGACGGAAGGAGGAAGGGGAGGATGGTCCGATTGAGTGGCGTCGAAAACAATCATTTGGTCATCAGCAGGATCTACAACGCCCACGGCAGATAATAGAGCCTTCTTTTGGGAAGGGCACGACTGGAGGAGTTCCAGTGTGGAAATGGCAGCAGGAGATTGCGCCAAATCATCTACTATGCTATACAAATGAGCAGCTCGACCGGAAGCAGCGTTTCGACGTAGGGGTCCCTTAGGAATCTTGGTATGGACCTCGACCTTGGGTTGAGGGATATGTAAGGGGCCACTGGATGTCGAAAGAGGCTCTGTAGAACCTGAAGAAGGAGGCTCGGGGGCAGACTGAGCAGGAGGCTTGGGGTATTGGCGAGACCGAGTTTGAAGGTGAAGGTCGACGGTCGGGGAAGGATCGGAGTGCATCATAAGGATCTGGTAATTAGAGGAACCAGAAAGGGAAGGGGGAGTGGCGACCTGGCTGTCAAGCGGTTGGGTAGCCACGAATCCTTGCTGAGGGAAAGGATCAGTAAACACAGCTGGTTGGGTAGTGGCCACATTAGGAGGAGCATGAGGGGAGGCGTGTTGTCCGCGCAATGTGGCTTGAGACTCCCACATCTGCCACATCTGGGGTAAGAGGGGACAATCGTGGGTGTAATGACCATAAACACCGCAACATGAACAAGGCTTACTTGTGCGAAGCGGCCTGTCCGGCTTGGGCTGAGTGCCCTGTTGCTGGTTGGCAGTGTTAGGGTCGACACCAGGATTGGGTCCACGGGTACCAGGGGCAGATTGGTTTGGATTGCCTCTCCGCCTTCTTTGAGAAGAAGGGGGATTAGTCGTGCCCTGCTGTGCAAATACTTGCCCTGGAGGGGGCTGTAGGTGCTGGTGCTGGGTTTGAGGAGGCAAGGGAGGAGGAAGCGCATATGCTGGAGGAGCTGGCGCACCAGGCTGTGGATAAGGGTAATGGGTAGGTTGGGCAACATTGAGGTAAGCAGGAGGTTGGGCAAAAGGAGGAGGCATGTCGTATCCTGGATACATGCTACCGGGAGGGGGGAGAGTGCTGGAGGAGCTGGCCCCTCCCTGAGGGAGACCATAGCCCATAGGAGGTTGAGCGTATGGATGGGAAAGGGCTCCAACGATACCGTCGGTGGAATGAGATGGCCCCGGGGCGTTAACGCCACCGGGCATGGGGAGGTCAGGAAGAACAGTATAAACATAACCAGATTGAGCGTAGATCAGGTCATATTTCAAGGCTATTTGGAGGGCGGCTTCTTAAAGTGAGAGGCGACATCTTTGCCGATGGGAGCGGGAAGAGTGCGAAGGAACCAGTCCATGTAAACCCGATCTTCGAAGGGAGGGGCTCGACATAAGCTCCGTCTTCTTCGCCATTCCTGAACATGGGCGGAAAGGCGTGTTGAAGAGGATTGCTTGAAGGAAGTCAAGAGCTCTGTGCCAGTATCGTATCGGAGAGGGAGATGGAAGTACGACAAAAATTCTTGGGCAAGAGTCTCAAAGGTGGTATGGGTAGAGGTGGCTTGTTCAACATACCATTTAGAAGCTTCACCGGTGAGCGTGCGTTGGAACAAACGAAGACGGATGGAGTCATCGGTAATGGAATTGGAGGAACACCACATGTGGAAAGATCGGACATGATTGGTTGGATCTTCTCCATTAAGGCCCTCAAACTTAGGGATGTCGGAGGGGAGCTTGGTTGGCATAGCGGGCCAATTAGCATTGTGGTGAATGGGGTCATTGATCAACTGATGGAAATCGGGGAGGCTGAGGCCTGCAATGTACGGCAGCACAGGGGTGGCCGGGGTAGTTCCTGTGGCGGTTCCGCTAGTAGTAGGGCCGGCATTGGGGCCGGGAGAACCGCTAGTGTTAGGCCCTGGACCAGACATAGTGAAGGTGACAGGGGGAGAACCAGGAGGAGAAGGAGGACCCGATGAATCAGGAGAGGAGTCGGAGTGCGGACTCGAAGGTGGATTGGCTCGACGACGGCGGGGCGGAGCAGGTCGATCGACCGGAAACTGAGGATGAAGGCCAAGAAGTCTCCGGGAAAGGCGCCTTGGGGGCGCAATGATGACAGGAAGAAGGAAACCGACAAGGGCAGAAAGGGATAGAATCAAGCGATGTCAAGGGCAGATAAGGTGCAGTGACAATTGATTTTAGAGTCTTTGCCAGGCGGTGTTAACCAGGCGCTTCTTCACTTAGGGTCAGTGTGTGGTGTGCGTTAATTTTAATTTTTAAACCCTTTTCGTTTTGAGAGCAAGAAAAAGTGTGCTGCGTAACTGAAAAGAAATCTGCGTAGAACAATATAGATTGTTGAAAGGACAGAACATTTAACAGCTAACTATGCATCAATCTAACCCAAAAAGGCGGGTCTCTCAAAACTACTCTAAAAGAGGGCAAAAATCTACTCAAAACACACATAAAAAGAGGTCAATAGATCTAGGGTCAAAAGGGACAGGGATCTAGAGGATAAAGCTGCTGAAAAGAGGTGCAGATCACAGCCAAGAGACAGAGGCAAGGTGGTTGGAAAAAGGAAGGAAATCAGCAAAAAACAGAGGGGGCAAGGGGGAGGCCCAGAAAGTAGGTCCAAACAAAATGACAGGAGGTGATTTGAAAGGAAGAAAGGCTGATTTCAAAGGATCTGAAAGGGAGGTAACAGATCTGGAAAAAAGGAGGCTGAAGCTCTGAAAAACAGATGGCTGAAACAGCTTAAAACTCTTCCACAAAAAGTGGAGGGTACTAAAGCCTTAGGGGGCTAGGTTCCCACTTAAATGAGTAAAAACAGATCAGAACTTGGTCAAAACGGGCTGAGACAGAGGCTGGAGGACCCTGGCAGAAGCTGCAGCAAAACCCAGAAAAATTGCAGAAAAATTGCTGAAAAAATGGCAGGTCGCAGTTTCTGACCTGATTTCAGTGCAGGTCGCAGGAAACAGGCTGAAAAGTGCGACCTGGAGGTCCAGGTCGCAGGTTTAGGGCCAAAAAGTGCGACCCCCTGTTTCGGTTGTCTCGGCGGCAGATTTTCAGAAAAGTTGCCGTCTCAGTTGCGGCTGGTGTCGCTTACCTGCGCAATAGGGCCAGAAACACATGGAAGTTAGAAATTTTGATGTTTTAGGGTTTTATGTGAGAAAAACAACATAAAAATAGGAAAAATAAACAGCTGAAAAGAAACCCTAGGGTCTGAAGTAGCTGGATATGCAGGAATATGAAAAACGACAGCGGTCGTAATTTAAAACCCGTGTGGAGTCTCCATTTGTTAGTATGAATCCTTTGTCGAAGTGTGCGAAAAAGGACCACTTTAGCTACGCATAACTAATAGCCCTAACAACAAAAGTGGCTGCCAATATCTTCAGATCTGCGGTTAGTTAGACAGAAAAGAGCTGCAAAAAACCAGATCTATGCATGGAAAGACATTAAGCAGAAAAAGTAAGGGTTTTCTCCATATACCAATAGACAAGACAAGAACAATTTTTGAAAGAATTTTTATATTAATGGGGCACCTGGGAGGAAAACAAGAAGGTGTATCCAATTCTCCTCAGTGGGATGGGTTCTTGGAAGTCCTCGGCACTTCAGATCTAAGATTTCTCTCTCTTGTTGGTGTAGAAGACCCACACAAAGAATGGAACTCAAGGGGAGCTCACACAGCAAATGGCAGAAAATGGTGACCAAGTGTATAGATCCAGAGTGATCTAATAGGCAACAAAAGGTGAAGAATGGTAGGAAAAACCCTCCTATTTATAACAAAATATTGGGTCATTCTAGATCTTGATGCATGGGTTAACCAGATCTAGATCCACTTTTTATGGAATATTTTATTATATTTGTTGGAGGGAAAAGGTATTTGACTTGGGTCAAATCCCTTAATTTGTCAAAAATAAATAAATAAATGATTTATTTATCTTTTTAAGGAAGCGGTTAGAAGATAATCAAATAAATAATGGTTTATTTAATTATTTAATGAAGTGGTTGAAAGATAATTAAATAAATAGTGATTTATTTAATTATTTGTGGGTGATTTGGTCATATTTAACAAGGGATATCATCTAAATAAGGTTTAAATGATTATTCCTAGAAAATAATAAGATAAATAAAGGTTTATCTAATTAATTTCTTTGATTTTGGGTTAAACATGACTGGGAATAATAATTAAATTATGGTCTAATTAATTATTCCATGAGGAAAATCAAACAAATATGGGTTTGTTTAATATTTCCTTTTGGGGTTTCCTGTTTTAACATAGTGAAAGCAGTTTTACTTAGGGTAAAACTGGGCTTACATGGTGTACTTGGGTCCATCTAATGATAATAGGTTAGATGACCAAAAAATGGTGTAACAGCTTCCCTCATGTCCCAGGATTTCCACCTTATTCCTGTCGCAAAATATCAAGGTACCTTGCACTTTTGCATTGATTTCCGCAGGATCCCACATTTTCACGCCACCATCGAACTACTTGATGATACCCAACCTCTATAATAACACCTAGTACACCTAGAGGTCATCGACGAAAGTCGACGATAGTTGCTGCAACACAATGAGGCCCACAAGAAAAGGGTAAAATCATCATTCGACCGCCACATCAACCCTCGCTCATTCACTGAGGGAGAACTAGTCCTCCGCTATGATGTCGCAAAAGAATCCCTAGGGCCATGAAAGTTCGAAACCTTTTGGAAGGACCCTACATCATCAAACATTTCCTCCGAAAGGGGGCATACATATTGACTAAACTGGATGGGATATGCCTCAGCAACCCCATCAATGGCCTTTACCTCAATAAATTCTACCCATAAGGGCCAGTACGGCCCTCCCCTAGAGTGAACGTACACAAACCTAACCACTGAAATTTTTTGACCAAAAGAATTATTAAACACACTCAATGTGCCACCATGGATCACCAACATGAACCCTATTTTGGATTTTCTGATGGAGCATTAATATGGTCTCAAAATGTAGTCGTAGCTGCCTGGGTCATCTACCACCCTGACTGATCGCCACTCTGCTCAGACGGTGTGTGCATTGGTTCAGCAACAAAAAATCAGGCAGAATATGATGCTGTCATCAAACTTATGTGCGATTCCCTCCATCATAGCATGCACCATATGCATGTCTACCTCGATTCCAAGATAGTAGTATCACAATTAAACCAAACATTTGAGACAAGAGATACACATCTGTTTAGAAAATATTTGCATGCAAAAATATTAAGCAGACAATTTGGCTATATTACATTCACACATGTACCAAGGTGGTGCAGGGGTAACCCTACTTCACCCACATTCCCAGTTCTTTTCAATGTTTCACTTTACTGTGTGTGAATGCATTCCAAACTTCATGCCTATTCATCTCCCAATCCAGGCAATCTCATATTTTATTCTTTAACTTCTATAGTGGCAGATTCAACACTTAATTCCGAGAGTGTTAATATCTCAAATCTCTGAGATTTGAGATATTAATTCCAATCTTTAGATCATGCGCCATCCTACAATCTCACAACACCCGGTTGCTATCCTTTCATTCAATAAGGGTTTTCCTTTGGATTTAATTATCCTTTACTCCAATCTCATGTTACATCCAATAACAAGGCTCTGCACACCGAAATAATTCAATGGGTATAATATATGCAAGTCTTCGCATATTCAACCATTATATGTAACATAACACTTTGGCCACTATACCATACATTAACTCACGTAATATCGCGCCACAACCATTATATATATCCCCGACTTATATATTATGTTCGGACCTTACAAAGCGCCGAATAACATTAATGATCAATTCATATATATATATATATATATATAACTCCGCTGGGCCCCACAATACAAACGCGTACACCATACCTCTCCTAAACCCCGCGCACCTCTGTTAAACTCTGCGCACCTATAGCAAACGATCACCATTAGATCTCGAACCTCTAGATCAACGGTATACATCCATTTCGCTCGGCGTCTTCGTACTAATGTTAACGCGCGAAGGCGCGGTTAAACAACGGTATTTGAACAGTGGCATAGCCACGTGTCACCTAATCTATGGAATCGCTGCGAAATTATCAATACCACTTTCCGTATAAAAGTGGTGCGAAAATTACCACCCTACAGTTCTAAACCGCCATTTCTGTTCCTGTGTCACGGTTCCGCCTCTCCAGGTTCCGCTCTTCGCTGCGCTCGAGTTCCACCATGGTTAACACAGATTCTTTTATTCGCTCGACTATAACATTCTCATGTTGTTGCTCGATGATACACAGTCCACTGTTGCGGTACTTAACACAGGGATTTGCCACACATTTTCGTTACTAATTGCATAGGCAGATTCTTAAATAACCCACGGGGTCTTAATTATCACAGGTTCAGATTATTCTCCGTCGGGATGCATGCATATACACACAGAACTTATTTAAGAAACATAGATATACATTCACACATAAACTAAGTCCACAAGACACAGATATACTGAAACATTTCTTACTTGCACAATGAATTGACATACAATTACAGACTGGCCAAATCTTCAATCTGATGGCCTTCTTCCTTTCCTATGCAGCTCTCTGCAAGTACAGGTGCAGGCCTGTGTAGCCCTTCCTGTGCAGGTCTCTCCGACTCTGTCACAGAGGTTTATTTTATACAACTACAAGGAATCGATTCAATTCCTTGATGACTTACAGACTCTTCAACATCCTACAATTCTAATTAGACTAGCCTCCAAAACTGACTATCTCTTCGGGTGCCCATCAATCATTCAGGCAGTTACAATATTTTCCTTCCTAATTAATTAAAATAACTCAACTATGAATATTTACATAGGGAAACAAAACATAAGACCCCCTCCTACATTTATTTATGTACAAAGTTGTCTCGAGTCTAATGCTCCTGCATCAGACTCCCCAGGTTCAAATGATTCATGATCTCCTGATCATGTGCTTCATCTTTATCTGCTTGGATCCCATACTCTGCTCTGCAACTGGTTATTTGTTGCAGCATTCTTCTTCTGCATACCTCCTGGCTGCCATACCTTGTGCTGTAGCTCTCCACTTGCTATGCCCTCACAGCCAGTGACTGTCTCTTTCTTGCTGCTGCTAATTCCCTGCTTCTTTGCTGCTATTCTCCTCTTAGGCATCTTCTGCATCAATCTCCTTACAAATTCAATCTCTTTGTCTAATCTTTCCTCTGACTGCAGGATGCTTGCTTTTGTTTGTTGCATTCTCATCTCTTCAGTTCTTACTGCTACCTTATTCACTATGCTTACTTCCACCCAATCATCCATGTCCTCTCTGCAATAGTAAAACTTATGCTCCTCTGCTGGCAACACTTCAGCTTGTTGCTTCAACACTCTCTCCAGCAACACTCCAAGCTGCTGCTCTGGCATTTCACCTCCTTTTCTAAATACCTTCAGCAAACATTCTTGCCATCTCCTTTAGCCAAACAAATCTTCTCCATGCTGCAACTCAAGTTCAGCATCTTCTTCTTCTGTCTTGGAAATCTTCAGAAATGGCCTTCCTTCTTCTTGATTGATTCCAGCAGTCAAACCAAGTTATCTAGCCGCTGTACCTTCATCTTCTGTCAGAGTGAAACTCTAATTCTCCCTTGCTGTAGCAGCCCCAGTAGTCTGCCATACAGTCTTCTCTTCAATCTTCTCTTGGCTATTCGAACAAGCCAATTCATCCTTGCTATCAATAGCAAAAATATTTTCCTGCCCATGAGACATGGTTGTCTCATCTTCATTCAGCCACTCATCCTCATTTTGCAACAGCTCTTCTTCTTCTAATACAATTCCAAGTGATGGATTGTCTTCTACCTTGCCTGTCAACATAGCCACTTCCTTAGTTCCAAAACCCCAAGACCCAATGGTCCCTACTGATGATTCAATCAGCAATGATTTTCTATCTTCATCCCATTGTGTCTTCTCATTTTGCAGCCCCCAATTCTGAAATTGAGGTCTTCTCTCTTGTAAGGAATCCTGTTGATTCAGCATACTCTCCAGCAGCTCAATTTCCCCATTCCATGGTTTAAAGTCTTCCACAGAATTCTCCTTCTCTTTCAATTGACTTCCCCATGCTATCAATTCTCCTTCAGCATCAACAGGATCTGCACTCCTCAAACATTTGTTAAAACAAAATTCACAAGGCCTCAAAGCCTTTCCTTCTTCTGTCAGCACCTCAGTATGTTGTCCCAACTTTCTTTTCTCTTCCATCAGCACATCAGAATGTTGATTCCAAATCTTCAAACATTTCTTGAGATTGTCAGCCAGTCTCTCTTCTGCACCATCCCCTTAAAGGATGTCATTTTGTTCCAGCTCATAAAAATGAACTCTCTCATCTTCAATCATTTCTGTCCTTACCATCTGAACACCTTCTCTCTGTGGTTCTATCCTCTGCTCATGCCACAATCTTGGCATCTCACCACAATCTTCTCTATCTTCTGCTGTCACTATCTCCTCAGTCTTCATCAGAATAAAATCTCGATTTCCCATATCTGCAAGGACTCCAGCTACCTGCCCATTATGGCCATTTAACAAAAGAAGCCTGTCATTATCAGCATTAATGACAAGTTCATCATCATCAACTCCATCGAAACAATCTCTTCTACCAAATAAGGAATTAATGAATTCCTTCTGCTGCAGTAGTTCCATCTGTTCTCCATCTGAAAGATACTCATCATATCTTGCTTGGCAACAGTCAACTTCATCTGTCACATTCTCACCATGTGAGATGCCTTCATTAACACCTACATTCACACACAACTTGTCAGTTGTAAAAACATAAGACCTCATGGTCTCAATTGGTGATTTGGTCACCAAATCTTTCTGCTGTTCCAAGTCTTCTATCTTTCCCAGAGATTCTTCAATGGTTCCTTCTTCAGAGTCCTCAAGCTATTCAACCCCCAACTTCTGGCCAATATCACAAACTACATCTCTTCTACTTCCAATATGTTGGAAATTAGAATCTTTCTCCAAATGTACATGGACATCCCCAAAACATGTAGCTACTCCATTTTCTTCCTCAGTGACAACATCAGCAGTATGTTCACATGCTATTCCTGAAAACACACAAAATATGTCAGATGTAAGGCTCTTGGACCTCTTGGTCCCACTTGAAGCTTTAGTCTCCAAGTCCTTCTCCAAATACTCAATTGCCCTGAGTATTTCCTTTTTCTTCCGAGCATTCATCATCCGCTCCTTCTTCCTTAGTAGCCTTTGCCACTTTATCTTCTTCTTCATGAGCCAACCAATTCTCTGGCTTTCTTCTATCCTTCTCTTCAGTTCATTAATCTCTTCCCTGATCTTAGCTATTTCTCTCTGCAATTCTTCATCTGTGGATTTCTTCTTCCTCATGCCATTTGCTTTGGCATCTTCCCACACTCTTCTGTTGTGGTTTTTCTCAGAACCTCTGCAATCTCTGAAGTCCCTGCTATGGCTCTCAGTAGCCATTCTCTTCTCTAGGAGTTCTTCACTTACAAGCTGCACTAAGCCTCTGCAACAGCAAGCTCTCTTGCTGCAACTTACCTCACCAAGCTTCTCTCCTGAGCTTCGGCTTTTGGCAAGTACTGGTCCCCTCCTCTGCAGGAACCTTCTAGGCTTCACTCTGCAACTTCTCTCAAGAACACCTCTTTTCTTCCTTTATCCAACCTTAGTTGGGAATTGTTTCAGGTTCTGCCACACTCTTTATGCACTCAGAATCCCTTGCTGGACTCTTCTATCACTGCTCTCAAAGCTTGTGATCTACTTCTGCTGAGATGTCTTCAATTGTCTGCACTTTGATTTCTGCAAAAAATACCTTCCAACCAGAGTTCAAATAAGGCTCATCTTCTCTCGAGAACACTACAAATGTCCTCCTTATCCAGCCTCTAGCTGAATACTAGGCTCACTCTCTTACATCTCAAGATCCCTGACTGATCTTGCTTCTTTTCTCTTCTTTTCACCTGCACTACATCTACCTGCTGCAATCTTTTATCTTCAAGTCCAGATTCTGTTCATCTGGAGACCTTCACTGCATGTCAAATCAAATCTGCAATTTCCTCTATTAAACAGATTCAAACATCAACTATCTTTTTCTCGTTCAGTACATGTGCATTTCCAAAACAAACTTTTCAACGAGCTAATTAAATTCTAGCTCTGATACTACTTTGGTGCAGGGGTAACCCCGCTTCACCCACATTCCCAGTTCTTTTCAATGTGTCACTTTAATGTGTGTGAATGCATTCCAAACTTCATGCCTATTCATCTCCCAATCTAGGCAATCTCATATTTTATTCTTTAACTTCTATGGTGGCAGATTCAACACTTAATTCCGAGAGAGTTAATATCTCAAATCTCTGAGATTTGAGATATTAATTCCAATCTTTAGATCATGCGCCATCCTACAATATCACAACACCCGGTTGCTATCCTTTCATTCAATAAGGGTTTTCCTTTGGATTTAATTATCCTTTACTCCAATCTCATGTTACATCCAATAACAAGGCTCCGCACACCGAAATAATTCAATGGGTATAATATATGCAAGTCTTCGCATATTCAACCATTATATGTAACATAACACTTTGGCCACTATACCATACATTAACTCACGTAATATCGCGCCACAACCATTATATATATCCCCGACTTATATATTATGTTCGGACCTTACAAAGCGCCGAATAACATTAATGATCAATTCATATATATATATATATATATATATATATATATATATATATATAACTCCGCCGGGCCCCACAATACAAACGCGTACACCGTACCTCTCCTAAACCCCGCGCACCTGTGTTAAACTCTGCGCACCTATAGCAAACGATCACCATTAGATCTCAAACCTCCAGATCAACGCTATACATCCATTTCGCTCGGCGTCTTCGTACTAATGTTAATGCGTGAAGGCGCGGTTAAACGGCGGTATTTGAACAGTGGCCTAGCCACGTGTCACCTAATCTATGGAATCGCTGCGAAATTATCAATACCACTTTTCGTATAAAAGTGGTGCGAAAATTACCACCCTTCGGTTCTAAACCGCCATTTCTATTCCTGTGTCATGGTTCCGCCTCTCCAGGTTTCGTTCTTTGCTGCGCTCGAGTTCCACCAGGGTTAACATAGATTCTTTTATTCGCTCGACTATAACATTCTCATGTCGCTGCTCGATGATACACAGTCCACTGTTGCGGTACTTAACACAGGGATTTGCCACACATTCTCGTTACTAATTGCATAGGAAGATTCTTAAATAACCCATGGGGTCTTAATTATCACAGGTTCAGATTATTCTCCACCGAGATGCATGCATATACGCACAGAACTTATTTAAGAAACACAGATATACATTCACACATAAACTAATTCCATAAGACACAGATATACTGAAACATTTCTTACTTGCACAATGAATTGACATACAATTACAGACTGGCCGAATCGTCAATCTGATGGCCTTCTTCCTTTCCTATGCAGCTCTCTGCAAGTACAGGTGCAGGCCTGTGTAGCCCTTCCTGTGCAGGTCTCTCCGACTCTGTCACAGAGGTTTATTTTATACAACTACAAGGAATCGATTCAATTCCTTGATGACTCACAGACTCTTCAACATCCTACAATTCCAATTAGACTAGCCTCCAAAACTGACTATCTCTTCGGGTGCCCATCAATCATTCGGGAAGTTACAATATTTTCCTTCCTAATTAATTAAAATAACTCAACTATGAATATTTACATAGGGAAACAAAACATAAGACCCCCTCCTACATTTATTTATGTACAAAGTTGTCTCGGGTCTAATGCTCCTGCATCACAAGGAGTCAAAACCAAATAGTCGATCACATAGCTAACAATATTCTAAACTGGAATGCATCTCAAATAAACATCATACATAAAAACAAAAAATATAGGTATCCATCAGCATAACATCATCCATAAACCGAAACAGGTGACACAACATGTAGACCCACACAAAAAAATTCTCATATATATATATATATATAAGTACAAAAATAGTGTCACTGACCCAATGGCCAGACCAAAGATACAAAAACTTCGTCAAAAATAGGGGGAGCATCCTCATAATGGGTGCTTTCCCCGTGTACAAGTATACTCAAGAGGGGAAACTAGACCCATAACCGTTCCCTGTGCCACCACTGGAGCTGCCGTCACCACCGAGACTACCACCTGACGTAAAACAGGCCGATAATCCCTCTTGCGAGCCATCACAGTCTCCATCTATACCTCCTCGAGATCATCCATAAAACCCCAAGGAGGCATCCCCTAGGTCAAGAGGTACAATCACCCCAAGCATCCTTGAGAACTGACACCCAAGCAGTCAGTTCTATGATACGAGCCTCCATCGCATGTGCTACCGCTGTGTAGGCATGAGCCCGCTCGGCTGTAACCTCCACAGTGGCTGAGATGCTACCCTCCCTGAAGAGCCAGCACCACCACCAGGTCAACCACCAAGTCCTCCAGCAGCATGCCCCCCGAGATCGCCCCTAGACTTTCGAAGAGGACTGTGGCCGACCAACCGAGCCACAGGGTGACCCACGTCACCAACATCTGCAAGAGTAACAAAAACTATGTCAATGTCACTATAAAAATGCATAAGCACATACATACTCAAATAAATTCAAAAAACATAGAAAACATACCTATTGTTCCCCAAGCATAACTAGGAGGGAGACCCATATCTAGATCCCCTCTGAAGTCCATCCCTACATATGGGAATGGCAAGAACATCTGTGGGTTCACCTCGAACCAAGCCTCTGTCATGGTGTTCCAATAATGCCCCACCGTGCCACCACCACCTCGCGACATCATCGGAGCCCACTTCCTCATACGAGGCTCCCGTGGCCCCCCAGGAGGCACCGCCACCACTGGCCTCAACAACACTACCCTCTCGTACATAATGTTGCAAAAAATGTTGGCATACACAAAAAAGTTCGATCCACTATGGACCTTTTTGAGTTGCGCCACCATCTTGTCATAGCAAAAGCGGGAAAAATCATAAAAATACCTTGACCTCAACCAGTGCAATACTCCAACCCGTGGGCTTGACGCCCGATGTGGAGCCAACAAACCTGTAAGTCTCACAATCACTGTCAGAGAACATCGCTCTGCTAAATTTGTCACTGATGCAATGCTAATGCACCCCTCTGTAAGAGGCGCCCCACCATAGTGACGTCTCTGAAACCTCTCCAAGTCCACTCTCCTGGAAGGGATTGGATGCCTTAGTGCCCCACCATGAGGCAGTAACCTGGTCAAAAAATACACATCCATCTTAGGACAGATGACCAAGTTCGTCCCACACAACATGAACATGTTGCGCCTCCTACGCCAATGTCGGATCAAGTAGAGGAGCAATCGGTACTGCAACTGAAGAAGCTATTTCTCTGTGAACTTCAGGAGCCCCCATTGTACAAGCTAGCGGCGCGCCCCAACATCAGCAGCTAGTGTAGTTCAAAGCTCGAGCCAATCCTGATCCCTCCACAACAATCTGCCATCAAAACAGGTACCCATCAGTAACAGGAAAAACATAAAAATATGCAAAATCCAAAGTATTTTTTTGCATCGGCTTTGCATGCCTATCCCTCAGACAGGCGCGCTTAGGGCACACCTGTATTTTCCACAAGCGCGCTTAAGGCGCACCAAAGAAGGGGAATAGAGCACTTTTAGCGAACTTATCCCTGGAAAATGCACACAGAGGGTGCGCCTTTGCCCTGATCGCCCACGCAATATAAGGAAAAAACACTTAGAATCCATACAAACCTATTCTATACAGACCCTGGCACCATCAAACTGAAAAAATTAAAGTGCAGGATATCATGGAGGTTACCTGGGCATCTCGCTAATCCCTGGTGCTCGGGTTGACGATAATGGCAAGAACTGCTACAAAGAAGCTTCTGACCTCTCAAGAACTCAGCAAGTACAAATGAATTTAACTAGGGCCATATTCACCTATATATCACCCTTTTAAAATACTTGGGAGGACCATAATGAGAGATCATAAGGTCCATTCTCCGAACCATAAGTTGCACCATAATCATAACTCCATAATGAACAGAGGCGATGCAACACACTTACACTCCATAAAAATTAATTTTTCAGTGCCGATAGGTATGCCCTCTCTCATCTTCTTTTGTAAAGCTTGTGACTTTCAATAATATTTGATAAAGAAGATGCTTTCACTTGAGGTAGTATTTTTTGCAGGAAAAGCTCGCAAAACCATTCGTAACTCCATTCACAGAAAGTTCTAGAGAAGGTATCATTCTACTCCTAGCACGATAGAGTCCCATAAACACTGCATATCCTGACATCATTTCTCCATCAGAAATCAACCATAGGATCCTCATATCTGACATTTTTTATCATGACCTCACCCTGAACATGATAAACATCTGTGTTGGTCAATATAGCCTCCCTTCCATGGTGCTCGTTACCCACAGTAGACCATATATCATAGCAAAAGTGATGCCATGGCCATACCACTTTAGTCTAGGAAGCACCTAATGCCCATCCATTCACCATGCATAAGTTCAAGTTTATCATACAAGCTCAAACCCCCTTCCCGAATGATCAGGTTGTACAAGAAGATCAAAAGTGCACTATCGCGCCTCACATTTGGCCCACAATACCTCCACCAGCATAATCCCATCTGTTATAATTTTTCATCTGCTTCATCAAACCCACACATGAGACCAACCAATGGGACCCCCACCCTCATCAAAACACCTTCCTCACAACATCAGTGAGTGAACACTTTCATGTTTTGGGGTACCCGTCTCTTTGTTTTGTACAAACCAAACCCCATTATTTTATTCTTTTGGTAAGTGTACAAAGATCGCGAACAGTGCACTACATTCCCCCACCCTCTCATCCATATTTTTCTCCCCTGGAAGCAATCCCTAAACACCCTTGGTCGGAGTATTACACCCACATGCGCAATCCACCATGACATTTATAGCCAGTTTATACCCACCCTGGAAGTCCTACCGACTCCAGGGATTTCCCCATCAGAAATAACTATGACTGTCGCCAAGTTGCTTAGTATACTCCAACCTTGGGCCACTAAATCCCCATCATCAGTTTTCAGTCACCCCTCGCCAACATGCCTATGTTAAACCCATCACATCCAGGTCCCTGACCCCTCACGTCGACAACCACTCGTTCAGTTGAAGCTTCTTTTTTGTTGACTTCGACACATATTTTCCAAATAGGAAGTTGTACCTTGGATTACCCCTCTCCATAAAAGGGGCATGCTCAGATGGCACTATGGGAGACATTGTTTCCCATAGATGTCATCGATCCTCCTGAAATCGACTAAAACAAAAGCTTTCATGTCAATATGGTATCGTACCTTACAGCCATTGCACTTTGATCAAGTTCATTGAATACTTCTGCCTCCATAAGCGTCTCTTTCAGAAATGCTTACACGGGAAGGTCCCAACCAGTGCCTATCTGTACAATGCACAACTATATGCCATACCAATTTTATGCATATGGGTACCATATTCCACCTATATTCAAAGAAAAAACGCCTCGGAGAGCATCAGTAGTCGTCGTAAGTAACAACCAGATCACTACCATATCAGTGATATAGACAGAACATATATCTTTCAAATAGATTTGTTTAACTAGCCACAGCATCACGAGCATGGGACATGCCCGCCTCATAGAAAATTTGTATATGTATTGTATTATATTTGCTTATAGGGGTCCCTTAGGACACGGTCATTCTTGGAACCAGTGCAGGATGTTTTCAATTCGAAGCTTCACACAGGTCTCTCTCTCTCTCTCTCTCTCTCTCTCTCTCTCTCTCTCTACGCATGATATATAGAAAATAAACTATAATTTATTTCAGCTATACATTTCTTCCTAGACCTCACACATTAGGGGGAAACTATTAACATTGGAAAATCGTACAAGCGGAAGACAACATTATTTAATGTCAAGCAGAAGGATTTACAGGGCTGGAAGATACTACAAAATCTGAAAAGTATTTAAAAATATCTAAGGTCTGAGGAAAAATAAAATTTGAGCAAGTCATAAATGCTTTTGCGTGCATCATCTACCATGAAGAGCACCTTTGCGCGCCTTATGACCTAAAATGCACACAATCCTGGGAGTGGAAAAATGTCAATTTCTGGGACCACACAAAGCATAGGACAAGTGATTCCTCTCTTGAAGTCGCCTAAGGACAGCCACCAATGCCTCCTTAGATATCAAGTGAGCCCAAAATGGAATATTTATAGCACACAAAGGAATCATACCCCTCTCTTGGGTCACCATCCACAATGTACCAAGGGAGGGAAGGAGGATTTGAATTCTCATATATAAGGCCACCATGAGATGAAGAATTTGTGAGCACATTGTTATGCTAGCTAGAATTTCCCAAGAAATAAAAAAAATGTGTGATCTGGAGCTGAAGATAGAGGGGACTGAATTTTTGGTCATCCAACAAGTTCATTCCACCACAGTAGAGAGAGAGGGAGACTTTGCACCGAGGCAAGCTCGGGATAAAAACATCCTTACATCAGGACTTAAAACCCATGTTCCAGGGGCCCTTTGGCAAGAGGGTAAAGTTTCACTCTTACTCCTACAAGTGCTCAATAAGAGGGGAAAAGAGCCACCATTCATATTATTATTGTCATTTGACTCTTTTCAGAGCTCGTGTTTACTTTTTTCAATTTTAGTTTAGTTTTAGTTTATATATGCATGATATTTCTCTATGTAGTATGCTTATTATTCTAGATTGTTCAACTAACTTTCTTGACTCCACTTCTTCTTATGCCTGTTACCAATAAATTAAGTGGGTAGACCACACCCTTTAAGTTGGTGTGATTTTGTACATACGTGCACCATACACGCTTAAACACATATGCTTTACTATCTTTTTGAACTGTGGGCACCCACAACCCTGCATGTAATATTTTTCTTGTGGTGGGTTTTGCACCGACATGGCCCCTCACAACTCCACAATGAAACTCCCATAAGATATCCTCTCTTTCATGTTCCATGACACATATCCGCAAGACCTGGTCCAACCCCATCTTATACATTTGTCCTGCTATCAGTTGATACTCATTTGATTTCACTACCAAATGTCTTTTCTGAGTCACCGTGTATTTATTTGGGAACTATCATGTTGCCAGATATACTTCTATCTACTCCATATGATCTGGGATGGCTTCTACTCTGAAGAGATTAGCATCGGGTAACTGATCATCCAGGGATCCCCCATTCTCTCCATTTTCCAACCTTGATAAATGGTCAGGACCCACGTTTAACCTTCCTAGTTTCACTATCACTTCGAAGGTGAACTCATGGAACAGTAGGAGCCATCTACAGATCCTTCCTTTAATCACAGGCTTGTTAACCAGGTACTTCAATGTTGAGTGATCATTGAAGAATTTAAACGTACCTCCCAGTAGGTAATGACGGAACTTCTGAAGAGAATACACCATCACAAGATTTTCTTGTTATGTTGTCGTGTAGTTCCTTTCAACAGTAAACAACTTCCTGCTTGAAAAATAGACTGGATGATCAATAGAAGTGTCTCGTGGCTGAGCTAACATCACTCCTAATGCAATGCTGGAGGCGTCAATATGGTTGTGGAACTATTTGTCCCAATTAGGATGAACCAAGATGGGTGCATTTGCTAACTTTTCTTTCAATGTATTGAGGGCACTAGTGCATTCCTCACTCCACGTGAATTGCTCTAACTTCCAAACAAATTTTCCAATGGTGCTGTTATCTTTTCATAGTTGCAGATGAATCTTAAATAGTACCTGGTATGTCCAATTAGTGATCTTAACTGTTACACGATCTCTGGTGCTTCTATGTTAACAATGACTGCTTATTTTTTTGAATCCACACAAACACCTTGTTTACAAACAACATGCCCTAGCAGCGTCCTGAAAGGTGCTGCAAAGATGCATTTCTTGAGGTTAAGGGAAATTTGGAGTTTTCTGCATATGTCAAACATTATTCTCAGCAAAGTTGCAATAATTTTCAGTAAACTGTAAACTGTCCAATCATCCATGTATACCTAAAGGAACTTATGGATATGATCCCGAAATGTTGCTATCACTATTCGTGAAAACACCACTGGTGAATTCTTCAATCCAAAGGGCATGACATTGTATGCAAACAATCCCCATTCAGTTGTGAAAGTGGTCTTCTTCTTGTCTTCTTCTGCTATTCTCACTTGATGATACCCTAAGAAACCATCTATGAATGAATAGGTCTCGTTTCCTACCACATTGTCTAGAACCTCATCACTAAACGGAGTGGGAAATGGATCATGTATGCATGCGTTGTTGTGGCTTCTATAATCCACACATACTCTAATCTTGGATTTCTCCTTTTTGCTTTGTATCACAATGGGACTGACCCACTCTGCTTCCTCCACTGGAAAAATCAACCCCGCTTTCAGCATTTTATCTATTTCTGCTTTGACTTTCTCCTTTACCCTTGGATTTAGGAGGTAAGGCCTATGCTTCATTGGTCATGCGTCGGGCTTCAAGACTATGCACATTTCCCCCATGTCCCATTTTATCACCTTTAGCTCCTCTACTGAGGACGAGAATAAGTCTTCATATTCCTGTAAAAGGTCGAAGATTTCCTTGGTCATTTCTATATCCCAGTGGTCTCTGATGGACATTACTTTGGGTTTCTCCGTGGTTCCAATGTTCAGCTTCTTAGTCTTCAAGGGTAACAGGTGTAGTCCTTCTGTTGTTGGTTCCTCCTATATATCCTGCTCCCCTTCTCTCTCTTCAAAGTATAAGTGTCAGAGATTCTCTAAATAATCGTCATCCATCTCACTATCTATTCGTTTTCATGCTACTAATTGTTTGATAATCTCCTCTGAGAGAATTTTCTCTTCGTCTTCTTGAATCTCTAGAAAAAATAGTACTCTTCTAATGGCTTGTAGTGCTTCTATAACCAGTTTTGTTTCTCCTTTAAAAGAAAAACATTGTGTAAACTTTTCTGCAACTACTTGCCAGGTTCATTTTCCTCTCTTCTTTTCTTCAGTCAAGTATCAGGCCTGTGGAATTGTGTCTAGCAAATGTATAAAATTGTGCATCCACAGAGATTCTGGATACCCTGATTTCTTCCAGCTGTACTCAAAATTTTCTAAATGCTTTGTGGGGTCAGAATCCCCTTGGTAATTCTCAATGAATTTTGGCCCTACATCTTCCTTGAATCTAGCTCTTAGTGCTATTGCAACATCTTCCCACTTCGAAAGTGAGTTGCAATGGTTGACCCACCACCTTGCTGATGTGGATTGCAGTGCTAAATACATAAGAGGGACTCTATGTTCCATTGGTACCTTTTATTCTACTTTTGTAATAAATGTATTTATAGCATTCATATTTGAGAGAGTCGGATATCCTCTTACCTCAGTTCCAATCCAGTTGACTCCTCGGATATTAGCACATCTTCTAGTATTAGTCTTGTATCCTCCCTGTTGCCAATCATCCCAAGATATTTCTGAGCCCAAGCCTGAACTCTGAACACTTCTCCAGCTTACAGTCCCTTCCACTGTTGGATTGATATAGTCTTCTCTCTTCCCTGCTGTCAGGTGGTAAAGGTGATCAAGAAGTTTAGAATCCTCTCTATTGTCAATAGTTTATGTATATCGAGGTCCCTGATATGGGTCAAGTGGCTGAGTGACCCTGGTTAACCCATCTTCAAATATCATAAATTATTTTTTCAAGTCGATCACTACGTAGTTCTCAAAGGCCCAATCTATCCCTAACAAAGCAAGATAGGAATCCTTGTCCCCCATGATGTCTATCACCTCAAAATCTGTATAGGTTTTCACTCCTGTGACATCAACCTCGACCTCTTCTAGGCTTCCTATGGGCACAATGCAATATTTATTTTTCATGTGGAGTTGTATTGGCGAGTATGTCAACTTTGGCCTCCCTAGTGCTTCCCACGTCTTTCTTGGTAGAATGTTGACATCTGATCCTAGGTCGAGCATGGTGTCTTTGATTTGAAATGCCGCGACTTGAGTATTCACACGGAATTCCTTTCATGTTCTTCTCTTATTTCTTTTTATCCTTCTTATACATTTTTCAGTTGAATCTCTTAACTCTCCTGGTTCTGCGCTATCCTGCAAAACCAATTCTAGATTTTGCTTTAGTTGCTCCAGCATTGGTGTATTGGTTACAATTTTTAAAAATAATCAGAACCATTCCTCAATCATTGTACTTGTATAGGACTGCTTATTTTTCTCTACGGTCGGCCGTGGAAGCTCAATACCTTTACTCCCCCCTATTTGGGAAAATTTTTCCACTGTCTCTTTAAAATATTGCTTATGTCTATCTGGTCTGAAAGTGGTTTTTGGAGATGCTGGCTTGATCAGCTTTATCGGGTCCATATTCTGTGCATCCTCCCTTGTTTTCTTTCCTCCCTGGGTTAATATGGCTACAATTTTCATGGGTTGAGCTTCTACTATTTTTGGTCCTACATTCACCACATTCGTTCCCCTCTGTTTGACTCTTTCCTCCCACCTCTTAATTAATTCTGGACAGTCTTCAGTTGCGTGTGTATTGACCCTGCACTGAGAGCACCATGATCTTCTGAGTAGTGGGCATTCCCCTGCTACGTGCCCTTCTTGATCATAGTTGTAGCACCTTATTGGTCCTCTTCCTCCAGTTCTGCCTCCTCTCATTCCTCCTCCTCGGCCCCTTGGAGCATCATTCACTCTATAAGATGGTATGTCTAATCATTCTGCCAATGCATCGAGGGCTCTAGCTTCTTTGTATTATGCATTGTAGAAGCACAAAATTCACAATATGTATTTTTTGGAATTTTGGAATATTTCTACAAAATTGGGCATAGTTGCGGAGGATGACCAATGATTTTTCATATTTGTAATATCCCAAAATGGGAACTATCAGCAACGCATGACTGGAAAACGCATCTTCTGGGAATTACTACTATAGGATTTGAAACCAGCACTTATATCCCTTAGATATAAGTATCTAAGTCCTAAATCCAAGAGGATATCCAAAACAAATCCTTCTAGGTGGGGCAAATAGGCCTCCCACACCTAGTATGGCTTGATAAATGCCCAATGAGGGACTGCAGTAATGTATAAACACAATAATGGATATGAAATGTTAAATAAGATCATAGGATGTGTTAAAAACACATAGCCATCAATCCAAGCTACAACAACAAACTTTACTTCATTTTATGAGCCAAAAGTTGGGGAAAAACAACAATTTATGCCCTAAAAAGGTTAATTTCAGAGATGAGCGTAAAAATAAGGGCAAGTGATAGTGGGATCTCGTAGATTAGGTCATGTAGGAATCACATACCAAATTTGAGCAGAAAGAAATGACTCTAGCTATGTTAAACATAACTCCCACTCCTGATATGGCTTAAAAATGCCCAATCCCCATGACTTAATTACTGCAGAATTTGTTGAAGCACAAATAGTGTTATTTTCTGAAGCTGTTGGATGAAATATGGTATGGACATCAGTAAATAAGATCTATATCATGGTTTATATAGTGTAAAATGGATAAATAGAAGATTTACATGAAGAAACCCTCAAGATTGAGGTGCTACAACAACATATGGAGACTGCAAAGCTTGACAATGTTAATTTATTGATGCTACAGCTGGTGTATATTAAACTTCAGATCTGGAGCAAATATGTATACAAAAATATATATCCAATACAGATCTGTATACTAGATGGGCTCCTTATTGCATTCCCCTTGGGGATCTGAGAAAATCATGAACAACTATGAGTAGATCTGAGATCTAAGTTGCAGTCCTACAGTAATATTCAGAAATTTTGTAGTAAATAGAACCATACGCAAATAAGATCTGAAATGAACATGGATTGGATGGCCAATCCATGGATCACCACAGTACAAGGAGAGCCCCTTAACACCAGAGATCACTCCTCAAAATGTTTCTCAAACACCCTACAAATTCCTTCTTGAAGATAACACAGTTATGGGAGAGAAACTATGTTGTTATCTTTAGTACTAATTAGGCCTAATGCCTTGATCTGAAAATGCAGCTCTAATGATCCAATACACTCTTACAGTAGGTTAAAAGAGACACTCACTGAGAAGATGCACTAGATTTCCCTAGATCTGAATAGATCTAGCTTCCACTGCCGCAGCCTACAAAAACAATCAAACCCTCAATAAGATCTGAATTGTGGTTGGAAGATTAAACTTGGCCCAAAGCTTGATAGTGGACAATATAGAACAAGTCTCCTCCAAGAGCTACTCAAGGAAGGAGGTGGGATTCCCGACCAGGAACACCCAAGTGCTAAACAGCCAGAGAATATGGATTGTCTAAATAGATAGTGCCTTCTGAAATATCAAATAATCAACCATTTTCTTAGTGTCCTCCTCTTCCTTTTATAACATGGAAATCTTGTCAAACCCTAAACCATCTTGATGATTTAACTTCATTCACATGAGTGGCCTCCAACATAAACTGCGTTGTGCCTTTAGGAGATACAATGCATGTGGACAACGCTGTGGATTTGGTCCTATTGACCCAGTCAATTGGTCCAACCTCTTTCACACTTAAGTGTGTTTATAAAGAGAGCTTAGATTTAGCTTGTTTCACATTGAGAATTGATTTATTTTTTTGTTTAGGAGTTATATTGATCCTCCTTTACAATTGTGTTCATGAGACAGAAAAATTAAAACAAAATTGAATATTCCTATTAGCTTGGGCTAATTAGGAATATTACAGTCCTCCCCCTTCAAAACGTTGCTTGTCCTCAAGCAACTGCAAGGTAGAGAAAAATTTCTCCCTTCCTCTTCTTGTGGCCTCATCAATGGATCCCACCGTGGCTAAAAATGATAGGCAATGAATCTGCCCTCCAATGATTCCTTCCAAGTGTAAGATAACAAAGTGTACATCATGAGAAAATGGAAGGTACAAGTCGTGATATCCTTGTTGCTCAGTGGCCTCCTCAAGGTAGGAGTGATGAAAACATGGGAAGTCTTGTTCCCAATGAGTGACTTCCTCACCCATGCAATCATCCAAATGAAATGGGCCATTCTAGGTATCTCATCAAAGAAGACTTCAACCCTGGATCTATGCAATGTGTTGGGGCTGAATGGAGAGTTTATATTTTTCCATTCAAATTGTTTCTCCCTCCATTTATGGTAAGTATGAGGGGGTTGTTGATATTGGGTTGAAATTTCATGGCCTCTAAAATTGGCCCAAGCCACCCCACAAAATGAATCAACCATGAAGTGCCTCCACAAATAACACATGTTCTCCCAATTGCTCCCCCTACATGAAGGGAAGAGGGGTGATATGGAAATCATGCTGTGCCCATTGTTTCTCCTGAAACATACATCATGTGAAATAGGGATAATCATACTCCCAATGGGCATCTTCAACTTCAAGCCCACTCTCCAAACAAAACTTCCCATGAGCATAAACATATCAGCAATATATGGAAGCAAAATACAATGAAAGCAAGTTTCCAAATGACAACCGGAGAGTGAATCATAGTTCCACTCATGGAACCAGCACAGTGCATCCTTTGCCTGCATCAAAATAAGAAATAACAAGTGCTTCACCAACCACTTTTTTGCTGCCATAGTCATCTCATAAGATGGAAACATGAAGTTACAATATGGTGTTAATGGTGCACACCAAGAATCATGTGGCTTCCCCCACAAACCACCATTAAGGTAGCCAAAATCAATGCTGCAAGTAGCTACAAGTACATCATACAAAATTCAAGAAGGGATGATCCTTCTTGGTACAACATGCTGCTCATATAAAGTAAATAAGTACAAAGCATAATGTGAAATTATACCTCCTCTACCATGTACTTGAAACCTTGAGCTGAAATGGCTCAACTGGCATTTCTACCTCACCTCCAATGGGTAGGGAAGTGGCTGTGACCTCTTCTTCATTACCATCCGGGCTATGCATCTCTCCATATGCTAAAATATGTCATGTTGGATGCCCTCCCAAGTGAACTCCTCCACCAACTGGAAATATGCATCAAAGTGCATAGAAGAGAAGTCCTCATGTGCTGCATGTAGCAGCTTCTCCTTGAGACTAGAAGATCTAGTCAAGAAGATCCTGCCATAGGAAAAGATGACCACATCATCCACTATGTATCTATCATCTCCCTCTGGGTCATCAAGAATCATGCATGCACCAAGATCCTTGGAGTACTCTACCAAAAGTTGAGACCTCCAAATCAAAAGACATCCCTCATGCCAAATTCATCCTCCAAACTCCTCACCTCCCTGCAATCCAAGAATGGTGAACCAAGAAGCAAGATGTCTCTCACCAATTCTAGATATAGTTGCCTCCCAGGTGGAATGCCTCCATGTAGTGAGACATCAAAATCTGAAGTGGACTGCATGTATGAGTGGACTGATTTGTCCCTCTCTTCTCTGCGCAATGCATTCTCCTTCCCTTGTGTAGACTGCTTCTTAAATATATAAGGGTGAATGCTCATCATCCCTTGATGCTGATTCTTCTTCTCTTCCTCTCCTTCCATCTCACAATCCACCAATGCTACTGCATGTTGCTCCGGAATTGTGTCTGTTTCCCACATGTTGAATCATTTGGAACTCCTTGTAAAGATGCAAGGGCTCCTCTAGTGGAAGCAATGGCTCCCCCTTCACCTCCATGTGGTGATGGATCTTCTTCCTCCATCCTCCTAGCAGTAAACGTGGGCAATAGATTGAGTTGTGGATCTTCATGTGTGACTGAATGCTCACACCCATCATGAGAATAGTTAGGGCTTGTTCCAAACCCTTCCAGAAATCTTCTACACTCCTCCCCTTCCATCTCCTTGAGATCTTCTTTAATACCTTCCAAGGTTTGGAAAAGAAGCAGGGAGACCTCCTCTTCCGTCATTCCTAATTTTCCTTTTTCTCTCAAAAATAAAGTAGGCATGTTACAACGTTGTAGATCAGATTGTGTGGCTGAATTCTCACACACAACATAAGAATTACTAGCCTTTCTTCATGAGAAGAACTCCTTGAGGGATTTGCATGTCTTCCCCTTCTCATTTCCCTGATTTCTTCCTTCAATTTATGCATGGCTTAAGAGAGAATGTTAGAAAAAATATTCTCTTTGTCCTTTGTGTAATATTTCTTCAGTATTCTTCTTTATTCTTCTGATAGCTAGATATCACAAGCTGAGCCAGAGATCAGGCTTTGATACCACTGTAATATCCCAAAATGGGAACTATCAGCAAGGCATGACTGGAAAACGCATTTTATAGGAATGGATCCTATAGGATTTGAAACCAGCACTTGGATCCCTTATATCTGAGTATCTAAGTCCTAAATCCAATAGGATATCAAAAACAAATCCTTCTAGGTGGGGAAAACAAGCCTCCCACACCTAGTATGGCTTGATAAATGCCCAATGATGGACTGCAGCGATGTATAAACATAGTAATGGATATGCAGCATTAAATAAGCTCATAGGATGTGTTAAAAACACATAGCCATAAATCCAAGCTACAACAGAAAACTGTACTTCATTTTATGAGCCAAAAGTTGGGGAAAAACAACAATTTATGCCCTAAAAATGTTAATTTCAGAGATGAGCGTAAAAATAATGGAAAGTGACAGTGGGATGTTGTAGCTCAGGTCATTTGGGACTCACATACCAAATTTGAGCAGAAAAAAATGACTCTAGCTATGTTAAACATAACTCCTACTCCCGATATGGCTTAAAAATGCCCAATCCCCATGACTTAATTACTGTAGAATTTATTGAAGCACAAACATCGTGATTTTATAAATGTGTTTGATGAAATTTGGTATGGAAATCAGTAAATCAGATCTATAGCATGTTTTATACAATGTACAATGGATAAACAAAAGATTTACATGAATAAACCCTCAAGATTGAGGTGCCACAACAACATATGGAGATTGCAAAGCTTGACAACATTATTTTATTGATGCTATAGCTGGTGTATATCACACTTCATATCTGGAGTAGATCTGTAGACAAAAATATAGATTCAATACAAATATGTATACTAGATGGGCTCCTTAATGCATTCCCCTTGGGGATCTGAGCAAATCATGAACAACAGTGAGTAGATCTGAGATCTAAGTTGCAGTCCTGCAGTAATATTCAGGAATTATACAGTAAACAGAACCATATTCAAATCATATCTGAAATGAACATGGATTGGATGGCCAATCCATGGATCACCACAGTGCAAGGAGAGCCCCTTAACACCAGAGATCACTCCTCAAAACGTTGCTCAAACACCCTGCAACTTCCTTCTTGCAGATAACGCAGTTATGGGAGAGAAGCTGCATTGTTAGCTTCAGTAATGAGTAGGCCTGATGCCTTGATCTGAAAATGAAACTCTAATGATCCACTACACTCTTCCAGGAGGTTAAAAGACACACTCACTGAGAAGATGCACTATATTTCCCTAGATTTGAATAGATCTAGCTTCCACTGCTGTAGCCTAAAAAAACAATCAAACCCTCAACAGGATCTAAATTGTGGTTGGAAGATGAAGCTTGGCCCAAAGCCTGATAGTGGAAAAGATAGAACAAGTCTCCTCCAAGAGCTACTCAAGGAAGCAGGTAGGATTCCCGACCAGGAACACCCAAGTGCTAAACAACACTATTCTCAGCTAAACAGCCAGAGAATAAGGATTGTCTAAAAAAACAGCACCTTCTGAAATATCAAATAATCAACCCTTTTCTTGGTGTCCTCCTCTTCCTTTTATAACATGTAAATCTTGTCAAAACCTAAACCATCTTAATGATTTAGCTTCATTCACATGAGTGGCCTCCAACATGAACTACGTTGTGCCTTTAGGAGATACAATGCATGTGGACAACGTTGTGGATTTGGTCATGTTGACCCAATCAATTGGTCCAGCCTCTTTCACACTTAAGTGTGTTTATAAAGATAGCTCAGATTTAGCTTGTTTCACATTGAGCATTGATTTATTTTGTTGTTTAGGAGTTATATTGATCCTCTTTTACAATTTTATTCATGAGACAGAAAAAGTAAAAAAAAAATGAATATTCCTATCAGCTTGGGCTAATTAGTAATATTACAATATTTCACAATATTCAGTTGCAGTCTGATCCTGTTGATCAGGGAACCCTAGAAAGTGGGGTTGTGGTTGGTATAATCCCTGAGTATTTATCTGCGCAACTCCCCCAACTGGTGGAGCCCCCCTGTGTCCCTGCTGCTGAAGCTCCTACATTTTTCTGCTGCAACCTCGAGCATTCTGTGGCCACGTGTCTCTCCATCAAACAATGGGTACACCACACATTGGACCTAGCAGGTCGTATCAGCTGAATGTCCTTCAAATTCTTCGTTAAACTAGCTATCTGATGTTGTAGCCCCCATATGGAATGGTCTTGAGCTGTTGCTCCTCCTCTGAACTCTTGCGGACACCCTGCCATAGCTTCTATCTTCATGGCTTGCTCCAGGGCATATTGTAAGGTATCAATCTTCTGTTTTGTCAATGGATTTCTTTTCAACGGAAGAAGTACTTTAATAAACCAATCTCATTGGTGATTCGGATCGATTGGGTAACTCAGTTTCCCAATCGTATCCTTGAACCTTCTCATAATGTCCCACGCCATTTCACCTTCTCTCTATTTAATCTCCAACAACTCAGATAATCCTTGCTGATCTGTCTGAGGTAATTTAAATTCTTTGACGAAATATTTCTTTACATTGTCTATCGCTAGGTTTTGATGAGCTTCAGACCATTTAATGAACCAGCTAAGAGCTCTCTCTTTTAAAGTAGTCTGGAACTTGATCAACTTAACCACCTATGGTGTCTGTCGAGCCCTCCATATCGCTTCGCAGAGATACCAGTGTTGCTCCACATCATCGTTGCCCCTCCTAGAGAATTTTGGGTATCAGGTAAATGATCCCGCCATATTTCGTTTTATGGGTGGTACTAAAATAAAACCTCTACTTCCTGGTTGTGAGATTGTATTGCTAGCACTGTAGCTAGTAGATATCTATACTATAGGCTTAAAACTATTCAACTTGCTAAACTCTTGTAACTTAACAAAGATTTTATCTGGTGGATGATAGAGTACCAGGGGAAGGTTGGGACTAGAGCTACTTGAACTTTGGGGAATAGGATTACCTTGAATTATGGGTGCCGGACTCTCCCAAAATTGTTGTTCCATCGTAACATGCAGCTCCACATCGGATATCTCCTCGGGGCATGCATCCTCCACATTAGACTTTTCTCCATTTTATCTTCGGGTTGGGCTCCTATACACTTTCCTAACTTCTTTGGTGGTCCCTCCTATTCCTTGGGATCCCATATGACCTTCCATTTACATTGTCATCTGTAGCACCTTCTCCTTGTCTTGTCAACTACTTTCCTGCTTCTCAAACTCCTTCATCACCTTTTCCCACCACTTCTCATCAATCTGCGTCCTCCGATGTGCTCGTCAGTCTCTCAGTCTACTGGAGGTTCCAACATCCATATCCCTATTCCCCCTTCTTACTTACTTGTAGCATCTTTCCCTCAGCTCCTTCCACCAATACTGGAGGTTTAAGTCTCCATCTCATATTTTTGGAATGCCATCAAACCCTCGTCCACAACTAATGTCCACGACTAATTTTCCAATGGTGTTGTTATCTTTGCATAGTTGCAGATGAATCTTTTATAGTACCCAGTATGTCTGAATAGTGATCTTGACTGCTTCACGGTCTCTGGCGCTTCTATGTTAACAATGATTTCTACTTTTGCTAGATCCACACAAACACCTTGTTTACAAACAACATGCCCTAGTAGCGTCCCGAAAGGTACTGCAAAGATGCATTTCTTGAGATTGAGGGAAATTTGGAGGTGTCTGCATCTGTCAAACATTATTCTTAGTAAATTTGCATGATTTCTCAATAAACTGTAAACTATCCAATCATCCATGTATACCTTAAGGAACTTATGGATATGATCCCGAAATGTTGCTATCACTATTCGTGAAAACACCGCTAGCACATTCTTCAGTCCAAAGGGCATGACATGGTATGCAAACAATCCCCATTCGGTTGTGAAAGCGTTATTCTTCTTGTCTTCCTCTGATATTCTCACTTGGTGATACCCTGAGAACCCATCTGTGAATGAATAAGCTTCATTTCGTACCACATTGTCGAGAACCTCATCACTAAACAGAGTGGGAAATGGATCATGTATGCATGCATTGTTAAGGCTTTTGTAATCGACACATAATCTAATCTTGAATTTCTCCTTTTTTCTTTGTATCACAATGGAACTAACCCACTATGCTTCCTCCACTGGAAAAATCAGCCTTACTTTCAACATTTTATATATTTATGCTTTGACTTTCTCCTTTACCCTTGGATTTAGGTGCCAAGGCCTATGCTTCACTGGTCTTGCGTTGGGCTTCAAGACTATGAGCATTTCCCCCATGTCCCCTTTTATCCTTTTTAGCTCTACTACTGAGGATGGGAATAAGTCTTCATATTCCTGTAAAAGGTCGAAGATTTCCTTGGTCGTTTCTGTATCCCAGTAGTCTCCAATGGACGCTATTTTGGGTTTCTCCGCAGTTCCAATGTTCAACTTCTTAGTCTTCAAGGGTAACATATGCAGTCCGATTGTTGTGGGTTCTTCCTGTATATCTCGCTTCCCTTCTCTCTCTTCAAAGTATAAGTTTTGGAGATTCTCTAAATCGTTGTCATCTGTAATATCCCAAAATGGGGAAGCAGCAATATATGAACACAAAACTGGAAATAGCATTGAATAACATTACACCATAATGTATGAAAACCATGGAGCCATTTTATTAAGTGAATCAGCAACATATAAGTAAAATAGAAGTGGGCACAACTCAAATAATCAAGGCAAACAAGCCTTCCATGAATACATATGTCAAAGATGGAATGCTGCTATATTACAGAATACTCATGAATAAGAGCAATGCAGTAATAGAAGGGATACTGCTACTGATAATGTACAATAATATATATCTACAATTATATGACTCATACAATTTTGGGAGTGAAGATATAGACCCCCAAAAACAATTCCAAGACAATCTGGAAAGGATTTCGTAAAATATGCAAAAAGTACAAAATGCCGAAGTGCATCCCTAGGGATGAGTAGCAACTGCAACTCAAGAACTGGATGAATATGGTTGTAGATGATACATGTGATGAATAAATCTCATCCAATGGATCCTTCAGGTGAAAGGCTGACCCAATCATTGAAGATCTCACCCTCCGATCAAACCCTGTAACCCCTCACTGCAAGTCCTCACTGAAATAACGCAGTCAAAGAGAGCGATTGTGCTATAGGTGATGGAAAATATATTGGCCAAGTGCCAAGATGTGAAATCAGCTCCAGAATATTCCTCACTGATCTCCCAAAGGAAATAAAGTTTCCTCCCCTGAAAAACAAGCTCCAGAAGTGGTGTTCTCAACCCTCCACTACAACACCCTGCAACACAACCCAACTCTAAATAGAAACTGCGTTGTAGATGAAGGAGGTAGCTTGGCCTCAAGCATGGATGTGGAGAAATACATCAGAAGCTCCCTCAAGAGGCCTCTCTTGAAAGGAGAATGAATTCCTAAACAGGAATGCCTTGTGCTAAGCAGCACAACAATCTCAACTAAATATTTGAATAATGCACAACAGTCATGCAGACCACAAAATCAATAATCCATAACATGTCTTGCTATGGCTACCTTGCCCTCCTTATAAAAAAGTGGAAACCTTCTCATCTTGGGTCCCACTCATTAGGGTTTCCTCCACGAAGGAATCTTCCTCCCACTATCACTACGTTGTCTCCATAGATGATCTACACCTTCCATTCCAGCGCTGTTGACTTGGTCAAAATTGACCTTGTCCACATGTAATTCCCCCTTTTCACACATGAGGGTGTGAAATCCAACCATAATAATGATCCCTTTTCACATCATGAGGGATTTTATTCCTAATTTTGAAATGTATGGGCCTCCTCTCCCATTTATTCATCTCCTAGGTGTCAAAAGCAAAAAATCAATATTCCAATTAGCTACATGCTAATTTTGGAATATTACATCATCCATCTCACTATATATTCATTTGCATGTTACTGATTGTTTGATAGTATGCTCCGAGAGCCGTTGCTCTTCATCTTCTTGAATCTCTGAAAAAAATAGTACTCTTTTGATGGCTTGTAGTGCTTCTGTAACCAGTTTTATTTCTCCTTTAAAAGAAAAAAATTGTGTAAACTTTTCCGCAACTACTCGCCATGTGTGAGTTCCTCTCTTATTTTCTTCAGTGAAGTACCAGGCCTGTGGAATTCTGTCTCACGTATGTATAAAATTATGTATCCATAGAGATTTTGGATACCCTGCTTTCTTCTAGTTGTACTCACAATTTTCTAAATGCTTTGTGGGGTCATAATCTCCTTGGTACTTCTCAATGAATTATGGTCCTGCATCTTCCTTGAATCTAGCTCTTAGTGCTATTGCAACATCTTCCCACTTTGAAAGTGAGTTGTGATGGTTAACCCACCACCTTGCTGACATGGATTGCAGTGCTACATCCATAAGAGGGACTCTATGTTTTATTGGTACCTTTTCTCCTACTTTTGCAATAAATGTACTTACAACATTCATATTTGATAAAGTCAGATATCCTCTTACCTCAGTTCCAATCTAGTTGACTCCTCAGATATTAGCACATCTTCTAGTATTAGTCTCGTATCCTCCCTATTTCCAATCATCCCAAGCTATTTTCGAGCCCAAGTCTGAACTCTGAACACTTCTCTAGCTTACAGTGCCTCCTGCTATTGGATTGATACAGTCTTCTCTCTTCCCTATCGTAAACTGGTAAAGGTGATCGAGAAGTTGAGCATCCTCTCTGTTGTCAATAGTTTCTGTATATCGGGATCCCTGATATGGGTCAAGTGGCTGACTGACCCTAACTTCCCCACATCATCTCCACCCAACACTCACACCTCTTCTCCTCATACTCACCATTCATCACCCCATACTTAATTTACTTCCAGAGACCAATCCACCTGCACACCATCCACCTTAGCAACTATCTCAGACCCAGTAAGGCTAAGAAACATGACAAATGGGGACACCGAAGCAGAAGTTAACTCGAGTACGGCTAGGGTACCCGAAGTTAACCAACCTCTGGTGGGGCAAGGCACTTTCCTAGAACTATTATTTCAAGGAGGATCATTTTTTGCAGATACAATGCCCTCGCCAAAAGAGTTGAACCCATTTCAGCAAGCCAACCTAATATTGTAGCTAATTCAATTGACCGCTAGCATGAATAACCCAGAACCTCAGCTGCCGCAACAGAACCAACCTGAATCACCGCATGAGCACTCAAAGAAATAAATATCCAACGGGCAACCCCTCAGAGAGAGACCGCCAGCCTAGGACATGACAGGCGTTGACAGCATGCAGAACTGGGGGATTGTTCACCTATACAACTTCATTCAACGAGCAGCACAACCAGCAGAAGGGCTGGACAATGACCTCCAACAGAGGTTCGAGCAACAACAATAGCAGGTCATCGAGCTTGCTGAAGAGTGCAATCAGCTAAAGGGGAGAAGGAAATTTTACAGGAGCAGTTGGAAAAGGTAACAGATATATTCAAGGACCTTTGGCCAATAGTAATTGCCCAATATAACAAGACGCTAGAGGACATATGTATACGCTATTACTCATCGAGCATGTTTAGGATGCTGAATTAAAATTTAAAACGGGGCATACATTTACAGTAAGCAACTAATTAACACTCAACTCAGAACATTAAACACAGTAATAACCATATTTCATTATCAATATAAAACGGCATACATCACTCCATAGAGTCTACTACAATTTGATTCAGTACAACAGAGATCTCACAGAGCTCTCCTACGACTCTACTCTCTCTCGGGCCTCTGCCGCACTGACTAACTAACTCCTCTATGCTAGTTGATTGCCTATTTGTCCTTCCGCCAACATGAATGTCAGTATTTCCTCTTTTCCTGCTCCACTGCTTGCCACTTATTCTTGATTACTGGGAGTTCTATTGATTTTCCTTGTCTCTCATATCTACCATCTGCGTTGTTGTCTGCAACTTCCGCGCCACCTATCTTTCGGCTATCCGCAACCATGACATCTCCTTGTCTACCTTGATTGCGCTCTGCCACCTGTTCTTCGCAACTCATAATTGTTTCTTTTTCAAATAAAGGTCCCAAAACAAATTGAACCAGTAATCATGGAAACAGAGTAATTGCAGAAACTTAATAAACCTGTTGTTTCACCTACAAAACAAAACCCAACTGTGAGAAAACCTACAAAAAAAGAGCCAACTATGAGTAAACATGGAAGAAAAAGGATTACAAGAAGCCAAACAGTGGCTAAGGGCAATTTAGAAGAAATTCTGCATGCTATTGATATTGAGGAAACCCCCATTGTCCAAGCTGAAGATATAGATGAGGGAGGAAAGAAACCCAAGAAAGCCAAATCAGCTAAGAAGTTAGATTTTAAAGGGGAGGATGCAGGTTTCATGTTTCAGGCTAGGAAACCAATGACAAGGCATCCCAGAAATATTTTGGAAAGCAGTAAAGAAGCTCAGAAGGTAACTGACACTGTTGAGCGACCACCAAGCATATTTGACCTTTCACCACCTGCAGAAGAAGATCTAGTCATCAAGCAAAAGAAAGGAAAGGATAAAATTATTGAAGAAACAGACTTTGAGGTCCTTAACGAGCAGTTGAAGTTAGAAAATCATGAAATAGCAGTCTTGAAGAACGAGGCAAGGAAAAATAATGTTCAAAAAGTGCAGTTTGAGAAAATGAAAGATATTTGGGAAGAGCAGGTTGATAGCGTGTCAAAGACCTTATATGACACACAACAATCAATCAAATGGACTCAACCATTGAGAAGAGAGGTGAAGCATGTTAGAAGAATGAACCTGCACTTGAAATCTAGCAACATAAAACTGAAGGAGAAAGCTAAAGACCTCCAAGAGCAGTTAGAATTGATCCATGAAGAGTTGGGGAAGAAGGGATTAAAGATGATTGTAGTTGAGGAACCCATGGCTCAACTCATCATTAATGAAGAGGAAACACCTCAAGGCTCTTAAGTTGAGTTTGATTATGTTTTAAGAGGTTAACGGCATGTTGAAGACCAAGTTTCAATAGCTAGAGGTTACCTTTTTGAGACAGGGTCAAAATATGGAAATTGCACAATTTTTCACAGTTTCGTAGCGTTTCCTACGCTTGAAGCCAGGAAAATGCTATGAAAGTTTCTATAGTTGTCTTTTTTTTTTCTTTCTAAAACCACTTTTTTTAGCTTTCAAGAAGGGGAAATGGTAGTGATAATGTTTCAGGTCATGATGGACACCATGCAAGAACAAAGAAGAAGAAATTTTGAGTGCAAAAGCCATTTTTTGGATGCTACGAAAGCACGCTACGAAACTGCCCTGTTTTCATAGCGAGCTATTTTTGAAGGTTCTTGAGAAGTGTAAAAGCAGTTTTGGATAGAAAAAAACATCCAACAAGTCAAGGGACCTTGCCACCAAACATCTATGACTTGAAGACCATGCAATGGAGATAGCTCATCAACTGAAGTTTTTGTTTAAGATAGGGTCATGTTTTCCTGGAAAATAGGGTTTGGAAAATAGGGTCATGTTGAGGAGGATATTTAAGATGTCAAGTAGTGATGAGCTATGTCATAGCCTATTCGAACATGTGAGGCTTAGTTTTCAGATATGTAACTGTTTTAAAATATAATATAGTTTGATGTAATAAATAGGAGATTGAGTCCTATTAGGAAAAGGTTTGTTTTAGAGTGTAGCTGTCATTTTCTAATTAAAAGACATGTGTTTTCTGTTATGTAAGGTGTCATAGGAAGAGTTTGATAAATCTAGCCAAGAGGAAGATCAACTCTAATGTAAGAAGGTCTATTTAAGGTAAAATTATTGAAGTTGTAAAAGGTTGGATATTTTTTGCACCATATGTTGTTTTATGTAATTTTACTGATATTAGTAATACAGAGGACTTCTTCTTGATAGACTTGAGATTCTCATAGAGTTTTTAATGTCTTTCTGATCTATATCTTTATGTGTACTAATTGCAGTAGATTTCATCTTTATTAATAAGAATTCATATGTGTATGCTCTGACTTCCTTTATTGATGAAATGACTATGTTTCCCTATGATATATGTGTGATTTTCCTTTATTAAATACTCTTATCTACCTCAGCTTCCATGTCAAGAAACCTTGCCACTGAATCTACTGATTTGTTGACTCCATAAGCCCAATGGTTGCAAGCCTGCATTATTTTCAACCTACATACACAAAAATCAAGTTATTTTTCAAATAGAGTTAGCCATTTAATCCTATCATTATCCACTATCATTAACCCCTTTGAGAGAGCCCTCTCAGATTGAAGAGGCTAAGCTTTAGTCAAAATCTGGTTTGAAACAATTACATAGAGTTGTCTGATCGGACTCCAATCAAGTGAAATTTTGTGATAACATTTTGTTGCGTCTGCCAAGAGTTTGAAGACTATTTTCCCGAAGTTTTTGTGCAAAAAATTAAAGTTGAACTCTTGGAGGTAGCATGAGCTCAGAATTTTTTTGAGGCTGCAGAACTACCTTGGCGACTCCATTGTTGAAGAATTCAAAATTTCACAGATTCATAGTGATTCCATTGGACTTATGAAGAACTCAGATGCTGCCATTTTTGTTTCAAGGTATGCATGTGTAGATTTTTCAAGAATTTATAGTTTCCCAAATCCTTTTCCCAAGGATGCATATTTTTTAAGGAATGGTCCAAAATTTAATGGAGAAGATCTGGGTTTGACCTTCAAGTATATATCTTATTTTCGTGACTTTACTGAGCTTCTTAGAGTCAGACATGAAGATATTTTCATGATATTGTTCTATGATTCATTTCAAGGGAAATGTAAACAGTGGATTGGAAGCTTTCCTGATAGATATATTAAGTCATTTGCAAATTTTTGTCTTATTTTTTCGTAAACATGGATGGAAAGAACAGAGTTGGTGGCAAACTCTCCTTCCATTCAAGGTTTTAAACAATGGAATGATGATCACACTAATGAAGAAGTGGATGAAAATTTTTCTTTTTCCTTGTCTTCTTATTTAAAGTCATTTGAGTGCAAGTCAGAAGATAAGATTCAATTTTTGGATGAAGTTGCTAAGAATATTGAGAAATACATTGAATTTTTAGAAGACCAAATTCAATCCTATAGTCCTCATAATCAAGATCAGTCTTTTCAAAAGTTTTTCATGCCAGAACACAAAGAGATGGTACTGCTACCTTTCTCTTTTGAAATTGAGGAAGAATACCTTGTTCTTGAAATCAGTTTGATAGCACACAACTGAAATATTTTGTTACTAAATATAGCATATATGAGATGTTTAAAATTGTAGAATGTCTTGAGGATTATCAAACAAACTATGTCTTCTATGATCCTATAGCTGACTACATGGAAGAGTTCTACAGTCCAATTTTCCAATTATATTTTCATTGTGAAAATCGGATCTATTTTATGTTGCCTTGGTCATTTTAGAATCATCTTTACTTTTGGTTCAAGTGCAGTCAAGGGGTTCAAGTATCAGATCAGCTCATTGACTGGCTTTATTGGAGGTTTCATGTTGCTTGTATTAAATATGAATATTGTAGTTGTTAGGGTAGGTATGAGCATGTGTGAATAAGCTCAAGTAGACTGATCATATTTTTAGTATGTATAGATTTGGTTTTTCAACAGTAATCATCAAGCTTGAGACCAAGGAGAAGGCCATAATATCTTGGCGAAGTCTTCATAAATTTCATAGTTTTTATTTCCAAGAAGATGGATGGCACTGGAACTATAGGTTCTTTGGTGTACTGCAGAAGCACACCATCCCAAGTGGAGCCACTTTTATCACTCATAATTTTGAGTCATTACTTGACATGGTCATATAGTTCACTCCTCAAAAGAATAAGGTCTCCTTTAGCCTTTTTCAAGTTGGTATAGGAAATTTCATTTTTTCATATTTAACCTATCCTAAGTTCAAAACCCACCCCCATTCAATTATTTTCATGTCACATTAATCATTATTTCCTGACATATTTCATTTCCTAATCTTACAACTCCGAAAATGTTATTTTAGCCAAGAATTCCTACTTTCGTAGAGAATTACATAGAAAAAACACACTTTTCGCTACGAAACTACTAATACTTTCGTAGAAAAACTGACCAGAAATACACTAAGTACGCTACGAAACGCGGTATTCCTGTCTGTATTTTCAAAACAGGTACTAGCTGTCAGTCAATGATTGTATGAGTCATGATTATGCCATGAGTTGTCATCGAAATTTTAAAATCTTTCCCAATTGAGTCATTTGTCATTCTCTGCTCCCTCTTTGCATTTTTTTGAGCTTTGGGGAGCTATTTCACTAAGCCCAAGCTGTGGCTGGCATTTTCAAAGGTTTACAGGTATCACTGATCAAACGAGGCAGAGAAGACATAAAAGTACCATGGCTACAAAGAGGAAGACTAAAAAAGGTGGCCACTGTCTTAGATATGAGCCATCAAACTTGAACTTGATAAATGAAGACCCAACAGCTTTAGAAGTTTTCAGAAGAACAAGGTGTTTGTAGTTTTTCCAAAGATTACAAGGATTCCATGTGCAAGTTTCTAAAGAGTTTGCTATCAATTTCAATGGGACAGCCGCAAAAGTGGGAACGTTGAACCTCACTATAACACCAGAGACTATTGCAGCAGCAACAAGAATTCTAAGAGGAGGAGAACAATGGTTCAAAGGTTTAAAATTCAACATGCAGGAATGTAAGGAGTTTATCAAGCCAAAACATAGTGACGTTGACCTTAAAAATTCCATTCCAAGGAGCTACATGAAAGACAATTTCTCAAATCTACTTCTTATCATTCAGAAGTACTTCACTTATGAAGGGAGGTATCATAAGGTTTATTCTTACCACTTCAGGCTTCTACTACATTTTGTTGGTAAGAAATATCTTGATCTACCTTTTTATTTATACACAAGCTTAGAAAAAATGGCACATAAAGTTCAAGATAAATCTGAAGGAAATGAAACCTCACTCTTTCATCATAGTTTAATCAAGTTGATGGTTTTAGAGGAGTTAAAAAGACTAGGTAGAGACTGGTCTTATTTTTCAGTTTTTCAGTGGTTTTGAAGTGGATGCCATTACCCATAAAAAAAATCCTAAACCTATAGGTATACCATCACATTTAGTGGCAGAACAAAGTGAACCTTAAGTGGCAGAGAAAACTGAACCAATAATCATGGAAATAGAGCAATTGTAGAAACTTAATACACCTGTTGTTTCACATGCAAAACAAAATACAACTATGAGAAAACTTGCAAAACAAGAGCCAACTGTGAGTAACATGGCAGGAGAAGGATTACAAGAAGCCAAACAATGGCTAAGGGAAATTTAGAAGACATTCTGCGTGCTATTGATATTGAGGAAACCCCCTTTTTCCAAGCTGAAGATATATATGAGGGAGGAAAGAAACTCAAGAAAGCCAAATCAGCTAATAAGTTAGAATTTGAAGGGGATGATGCAGGTTTCATGTTTCAGGATGGGAAACCAATGACAAGGCATGCCAAAAAGGTTTTGGAAAGCATTAAGGAAGCTCAGAATTCCACTGACACTGTCCAGCCACCACTAAGCATAATTGACCTTTCATCATCTGCAGAAGAAGATCTAGTCATCAAGCGAAAGAAAGGAAAGGAGAAAATTATTGAAAAAATATAGTTTGAGGTCCTTAAGGAGCAGTTGAAGTTAGAAAATCATGAAATAGAAATCTTGAAGGAATATTCAAGGAAACATAATGTTCAAAAAGTGCAGTTTAAGAAAATGAAAGAGATTTGGGAAGAGCAAGTTGATAGTGTGTCAAAGACCTTAGATGGTACACAAAAATTAATAAAATGGACTTAGCCAGTGAGAAGAGAGGTGAAGCATGTTAGAAGAATGAACCTGCACTTGAAATATAGTAACATAAAATTGAAGGACCAATTTAAAAACCTCCAAGAGCAGTTAGAATTGATCCATGAAGAGTTGGAGAAGAAGGGCTTAAAGATGACTGTAGTTGAGGAACCCATAGCTCAACTCATCATTAATGAAGAGGAAACACCTCAAGGCTCTTAAGTTGAGTTTGATTATGTTTTAAAAGGTTAATGGCATGTTGAAGACCAATTTTCTATAGCTGGAGGTTACCTTTTTGAGACAGGGTCAAAATCTGGAAATTGCACAGTTTTTCACAGTTTCATAGAATTTCCTAGGCTTGAAGCCAGGAAAACGCTACAAAAATTTCTATAGTTGTCTTTTTGTTTATAAAACCAATTTTTGTAGCTTTCAAGAAGGGTAAATGGTAGTGATGATGTGTTAGGTCATGATGGACATCATGCAAGAGCAAAGAAGCAGAAATTTTGAGTGCAAAAGCCATTTGTTGGACGCTACGAAATTTCCCTCTTTCGTAGTGAGTTGTTTTTGAAGGTTTATGAGAATTTAAAAGAATTTTTGGACATATGGACACCTCCAATAGGTTAAGGGACCTTGCCACCAAACATATATCACTTGAAGGCCATGCAATGGAGACAGCTCATCAGCTGAAGTTTTCATTAAAGATAGGGTCTTGTTTTCCTGAAAATAGGGTTTGGTTCCATATGTTGAGGACGATATTTAAGATGTCAAGTAGTGATGAGCTATGTCATAGCTTATTCAAACATGTGAGGCTTATTTTTTAGATATGTAACTTTTTTAAAAGATAAGGTAGTTTGATGTAATAAATAGGAGTTTGAGTCCTATTAGGAAAAGGTCTGTTTTAGAGTGTAGCTGTTATTTTTTGATTAAAAGACACGTTTTTCTGTTATGTAAGGTGTCATAGGAAGAGTTTGATGAATATAGCCAAGAGGTAGATCATCTCTAATGTAAGAAGGTCTATTTAAGGTCAAATTATCGAAGTTGTAAAAGGTTGGATAGTTTTTGCACCATATGTTGTTTTATGTAATTTGACTAATATCAGTAATACATAGGACTTATTCTTGAAAGACTTTAGATTCTCATGGTTTTTTTAGTGTCTTTCTGATCTATATCTTTATGAGTACTACTTGCAGTAGATTTCATCTTTATTACTCAGAATTCATATTTGTATGATATGACTTCCTTTATTGATGAAATGACTGTGTTACCCTATGTTCTATGTGTGATTTGCCTTTATTAAAGACTCTTATTTGCCTCAGCTTCCATGTCAAGAAACCTTACCACTGAATCTACTGGTTTTTTGACTCCATAAGCCCAATAGTAGCAAGCATGAATTCTTTTCAACCTACATACACAAAAATAAAGTTATTTTTCAAATAGAGTTAGCCATCTAATCCTATCATTATCCAATATCATGTTGGAAATACTGAAAGGGGGGGGGGGTGGTGAATCAGTATTCCTTTCAATTATAGCATTAGTTAATCTTCAATTATTATCAGTGTTTGTACAATGATAGCAGTAAACAAAAGGAACACAAATGCACATAGTTTTAAGGTGGAAACCCTCTCCGGGACAAAAACCACTTGAATTATTTTCTAATAATTCTTTAATATTCAACTCCAATTGAAAATAAAGCTCCAACTTCCTAGAATATAGAAAATCATTCTTCTCCAGTTCCCACTAGATGGACGCTCCAACGCCTGAGATTCTTTAGTAGTCAACTGAAGGGATGCCACAAAACCCAATGAGCTATAACTCACCCTAGCGCCACCCTACCACCCTAAATTTTTCACAGGCCTAAACCTTTTGGTGACTTCATGCACCAACCTAGCACCAGCCTACCATCCTATAGAAGAATAAAACAAGAATGGACTCCTGTACTAGGGAAAATTGTCCACTTTACAATGATATAGAATGATGTAGAAGAAGAAGACACACTAGACCATAACCCCAACTATGACACAACCACCTAATGATGATCCAAGACCTCTCGACACTGCCTCTTCAACTCTTGGTAGATAGACACTTGTACAATTTTTACAATGATGCATTTACAATGACTTAGTACAATGACACCTTTACAATGAATGTATGTAGTATTGCCCACTTGAAGACTTCATGTGTTGAACTTATTGTTGTTGTTCTTCACCTTGATCACTGCTCTTGTCATGCTACCCTCTGTTGCACCTTGCTTTGCTTGCTACCCTAGAAATTTTGGTCCTTTGCAGCCCTTAACAACACATGATCTAGCTTTTTCTTGCCTTCTAGGATCTCGATATTGAATTTGGTGTATCTATGTTATTTCATCTCCCCAATATTTTATTTTTGGTTCTTTAGTATTACTCTAAGTCTTCTTTCCAGTGCCACAGGTCTGATCCAATTTGGATTCTTCAAAAGAGAGTTATGCCCAATATCTCACAATGAACTAATTATGGACTGTTTCAATAGAGAGAACTTGTATGGTGTGCCATGTGTCAATGTTTCTTCATTCGGCTCTGAAATTTATACAGAGAAAACTATAGTTAGTGAACTATCTACCATTTTTTATAGAATTCCAATCTAATACTCAGAGAGAGAGAGAGTTATGACGATTTTCCCAATGTCACTTCTTCGAGATGAAGTTCAGGAGCCTTCAAAAACACTGAATTCCACAAATCATATCTCCAAAAATATTGCAAAACTTGATCTGAAATGTTTACAGGAGCTTCCTCAGGATTTCTGCTTCACCTCATAAAAATTTCAGCTTCTAAACCTTCGTTTAAAAAAATTTATAGTGAAAATTCCACGATGACCTGTTTCAGGTAGCGAAATCCCTACATAAGGAGGATATGAGGATCACAATTTACAATTTATATAAATGCTTAGGTTGAGAGGGGCTTCAACAAGTGAATGTGGGATGGATTTTAGGAGCTTAAAAATTATTAATTATTGACTTTTCAATGACCCATGCCACAACCCCATGGGGATTTATCCCACTAACTGGGGTTACAAACTTCAAACATGAATATCTCTCAAACCATGAATAATTACGTGGTGTGCCATATATCAATGGAAACATCTCGACAAGTAGAAACCATCAAAAACATTCTTGACCCAGAATATAGTAATTTGGTAGGTCAAAATTCCCATGCAATATTGGGGTACCCCTTGGTGCTACTTGGGTTGACATATGTGACAACCACTGATCAACAATCTCCCCCTTTGGCATTGATGGCAACACAAGTACTCCCTCCTATGATCATGACATCTATTCCTACAACATTATCTCCCCCTTTGACATCAATGGCAAAGGGTAACTCCCCCTAACACACAACCATCTTGTGGACCTATACACACTTCCACTCCCCCTGACACACAACCATCCTATGGACCTGTACACACTTCCACTCCCCCTTTATATTCTGAATAAAGAAAATCTAATGAGAACTTGGGAGAATCTCAAGCTTCCAGCGAAGATATTCAAATGCTTCATGAGATAAAGTTTTAGTGAAGATATCAACGATTTTTTATTTTGTACCAACATACTCAAGTTTGATATTTTTTTCACTTGTTCTCTAAAAAAATGATATTTGATCGGAATGTGTTTTGTTTTTGAATGCATGATAGGATTCTTGGAGATGTGGATGGCACTGGTGTTGTCACAGAATATGGGAATAGGCTCACTGAATTGTACTTGAAGATCTTGCAAAGTTTGTTTCATCCAAAGGACTTGAGTACAGCATGTTGCCGCTGCAATGTATTATGCTTCCGCTATAGATAACAAGATTGAGGTTTGCTTTTTTCTCAACCATGATACGAGACAACCACCTAGATAGAATGTTGCTTCACTAGTACTCTTATGATCATCAACTCTTCCTGCCCAATCTACATCTATAAAGGCTTGAATAATGAGATTGTTACCCTTGGGATACCACAAGCCATATTCTTATGTTCCCTTTAGATATCAAAGAATTATTTTGACAACAACAATATGTGATTCTTTTGGTGCTGCTTGGAGCCTTGCTACTTGTCCAACTGCTTGCATAACATCTAGTCGGGAGGTTGCTACATATAGAAGACTACCAATCATAAATCTGTATAACCTCTGATCCACATCCTTAGATGAGTCATTTATGCTCAATTTGCAACCTGTTACCATTGGAGTAAGGACGGGTTCACAATCTTCCATTTTGAATTTATTGAGAATTTCCTTGGTGTACTTGGCTTGACATATAAATATTCCTTTCTCTTACTAAGATATTTGAAGCCCTAATAAGTAGTCATCTCACCAAGTAAAGACATCTCGAACTCACTTTTCATATTTGTAGAAAAGTTCTTACTTGGTTGATCATCATTGCTACCAAATATTATATCATCCACATATACCTCAACAATTGTTAAATTACCTTTATCTATTTGTACATAAATATTGCTATCAACAGTACCTTTCTTAAACCCTTGTTGAAGTAGATATCCATCAAGTGGAGCATACCATGCTCTGGGAGCCTGCTTGAGACCATATAGATCCTTCTTTAACCTACAAACATGATCTTCTTTTTCTAATAGTAGAAAACCTTCAGGTTGTTTGATGTAAACTTATTCTTCTAATTCTCCATTCAGAAATGCTGACTTAACATCCATTTGGTAGACTTTGATTTTTATTGAACATGGATAGGTGAGAAACATTCGGATGGCTTCCATTCTAGCAACTGGTGCAAATGTTTCGTCGAAATGAATTCCTTCCACTTGTGCATAGCCTTTGCAAACCAATCTTGCTTTGTTTCTGGTAACCTATCCATCTTCATTCAAGTTATTCCTGAACACCCATTTAGTCCCAATGACATTTTTATCTTTTGGTCCTGGAACTAATTCCCAGGAGTTATTATTCTCGATTTGATCCAATTCTGCATTCATAGCTGCTACCCAATGTTCATTCTGGCTGGCTTCCTCAAAACTACGAGGCTCAAAGGTTGCTATAAAAGCAATGTGAGCTTTTTGTGATGAAAAAAGTTGTCGGCCTTCATTTATGTCACCAATGATTTGATTTGATGGATGGTTCTTTTGAATCCATTCTTTTGTTCTCTTTGGAGGAGCTTCTTGTTTTTGTCCTGGTATATCTTGATGATCATTATTTACTTCTTCTTGTTTGATAGTTGCTTCTTGTTCTATAATTCTCTCTGTGTTATTTTCAACCTCTATCTCAAGTTTCAAATATTCTAGATCCTCATCATTATTCGTTAGAACACCATGTTCGTCAGATGTAACATTTATGCACTCCACTATCTATTTTCATCTTAGATTATAGCATTTATAGGCCTTTATTTTGCATGAGTAACCAACAAAGATACCTTCATCAACACGTGATTCAAACTTACCCAAATTTTGATCTTCTCTTTTGATATAACATTTGCTTCCAAAGATTTTGAAATATTTTGCATTAGCTAGTTTTCCTTTCCATAATTGATATGGGGTCTTGTTGCAATTATTTCTGAGAAGACTTCGGTTGATAATGAAGACTGTCGTATCAATTTCTTGAACTTATAAATTTTCCTCCAATTTTGAGTCCTTCAGCATTGTTCTACCCATTTCCTATACGGTTCTATTATTTCTTTCAACAACTCCATTTTGCTGAGGTGGTCATGATGTTGAAAATTGTCTTTTTATTCCATTTTCGTCATTGTATTGCTGAAATAATTTGGAAGTGAATTCTCTCCCATTATCTAATCTTAGACACTTTATTTTCAAATCAGTTTCATTTTCGACCAATTCCTTGTAGATATTAAAGCACTCAAATGCTTCAGATTTTTTCTTTAGAAAAATTTCGGTTGTCATCCTCGTGTAGTCATCTATCATTAACATGAAATATAATTCTCCATCTAAGCCTTTTGTTCTCACAGGACCACATAGATCAGTATGTATCAATTACAATGGATGTGATGTAAAGTGTTATTTTGTTTTAAATTGGACTTTTGTATGCTTGTCGTGCCGATAGGCCTCACATAGTGTGTTGGAAGGTTTTGAGATTTTCGGCATTTCTCGTACTGCTTCCTTTTTTCTTATCTTGATACGATTTTCAAAGTTTATGTCACCCATTCATTTGTGTCATAATCATATTTCATCTTATTTAGCTTGTAGACATGCTTTAGTTGCTTCATCTAGAACATATATGTCGTTTGGAGCTCGACTTGCTATAGCCACAATTTTACCATACATGCCTTTCCTGATTTCACATTGAGTTGAATAGCATTGTGTGTCCTTCATCACACATTTGTCCAACACTGAGCAGATTGTGATTCATGTTTTCAACCAATAGAGAATTATTGGCTATAACATCTTTGCTTCTGAGAGTGACGGTACCTAATCCTATAACATTTGAAGATACATCATTTCCAAAGGATACAGTTCCATCCTTCTTCTCTTTCAGAGACACAAATTTCCTTCTATCTCCAGTCATATGCATTGAGAAACCGCTATCAAAATACCACACATATTTGTTGTTTTGATCCTTGGGAGCGAGAGCACAATTATTAGTATTCTTCTTCTTCCATGTTCATTCATTCTATGGCTTCGAATATTCTTCTGGAGGATTTTCAAGTCTACAATCTCTGGCTATGTGTCCAAATTTCTGACATTTGTAACATTCCATATTATTTATTTAATGTTCAAGTCTATTGATGCGTTGAGCCATGGGAGGTTCATATTTAACGGATCTCCTGTAATTGTATTGGTTCTTAGGGTACGTGCGACATTCTACATCTTTATGACAAATTTTCCACATGAATAACAATAGCCATGAAAAATATGTTGGTACCTAGATGGAAATCTTCGTCGAGGAATTGCCTTCCAAGGATGTTCTTATGAATCTTGTTCAATGAAGTCTACATGCATGTCAGATCTCATAGGTTCATTTTATTTTGTTTTAGAAGGTCTCGCTTCTTCTTCTTTGTAACCGAGGCCAGTTCTGTCGTTGTAAGATCGTTTATTGTTGATGAGTTATTCTGATTCCCTTGAATTGTTGGCATAGTTTTGGACAGTTTTTTCCTTCTTCACATCCTTACGCAGCAAGACTACTTCGGCTTCTAATGCTTCCCTTTCTTGGTTTCTTTCTTCCAACTTCTTTTACAATGACTCTTTAATACATTTTTGTTCTTCGACTTCAATTTTGAGACCTTGAACTTGTTCTTCAAGAGTATTGGAACAGATCTTCTCAGCCTTGAGATCTTTTATAAGCCTGATTGCCTCCTTAGAAAATTCTTCTATGGTCAACCCTTCTTCTTCATTGTTTGATACCTCTTGTTTATTGTGATTGGCCATAAACAATACTCTCTCATTGGCTTCTTCTTCACTATAATTGTCTTCATCAGATGATAAGCTATCTTCTTTAGAGAGAAAGTTCCTTTTGGATCCTTTCTTTTTTTCTTTCTTGTTGAATTTCTTAAAGCCTTTCTTTCCTTTTGAGTTTCCATCACTTATGTTCGGACATTTTGCTACGAAATTCCCAACCTCACCACAACCGAAACATATCAATGGAAGTTTACCTTTCAATTTTCCCTTAGAAATTTTTAGTTTTCTCGTAAAGTAAGAATATTCTTCATCTGAAATACCTTCTTCATCCTCTCCCTTTTTTTCACACTTGTAGGTGCATGTATTTTCAATTGAAGGTTGTTTGTCCTTATTGGTTTTCTTAGATGCAACGAGCACAGTTTCTAGATGTGAAGTACCCTCTTCTTCATCAAGTCTCATTTCATATGCTATGAGAACTCCATGTGATTCCTCTTTGCTGAGTTTGTCCAGATTTTCACTGTATTCTAAGACCGATACCTTTGGGTTGAATCTCCCTAGTAACATTCTGAGAATCTTTCGTATAATAATCTTCTCGTCAACTGGCTCTCCCAATCCTTCCAAAGTATTGGTTATTTCATCAATGTATTGGAATTATGCAACAATTTTGCCATCTTCTTTCATTCTGAGTTGCTCAAATTTTGCTCTATAGATTTGAAGCTTTGCTTCTTTGACATTTGAGTCACCTGCATATATATTCTCAAGCTTATCCCATACATTTTTTGTGGTTTTACAACCCAACACCTTATGATAAGCAGATTCAATAAGTCCACTGATAATAATATTCTTTTATTTTGCATCATTTACCAAATTATTCTTACCTTGTTGATCCACGGTTGATGTAAATCCATTTTGAACAGTGTCCCATACTTCGTAACCTTGCACCAAGAGATATAACTCCATTCTTCCTTTCCAAACTGCATAATTATTTTCATTGAACATAGGTACATCATTCTTGGTATGCTCCATGACCTCCTTTCAGTTGTTAAAATGTTATTGAAGGAACCATGCTCTAAAACTAATTGTTGGAAATACTTAGAGGGGGGTTGAATCAGTATTCCTTTCAATTAGAGCATTAGTTAATCTTCAATTATTATCAATGTTTGTATAATGATAGAAGTAAAAAAAAGGAACACAAATGCACACAGTTTTTAAGGTGGAAACCCTCTCTGGGATAAAAACCACCTGAATGCTTTTCTAATAATTCTTTAATATTCAACTCTAATTGAAAATAAAGCTCCAACTTCCTATAATCTAGAAAAGCATTCTTCTCCAGCTCCCACTAGATGGATGCTCCAACGCCCGAGATTCTTCATTAGTCAACTGAACAGATGCCCCAACACCCAATGAGCTACAACTCACCCTAGCACCACCCTACCACCCTAAATTTTTCACAGGCTTGAACCTGTTGGTGACTTCGTGCACCATCCTAGCACCACCCTACCATCCTATAGAAGAATAAAACAAGAATGGACTCTCATACCAAGGAAAATGGTCCACTTTACAATGATATAGAATGATGTAGAAGAAGAAGGCACACTAGACCGTAACCCCAACTATGACACAACCACCTAATGATGATCCTAGACCTCCTGACACCACCTCTTCAACTCTTGGCAGATAGACACGTACAATTTTTACAATAATGCATTTACAATGACTTAGTACAATGATACCTTTACAATGACTATATGCAGTGCTGCCCACTTGAAGGCTTCATGTGCTGAACTTCTTGCTGTTGTTCTGCACCTTGATTGCTTCTCTTGTCATTTTACCCTCTGTTGCACCTTGCTTTGCTTGCTGCCCTAGAAAGTGCAGTCTTTTGTATCCCCTAACATCACATGATCTAGCATTTTCTTGCCTTCTAGGATCTCGATATTGAATATAGTTTATCTCTATTATTTCAGCTCCCCAATATGTTATTTTTGGTTATGTAGTATTACTCTGAGTCATATTTCCAATGCCATGAGTCTGATCCAATTTGGATTCTTCAAAAGAGAGTTATGCCCAATATCTCACAATGAACTAATTATGGATTATTTCAGTAGATAAAACTTGTATGGTGTGCCACATTTCACCGCTTCTTCATTAGGCTCTGAAATTGATACAGTGAAAACTACAGTCCATGCACTATCTTCCACTTTTGACATAATTCCAATCTGATACTCAGAGAGAGAGTTATGATGATTTTCTCAAGGTCACTTCTTCAAGATGAAGTTTAGGAGTTTGAAAAAACACTAACTTCCGCAGATCATATCTCTGAAAATATTGCGCAACTTGATATGAAATTTTTACAAGAGCTTCTCAGGATTTCGACTTCGCCTCATTAAAATTTAAGCTTCTGAACCTTTGTAGAAAAAAATTAGAGCGAAAATTCCACGGTGGCTTGTTTCAGGTAGTGAAATCCCTACATAAGGAGGATATGAGGATCACAATTTATATAAATGCTTAGGTTGAGAGGGGATTCAACAAGTGAACATGGGAGGGATTTTAGGAGCTTAAAAATTATTAATTATTGACTTTTCAATGACCCATGCCACAACCCCATGGGGTTTTAGCCCACTAACTGGGGTTACAAACTTCAAACTTGAATATATCTCAAACCTTGAAGAATTACATGGCGTGTCATATATCAACGGAAACATAATGACAAGTAGAAACCATTAAAATAATTCTTGACCAAGTAGTAATTTGGTAGGTCAAAATTCCCATGCAATATTGGGGTAGCCCCTGGTGTTTCTTGGGTTGACATCAATGACAACCACTGATCAACATATCATAAACCCCTTTGAGAGAGCCCTCTCAGACTGAAGAGGTTAAGCTTCAGTCAAAAGCTGGTTTGAAATAGTTACATAGAGTTGTTTGATCAACAACCAATCAAGTGAAATTTTGTGATAATAACTTCCTGAAAGACTAAGACTTTGTGCTCGAATTTGGACCTAAGTAGAGAAGTTGGAGTTCTTTTAGTGTGTCGCCAAGTGCTATCATTGTGACAAACACCCTCTAAAGTTCTCCTTCTGCTTGAATTTTGGAGCCTCCTTATCATCTTACGATCAATTGTTCCAAGCTAATCATAGTCGCTTCAAGACTGGTTGATGCATCTCTAAGTGTTCAAGCCTTCTTCTGAGATTTTAACTCTCGAAACCACTTTCTTACACATGCTTATATTTTGATGCATTTGAAAGTGCACCTATTTCTTGAAAACTCAGTAGTTAATGTTTACCTCTGTAGACAAGCAATGTGCATTCCTTGAGATCAATGTTTGTGCAATATCTAGAAACAATGATTGTGCAATATTTAAGGGCGTGAATTTCAAAATTTTGAACATTTCGTAGCCCCTACTAACCATGATTGCATAATTGATAGGGATAGTGCACTACAAAATCCATGTTAATAGCCATTGCAAAAAATTATTTGATATACTCTCTCACTCTTAGTGGAAATTGTATCATTGTTCTAGTGAGTCTTCTGAGCTGTTGCTTTTGCGTACCTTTTCTTTCACAAGTGTCATTTTCACTTTTGCGGTTGTTGCTTTTACTTGTTTCACTTTCACAAGAGTAGATTTTTCTCTTTCTTTGCTCGGTCATGTGTCACTTTCAATCTCTTTAATTTTTGCAAGTGTTGTTTTCACTTTCTCTCACAGTCGTAAGTGTCGTGTTTGATTGTTTTTACTCCTACATGTGTTTCAATTTAGTGTGTCGCAATAGGTATCTCTAGTGCACTCTTCCACATTATCTGATCACATACATCATAATAATATGTTGTAGACACTCTGCCACAACTTAGCTCACTTTTGGGTTGCAATCGACACTTGTGCCATAACTTGTATTCTAAGTGTCACACGACTACGTTTCAATTGTTTCACATATAAATAAGTGTTGCTTTGGTGGTTATTTCAAGGTATGCATGTGGATTTTGAGAAATGTACATTCCCTTGGCTTGTGTGGATTTTTTGTGAATGTGAGATCAATATTTCAGGTCTTGTTTTCATGTCTTGTTCTCTCTTGTCTCATTGATCCTCCACTTAGTCATTTTCAAATATTTCACTGTCTTTGCAAATTTCTAACCTTATCTCTCTCTTGGAACTATGCACTATGCATTATTAAGTCATAGTGAAGCATCCTCCACTGCTTGGAACTGCACATTGCACAACCCTAGAGGAAAATCTCCTTCTCTACCTACACATTAAGTAACCTTGAATTCTATACCATAACTTTTGATGCTTAGCCTTGTAAACTATACAGTTCATGATCTCACTTGCCCTGGATTATGCATTGCATAGTTGTAGTGGAAAATAAGGTCCTCTGTGTCATTGTCATGCCCAACTACAAAGTCCCTTAGCCTTCCTCTTCAACCACTACACATTGTGTAGTTATAGTGTGAAACCTTGTCTCCCTATCTCCCTAACTTGCACAATGGCGCAATCCCATTGTTTTTCCTTGCCAAAACTATGCATTGCACAACTTTAGTGTACAATGGAAGCCCTTCTAGGTCAATGCTGAAGAAAATTGTGCAATAATTTGAGCTTGCCTCTCCTTCATTGTGCACTGTGTAGTTATAATCAACAAGCCTTCAACCCTTATCTACTAGACCTTCCCACTATTCAGAATACTGGTAATGACCTCCCTTTACTGTGCATTGTGCAGTTTCAGCCAACAATGAGGCCCTTATAGTAGAAAACTAAGTAATCCCTTGTCTCTCTCTCTCTTGGGAAAATTAAATCCCGATGCTCCTAATCACTCCCTCATATGTATTATACACACATGCTTGTCTCTTCCTCTTTCCCTAACACATTGTGCATTTCTTGTGCATAGTGCCCCTCATGTAACTACACAATGTACACAAGAAAGCCTCTCCCTCTCACCCCTTACACAAAACCATCACAGTCAGCACTTTCCATGAGGAAGAAAAGGTAGAATAGGTTATTTTAGAACTATTTTTGGATTTTCGTGAGTGGACTTCATTCGCAGGTGTCATCATCATGGTAGGGTGATGATTAAGAGAGGTTATCAAGAAGAGTTATAAATATATCACTTGCAAAGAAGGCAAAAAATGGAGAACCATCATGGAGGACATGAAGGAGTCTTGGACCAAGACAAAGAGGTGGAAACTCATGCTGACTTGGATGGTTATTACACTCACTTAGGCCCTTTGGAGGGAGAATATAAATAAAAAACAAAGATCCATCATGGAGGATTCCGATTTATTACAACAAGGAGAGGAGCTTGCCATTGATTAAATGAAGTCTTATGTCATCTTGGCCAAGTCACGGATTCTCAAAATGTGATTACAAAGTCATATGTGCAAATGTATTTTTACACGTCACATCTGGAATACAATTATGTAATCTCTAAATATGAGAAAATATAAAAAATTTGGAAGCCCAAGGGCCCCACATGGAATGAGAAAAGTCACTAGAAATTTCTAAATTCATTTAGAAGCTAAAATGTCACATAGGAATTTCAAAATCCACATGGGAGCTCGAGAGTCGTGAGGGAAGGTCAAGATTCACATGGGAGGTGCACAACCACCTCATTTATTATAAATTCACCCTCATATATCAAGAGAATGGAATTTGTACTTTTCACCTTGGATTCTCTAGCTTGGCATAGGAGAGAAGATTTTTCTTTGGGGGAGCAAGTGTTGACATAATGTTCCACTATTAGGGCTAGTGTGGCAGCATTGTAATCATGTATCTTGGGACTTTCACTTGATATATGAAGATCTAAGAGGCCGAGCACTTTCGTGCATATGTCATGAATCAGAGATTATTATTCCATTTTTTATGGCATATGTTATGTTAGCACATACTAATGAAAATGAACTATTTCATTGGATTTGGTATGCATCTTCTTGAATGTGAATTGTTACATTCTATTAATATCGTTGTTATCTTTTGAACTACTTTGCAGGTTAAACAGTGATTCCTTACATGCTCTTGTGTTTCTTTTTTAGGATAGTATTATTACTTTTCTTCTAGAGTTTCACTCTCTCTTTTCCCTTCCATGAAATTATCATATAGGAATTGCAATTGTATGCCTCATAGTCTCAACTTACTTGTTTGTTTCAAAGATTATTTCTATATTATCTTATGTTGATAATTGTACCCAAGAAAAATTCCTAAGAACAATGGAAACCAACCATATTTCCTGGTTAGGGCTCCTACTCCAAACAATGTGAGGTCTAGTTGGGACTTCAAACCGGGGAGACCCCCTTGGTTGACAAATTTCCAGCACTATCAATAGATACATATGTGGAGCTTTATTATCATGCCATAGAAGAATCTACCTCACGAATTCACGTTACTTAAATTTGATATATGTGTACCCTATTTTTAATGGTTGTGATATGATTTCAAATGATTAACGGATGATATTTATTAGGGTTATTCATTGTTTGCAATGACTACCTATTAACTTACTCAATCATTCATTCACTTCTTTGGTGTTTGGAGAGAGCTCCTCTGTGACTGGTTTCTCTTTAATTCATTGAAATTATAACTCCATTTAATATCAAAATATTCTAGGATTTTAATGGCCTAATTCAGAAATTTGATATTCTAGAAATTGTTTACAAAACTGCCTTCACGCACTAGCCTTTCCATCTGAAAGTATTCTTTCCGTTTATGTAGGGTTCTTACTTAACTTATCTAATGATACTTCTTACCTTTCATGTGACTTTATTTTTCTATTAAAAATTTAATGATTGGGTTATTCTTTGCATTTTAAGGAAATATCTTAACTTGGTGCTCCCTTTTTTTCTATGATTTCCTTCATAAATTCTCTTTCTAGTACTTAAATGTGTTGTATATTTTTGTAGCAGCACCACACTTACAACGTTTTTGAGTTTGCTCAAGTACTCACTCAATCCATGCACTTAATTTTTATGATATTTTTCCTTTTTTTTTTCTTATTTATCAAAGTTTAAGCCTAAATCATTTGTAGTAGGATTATAGGTGTCATTTAGCTTTTTCACCCTATGGTGTTGGGGTTTATCTTCTACGGTGAGATTGTTCAGCTAAGCTCCAAAGCCTGGAAATATTTACATTTTTTTCACAGGTTATATCTATATATATATATATCCTTTATTCTATGTTCACATGACATACTATTGAATTTTTTCGTTGGTTAAGGTCACGGCTAGGTTTTCATTATTGAAACCCTATCCCTACATATGTTATTAATAAAATTTGAAAAAGGGTTTTGTCACAACCTACCACCATAGTTGTGCAATCAATTATACATGCTCAACCATGAGTTCTTTTGCATAAAAATTCTATTGTGATAAGCTTGGTTAAACATCCTTAGGTTTTTAACCCTACCAAATTAATTATATATATCTATATATATATATATATAATTCCTTCATACTTATTTTCTTAATTCGTACTTAAGATTCTTACAGGGTTTTAAACCCTAATGTATTTTAATTTATTATTCAAAAGGTTTCTTAATTTTTTGAATTTTATTTGAAGGTATAAAAACTGCCATTTACTAATGTGTTGTTAATTTGTTTTGCAGAGGGTTCAACAAAGAGCTTGGTTTTTTATTTTCTTTCAAGTAATTATCTTGTTGTTTTCTTTGTTTCTTCTTCATTCCATTTACTAACTTTATTAATAAATATCCGATGTAGTCATTATTTTTTTGCATACTCGCAGGTATTACATCCTCGAGACCATTTTGAAACTTTTTCCTTCGAGGTTAAGGATTGGAGCTCTTCTGTAGCTTACGTGACATTCAACTTTCTCTTCCACATTAGATCTTCCTTAAGCCCTAGATTACTTATTTGATTGTGTGTGACTTTATGTTTTAGGACAAAAGGCCATGGTTTTATGTCATTTATATACAATTCTTTAGAATGTTTTTCTAAAGCTACTTCCTGTTAGGAATTTTGTATTTCAAAGGCTTTAGTTATTGGGAAAATTTATCCCAAATTGAACATTTATAAATTTATGTTTAGTGTTACTATGGTCATCTCTAACCATTGCTATGTTTCTAGCAGTGAAATATTTTGTCAATGAACCATGATATGTTAATTTAATGAATATTTATATCTATATGTATAATATGTATATGTGGAATTATATTATTCATGGTTTAGGCACTGACTTTGATGATTTTTTGTGTGCGTGTGTTTATTCCACTCATTTTACCAAGGTTAACTACATATATATTTTAAATCCTCCGTAAGGATTTATTATCCTAGGGTTAAGCTTAGGAATTATATACTTTTATTCATTATTTGTTATGGGTCTTAACGACCTTCCATTCATTATATATATATATATATATATATAATCTTTTTAGGCTTCCTTGGGAATAACGTCTTTTGAGTTTGAATACTATTAGTTTTATATTATTATTTAAACTAAACTATTATAAAATATATTATCGTTAACTAAATTATACTCTATTTGGTTTATTATAGTAGAAATATCCATATAACTGGCATGCAAGTATAAATAAGTTTAAGAACCTAATCTACTCAGAATTGATCATCAACATATCATTTGGTTTCTCTTTACGATAAACACAGCTTAAATTATGAAATATATGCATTCACTATTTTTATTTCAAGGAATAATCTTCTTTAAAACTACTCAATATTTTTTACTAGCAATGACAATATACATAGATGCATGTTTGCTACAATTAATTTAAGAAAGGAATCGAAAACTCTTTATCCTTCTTACTAGCTTGCTCGTTTAGAATTATTTATTTCTTGTACAAAATTACAAATACTAGGCATCATACTATTTCAATTATAAAACATTCACATGTTAAAATTTCAGGGTACCGAATTGAAAATATGGGTCTGTAAACTAATATTCTAGCTAACCAAATCCTCCTAATCTTGACACCATTCTCCAAACAGGTTCCCCATGAGAACTTTGAATGCAAGTTTGTATTTTTTTTCTATCTTGTCACCATTTTTCCTCTCACCAGTTTACCAATGCATGATTTTCACCCAGCAAAAGACAAAATAAGATACCCCTTACCAAAACAATTAGTAGTTGATAACTAACTCCACCTCATCTAACATGTGGCAGGTAGTTACTAGCTCATTTATGAGATCCACTTCCCCACTCTCAAAGGCAACATCCCGTCTTTTAGGTAAGTTGACGATCAATCATTTCCATGATCATTAATAATCTAATCATTTAGATTAGATTCCATGGACTTAATGAATAGGGGAAATCGATATCCAATGTTAATGTGCAACCTTATCTCTTTCATCCAGGTGTAGATTCAACATTAATTTCCAGATTCTCTTATATTATTAACATCATGAGAATCAAAATTTTATATTTAACAATTATCAGTAATATAATAATGATAAACTAGTTTCCAAATATTTCCTAAAATTTAAAGCAATAATCACACTTTACCATATACAAATTTACATAATAAACTACAAGTTAGTGGATATCACATGCCATAATAAAGGGAAGCCAAGAAATTCTAAGAAGAAATAACATGAAGAATATTCCAAGGTGAAAATTCCTTTACTTGAGAAATAAGGGTGTATATATAAAAAATGGGGTGACCATTCACCACCATTATGACCCTTGGATTGCCCTAATGATTGTTTGACTTCTTAATGACCTTTAAACTTCCTACATGACTTTTTGTATTACATGGATGAATCTTAGACTTCCACTTTAGATTACATTTCTCCAATATTGAATTTACATAATCCACAAATGATGTGGAAAATAATGACTCCTGACCGGGCATGACATGACACTGATGGCATGGACTACATGGTGATGTGGCAGTGTCAAGCTTCCCTTATTGTTTCTTTGTATTCATTAAAATATGTATCCAATACTTTATCTTCATGAGAGACATGCTTTTTTCTTCATATTTTCCCTCCAAAGGATTGTGAATCATATGGAGTCTCCATGCAGTCTTGATATTTGGTATTTTGTTGTAATCCAATGTTCCTTCATCTTCTTGCCAGATGATCATCTTATCTCCTCAACTCCTTAGGTGTATTCTAGCATGGTCACCTTCTCCATCTCCTTCATCATCATCCTGTCATGACATAATAAAATACATGGAACTGCAATCCACCCATGACAAGATGACATCAATATGATAAACCCCTAGCCTAAGATACTATATGAAATCACTTGTTAGGGCTAGAAATGGTGACTGATTGAGTGACTAACTCAAGGATTGCAATTCTAGGGACCAAGGTCTGGTACTGCGGCTTGAGACTACGCAATGTGTAGTTTAGGCTGGTGAAGGATTGCGTAGTTGAGGGACTTAAGTACTCATGCTAGAGGATTGAGCCTTGAGACTACACAAAGCGCAGTTCTGGAGGCCTAGCTAGAGGTATTGCGCAGTTGAGGGAATCAAAGGTTCAACATGGAGGTTGAGACTTGAGACTGTGCAGTGCATAGCTGGGCTAAGTGACTACACAGTTGAGGGGATTAGGATTTCAAGCTTAACGCTTGAGCCTTGAAGTTGGCCAGTGCACAGTTCTAGAAGGAGAAAAGGCTAAGTGATTATGTATTTGTGAATTTCAGGAGCTCAAGGTTGATGCTTGAGTACAGATATTACACAATTCACAGTTCAGGTTTGGTTCGGAAACAAACATTGTGCAGTTCTGGAGATTAGGGGCTAGGCTTGAGCACTGATATTATGTAGTGTGTAGTTATGGGAGGAAGAGACTGCACATTACATAGTTCCACGAGGTAATTTTGCTACTTGATGACTTAGACTGCACATTTTGAAGTTTAGGAGGGGTGGATGAGGCTAAGTGGCATGGTTTGGAAGTTTTTACAATTTTGACTAAGTTTTGGATCATGAAATGAAGTTGAACAAGAATGATACTTGAGCATGATCACGCACTTAGTTCAGTTGATGACACAACCCAAGAAACTCATAACACATAAACAACATACTTTCCTCAATGCAACAACATTTTGACAACTCACCTCAATTGCGACACTAAAGATACCCTTTGCAACGATAGTGACGACACTTGTGTGACAGTGCTTGAAAATTTGGGAATGAGTGGGATACATGTTTACATAATAAGAAAAACTCATTAGCGCAAATATTACACATTGAAACAAATCAAAACTACTTTCATATGATGTGTGACGTTTTCCATGATAAAAGACAACATTTTTTATATGAAAAGAAAAGTGTGAAGGACACTTGTGACATGCGAACGACAATGGAAGCGACACATGCCACAAAAAAGATAAAATGAAAACAAAAAAAACTAATTAAAGTGAAAGAGAGAAAAAGTGATTATCAAAAACATGAAAATGACACTCATAGAAGTGACAGTGCGCAAAAGAGACAATTTGAAAATATCACTGAAATAGAAGTACAAACACAACCAAAAGTGAGAGACTGTTAATTTTAGTGCACATTGACTGCCGACATGGATAGAACATTGAACAAGCACTATCTTAATGGACTGTTCTAGACATGTTCAATCTTGTGTGAAGGAATGTGCTCATGAATTCATTACGGACGAAGCATGTGTGAGCAGGTTACTTCGATACTTACATCCAAGAAAGGATCTCAAAGATTGAATAAATAATTAGCCGACCAAGAAGTGAATACAGAACAACCGATCGAAAGATCCAAAGTAGACTATAAAATTAAAGTATAGGAAAAAATTTCGAGGTTGTTTATCGCAATGAAAACAATTGGCGACACAATGTTAGAACTCTGGCATCTCTACCTTGGTATATTATTTTTGCATGGTATAGTTCTTTAGGGAGTATTGATTCATCATTCAGATTACTCTATCTTCGAACTTACTTCATATGTAAACATATTACCCTTCATTCCTTCTCGTTTTAACACAAACATGTGACCAAATAAATCGCAACATTTCAAGACAACAAAAGGGAAATGTAGCACACGAGCTTTAGATTTTCATAGTATAGTTTTTTATCTCTAGTGTTTCTCCACTGCCAGTAGCCCTACATAGTACCTCGACGCAAGTAGCCTTTATCCTCTTTCACCCTTTATTTATTTATTTTATATGAGATTGTGCATCAAAACTTATTCATTTCATGGGAGGAAGAGGGATAATGAATTATTGAGAGTAGAAGAATTTGTTCCTTCAGAGAAGCATATGTAATACCTATGATTTTGGTTTGCTCATTTATATTTTCCCTTGTCCTTCTTTACTTGATTGGATCAGCATGGAAAACACTAAAGTGTAGAGGATCGTAGGGATGAGATTTCTATAATAGACATGGATATCATGGTTTGACACTGAGCTTTCCTCACACAAGGATCATATTTTCCGTCATAACATCATTGATCAAAGTATAGCCAAGACGAAGAAGAAGGAATGAAGGTTAGCCTAATGTTGCAGTGTCACAATTACTCTTCTGTTTTTCCACATTGTCTTTCGAACTAAAGGGAACAAAAAAAAAATCTAAGACACAACAAGAAAACCACAACTAAAAGGAGAAAACAAATGGTGGCTAAACGAAAAACAGAATGTGAGACAAAATATAGAAAATAAGTAAAATACTACAGAGAGTGAGTATAGGATGCACATGCAAGGGAAACTAATATGCAACTAGACCTACTCCTACCCTAACTACCTAGAAGTTCAGGGTCAGGTATAATGAAATTTCCAATGTATCCACCGTAGCCACTCTCGAACTACATACAAAAAGATATGATTGATTAAAACTGATATAAAGTAATGTGCAAGAGAAAATATAAGAGTTTGATTAATTTTCACAATTAATAGAAGTTCTTGTGTGTTACCATAAATATTTTTCGTAGTCACTACTTTTAACCAACTTGTGATCTTAGCTTTTCAATGAAAATTATGAATAGACAAGCCTCGGAAGATCCTTGTGAATGCACCTTCTTAACAATCATGAGAAAAGATCAAAAATTGTTATTAACAAAAGGGATTGCTAAGTAAGATGATTCTAGGCAATCATAGATTTGAGTGTGAGATTCGAAATCATCCTCTTGAAAACCCCAAAATCCTTGAAAATATTAATTTTCAATTAGAAGCATAGGGTCATGATGAGGATCTTGTGAGGGAAAATGGATTTGGTCATATTCAATTGGCATGTTAAGATAGTGAGGACCTGACATAACCATCAGTGAAGACTGAAGTGCCTCAACTTCTTGAGATGATAAACTGTAAAGATCAAAGGATGTAAAACAAATGTCATTGGATGTGTTGATGGGATAATGGTAAGTTAAATGATAGACATTAGAGACAAAATCATGATCATATGGGTTGATTAAAGCATCAAATTCCCAGTTAGCAATTAACAAAGATAAATTAATTTGAACAACTCTGTGAATGATCTAAACAATAGAATTGACTTCCTCGCATTTTGAAAGTGACAAAACATTTTCTTATAACTAGTGGAAAATTATATAAGCATCGAAATCATTGAAATAATTGAAAATTGATGTTAGAGTAGCAAATATATGAAACCAAACAGGATGTAATGGATGAAAAAGAGGAACTTGATTCAAAAAATAACTCAAGCACTTTCTAACACTCAAGAGTATTCCTGATGTCATGAAGACATTCATAAGAAAAACTAGGAGTTGATTATCCACCATAGCACCAAACAAATATGCATTCTTCAGCCAAAGATAATATTCAAATTGATCAACTTCATAATTTTTCACATTCATAAAATTTATATAGTCCAAACCCGAATTTGATACAATAGATTTTCATGGGGATGATTTCACCACATCAGTATGATGAGAAACATGATCTCGAGAAATAGGAAAACTGCAATGAAAAGTCCTAAAATCCATCAAGAATGAGTTTGCATCCAATGAAACAATATGAATGAAATAATCCTGCTAGAAAATATAGATCATACATGGTTCATGAACTTTACTAGTATCACGAGAACCTAACATAACCATCAATAAGAGTTGAAGTGCCTAGACTTCCTGACAAGCTTTGGAACTTTGAAAAAACAGATAAGAACATTTTACAAATTGATTCAAATAAAAAATTACATGTGGACAGTTGTCATCGATTAAGTTAGCAATATCACCATTATCTAGTTATAAACTATCTACATCACTCATTTGATCATATTTTTCGACTTCAAAAAAATAGATTACTCAAGTCATAATATTCTTCTAATCGCAAGTTTGAGGATGTATGAATCGGAAAATATCATGATCATAATGATTCGAAGAGTTTCCCTCATACATAACAAGAGATGGTAAGGGATGGAATGGATGCTCTATAACTTCATTTTTTTCCTCTTCACTAGGGATATTCTCAATAGCTTGTGTCATTTCGAGATTCAACTCATGAGATAAAACTCTTGAAGAGCATGAAGAGTCTCCATCACAATTTAGTGCATTGTAAACAGTATAGAACAAAGGATAGGGAGGTAAAGAGGAATAGGTGTTCACAAGTGAATCTTCTTTGACCGAAACATATTTGAGATATAAATATTTCAAAAAAATATCTTATTGAGAAATTGAAATATCGATTGTTTCTCTTGGGAATTCATCATCGTATATATCAATGGATTCATCCTCATTAGAATGATTGTTTCCCAAGACTTCAAATTGATTAGGAGAATTGATTATATCCGATTGACGACCAATATTACCATATTCATTATCAACCAAGAGGGAACACCATCTTCATGCGGAGGATTTTGAAAAAGAGAAGAAATATTGAAATAATATTTACCTTCCTTCTCCTCTACCTACGGAATGTGACTACCTTACACCTATTCATTGCTTATATTTGGAATAGGTGGATCAAGAAAATCATGGGGCAAGGGATCATGAGAAAGAGGAGATAGAGGATTACAGGATTTCAAATCAGATTCAAGGCTAGAGTCATGAGCGTTAATACCATCTTGAGGAGTGGAACAATTAGTCTTCACCATAGACTTCATGAACCATTATGAGATTTCCTTCATGGGATATGAGTCGTGAAGAGTGGAAGGAGGATGAGAATATGGATTAGGAATTTGATTTGTATATTTCCCAACTTTATTATCATCTTGAGGAGGCACCCCCATTGGAACTAGAAAAGGAGGACGAAAAGGAAAAAAAGGAATAGTAGGTTCCTCCTATGAAATTATAGGTGTCTCATTATTTACAAGAGTTGGGGAAGTAGAGACATCAGGGATTTCAAATTCACTTTGCAAAGAGATATGAACCAAACTCTTAAAATTTTGTTTAAATAAATCCCAATCCTTATCTCCCCAGGAAATTCGTAACAAAGATGATGGATTCAATCAGAGAAATCCTCAATTGATTCATTAGGCTTCACTCTTACTTGATTAATTATTTTAAAAACATCGCGGTAATCATACCTGTCAAATGATTTATGAAGCTCCTTTGCAAGTTTATCAAATGAATGAACAAAAGAAGTAGGTAATATATGACACCATCTCTTAACAAGACCTTCAAATTTGAGGGTGAGAGATCTAGCCATGAAATCCTTGCATTGGATTCCATTAGAAAGGAAAAATCGGGCAACTTGAAACAAATTTTCACGAAGAGTTAATTCACCTTCTCCATCAAACTTAAATTGGGAAAAATTATGAATAACTTCCACAGAGATGGTAAGATAAATCTCTTTAGACAAACATCCTAGGATTATGATTTGGGAAAAAGTGATTTTGAATAAAAGATTCAAAGCAGAATCAATGGGCACAACATGTCATATGGCCCTTCTTCTAGTGTCATTTTTTTTATTGGTGTTGGAAATTTGGCAACCAAGGGGGTCTCCCTGATGTGAAGTCCCAATTAGATCTCACACCATTTGGAATAGGATCCCCATCCAGGGTATCGTCCCAAATTCCATATATTTTTATAGATTTTCCTTGGATACAAAGCTAAACACAATAGACTAATACACATGTAATATTAGATCAACAAGTGAGTATGCCTTGTGAAATGTTCAGCTGTAGATAATATCAAGGTCCTTCTACTGAAAGGGAAGAGGAAAGTGGGACCTTTAAATACACATAATAATAATAATCTAGAAAAGTCACACAAGCATATACATATGAATAAATTGTTGATCGACCAGCGAGATAGTTCACAATAAAGAAATAATTGTTGAATAAAATACAACACACCTTCAACAGTATAAGTACCAAAGGCACCAAAATAGTTCAATTTACTTAGTATAGATGAAAACAACATACAACATAAACATTCAAAGAATAGTCTTACAATATTCATGAAATATGCATGAAAGTGTGTTGGCCCGATGAGCTTCTGAATTAAGTAAAAGTTCCAAGATACATCAAGATAATGAGCACCATTAACGCCAATAGTGGAGCATTGGAATAGTCACATGCTCCTCCAAAACAAATATCTTCATCTCTAATGCGTAATAGGAGAAGCCAAGGTGAAAATCCCTTTATTTGAGCAATGAGAGTGTATATATAACAAACGAGGTGACCTTTCACCCCCTTCGGGACTCTTGGACTACCCTCATGACTATTTGACTTCTCAATGACCTTTCAACTTCCTACATGACTCTTCGTATTACATGGATTAATCTTGAACTTCCACTTTACATTACATTTATCCAACATTGAATTTACTTAATTGAAAAATGATGTGGCAAATAGTGACTCGTGACCGGACATGACATGACAGTGATGACATGGACTGCACGATGATGTGGCAGTGCCAAGCTTCCCTTCTTGTTGCTTTGTCTTCATGAGATATATGCTTTGTTCTTCATATATGTCCTCCAAAGGGTTGTGAATCAAATGGATTCTTCATGCGGTCTTGATCTATGGTCTTCTATTGTAATCCATTGTTCCTTCATCTTCTTTCCTAATGTTCATCTTATCTCCTTAGCTCCTAAGGTGTCTTCTAGCATGGTCTCCTTCCCTGTCTCCTTCATCATCATCCTTTCATGACATAATAGAATACCTGTGACCGTAATACCTTTCACACACTTAGATCACATAACAACACAACCAAGGACACTCATAACACATGAACAACATACTTTCCTCAATTGGACAACATTGCGACAACTCACCCCAAGTGCGACACTAAAGATACACTTTGTGATGACATTGACGAAACTTGTGTGAAAGTGCTTGAAACTTTGGGAATGAGTGCGATAAATGTTTACATGATAATAAAAACTCATTAGCACAAATACTACCCCTTGAGACAAACCAAAACTAATTTTATACGATGTGCGACTCCTGCCATGATAAAAGAAAACATTTGCTATATGAGAAGAAACGTGTGAACGAAAATTGTGATATGTGAATGAACGTGGAAGTAACACATGCCAGAGTGAAGATAACATGGAAATGATACTGATTAAAGTGAAATTAAGAAAAATTGATTGTAAAAAAAATGAAAATAACATTCACGAAATCAAAGGTGCGGAAAAGTGACAATTTGAAAAACTCACTGAAATATAAGTACAAACACAGCCAAAAGTGAGAGACTATCAATTTCAATGCGAATTGACTATCAACATGGATTGAACATTGCACAAGCACTGCCTTAATGGACTTTGCTAGACATGTTCAAGATTGCATGGAGGGATGTTCTCGTGAATTCATTACATACAACGCATGTGTGATCAAGTGATTTCGACACTTAGAATCCAAGAAAGGAGCTCAAATACTGAACAAAGCATTAACCAACTAAGAATTGATTACGGGAACAACTAATTGCAAGATCCAAAGTAGGATCCAAAATTCAAGTATAGGAAAAATTTTGGAGGGTTTTTTTCGCAGTGACAACAATTAGATTCTTTTAAATTCTAGATTCGTCAATTATTAAATTTTTCTTATGCATTAAATATATAGAATGTGTAAAATAGAGTACAAAAAATGCAATCACATGTCAACCACAATGAATACAAATATTTTCTCTAGGAAATATTATGGGAGAAATCCCAACTATAAGGTGAGGCTACTCTAGTCTCTATTTTCTAGTATGGAAATAATGTAAGTACAAAGGAGAAGGCAGTCTCTATGGAGTTACTCAAGACATATGCCCATTTAGGCTTATAAAAAATTCCAACCCCCTCTTTTATGATCTCCAATTACCACTCACATTTTCTCTACTCCACTATGAAGCAATAAATAATAACACTGAATGGAACCCCTTCTCCTCTTGGTGGATCAGCTTTAACATCACCTCATAGCCAACTAGGGGGTTAAGTTTGACTCCTTCAACTCTCAACTAAAGTTACAACTTTGACCCTTCTAGAGTATTCTTCATAGTGCACATATGGATATCCCATTTTTCATGAGTAGTGGGGCTTATGTGATATCCTCTCGAACCAAGGTGGTTAAACTTGAAGGTTAAATTCTAAGATGCGTAAATTCTACTATGAATTTCGATTGATTCCTTTCTCCCGTAGTTGGAAAAATGTTTTAGTGTAGAATAATTTCATATGATCTAGCACTTAAGTGAGAGATATCTTTCCCCAAAAAATGTTATTTATTGTGTCAAAATGGCCCCGTAAAATTTCAAACCCCAATTCTCCAAACTGGGACCCACGATTAAAAATGACCCTGCAAGCCAATCCATCCATCTCTTCCACTCTTAAAGCATCAATATAGATTAAAAAACTATAATGATTCAATCCAGGTTAGAATCTAAGTATCCTTCATCACCAGGAAGAGAAGGAGATGACTCAACTCTTCCACATCAAGATACATGATCCGGATTTATGCAGGAATGCAATAGAATACACATATAACCATAAATACAAAAATTTAGTGGAAATAACACTTCATTTCATTAATATCGAAGAACTGAAATTTGTTTACAGACAGAATAGAAATAAACTAGCTAGGGCGTTGGTAGCTTATCTCTCAGAAGAGATGTGATGGCTACAGGTCTCTGAACTATGTTACAATGAGACTCGAGAGTCTATTTGTTATTGAGAAACAATGGAAAACCCTAAACATCCAAAAACCTAACCCTAAGAGATGAAGCGACAAAACTATGGGCCTCGTTTGGTTAAATTGGTGCATCAACTTCCAGGGGATGTAACTTTGGCATATGATCTTCGTTTGACACGCTCCATACCTTGTTAGAAAGATCTATCTGATGACTACAACTTGTGAGTGAGAAAAATTGGTTTATTACCCATGTTTCTCTCAGGTTTCCCAAAAACCTTCGTTTAGGGCCTCAAAATGGCTCCAGAAGTTCAGGAACCAAAAAACTGCTAAAAATAGTAAACTGTGTTATAATTACGGAAAATAAAAAGATAAAGAAACAATGGTGGGGCCCCAAGTCGAATAGGCGGGTGGCCACCAATATCCAATTGGATCATTCCTTCACCCTTAGGAAGCAATGGTCCCCATTGCGTTGAGTTCCTCCATGAGATGAGGAAACTTCTGTTGAAATTTGTCCCTGGTGAACCACTTGCCTTGGTGCAAGAGTTGGCCAACATTGAAAACTCGATACAGTTGGATCTTCTGCTGGTGAGTGTTCTTGATTTTTATATCCATGATACAGTATGGGGTGGCATGTTACATGCATTTTGGGTTTAACTCTATTTGTGTGATTTGTTATGCAATGTCGGAGGTGTCTAGTAGAGGTGGGAAGTAGGGCCGAAGGCGATCCACATTGAATACTAGGTGTAGACCAAGGAATGGTGGAATACTAAGCTTGAAGGCATTGTTCCCTACAACCTTGGTGATTTTTCACGACCCATTTCGGAGTGGGCGAAGCTTGTCGTGGGGTTCAGTGAGGTGATCCTTCTGCAAATGTAACCACACTTTCTCGCCCACCTGGAAGCTATGTGGCACCCGATATTGATCATGTCATTGCTTTTACTTCGCATTGGATCTATCCAATATTTCATGAACCTATTAGCGGATGTGCTCAATGAATTTGTTCTCTTTGTCAACTTCATACTGGACATGAGATGAATTAGCCCAAGTAGCCACAAATGGCATGGCTACGTCAATGGGACATAGTGGTTGGAACCACAGGCCCACCTGAAAGGGGCTGTGGTCAGTTGAGTTGTGGAGAGCTTGATTATAACTGTGTTGTACATAGGGAAGGATCTCATCCCATGTGTGTGGATGCTTTGAATTTTACATACGCAGAATGTGTACAATCATCCTATTGACAACCTCTGTCTGGCCATTAGTTTTGGGATGAAAGTTGTGGACTTGGTGAGCTTGGTGTCTAGCATTGACCAGAGGTTGGGACAAAATGTGCTGAGGAACCTGTTGTCCCGATCTAAGATGATAGACTGTGGGATCCCAAAGTGCACCAAAATTCATTCAAAGAAGAGTTTAGCGTTGGCTTTTTTTGTGATATTCTTCTTGTAGGCCGACATAATGCCCATCTTCTAGAATAGGTCTATGACCATGAAAACATAGGCATTTCCATGCTTATTATAAGGAAGGCCCAACATATAATCCATGGAGATGGATTCCCAAGGTCGACTAGGGGTAGGTAGCAGATTATAGAGGCCTTGCTTCTTGATGGTCGGTTTGGCAGTGGCACAAGCAGTGCAGGATCTGATGTACTTCCCAAAATCTTGTCGAAGGTTCGACCAATAGAAATACTTCTACAACACTACCACTATTTTCTAAACCATGAAATTCCCAGTGAATCAATTATACTGTGCTTGCAAAAACATATTTAAACGCTCACTTGAAGGAGCACAAAGGTGTCCCAGGTGACATAGCAATGCATCTTGGAGGCAAAAATTTGGAACTTGTGTACCCTCCAAGAGTGTCTTGTATGTGTGGAAAAATTTTGGATCGCTCTTGTAGATAAGTGGCCAATCAGAAGTCTCCTGCCCACAAGAGTTGAGAATGGTGGTTAGCGCTACGATCAGTGGTTGGCTGAGGTAGTTTGCAACATTATTGGTGTTTCCCTTCTTATACTTGATCTTCAAATGAAATAGTTGCAGATATGTGGACCACTTCTGATGGTGATCATTCTGCAACTTCCCTTGTGTCTGTATGAACTGCAGAGGTCGGTGGTCTGTGTGGATGACCGTTTCCTTCCCCAAAATGTAATTCTTCCATTGGCGGAAAGCCTACACAATGGAATACATTTATTTTTCATATAAGTGGGATACTTGCAAACTGTGTCAGAAAATGACTCACTGTGATATTCCACTGGATGCCCCTGTTGAGTAATAAATTCCCCAATAACATAGTTAGAGGCATCTGTCTCGATCTCAAATGGTTGTTGCAATTTTGGTAATGTGAGCACTTTGGCAGATCAGAGGCGATGTTTCAATTCTACGAATGCCTTTTGTTGATATTCCGACCAAAATAATTTTTCTTTCGCTCCTCCCTTGGTGACTTGACTCAAAGGCCAAGTGATATGAGAGAATCCCAACATGAAACTGTGGTAGAAATTAGAAAGACCCAGAAATCTGTCAATCTTTATTAGAGTGGTTGGGGTCAACCAATCCCAAATTACTTGGATCTTGGTTGGATCCACATGAACTCCCCATTCATCAATAATGTATCCCAGATACTGAACCCGAGTCATGCCAAAAGTGCACTTCTCCAAATTGGCACACAACTTGTGTTGCCGCAGTGTTTGGAGGACCTGTAGGATGTGGTTGAGGTGCTATTCCCAAGTCTAGATGAAGATTAGGATGTCATCCAAGTACACTACTACAAATGAGTTGGTGAATGGCTGCAAGATGTCATCCATCATTCTCATGAGGGTTGCAGGAGCATTCGTCAACCCGAAAGGCATGACCAACCATTTGAAAAGGCCCTCCTTGGCTTTGAAGGCAGTCTTCCACACATAGGAGGGTTTGATTGGTACCTGGTGATACCCGAAATTCAAATCGATCTTGCTAAAATATTTCACCCCTTTGAGTTGATCCAGAAGTTCATCAATGCATGGGATCGGGTACCTATTCCAAACCGTTATCTTGTTCAGCGCTCGATAGTCAATACAGAGTCTCCAAGTCCCATCCTTCTTTTGCACCAACATGATCGGGCACCCACAGGGCGATGAACTTGGCCGGATGTGACCATTCTGCGGCAGCTTGTGAATCTGCCTCTTGATTTCATCTTTCTCCAGAACAGAGTGCCAATATATCTATCTATTGGGCAACGATGCACCTTGGTTCATATCGATGGGGTGCTTGACCTAACAATGCAAAGGCACCCCTATGGATGAGTTTAATATGTCCCCATACTCCTCCATGACCTTGTCCATTTGTTTTTGTCGTGCGGAGGAACCCTGTCTAAAGGTCGTGGCCACAATATTCTTCTTGCCTTGGGGGTGGATCATCAGGAAAAAAAATTTCCCAGTTTTGGAAATGAGCTCACTACATTTTTCTACAGTAACCAAAGAGATAGTTTTAGGTGGTGGTACCTTTGGTATCCTATACAAATTATTGCTCAAAGTAATAATAATAACGCGAGGTCGGGACTTATACACAGCATGTCTCTTCTACAAGTATGGTTGGCCTAATAATACGTCACAAACATCAAGAGGAGAAGTGTCACATAATACCTCCTCCATGAAGGGCTTGATGCTGTAGGGAAGGCGACACTGCTGGTTGACGCAGAGATCTTGTCCTTGGTGAAGCCACTCGATGGTGTATGATTGTGGGTGTTCTAAGGTTGGCAAGCACAACCACTTCACGACCTTTACTGAAATGAGGTTATTTTGGCTCCCATGATCAACAGTGAATTGTAGCGGGGAACTCTTTACCCACATCTAGGAGTGGAAGAGATGTTCCTCCTCCTCTGGATATTCTAGTTCCTCCTTCTGGATCTTTGGATTGGAAATAGTGGCATTGGGCTCCGCAACAATAATATAATTCCCTTTGTCATTCCCCCTGTTGGGTTCTGTTTCAGAGTTGGATCATGCATCTGATTCAAAAGCCCTCATCTCGGTCACCATTGATTGCTTTGCCTGACACTCAATTACATTGTGAGTGGAGCTCTTATGGAACTCACACCACTTTCCCGTGTCCTTCTTAGGCTTTGTGTTTTTTTTATTTTCTTGCGGCTTCGGTAGGTTATCTTTGGATTCCACGCCTTGGATTTTTCCTTTTCTTTGTAGTTTGTGGGCACCTTTCCCTTGCTTTTGATTCGACGATCCAAAGTCTCGCTTCTTTTGTTTGAATTTCTGCTCAATCTTGGTAGCATACTGGTATGTAGTACCAAGCGAGAAGATGTGGAGGAACGCCATTTCCTCCTTAGTGTATCTATGCAGACAACTTCAGTACTTCAGCACCAAATGTTTCTCCAAATATTTGATACACAACTTTATGCACAAGGTATGGAACAGATTCGCCAGTTCATGCACATCTTGATCCGTTTGCTTCCACAACATAGTCCATTGTATGTACTTGTCCTCATAGCTCCCCATAGGATAATATTGTTCTTTGATGGCATCTCAGAAATCATTCCAAGTGGGAATAACTAAGAATAGAGAGGGTCCCCCCTCATCCCTTTTCTCACAGTAGGTTTCCCACCAATCCTTGACATGGGGGGTAGCTTTGAGGTGTGCAAAAATAATCTTCTCTTGGTTCGAAAAGTCATGAACTAAGAAATATCCTTCTAAAAGATTCAACCATCTATCTATGATGTCTTCATCTATTAGGCCCTCAAATATGGGAGCATCAAATTTTACTTATACTTATACCTTAAAAGGAGGTGTGCCTCCAGAGTGGCTGTTGGATGCAGATGCGCTACCGGTGGGCAGTTGTTGAAGGATCTTAGCAAAGTTATCCATTATCGCGTTTCTTTGTTTTTAGAGGGCCTCCTCGAGCCATATTTTGATAGGATATCCTGCTCCCTCATCTTTCTTTTCATCCCCATGGGCGACCGTCGGGGTTTGCGAGGCTTATCTTGCAAAGTTTCAACCAAATCGAGCCCTAAAAACTTATATTGGCGTTGGTAGTTTATCTCTTAGAAGAGATGTGGTGGCGATAAGCCTCTAAACTATGTTACAATGAGGCTCGAGAGACTATTTTTTATTAAGAAAAAATGGAAAACCTTAAACATCCAAAAAGCTAACCCTATGAGATGAAGGGCCAAAACTTTGGGCCCCGTTTGGGTAAATTGGTACATCAACTTCTCGAGGACGTAACTTTGGCATACGATATTCGTTTGGCATGCTCCATACCTCGTTAGATATATATCATAGGAATACAACTTTTGAGTGAGAAACATTGGTTGAAGACCCATGTTGCTCCTTGTTTTCCCAAAAAAACTTCATTTAGGGCCTCAAAATGGCTCCGAAAGTTCAAGACCCAAAAAACTGCTAAAAATAGTCAAATGTGTTATAATTAAGGAAACTGAAAAACAAAAAGAAACAATAGTGGGGCCCCAAGTGGAATAGGAGGTTGGCCACCAATATCCACCTAGATCAATTCATGTCAAGAAGACCTAGATAGTTGCTTTGTTCGACTCTGATTCACAACCTAATCTCATAGCAACAGATCTAGTCAGTAAGTTTGGATTGGATTTTTATGATCATCCTATCCTATTTATATTGGAATGGGAAATGAAGGATGCATAAATAAAGGTAAAAAAAAAACATAAGATTAATTTTGTTATAATTTTTTATTTCAATGATGAAGTGTAATTGGATGTAGTACCCCTTGACATATGTGGAGTAGTGTTTGGAAACCCCTACACATGTATGTTGTATTACCCTCACCCATTTAGGATGTAAATATATGTACATGATATTATCCTAGTGAGTCAAATGTGTATTTTAGGACAAAGTGGCTAGATGGTCATGATATGTGGCCTGCGTGCCCATATAGCTATATTAGCTATTGTGGGGCTAGTGTGCCCATGCATATGTGCCAATGTTGGTTAAGTGGACGGAGGGCTAGGATTGTAATGAAATGTAATTTTAAAATATTTTAATAACAATAAAAAGGATAGTTCTGGATCCCACTCCACGGTAATAGTGTGGGTGGGTTGTGACTCCACATTGGCAGACAATGGTGTAGGCGACAAAGGTTGGTGTTAAGGACACCTGGGGACCCACATGGATCTAGTGTGTGCCACATGGTAGAGGAAGCTATGAAAAGTGAAAATATGTGTGTGTGTGTGTGTGTGTGTGTTTGTACTTACCATGGGATTATTATGGATATCATTATGATGACTCTTATGGTTATGGACTTCTTGGATGGCCATAAGGCACCACTTGGATGCAGGTTTAAGGGAAGCAACTGAGATGTTCTTAGATAGATGTAAGGTGCCACTTTGGCACATATTTAGAGGAATTAGCTAAGAGGTCCTTGTATGGTCTTAAGGCATCATTTGGGGTGAAATTTTGGGGGAATCAAAGAAGTGTCAGTTTGATGGATTGGAGGGTTCCTAGAGCCCTCGAGAACCATGGTTGTGAGTTGGCACCTTAGCAGTTAGCCTGGAGGGTTCTTAGAGCCCTGAAAAACATGACCTTTGTGTTGGTAACTTGGTCATGGATGTACAATAATTTATGGTTACCATTTCCCATGGAGTTGTAGCCCCATCTCAGAGGTGACCCATGGTTGAAATTATTGAACCAGACAGCCAAAAAATTTATTCAGATAATTATTCATGTGTGATACCATATTAAACTATGAGTTTATGATGAAACCCTAAAATTATAGGACCATTTGCGTGAATATTTGATGATTATCAATTAAGGATGATTTTTTTATAAAACCTAGCTTTCGAGGTTATGTAAATAATTGATTGTGTGTGTGTGTGTGTGTGTTTGTGTTGAGTTTAATATTTGTGGGAATTTTACCCTATTCTCGTATAGAATTTATAGGTGCGTCATGCATTTTTTATATGAGCCATTTGGTTGTAAACCCTAACCATATATTTTTATGTTTTTATGTATTTATGTACTCAGCTATGTCTATTTTTTTATTTTTGAATAATTTGTGGGTAAATGTGTGAATTAATAGGAACCCTAAATCAGGTAAAATGTCGTATTGACCATATTTGAACAAATTCCTGAATATTTCATGAACAAATATTACAAACCCTAATTTGGGTGAAGCATTTATTTGTGCAAACTCCAATTATTGTGCAAATAATAATGGGTGAAGAATTGATTAAATAATGTTTTTGTTCATCAATTTGAGCCATGGTTTAATTAAGAGAACCAACATTATATGCTTCCACAAAAAAATATGGAGAGTTTGTAGATGAGGTCGGATGATGGTTCGGTAATGTTGCCTAGTTGGAGGTTGGGTACATTACAAAGTGGTGTCAGAGTCAGTTTACAACATTGGGTCTAAATTGGGATATAATTTGAGTAGGATGGAATAAATTTGGTTGATATCTACCTCAGAGGGCTAAATATTATGTAAAGGGGAAATATTCTGATCATGTTTTCCAACTGCTCGAAAATTTTTCAAAAAGGTACACGAAATATTAGACCAATTTTACTATAATTCATGTCAACCCAGTTTATTTTAGCTCAATTTCTTATTATTTATATTTATTTCAGATAAAAAAAAAGAGAATGAATTTTTATTTTCATGGTAATTATGGGTTTTTCTTTCACCTTGTAGTGGTTTCCGATGGCCAAAGGGATTAATGTATATACATATAAAATATATGTTTTTATGTTATTCAAATATTACACTTGCAATTTTCAGTAAAAATGGCATTTGTGACTTTGCTTGGGGTTTTGGAACTATATACACAACAAATTGTTTGATAAAATTTGAATTGGAGTATTATTCTTGGAGTACCTTAAGCATGCTTATTAGGTCATGTTGATGGTGATGGATGTCACCAACAACTAGGGAATCTCCCCGATATGAAGTCCCAACTAGATCTCACATCGTTTGGAGTAAGAACCTTATTCGAGAGATATGATCGGCTCCCATATTATTAATGATTTGTCTTGGTTGCAATGAACGACACAAGAGAAACACATATACTTTCTAGGTAAACAAGTTAGCCTTGTGACATATTCAATTGCAAAGTGTATAATGGTTCTTTCAAGGAAAGGGGAAAGAAAGTGAGTCCTTAAAAGAAGAGTAATAGTACTATCCTAGTAAAAACACATGCATACATATGAAAGAATCGTTAGTTATTTTGTGAAATATTTCACATATAAATAACCATCATGAAAATAAGAGACACATAGTTAAAATATGCATACTAAATCCAACGAAATAGTTCATTTTCATTAGTATGTAGAAACATAAACACACATAGCAAACAATGAAATAATAGTCTTACAATCATTCAAGACATATGCATGTAACTATGAAGGTTCCAAGAGCTTCGAATTATAAAGTACAAGTCCCAAGAATACACCATTTAAATGATACAACACCATCTACAATAGTGGAACATTAAGAAACTACTTGCTTCTCAAAATACTAACCTTCTCTCTTATGCCTAGCTTGAGATCCAAGGTTAAAAGTCTTTTGCTTGAGCTATGAGGGTGTATATATAACAAATGAGGTGACTCTCTACATCCCCTGTGACTCTTGACCTTCCCTCATGACTCTTGATCTCCCATATGACTTCTAATTCAAAAGATACCTTTGATATTCTACATAATTGTCCGCATTCTATGTGTGACCCTTGGGTTTCCACACATTTTACATTTTCACATTTTTCCAAAATATAATATTACATGTGTAAAAATACAATGACAACATGTGACTTTCATGGTGACACTTTGAGAAGATATGACTTGAAATGATGACATGTAGCTTCAGTTTAGAGTGTCAATGTCAATCTTTTTCTACTTGTTATTATATTCACATCTTCATGATAGATCTTGCATGTACTTCATCTTCATCCTCCAAGAGGCTGGTTAGGAAATGGATTCTTCTATGTAATATCAATCTTCCTTCTTCTATCATGATCTAGTTCCCCTTTATATCTTTTTCTTGATGATACCTTTAGGTATTTAGCTTCATAAGTGTCTCATTATAACATCTTCTTGGTATCCTCCTTGAGCATCATCCGTCCATGTCAAGATGATAACAACTGCAAATGGAATTAACTTGTGATAAGATGACATTAGTCCTAAAATATCCTAGCCTATATTATTTCTCATGCAACATATTGACTAAGCTGGGACAATGTCAAGTACTGAGGAAGAGGCCTAAGGATTGTGTAGTACATTGGATCAGGAGACAAAGAGTGAGGGTACAGGCTCTATGACTATGTAATGAGTAGTGGTTCAGAGATAGGGAGGCATGACTACAAATTTGGGGAGGTTAGGGAGGTAGGTATGACAAGATTACTCATTTTATTGTGTAGTGCATACTTCTGAGAGGAAGGGTCAATGCACTACACAATTGACCAATGCATGAAGTGAGACATATCATGATCCCTGAATGAATATGTGCAGTGCGCAATGGAGGAAAAATTGGGCAAGGATTGCGCAATGGGAAAGATAAATTGACAATAACTAAGCACTAGTATTGTGAAATGCACAATCGATGGAGGAAATGCATTATGACTACATAATGTGCAGTTATAAGAGGAAAAAATACAGGTTCTTGGTCAGACAAGTTGCAAAGACAAGCAAACTCTAAGATTGACTAAGTGTAGGATCAATAAGGTAAAAAGATAAGACTAGAGAATGTAATAAGACTTAAACATGATCACACACTCAAAATTCACCAACCATGTGACGATGAAACATGTAGCACCCAAAATCAACATGCATACATTGAAAATACGACAAAATGACACTTACCTCTAAGTGTGATACATAAGATACAACTTTCGATGCAAGTGTCGACTGCAACAAGAAAGTGTGCAATATCCTGAGAATGAGTCCAATGAATATCCATATGATAGATAGAATCCATTAACCTAAAATAAATAACTAGAGCTACCTCTTAAAGGTGTGTTATAACTCCCTTTCACAAATAACAACACTTCCCTTAACAAACGACAACACTTGGAATTCCTTCAAATAGGGATGTAGATACTTAAGAAGCAAGCATGGGGTTGTTGGCATTATGTCTAATGTGTTGTCCTTGATTGCAAAATGCTTGATAAAGATGTCAGAATTTTGATAACATGATGATTATGCAGTTAGATACAGATGCTACAGATGTTATGAAAAGAGAAATGATAGTTCAGAGATAGATGAATGATAAAGGTGACGTTTGAAAAAGTATACACGAGTCATGTACATATGCAGGTCTTGTTAGTGAAAGTCATCTATAGAATCTGAACCATGGTAATCTAGATACCAGGGGTCTTTACCATGGTATTGGTCCATAGTAATTGAAGTTACGCTAGTTATTTGATCTCGTTAAAGAATATTGTTATCACTGGAAAATCGGACAAGAAAAGATGACATTATTTAATGTCAGGAAAAATGATTTACAGGGCTAAGAGACATTAGAGAATCTGAAGTATTCAAAAAACTCTAAGTTCTGAAAGGGAAAATCAAATTGTGCACAGAAGGAACTAGTTAAATGTGCCTTTGCGCACATAATTCTTCAATAAGTGCGACTTTGCGCGACTTTTCCTCAAAAAGTCACGTGGTCCTGAGAGTGGTGGGAGTCACTTTTCGGGACCAAAAGGCACAATCTAAGACATTGATCCCACACTTGAGGCCTCCTAAAGACAGTCGCCCAAGCGTCATTAGGATAGGACCTCAAATGAGCACACAATGTAATCACCCTCCTCTCTTGGGTCACCATCCACAATGTACCAAGAGAGGGAAGGAGGATTTGAATTCTCCTATAAAAGGCCACCAAGAGATGAAAAATATGAGAACACATTGTTATGTTGGCTATAATTTCCCCAAGAAATACCAGCATTGTGTGATCCAAAGCAGATATAGAGGGGACTCATTGTTGGCCATCCAACAAATCTAGTCCACCATAGTAGAGAGAGGGAGACTTTGCACCAAGGCAGATCAGAAGTAAAGACATCATTGCATCGGGACTTAGAACTACGAGTTCTAAGGGCCCCTTGGGAAGTGGGTTAAAGTTCCATCCTAATTTCCTACCAGCACTCAATAAGAGGGGACATAAGCGTCTTCGTTTGTATTATTGAAGTTGTTTGACTCTATTCAGAGCTTTTTTTATTTGTTTTAGTTTAGTTTTTATATTTGAATATGCATGTTATTTCTCTATATAGTATGTGTATGTTTTAGCATGTTCCACTAACTTTCTTGACTCCATCTATTTTCTGCCTGTGACCAATAACTTAACAGGGAAAAACCACCCCTCTTAAGCAAGTGTGATTTGGTACATTTGTGCGCCAAACATACCAACACAGGATTGGTGACTCCACTAACTTTTATTTCCAAGTTTATGTGGTTGTTACTTTTTGAAAAGACCTCCGTCTTTGTTGTGGAATTGGGATGGAACATCCCCCTTCTCTCCTTCACTACCTAGTTCATCCCAAGTGACAGTCTAAAGCTAAAGAGCTCCCAAAAAATTACTTTGCAGGAAATTGCGTGGCTTTCTTACAAACAGACGCGCCCCAATGTTCACATTCAGAGTTGACCTGTGTGTAGAAATCGCGCCTGATTAAGCCTTTTGTGCACGGAAACTAGAAGTAGGATTTTTCCTACTATTTCCATATTTTTATTGCTTGTAAAGGTGACTGGCAGCCCATAATACATCTACCAGCACTGGTTGAGGTGCCCCGCAACTTGCTAAAGCTCACTCTTAGATTCTTTTAGTAGTTTAGGTGTTAGTTTTATTTCAGGTTGATTTTTGCAAAGTTAACACATAGTTTAAGTAGGAAGAAAATTAAATTTCATTCTGAAATAATTTATGTTTTGCGAATTTAGGTACCAAAACACCTAGTTAATTAGCCAAAGTAAATGGCCCAAGTCCACGCATGCTTAGCTAGTTATTTTTTCATTTTTCTAGTGTAAAAGTCATTAGTTTAGTTCAATTTTTGCACTAGGATTTCGGGACCAGGATTGAATTGTCGGTAGAAGAGCAAGAAATCTCTGCTACCTTTGCATCTTCGAGTGATCCTAGGCAAGCATATGAACACTCTCTATTCATAACTCACCATCTCCCTATAGTTGATCATTTATATTAACTAGGAAAAATTGGAAGCGACCCATATCTGTGCATGTTATTCTTTTTTAGCAAGGAACAATAAAACATAGTTTAAATAGGGGATTTTGAAAAGGATCATCGCATATCCACATGTTCAAACTATGTGCTTGTTCACATTTCGTTCACACACATCCACACCCTAAGCAAAGTAAATACACCTAAAACTAACTTAACAAAACTCACTAAATGCTCCCCACAGGGGCCACAAAATAATTTATAGTCTAAGTTAGGACCAAGGGGGTAGGCATCCAATAAGCCTCCTTGGTTATTATTCATCTTGAAACATAGAATTTGACTGTTTAGGGAACTTTTAAATCTACCTATCAACCCACGGAAAAGAAAACATGAGTGTGGCAGAGACCCAATTCAAAGGGCATTAGGCTTAGGCCCAGTACGTGTGGTATCAGTTGGGGCTACCTGACCCTGCTGATACTTGGTACTGGTAGCTGAACTACTAAGAAGCCCAAGAATCGAATGCTCACGTGGGATGGCAGTGCTTAGTGGCCAAAATTACGGCATCCTTTCCCTATAGGTGACGGTGCAAGCAACATTAGATCCTCTACCCTTACCTTAGTGGATTTTCTTCGATTGACTAGGGGTGTCGCCAGCTCTTTCGAGATGTTGTGCCAGCATTCACAAGATATATTCTCAAGGCCCAGTTACATTTGAGCATGTGAGGACGATTAGGTCTTCTAGGATTTGAGTATCATACGCAAACAACAAAAAACTATATCTTATGATTGACTGATCACATAGGATTAATCTAAAGGGAAAATTTATTTTATTTTCGCTATATTTTACGTATGAAATCAAAATTCTGCTTTGATTATAATCTCTATCCTCTCAAATATTTCCAAAACCATACCAATTTGACACTATAATGGACCAAACGGGACCTCGTTGATCTAGACGTCTTTTGGACCTCCCCCCATTATCGGGAGGGGTTCCAGGTCTTTCGCCATTTAGGCATCAAAGACGGAACATTGCCACCCTTATTGGTTCATCCTTTATCAGGGCATCTTTAGTTGGGAACCCTAATCGGTCTCCCAACGCCACACTGGTGAACACCCCCAAAGGGTCACCACACACCACTCCTCCCACAACCCCTAGCAGGAAGAGGAGTGTTACCCATTCAGGAAGCCAAGTGAATGCACAGCAAGGTACATCACAAAAAATCCCTATTCCTAACTATAACATTTTGTTTTCACAAGTCGCAATGGCTACAACCTCATAGTCACATTTTCTAGCTTCGTTAAATCTACCAGATTTAACCAAGTTGACAAATCACCCCATTGCTCACAACCCCATATGACCTCCCATGCCCATGAATCTCCCTTCGGACATTCCAAACTTCGAAGGAAAGTAAGTGGAAGACCCAGGAAATAATGTCATAACTTTCCACATGTGGTGTTCGTCAAACAACATAGTTGATGATACTATTGGAATAAGACTATTTCAATGCACTCTAACCGAAGTAGTAGTGAAATAGTATTTGGAGAAGCCCTCTACTACACATGGAACCTTTAGTGCCCTTGCTACTGCATTCCTAACCTATTTTTAGTTACCCATCCACGATGATTCCAAAATGGAGTCACTGACCCACTTTAGGCAAACCCCCGCCATCCATATCTCGGACCATCTCCACGAAAGGCGGTGGCACTGTAGTTTGTGAAAATCCAAACTCGACGATTGAGTGTTGTTATTCCTTTTCCTAAAAACTCTCACCGTAGAGATTTCAAAGGATGTGGCACACCAAAAGCCCATATCCGAAGAGGATGCCATTAGTAAGGCCCAACAGCTCGAGCTAATCTATACGCAGTCAAGGTATATTTACAATATCTTATCAAACGCCCCGCGCCTGCAAACTTATAAAGAATTTTCAGGCACATCGAAACCTGCAGACGGTTTAATTTGGTCATTGACCCAAAATCAATTAAGCAATAGCGTTCAATACCATGGTTACACGTATGATTCTACCCAGAACCTACCACAACCCGGCTACCAAATTCATCACATGCCTCCAAAAAATTTGACCAGTAGGGCGTCATCATATCACCATCAACATGGAGGACCCTATCCTCCGGCTCAAGGGACCCATTACGTAGATAGACATGCTAGCAGAAGATCCCCCACCCCCCCCCCAACAGCCATTTACAAAACAAGGACCGCAATATGCCCAGTCCCCAGCACAAGAACCACCCATGCAGAATAATGCATAGGTGAACTTTGTGCAACCTTCCAAAAACCAACCGTGCCAACCATATAACCAGGAGAATCCAAATTACCCCCCTAATGTGGTTAAGAAAAAAGGAAAAAACAAGCCTAAAGGAAATATTGGACAGGGGGCAATATTCAACAATGCCCTTCATGATCTCAGGCTAGAGGCAACTCCAACCGAAATCAAAACCAGGAGCCAAGAAACTCCCAGAGGCAGAACAAAAGGCCAATTATTCAAACAAACCACTCTTTTTCGATTTGTGGTGAGTACAACCATTACACTCACCACTTTCTCGACCTCCCTGAGTTGAAGAAGCTACAAAGTAACCGTGGATAGGGGGGATCCTCCCAGCAGACATCAGTCATGCAGGATCCTTTCCCCCATCAAGGGACAATTAGCACAGAGCAACAAAGTCCCAACTATTCCAGAATCAACAACCACGAAATCTACATGACTGGAAAATAAATGGTTTTTCAAACACGAAATCGAAATTACGACACCCCACTAGAAACAAACGCGCTAGGGTCTAGTACCAGTGCACCAAAAACGCCTTTGACCATATCAAAGATGCCTATTGAACCTTTTCCAAAAATGGCTAAAGGACCAACTAGGCGGGCAGGAAACTATTCCAAAGCACCCCATAACTATAGCATTGTGGATGATCTAGCTCAATCTCCCATCTCTATGTCAACTTTGGAGGTGTTATAGTCATTCCCAAAGTAGTGAAAAGCCTTACTTTCCGCATTAAGCACCATCGACCCTGCTGATTCACACCTAATAGATTTTGATTTAGAAAAAACCACCCCTTGGCTTCCTTCAATGGTCGCCTTTCAGATACCAGTATCAGTCCAAACATCACCAGTCACTGATGTATCATTTATGAATGTGCATCCACATGCATTATGTCAAAGAACGTTTGGCAGAAGTTAGGGTCTCCCGAACTAAAGCCATCAGACATCACGCTTAAAGCATACGATGGTTTCCCTTCAGACCCTATCGGTCTCTACCAAAACATCCCAGTCTACTTAGCCGAAATGATGATCCTTATATATATTGAAGTCTTGGACAGCCAATTGGACTACAATACACTCCTTAGTCGGAGTTATATGTATGCCATGTCAGTCATTGCCTCCTCCGTCTTCCAAACTATGATGCTACCCCATGAGGACCGCATCGTTACTGTCTACCAATTGACGCATAGCGAAAAGCATCCCCTAAAAAATATCAATGCCATTCTACCCTATTTAGACACATCTATGGACGCGCTCACACGTTACCAAGAATATGGCCCCGAACAGTTCAAATTGTCGTCCATACTAGGGTCATTCCTAGGAGATCCCCATATTATACCTAAGTCATCACTTGATATCACAGGGGCTCCGGTGTGCATGATGTCCACATCAAGCACCAAAGCTAGTCAAGACACGGAGACGAGCAGCAATGACATCGATTCCTTAGCCATGATAGCCTCTCTAGCCTACGTCACTTCCCAAACTCCTTTCCTCTTCCCCCCATCTGGTTTTGTGTCACAGCTGGTCATGGCCATGGTGGTCCTACCAAACTTATTATTTGAAATACCAGTTTGGTACCTATTCCAACCCACTCCAATGGGATTCACGCACATCACCTCTACAGGGTTAATACCCATCAATCTTGAACTGGCCCCAGCTATTCTAGAGATTGTTGCAAACATCCCTGCAAAGGAAATTCCCATTGCAAAACCAATGGTTACGACTAAGAAACCTGAGAGAAGAGGAAAGAAGGTGGAGACTCCCACCACACAATGGGAATTTCCATGATGTGCCATATGTGACGTAGTAGGACACCCTACCCACATCTACCTAGAACTAGACAAATTAAAGCCACTCCTTAGCTCTGACGTAGACATCGCAACACCACGTTCCCATAAAAAGGAACCTGCCACCAAAATTCAAGGCAAAGTATTGCGTACCAATCACTCATGCGCTATCTACAACAATTATGGACACTATACCCATCAGTGCCCAGAAATCCCGAGATATAAGGACACCTTACACGCCATCGAGCGATCCTACCAAGAGGATCCCTCCACCTAGTCATCTGGAGATGAACCTCGCACCATCCTATACTTGTAGGAGGAACGACACTCACCCAAAATACTCTAGCCATTCCCCCTCCTCCCATCGAGTGTTGTGTACTCTGTGATGAGCGCGATAATTTTATCATCGATTTACGAGGTCTGGAAATGTTCCATCGATGGTATCTAATTCATGTAGTATATCGCACTGACCCTGATACCTAGTATTCACTAACCCTAATACCTAGTATTCATGTCAGATATACGGTGGCAATCACCCAGTGTGCCATTGTCATTACATCCCCCGATTCTACTTGGCACTGTCTAGTTTGTGCTCAGCCATAGTCCGCCTCTCCAAAGAAGATGGCTCGGACTCGGAATCTATGAACAACTCGACAACCCAAGAAGAAGTGATGAGTAGATCCATCCTCTAACTGTCAACTGAAAAGTGACCAATCAGGGAACCCTTAGTTACTCCCAACCGCCTTCTGTAGAGAAGACCAACGTGCGTGTTATATAAAATGCCCAATCATGTGGTCACCACTTTCCCTGACTTAGAAGTGCTACGCCGCTGGTACCCAATCATTCCACTAACTAAGCATGATGGGAACCCTATATATAAGCTATTTTGCCTAGTATGTCAGGGAAATCAACATGAACAACATTGTACTTCTATTTTGCAAGTTCGTCCTCTAATTGCTATGATACATACATTAGAAAAGAAACGCGATGATCTACTCAACCACTATAGAAGGTATATTACCCCCAGGCCAGCAACCCCATACCCACCTCGACATAATGGAAAAACTAGGATGGCACGCCAACCAAGCATGACCCAAGTCCAACCTAGGATAACATGGGGACTATGTGACCTGATTGGCCACCGGGTCAATCAGTGCAAAGAGCTAAAGCACCTCACAAACAATTTTCGCACAGTCTCTCCTCTCTCGCAGCAACTTCCCTCTAACCAAGAGAAGATAATGCACACTTATTGCTGGATTTTTTCACACTTACATCATACAATAAAATGTGAGCATCTCCCAAAGCTTAGAGCGGCAAGAGAAACGTTAAGTATACAATCCCCAAAAGAGTTATACATACCCAAGCTAAGGACTCGGAAATGGAAGTAGAAGACCTCATCTTCTACAACAGATCCTTTCCAAGCGTCCACATCTAGGATGAAGAGTAGTGTTGATTCCCACACAATATACACAGTTGGCATAGTGGCACCATGCACCATCTGCACTGGCCATAACCACGAATCAGAGGCATGCCTGCTAATGGAAACATCCAGGCACCTCTGCACCAGGCACAATTTCCACCTACAGGAAATTGACCATCCTAACAGGGGAAACAACCTTGCGCTCACGCAAACTCCCATCATGGAGATTATCCCCCCCACAAAACGCCGACGACATGATACATCATATACGATTCATATCATCTGATATCGGATCTAGGACTGAAGTCACCCCCACGTCCCGAGTTTTCAACCTTATTCCTGTCGTAAAAAAACTAGGGCACCCTATGCTTTTGCATTCATTTCCGCGAGATCCTGAATTTACATGCCGCCATCGAACTCCCCGATGATACCCAACCTCTAGAACAACATCTAGTACAACTAGAGCTCATCAATGAAATGTGACGGTAGTCACTGCAACACAACGAGACCCACAAGAAATGGGCAAAAGCATCGTTTGACCGCCACATCAACCCTCACTCATTCACTGAGGGATAACTAGTCCTCCACTACGATGTCGCAAAAGAAGCCCTAGGGCCAGGAAAGTTTGAAACCTTGTGGAAAGGACCTACATCATAAAACATTGCCTCCTCAAGGGGGCATACATCTTAACTGAACCGGACGGAACATGCCTCAACAACCCCATCAACAACCTTTACCTCAAGAAATTCTACCCATAAGGGCCAAGAAGGCCCTACCCTAGAGTCAATGTACACAAACCTAAACACTTTAATTTTTTTACCAAAAGACATGTTACAAAACGCGCTCAAGTGTCACAATGGATTACCAACCCACCCCTTACTTCAGATTTGCTAATGGAGCATCGTGATGGTCTCAAAGTTTAGCAACAGCCGTTCGGGTCATCTATCACCCTGACCGTTCACCACTCTACACCAATGGTGTTTGTATCGGTTCAGCAACAAACAATCAGGAAGAATATGATGTCGTTATCGGACTTATGTGTGACGCCCTCCATCAACATCCACCATATACATATCTACCTTGATTCCCAGTTAGTAGTGTCACAGTTAAACCAAACATTTGAGATACGAGATTCACATATATTTAGAAAATACTTGCATGCAAAATGATTAAGAAGACAATTTGACTACATTACATTCGCACATGTACCAAGGAGTCAAAACCAAACAGCTGATCACATAGCTAAAAATATTCTAAAATGGAATGCATCTCGGATAAACCATCATACATAGAAAACAAAAACATAGAAAATATAGATATCCATCAGCATAATATAATCCATAAACTAAAATAGGGGCCACACCATGTAGAGCCACAAAAAATAACTCTCACATATATATATCAAATGTATGTGTCTAAGTACAAAAAATGGTGTCTGTGAACCATCGGTCAACCCAAAATATAAAAATATACAAGTCAAAAAAAATAGGGGAAGCATCCTCATAACGTATGCTTTCCCCGTGTTCAAAAAAGACTCTATGGTGGTTCTCCCCCAGGTGGGCCACCTAGACCCACTAACTCTCTTGGTACCACTACTGGAGCGGTCGTCAATACGGAGACCACCACCCAACATAAAACTGGCCAATAGCCCCTCTCCCAGGCCATCAAGGTCTCCAGCCACACATCCTCGAGGTCATCTAGAAAGCCTCGAGTAGGCATCCCCTCGGTCAAGCGGTCCACTTGACCTTAGAAATTCTCTAAAGCTGCCACCTTCTCAGTCAGCACAGCAGCACGAGCTCGCTCAACAGTAGTCTCAGTAGCAGCCGAGCTGCTACCCTCCCCCGAGGGACCAACCTCACCACCCAGTGCTCAACCCAGAGGCTGTGCAGGAGCTCCTCCCTACCCCCCAAGAGCTCCTCGAGGTCACCAAATCAGTTGGTGCCCAACCAACAAAGCCACCAGACAGTCGACCTCGCCAAAATCTGTAAGAGTAACAAAAACTATGTCATTGTTATCATAATACACATATAAACATAAATACTCAAATAAATGCAGAAAACACAAAGACATACCTACTGGCCCCAAAGCATATCCAGCAGGAACACCCATGTATGGATCCCCCCTGAAGTCCATCCCTGCATAAGGGAATGGCAGGAACATTTGAGGGTTGGCCTCAAACCAAGCCTCAGTGGTGGCGTTCCAGTAACACCCCACCCTACCACAGCCTCGTCGAGGCATCACGGGAACCCACCTCCTCATGCGAGGCTCTTGTGGCCCACCAGATTCCACCGCCACCGTAGGTATCAGCAGCACCACCCGCTCATACATAATGTTGCATATGATGGAATAAGTAAACAGCTTTGATCCATCCCGAACCTTGGAAAGCTGTGACAACATCTTGTCGTAACCGAAATGGGTAAATTCAAAGAAATGTTCGACCCTCAGCCGACGCAAGACACCGATCTACAAACTCGATGCCCGATGAGGAGTATATGACCCCTCCAGTCGCACAATGGCTGCTAAAGCACACCGCTTGACCACTTCTGTCACTGTAGCAATAGATATACACCCCTCCATAAGGGTCGCCCTGCCACAATGACGTGCTCGGAACTCCTCAAGATCCACCCTCCTAGAGGGAAGTGGATACCGACCTCACCCTGAGGCAGTAGCCAGTTCATAAATTAGATATCCATTTCAGGATGGATAGTGAGGTCACACCCACATATCACCATCATCTTGCGCCGCCTATTCCAGCATCGGATCAGGAAGCGCAAAAGTCAATCTTGTGATCGAAGAAGGTCATTCTCTAGAAATTTGAGGAGAACCCATCGTGCCAACTGTTGGTGCTCTTGACCATCAACAACTAAGGCAGTACAAAGCTTGGGCCAATCCCTCTCCCTCCACAACATCCTGTCATCAAAACAAGAACACATCAACAACACGAATAACACCAAAAATAGACAAAATTTCCAAAAAAAATCAGCAAAATTAGTTTCGACACTCCACGCACCTGTTCCTCAGACAGGCACAAGGAGGGTGCATCTATCCTTCTCACAGATGCACCAAATGCATGCCTAAAGCTATCACAAGCGTGCTAAATTCACGCAAAACCCAGTTTTGCGTGCAAAAGGCGCGCCTATACCTTGATCACCCACGCGGTCAAGGTAAAATTTGACCTAGAATCCGTACAAACCCATCTTGAATGGACCTTGGCACCAGTACACTGAAAAATTAAATTGTAGGACATCATAGAGATTACCTGGATAAAAAATCGCTAATCCCAGGTGCTCAGGCTGACTAGAACAACAAGAACTGCTCCATAAAAGCCTCTGATCTCTTAATACTCAACATACACAAATGAAATTAATTGAGCCATATTCGCCTATATGTCACCCTTTTCAGAAAATTTGGAGGATCATAACAAAATTTTAGAAGGCCCAATCACCAGATCGAAATCAACACTATGATCATCGCTCCATAATGCCCAAGGGAAGTGCCACACATTTACACCCCCGAAAAAATAATTTTTCAGTGCTGGCAGGTATGCCCTCTCTCATCTTCTTTGTTAAGCACATGTATTTCAAATAAATATTTGAATAAAGAATATGCTTTCACCTTGGGTATTTGTTTTTGTAGGTAGTATGCAAACCATCTTCAGCTCCATCCAATGAAAGTTCCAAGAGCAAGTGTCACTCTACTCCCAGCATGATAGAGTCCCAGAAAAAATTTACATATCCTAACATCATTTCACCATCAGAAATCATCCATAGGCTCCACACACCCAAACATGTTTATCATCACCTCACCTTGCACATGATAAGCATCCTCGTTGGTCGGTAGAGTCTCCCCCCCATGGTGCTTGTCACCCAAAGTAGACCATATATCACAACAAAAGTGACGCCATGGCCATACCACTATAGTCCAGGAAACACCTCATGCCCATTCGCTTGCCATGCATTAGGTCAATTTTTACCATATCAAAATAAAACCCCTTTCCCGAACGACCAAGTTGTGCAAGCATATTGAAATCACACTACCGTGCCTCCCATTTGGCCTACCATACCTCCATCAGCATAACCCATCTACGATACTTTTTCATCTGCTTCATCAACCTCACACATGGGACCAACCAATGGGACCTCCACCCTCAGCAAAACACCTTCCTCACATCATCTGTGAGCAAACACTTTCATGTTTTGGGGCACCTGTCTCTATTTTTTGTACAAACCAAACACCGTTATTTTATTATTTTGGTAAGTGTACAAAGACCGCAAATGGCACACTATGTCCCCCACCCACCCATTCATTTTTTCTCCCATGTTATAATTTCCTTGTCACCCTTGGTCGGAATATCACACCCCCACACAAAAGCCAGTATGACATTCATAATCGATTTCTTCCCACCCTGGAAGTCCTACCGACTCCAGGGATTTCCACATCAGAAATAGTTATGACTACAACCAAGATGATTTTTATACTCCGACCTTGGGCCACTAAATCTCCATCATCAGTTTTCAGTCACCCCTTGCCATCATGCCTATGTTAAACACATCACATCCAGGATCATGATCCTCCGTATCAGTGACCCCCTCGTTCGATTGAGGCTTAATTTTTGTCGACATCAACACCTCTTTTCCAAAAAGGAAGCGGTGCCTTGGATCACCCCTCTCCACAAAAAGGGAATCCTCAGGTGGCACTATGGAAGACATCATTGCTCACAGATGTCATCGATCCTCCTAAAATTCGACTACAACACAATCTTTCATGTTAAGATGGTATTGTACCTTACAATCATTACACTTTGATTAAATTCGTCGAATACCCATGCCTTTATAAGCCTCTCTTTCAACAATGCTTACACAAGAAGGTCACATCCAGCGCCTATGCATACAATGCACATTTATATGTCATACCAAGTTTACGCATATGGGTACCACATTCCACCTATAGTTAAATAAAAAACGCCCCTGAGGGTGTCAACAGTCGTCGTCATCAACCAGCAGATTACTACCATACTAGTGACAGAGACATAATATCTATCTGTCAAAAATATTTGTTTAACTAGCCAAAGCATCACGAGCATGGGACATGCCCACCTTGTAGAAAATTTGTATATATTGTACTATACCATTGCTTGCAGGGATCCCACAGGACATAGTCGCTCTTTGACCTGGTGCAGGGTGTCTCCAACTCCAAGCTACACGCAGGTCTCTATCTCTCTCTCTCTCCACACAGTACACATAAAAGAAACTATAATATATTTCAGCTATACAGTTCTTCCTAGACCTCACACATTAGGGGGAAACTGTTATCACTGGAAAATCAGACAAGTAAAGATGACATTATTTAATGTCAGGCACAAGGATTTACAGGGCTGAGAGACATTAGAGAATTTGAAGTATTTAAAAATATCTAAGGTATGAAAGGGAAAATCAAATTGTGCATAGAAGGAACCAGTTAAATGCACCTTTGCGTGCATAATTCTTCGAAAAGAACGCCTTTGCGTGGATTTTCCTCAAAAATTCGCGCAGTCCTGAGAGTGGCGGGAGTCACTTTTCGAGACCACAAGGCACACTACAAGACATTGATCCCACACTCGAGGCCACCTAAGGATAGACGCCCAAGCCTCCTTAGGACCTCAAAGGAGCACACAATGGAATAAATGTGGCACATAATGGAATCACCCTCCTCTCTTGGGTCACCATCCACAATGTACCAAGATAGGGAAGGAGGATTTGAATTCTCTTATAAAAGGCCACCAAGAGATGAACAATATGAGAACACATTGTTATGTTGTCCAGAATTGCCCCAAGAAATACCAGTAGTGTGTGATACGGAGCAGAGATAGAGGTGACTCAGTTGTTGGCCATCCAATAACTCTATTCCACCATAGTAGAGAGAGGAAGACTTTGCACTAAGGCAGCTCGGAAGTAGAGACATCCTTGCATCGAGACTTAGAACCCCTAGTTCTAAGGGCCCCTTTGCAAGTGGGTTAAAGTTTCATCCTCATTTCCTACCAGCACTCAGTAAGAGGGGACGCAAGCGCCGTTGTTTGGATTATTGAAGTTGTTTGACTCTATTCAGATATTTTGTTTTATTTGTTTTAGTTTAGTTTTTGTGTTTGAATATGCATGTTATTTCTCTATCTAGTATGTGTATGTTTTAGCATGTTCCACTAAATTTCTTGACTCCGTCTATTTTCTGCCTGTGACCAATAACTTAAGAGGGAAAAACCACCCCTCTTAAGCAAGTGTGATTTGGTACATTCGTGCACCAAACACACCAACTTCAAGGTGTGCCATAACTCCCTTTCACAAATAACAACACTTCCCTTAACAAAAGATGACACTTGGAATTCCTTCAAATAGGGATGTAGAAACTTAAGAATCAATCATGGGGTTGTTGGAATTATGGCTAATGTGTTGTCCTTGATGGAAACCTACTTGATAAAGATGTCAGAATTGTGATAACATGATGATTATGCAAATAGATACAGATGCTACAAATGCTATGAAAAAATAAATGACATTTCATAGATAGATGAATGATAAAGGTGATTTTTTAAAAAGTATACACGAGTCCTGTGAATAAATTTCACATACATATGCAGGTCTTGTCAGTGAAAGTAATCTACAGAATCCGAACCATGGTAATCTAGATACTAAGGGTCTTTACCATGGTATTGGTCCATAATAATTGAAGTGACACTAGTTATTTGATCTCGTTAAAGAATACTAACAACATTACCAAGGGATTTACCTAAGGTATTGTCTAAGCATAAATATATATAAGGAAATGGATATCAAGGTGCTAGGTGTGCAAGTAATGGGTTATAAATGTGTGATCTGATTTGGAACAGATGTGCACTAGGGAGCAAGGAGAATGCTCAGATCTAAAATTATGTTGACATATATGCTTGATTTATTTACTTATTGCAAATTTCAAAGTAGTTAATACTAATGAATATCTAATTATAATGATGTTGTGATCTAAATGAAATTATTCAGAAGTATATAAAGGTTGTGGAGAGTAAAAATTGTGTTTAAAACTAAAGTTTTCATATTTGTATGTAGGTGTGTTTGGAAATAGTCGTGTACATACATGAATCCATCTATGTAGGGTCATGTATATATTCTTAGATAAGCTTTGCAATATGTTGAGATTTATATGTAGGCATTTTGCATGGTAGGCACATACATATGTTGATCAGTTTTGTGATAGTCGACGTATATATGTGCTAGGATTTGCAATATTGATAAATAATGATATTTGATCAGTTATATTATGTTTTTTTTCTTTTTCGGTGATGTATCTATCATGATGATTTGTGTCTGATAGTGTGGATTGAGGTGATTTTGTTGTATTGATTAGTTTTAATGGTACATAAGTATAACGGGGTATGATTAAATTATGTATCTATGAATGATTTAGTGGTTTGTGATTTATTGATGTATGGTTCAATGGTTACTTCAGTGTTGCAGTGATTCATGATGATTTGAAATTTGTACGCAAGTCTCACATTGTGGAAGTGCATATATATGCGATTGTGCTTCAGAGCAGCAACATATACATTCTAATGTATGTCTGATCAGGGTTTATAGGAACAACACTATGTTTCTGTGAAGGTGAATAGTGTATGGTTTGGTATATTGATGAATGGTTGTGCATTGGTATGATTTTATAGCTTATATCTATTATGGAATGGTTTTGGTTGATTAAGATTTAGTAATTGATTTGTTGATGTTATAGTGATTCAATTAGTTGAGTGATTGTCTTTTAGTTTGAGTATTCAATTTGGTATTGAGCTTAATGATGGTTTTGGGCCCAGTATGAAAATATGATGAAAGTTGTTCTACAATTTTGATTTTATGAGTCAGGTAGATCCAATATAAAAAAAAATATGAAACGTTTTCCATAGAGGTTATGGGGGTTAGAGCTTTTGGTGAGGGAGTGTTGTCAAGATAAATCCCCTCTGTGGACAGAGGTGATCTCTCTAGCCCTAGATTAGGTCTAGAAACACAATATCATTTCTAACATAAGCTTTCTTAACTAATTCTTACAATGAAAATAGGAAAGATACATAGATACCTTTCTCCAATCACTATCCTTGGATCCGTTCACAGTGACCTCGATCCACAATCCTTGTAGGCCCAATTCCTACTATTGATGGCACGCGAATACCTGCGGATGATCAAGACACAACAGAAAACATGATATAATACATTATAAACGTAAACACCAGCTATCTAGCAGATCAAGGAGTACTAGAATATTTGCATAATCATGTAGACAAATATAGAAAGCAAACATCAGATGTTATTATTAATAAATTACAAAAGGAGAGATTACAACCAGGCCTTGATGTTAGAGGAATCCTTAGGTTAAAATATGATTCCTTCACCTAGCTTAAAATCATTCCTTCTCCCGTACACTTAAGCTTAATCACGATGCAAGCATGCAAAGGGATGAGATTTCAGACGAGTCTGACAATGATCAGCCAAGCTCTAAATTTGGGGGAATGAGGGATGTGAATTTATAGCAAGGGAGGGGAGGTTGGGAGCCCATGAAAGGAGGAGGAAGGCCACTTTCTAAGGGATTATCCCCCATGGATGAGATCAAGGTTCCAAAATGAGAGAGCTCGACTTTATCATCTATGTTAAACAACCAAATCGTCACCCTTGAGCTTCTATAGGTCGAAGCTTCTCCTCCATTTGAGGAATAAATGCCAGAAAGGGGATCAACTCGGTTTTCCAAGAAATTATCACGCTGCCAGCGCTGGGACAGAACTATGAAAAGGAAATCAGCGCGGTCATGGCACCAGGAAGATCATTGACCCAGGAAACTAGGAATTTGACCAAGTTTCTTTAGTAATATTTCAAGCAAGTATTCTTTGGATCTTCAAGGGGATATGTTAGAATATTTCTTGATGATGGAAACATTGCACAGGATCTATCACGGGGCATTTCAGGATCAGGGACGGGAAAATTAACATGGTGAAAATTTTATGTGTAACAGATGCCCCCTAAAGCATCAAGGAATAATAAGGAGTGATGGCTGAAATGCTTTATGAACCAAGGCAAGGAACACAGAACACCTTCGGAAAACCTTCCAAATCAAACATTTTACAATATATGACATCTATGGTATAAATATTCCTAACCACATGATGTTGCACTAGGCATCAAATGACACGTGAGCCCACGGTATGGTTGCAACCATCCGTATAGATAGGATCATGTATACAATCATGAATACTTAATAACTCCTTGCAGCCTGGACAAAAAATTAGATGCCACCCAGGGTATTCATTGTGATCTCAATCAAACTAATGTATGAATCTAGCCATGTGAATAAATGTGTTGGTTTCGAACATGGTAGAAACCATCTAATTACTGACCAATCATGAAAACTGTTAACAGGAATGAGAGAGCCCACCAATAATGACGATGGACCTGAAGGTACAATAACACAATCTACAAGAATGAATAAATGTGTTGAAGTCAAACACTTGTAGAATCATTCGATCAAAGGCAAATTATGTGAACTCGTCGTCGAACACAAAGAACTTGTCATTGAGGCATACAAGCTCCAAGGTATTGAACAAGAGTTTCTAAATCACCTTCCTGGATAACGAGTTGAAGTCGATAGGAAGTGATTCATCGAAGGAGGGCCATGATGATTCCCACATCATCGACATGAAACAACATATATCTTAAGATGATAGGACTTATTCGGGATTGTAACAAAGGAGGTCATATAAGTAGAGGACATTTGAAAAAAAGGAATTCTCTTAGACATATTAGCGACACGACTCTGGAGTGTGGCAGCATTTGACTCAAATAGGATAAGAGGTCATGTTGACAAAATTGGTAATAAGATGATAGGAAAATGCATTTCCCAAACCCATGGAGGAAAAGTGATGAATGTAGGATGTCCCCAACCCAACATGAAGTGCAGATGAGTGTCATGTTCAAGAGTGACAAGCTGCCAAAAATACACATAGGATGTTCACTTTCAATTTTCCCCCGTTATTTCTAACGAGTGCCTCTTTATTTTCTATAGCCAGCTTGAAGAGGATAACATGTGTTGAGCATGTAATTTTATTCTTCGAATGAATCCATCCAAGTAATTTTAACGATCCCTAGGAAGGAGGAACTTGGTCTCGTCATGGTGACAAGTCTTTTGTCGTTTAATCTTGAATGAGTCCAACGAAAGGGAAGCTCGGTAACTTTTCAAGTTTAAGGAGTTTGAAAAGAAACAAAAATGAAACTCCATCATGTCCATTTTCGTAACTCGTCTCTCAAATATGAAAAGGTAGAAAACTATGTCTGAGGGAACCTCTTGACCATGTTCGATCAAGATATTCCTTTTTCATAAATAGTAAATCTCAGCCCAAAAAAGGGGTAAACGTATATTGAGATCACGTCATTTCATTTACTTTAATGAGTATGAAATGACAAGTACTCGGTAATATTTTCATTTTTCAAGAGTCAGAAAAGAGTTGAAAGTTGACTCCAGGGGGGGTTCCTTTTTCGTAAACATTTAACGAGCCTGAAAAAAAGATAAAACTCAACTCATTCGCATTAGAAGAAATAATAAGTAGTGTGAAATTCTTGCTCTGCACATAAACTAAAAACATCACAAATATCAAGGAAAAATAATAAAATATTGGCGATTTTTTTTTTTAAATCTATAAATAGACCCAAAAAAAAATCAATTTCAACATTGTATTTTGAGAAGAGCATTTTGTCCATTTTCCCTCTGAATTTCAAATAAGTGGTTTGGCTGATCCAAGACACCATTCATTAATCCTTAAATCTCGGGAAAGAGCTCTAAACCTCCTTTTCAGTTTGATTCCATTCGTTTTCCATTTAGTTTTATAATTAGGGAGTTTAGTGGGAGGAATTTAAAATTTTAAAATCGCCTCCTACCAACGCAATTTCGAGCTATCAAGGTCGCCTTGGTCGCGTTTAGCATGTTAGGGAAGCATGCCACCAACGGTAAATTATTTCACGTAGACGTTCTAGCCACGGGAAAGATTTTAAAATGAGAAAATCACCAAACTCCACCATTAGTTTCTAACAATACCTCAATGACAACAACTAAAAAGCCAATTGGACATGTTTTGCAGGCACTTTCGTCAAATATGTCGGTCAAATGGAAAGAATGATGCCATGAGGTGGAAGACCACCAAGCCTTGCACAGCCAAGATTGCATCAATTCTTTACGCAGATTATGGATTATTGAAATTCTTACAAACAACTTTTATAAGAGCTCAACTGGAGCTTCTCCAATAATTAATCAGTATCTGGGACGTGGACTGACATTTTTTTATCATTGGGGACCAAGAGTTAGAGCTAGATGGGATGGAGATCTATTTCATCACTGGAATTTCCAGGAGAGGGGAGAGGATCCAACTCTCTAAAGCTCACGCATGGGGTGAGAGTACAAGCATCCTCATCCAGAGATACTGTCCTAGAGCATGGAAAACAGAGAGTGGGAAGGTAGATACTTCTTCCATCAGAGTGCTTCCCCTGCGTATGATACTACACTACATCACGAGAGTGGCAGGAGCCTAAGAATTGCATGAGGCAATGAAATCTAAGTTCCAATACACAGTGGACTTCTTGGCCCCAACGATGTTCAACTGGTGTGAGGGGTTGTTGGCTAACATGATGAGCTAGCTAACCAAGTTCAAGATAGGGAGACTCAAACAGTTCAGGTATGGGTCAATTCTGGTGACCTTTCTGTAGAGAGTACCCTTGTTCTAGTATTGGTGGTTAGAGATCCATGATCCAACTCCGAGGGATCTGAGGCTAATGAGATGGTGTGACATAATGCCCCAACAGGGAGGGGGGCAACAGATGCATTTCCCCACGTCCTTTTTCAGTTGGCTATGGTGTCAACTTATCATATTTGAGGACTAAGCATATGCCAGCATCGACTTTAGAGGAGATCCGGATCTTCCGATCCCACCAGGAACACAGTGGACTGATGCAGGTAAAAATTGTTTTTTAACATCTTTTACTTTTTAAATGTTTTTTTTTTATGTATTATGAATTGTAAACTTATGACTTGTATATAGATATGGGTCCTCAGATACCCCCTGACATGTCACTGATTTCACAGATGGTAGCCCGTCTAGCAAAGGATGCTCCTTATGAGGAGGTAGAAAACGCACTAGTTGATCTAGAGCGGAACCTGGTCGGCCTCATGAGAGGCATTCTAGAGTATGCTACATTTGATGAGGTTCCATTGCACTTTCAGAGACATACAGTGAGAGTTCTAGGAAGACTGGGTTGATAATTCTGCTGAGTAATTCAAGCAGTCACCTACTACCATGATCACAATGTGGGTGGATAGCAGCCCTATTTTGACATTTTGTACTAATGTAGGCTTGGAGAGCCATTTTTGTAACAGAACATATATTTTTGAGCTTTCGGATGTAACACACTTACAGACCAGTATATATATATATATATATATATATATATATATATATATATATATATATATATATATATGCATGTTTCTACGGCTACTTGTGTATCATAATGATGTCTTGATTTACATATTTCACAAATGTCTATTTAATACATGATTTTCCAATGTATTTGTTAATGTATTTAAGCGTATTGGAATATGTTGATATGTGATCAAATCAAAATGTATTTCCAATAATATAACACACAAATACATACGCAAAATTTGAGGATTGCACACAAAATAATTACCATTCAATTGTAACACAATGAATTGTGAGTTTAACTTAACAACCAAATCTCTAATCCCAAGATCAAGGGCATCCAATAAAATTTATATCACTACAATATACTTGGAAATATTGTTAGTTGTCTAACACAAACAAATACCTTGTAAATTAATAACTCGCCATCAGGAGAAAAGAGAGCCCATGCTGCGAAAGACAGGTTCAGTGTGCTACGGCAAGCGCCATCATAAAATCCAACATAATGATTCGAAGACATCTACAAAGCAAGTGGAACGCAAGGTGAGCAGAGGAAAAATGTCTGCAAGGAAAACATTGACACCAAAAATCAACTCAAAGCACACTAATGAATAAAACACTAATATACCAGTATCACACTTATGACTAAGCATAATATCTTCTTAGGTAGAGTTCAAGAATGAACTCAGATGACAGAATTATGTCATGATCAACATAAATAAATCCAAGTTTCCATTGTTTACATCGTGTGTAAGCATTACCTCGGCCAATTTTGTGAGAAGATTCACAACAGCAATAACATTCCCATGCCGCTTGGCCAAGTAAGGGGTACGAAGCATGTAAATAATTCCCCCGAGGGTAAATGAACAAACATTGAGAATATGGTAGAAGAGAGTGGGTGGTTCATGCTTTTTGAAGAAAGCAGTGAAAATCTTGAGCTCATGGGGAGAAAAATAAACCCGGAAAAAGACATTCTAGACAATCACAGAGATGTCGAATGAAATGGTCAGAATGATATTTCCCATGTTCTCTTCGGACAACACTTCATAGATCAAAGCCGGATTTTGAAGTGGCTCAATTGGTACTGGCGAAGCATGGGATCCTAGACAGGAAGAGATGTCACCTAGAATTGGGATAAATGAGGAACGATGATTTCCATCATCCCATGGAGTTTCTTTGAGATACATTACCTACTTGATACTCTCGTCAGTGGGGAAAGTCTCATTAAAGGGACCATCAGAGTCCCAAGTACCAAACCAAGGATACTGCGCATGTAGAAACAAATTGAGTAATTGTTTTGGATGCAGCCTCACAAGCTGTGAGAATATCTTGATACATTTTCTCTGCCGGGCTAAGAGACATAACGTCACCAAAAATCTCGAGCTTGTCTGGATTGGGAATAATCCATGGATCGTGACCAGATGAAATCATATTGACGAAGGCAATATTCAAAGGTGGAAGTGGAAAAAATCCCATAAGGTACGATTCTTTGAACAAAGTTGGCCCAATGTTTTCATAAGGAGTAGCAGTCTTCCCAACATACACAATCTTTCCTGTTGAAGACTCAGAGGGGAAGAAATCCAATTGATCGACACTCACTATCTTCACTTGATGAGGGAAACGGAGGATGCGAAAGAGGGTGGAGACCACACAAACCATAGAGTTTGTCCAACTACGTCTAAGAAGGAGATTATAGCTCAAGTTGGCATCTACCACTTCAACTTCCATAGTTACTGTTTTTCCCTCCAATAGGATAGGAAATGCCTTGAGAATACCATACGGCCGAGAACCTCTACCACTGAAAGCTTCTAAGGTATTCAGGGACAGACTCAATGGGAGAGAGCCGATGGATTTCCAATATGCGATAGACATGTTGCAGGTCGAAGTGCCTTCATCAACAATAGTCTGATGAATATTATTTCCCATAATGGTAACTTGGATCAGAAAAGCTACCTGCAATGGGAGACAAGGAAATAAATTCTTGAGATCGAAAGTAATCAAACTATAATCTGAAGCATCAATCCCTCCAATAGCAGAGATTAATGCCTTCCGTTGTGATGGGCACGACTAAAGGACCTCCAAAGCCGACATCGTCGAAGACTCTTGAGCCAGATCTTCTACAATATTGTAGTGTTTTACTGCTCTCGCATTCAGATTGTAAGACAATTTCTGAAGAACACCTTTTGGGGGTGGTCGGATGATGGATTCATTACTCAGTCTCTCAATATAGAGAGGACCAAAGGTAGGAGACGTGGAAGAGGAAGGGGGATCTGTAACTTCCAGTTCTATAGGAGCCTTGGATGGATTAGGATAATATTTTTTTATCGTGGTGATGGAAATAGATTGTGTTTCAGCCATGAACACCTGATAGCTTCTAGATGATTGAGCCTGATCTACATTCTCCATTTGCTGGAAAGGGAATAGTTCTTTCAAAATGGTGGGGGTCTTGGGTGCGCCTTTTAGAAGACAAGAAACTTTGGCATGTCGAGGAAAATCCTTGGTGTAATGATCGTCATCACATATTAGAGAAGTGTTGGGCTTACGTGTTGAAGAATCACCAGAAGATGACTTATTTGAATCATGTGTAGGGTTTTCAGATTTAGACTTGCCTTTACCCTTCTTTTTACCCTTCGAGGATTTATCTGTTGTAGTAGACTGAACAAAATTTACCTCTAAGGTTTTACCAGGATTCTTCTGGCTATGGGAAGGAGTAGGGAGCGAAGTGACAGCAGTGGATTTATATTTTGAAGAATTCTTTGGCACACTACTATCCGTATGAGCCATTGTCCCAATAACACCACCCGCCAAAGGTGTAACATGAGACTAAGACGATGTGGGATTTTTCAAAGGATGTGGTGCATCAAGTAATAACTCATATAGGGTCTCGGATTGGGAATAAACCAAATTGAGGTATTTAGCTCTAGAAATGACCTCCACTTCTGTAACAAACCCACCCATGGCAAGATCTTTTGCAATCTTGGGAACGAATGATTTTGTAAACCACTCGGTCAACATCTGATCATGGATCTAAAATTTGATGAGGTGACGACAATGCCGACATTCATGGATATGATCTGAGATGTGTGTAGCAGTTGACTGCTTCAGCGAGGTGATAAATCGGTGGTGGTTTCATACCAGACAAGTAGCTGGAAGTGAGTGAGGAAGGCCATGTCCAAGGAATTGAAATCAAAGAAAATCCCTCAAGGGAGCTCAATGTACCATTTGGTCACAACACTAGTCAAAGTGTACTGGAAAAGATGAAGACAAATAGAATCTCCAATTCAAGAATTAGATGAACACCACAAGTGATATGTCATCACATGGGTTTGAGGGTCTTCCCCATATTTTCCTTCCAACTTGGGACAATCTCCTAGAATCTTGGTTGGAATTGGCGGCGAATGAATCTGATGTTGGATGGGGTCATTTGTGAGCTTTGACACATTCGGTAATTCCAATGTAGCCAACAATGGCAAGGGAAAATGATGAGGGGAGAAAGGTTGGGGATTCCAACTTGATTGATAAGGATTCTTCCCCCAATAGGGTGGATTCTGACTCAGATATGCATATTTCCCCCATGGCTGGTAAGGACCTTGCTGCAAATATTGTTGATAGGGACATGGCTGGGGTTTTTTATAAGACCCCTGTGGGAACTGAGGCTGTGGACCTTGCTGGACATGGGGTCTAGGATAAGGTCACTGTTGAACATGAGGTCTATTTTATTGTCCCTGCTGAATGTAGGGTCCAGCCTGTGGTCCATATTGAACATAGGGTCCAGCCTACGGTCCCTACTGAAGATAGGGTCCAGCTTGAGGTCCCGGCTGAGCCTACTAGTACTGAGGACTTTGTTGATACGAAGCACCAGGGTGAGGCCCAAACTGGGGTTGGTGGTACTGACCTTAAGGAAATTACTGTTACTAAGTACCAAACTAATGAGGGAAAGGACCAAATTGACCTAGAAGGAGAATCATACCACCTTCGGTGTAAGAAAAAAACTGAGGATTAGTCGCAACAACACTGCACGAAGGCTGGGGCTATTGGATGTACTACTGAGATACGTTTTGTTTAGGAGCATACGGTATTGTACATTCAGCCTTTGTACATAAGGAATGTTAGGTTGTTGAAGATACGAATACACTACGTTCGATTGTTCCCAAATAGGTACTTAATAAATGGGAGGCGCAACAACCAAGCATTTCAGTTCCACTACCTGAATTGTGAGGTGTGGATCTGAAAAATTCTCCCTCGGATGGAAACACCGATGAAGAGGCTTCCAGGATATAAGAGCCAGAGGTTTCCTTAAGAGTGCTTTGAGGAGCACTCATGAATGTAATTTCATCAGCATTAGATGCCATTTCTTTAGGAAACAACTGATGGATGGTAGAGCGAAACGCTATCAAAGAAGCACGAAAATGTATTTCGGGTTGATCGAAATTCATGTAAGGTTACTGAGGCGAGACTACAATCAGATCAAAGAGCGAATTTTTAGGAAAGGTCGAGAACGATGCAGATGGTTCAGGGCTTTTTGGCTCAAATTATTTTGATGTGGTCCAAGGAGAATCGTCAGGTGGTGCTCAAGATGATATGGGCTGCACATTGATGACAATTTCAAGCTCTTCACCTTGCGCTTCGAGGGGTCCAACCGAAAAACGAGGGACCTCCGGAGGAGGTTCTTGAGATTCATCAAAGGAGGGAGTGGGAGAATTCGATGATTTAGCCACGATGACGTTTCAAAAGAAGATCAAAAAGGTAGGTGAAAAAAATCACAATTTACCAAGAAATAAAAGGCTAGAGAACTGCATGGGTGAGATGTTTTCGTGGGCAGTTAATTTTAGATTTAACAAAAAATAAAATTAAAAAAGGGTGTGCTAGGCATAAAGGTTTACCAAGTATCATGAACTGCAATATACACCTTGGTGATAAAATGAAAGATAAATGACCAAGAACTTAACGTACAGCAGCTAATCTCCCCGGATGTTGTGTTTAGTGTATCACGTCTACAAGGTAGCTGACTCAATTACCTATGACAGGCTTGCAGCCTAGTTCTATCTCCCAAAATATATGTGATGGTACTTGGGAGTCTAGTCCACAATATTGTTGTCTAATGCATAACCGTTTGATGAGAGCACCCAAAAATATACTTATCATATATCAATATACTTCCATATGTGGGACGGGATATCACCCTTGGGTTTTAACGCAAACTGTTAGTGACACCTCCTGCGTTTAATGATGCCAGAACACATCTCTAGCCTAGACCACTATGGGTTTGAACCCTTGTTGACATCTTGGTCAGGCTTTTCAACAAGAAAAATGGCAATTTCAATGTCTTCATCCTTGCAATATGAAAAATAAACCTCATGTGATAGAGGAATACCACTATATACCTCCTTTCACATGTGAGGTATATCTTGATAAGTTTGATTTCCTTTGCCCAATCATTCTTAAGGTAGCTACTTGGGATGCCTTTTGCCCAGTTTGGATCTCTATGAGCATCCTTAAGGAAGGTGTCGAGATCACTTCCTGTGATAACTTGTCCCTTGAACCACCTTTCTCCTTCTTGGGGAAGGTTAAAGGCTTCAACAATGGATTCTTCAGAAACTTGCAAAGTGAGGCCATAAACTATAGCCTCATGTCCATTAAAAGAGTTAGAAAACTCTAGGGCTACTCTTGAGTTAGAGCTCCCTAACATGGTACAAAGAGGATACCACCCTGAGTGCATAAACAAACTTCTTACCCTCGAATTGGCATCAACCAAATCTCCACCCTATGGATCTATTTGATTTATCTTACCACCTATTTTAGTCATCTTCAGAAAAATAAATGCCTATGTCTCCTACAACTGATAGGTGGAAAAGTAGGAAGAATTTTCCTTAAAGGTGTGGTCTGTATTCTTCTCTGGCATCTTGTCTGAAATCCAAACTTCTTCTCCAACTATAACTCTCAGTAAATTCAAATCCAGTAGCTAGAACTTAGAATAACATAATTCATGTTTTTTAGGTGGTTTTAAAACTAAAAGTTGGTCCATCGCCCCATGTAAATCATCCTCTGTCATTGAAAATATCCTCACCATGATGTGCACCATGTGACACACCATCACCACCTTCAGTTGGCTTTGTTTTCCGTATGAGAGCTCCAGATGGCTTATGGCAAGTGTGTTTATGACTTGTAGTCACCTTCACAGTTTTTTCTATTCATTGGCCAGAATTTCCAGCAGCACTACTATGTAGCCAGCCAAGCGATTATGGCATGTAGTGTAATCACCACGATCTCTTTGCTTCAGAAAAACACATACCTAAACACATGGATGACTGACTTGGCATAGATAGGAATGACTGACAACGGTTCGATCAATAACTATAGATGGCACATGCATCTTAACATATACAATGACTTGACCTTAGCTAACTGACTATAATACAACACCTCTCATTAGATCTTAAAGGATTTAAAAAAATATTTGATGTGTATTAACCCTACAACACGTGGTATGACTAAAGCGGATGCACTTTTTCGCTTTATTTAAAAAACAAAGTATGCTTCCGGAAATTCCGACAGCATCAGAAATAAAAATAAAAAGATAGAAACAGTAAATAATAGATTGTCTGAAAGGTTTAAAAAATTGGTGCTTCCGGAAATTCCATAATATTGTGTTCATTGGATATTGGACGGTATGGAGGGGATACCTCCATCATGACAATAATGGATATAGAATTAATCAATGTTTCTCCTAATTATTGAAGTAGTTTTATTTTTCTTCTTTTTAGGTTTTGATAGGGATATTTAAATGAGTCAATATGGAAACCTAACTGAGGATCAATATAGCTTGTACTTGAAGTTTTCGGGTGAGGTCGATATTTATACTTGAGGAGGGCCTTTTGCAATGTCTGGACATTATTTTTTCGTATTGATTTTGGATCCTTTCCTTTCCATGAATATGCCATATTAGAGAGGTCCAAGGCATTTATATCCATCTCCTCTACCTCCTATGGTTCCCTATTCACTGTTGGATTTTTTATATCCACCTCAAGGATAATAGGTTTTAAGGTTTTTTTCTTATTAGCTAGGCCCTCATAAGAGCTAGGGGTGGGTTTGGCTAGGTTGATGGGTTGAGGTGATTGTGGATATGGGATTGGTTAAGGTGATGGGGTTCATGGGATACATTTTTTTTTAAGGGGGGCGAGGTAGGTGGGGAAGGTGATCCTCTAGAGGGGCTATGCGATCAAAGTAATTTTGGGTTTTGATACCCCCACTAGAGGAAGATAGGATCTGAGTGTGTGGGTTGTGATGGTAAGAGGAAGGTTTCTCGAAGCCATAAAATTCCATATTCTATTGGGGAGCTAGAGGTGAGTTTATAAAATTTATGGTTTAATAATTTAACAGGAAACCATATTTATGGCATTTCCTCTAATGGAAAAGAATGTTCTCGTACTCTAGGGTTTGCTTCCAAACTATGTTAGATAAGATATATCGATCAATAAAGGAAGAGGCTCTAATATATTCATGTAGATATAGATTATTGAATAGGATACATACCTTCCCTACTTGGTGGATTCGGATATTTTGAAAAATTGTCCTTGAGCATTGCTAATAGCCTCAATGGTTTCTTCCTCCTATAATTCCCTCGGGAGAGAGAAGGTCCTAATCCAAACCAAAGCTATTAGAAAATCCTGCTTTTCCGAGATGAATATTTCTATATAGAAGTGAAGATAAAGCTCCTTATAGTTTTAGAAGTATGCCTTTTATTCAAAAACTTTGGTCCTATCATCCATATTTGCAAATATGATCATGAAGAAACCTTTTTCTCCATGTTCCATATCAGTAATCCCCTCAGATTTCCATTTATTCTATATCCACTAGACTAGTGCCCTTTCTGAATCCCAAAGCCCCATGAACCTTTCAATGAGGGTGTGGCCTTGCATAATTGAATATATCCCACAATTTTGCTAGATTTTACCTCATATTTGGGGTCTCTTGTGGTTTTTATAGGCATCTTCTAGGGTTCTTTCCCTGAGAGGGCATTTCTTGTTCCATAGATCAATTTTGTAGCTAACTGCTACTTCCCTCCTACATCTTTTTATGTTGGACATTTCACTGAGACAGAGTCACTACTGATTTGACGTTTTGTGCTGAGAATAGAGGGAGGTTGAGAGTTCACCCCACGTGACTATGTTACAGTAGGAATGATTCTCATTCTCTCCTATAGCATGGACCATGAACTAGGCATACCATAAAACCTAATATTAAAGTATTGCATGCTTGAAACTTTGAAAACATGAAAAATCCAACTTTGTTCTCGCTATTTTCCTTATTTTATCTAATCTTCACTATTTTTAGTATCATATTGTCAATTTACACAACTATCATTTTCTATTTGTACAAGATTAATTTTCTTAATGCCTTTAATTCTATTGGGTATAGTTGTGTTTAAGATAAAAATGACTTGTATGGGGCGGTGTGTTTTACTCTTAGATACTAGCTTGTTATAAGGTGCCAAGAAATAGGAGATTATTAAACTTAAATTTCATATCTTGATTTTGATCTTGATCTTATCAGGCGCAAGGCTTCAAAATAAATCTCTAGGAATTGTCTATAAACAGTGGCTCAAATGATAGAGAGCTTAATATTAGTTAGTATGCATCTCAACATTAAGGTTAATCACTCTCGATTGCATTTAAATTACATAATGAATTAGTGTGAATTACCAATTTTTAATGACAACCAGTATAATAGCGATTGAGAACCTTTTCTCAATATGTTTGTTACAACAATGAAGTGTTGATGAAACTATCAATGTTTTTTGAAGATGGTGCAACTACTATGTAAATAAGGTTCTAAGGAATCTAATTAATCTTTATCCTTTTTAAGGTCAAATAGACCAATTATGGTCTCAATGGATGTTAATCATTATCATTATAATATCTTGTGGATTATGTGTTAATAAGTTACTACCATGTTTGCCTTCAACATGGAAATGTCTTGACATTTGTACTCATCTAGACTTTGTATTTCAAACATACCAACTTGAATCCAATTAATCATGAATAAACCTCGATCTATTATGCAATGAGGGATAAAAATGAAATTCAAATTAGGGGAATTTTTTAGGTAAAAAATGGGCTTCAAAATGAAAAATGTACTAACAAAATCAACTTAAAAAAAACCAATATCATTCAAGATGATGATGTCCTCCCCAAAAATAAATATTGGGATGGAAAAGAATAAAACCAATTTTTTTATATATATTTTTTACTTATCTCCTTATAGTTACCAAAAAAATGGCTAATGTAGATCTTCAAAGAAACAAGGAGGAAGACCTAGCCTTGCTCCTATCCAGGTGGAATCACCCAACAATAAAAAATGGTGTCTATATTTAGTATAATTGTGCCATGTTTCTTGGTTCTACCACTAGACTTTTCAATTCTTTGGTTATTACAATCATTTTTAGTTATGTACATCTAGTCATGTTTTATTTGTTTTAAAACTTTGGACATGCTTTTATACTTTTGTTCTAGTTTCCTTAATGGCATACTATGTTTTATTTGTTTTAGTATCTCCTTTTAAAACTTTGGACATGTTTCTATATTTTTGGTCTAGTTTCCCTATTGACATATACCATAAATATAATTTTTGCATATATTTTCATCAATAATATATGAAGTCTTAAAAAAAAAAATTAGCATTAATAAAATAAAAGTGATAAAACTAAAATATAAGAACTAAAAGAGAAATATAGAAAACATTAAGAAAACAAATAAAGGAGAAAAAAAAAACATATAAGAAGGTTAAAAAGGTGGATGGAGGGCAATTTTTTTTAATTCAGAGATAAAGGAAAGTTAAATACATTATAAGATATAATAAGAAGGAAAAGAAGAGAGAGACAAGCCCCCAAAAAAAAAAAAATTGAATTAAAAATTAAGAAAAATAAATAAAATTATAAAAGAGTTAAAGAAAAATAATAGATATAAAAAAGTAAGAAGGTAAAATTCATAGGTATATATAAAGTGTGTTGTATGATTCAAATATTGAAGAGGTTGTGACATTTTTATTATTTGATAATTTTATATAAACTTAATTTAATTTTAAATTTTATATAAAATTAGTGCAATCATATAAATTGAATGGTTTTTAAATGTCGATAAGTATCAAAACTGCAGTGTCTAACCATTATACATTTTGGATTTTTTGGCACCTTTTTTTTGGTCAAATCTTGATTTTTGTTGTTTAAAATAGGTTTTTGACTGCTCATATAGATTCAAAACCTTGAAAAACCTATTGGGAACTATGATTGTGGAGAGTTCACAACTCAAACTTGCCACTCCATCAAATGCTGATCAGATTCTAGGCAAATTAAACCGAAAAATATGTTGAAAAAAACTCCAAAACATATAACAGATAGACTACAACCATCGAAACAATTATTTCATCATAATTTAAAAAATTATAAAAATTAACTAAATTATAACTTTATTTAAAATAATAATAATTATTATTAATGATAAAAAGAAATAATATATAAATTAAACATATATGCATTAAAGAAAAACATGTAACATTATTTCTAACCATGGAGTTTCATCCCACTTTATTAGGGAGATTATTAATATTTAAATAAACTTTGTTACAATACTATGGGCCAATATGGTGGCTCATCAATACAAGATACCAAAAATACCACAACTCATTTCATATGACACTTGTTCATATGACATTTGTTTTTTAATTAATGAATTTATGACATTGGTTCATAACTACTTTGGAAATAAATCTTAGTCTTTGATTTATGTATAATACTAAGCATATTCTAAAATATTTTATATATAATATGTCACAATAATCAGACATGACACATCAAGAATTAACCATACACTGGGCATACCATAGATTAAAATGTTTATTTTATACCCCCAAGTGTTAAATGTAAAAAAATGTCTATAAAAAAATTACAACTTGTTAACCACATAGGTCTAAAATTTAATATGGCCCTTGCCTTTGCCATATCGCCTAGTGGCTATACACTAACACAGTAGGGTTATATGGAATTAAGGATGAACTCTCTGAAACCCTTCTCGATCCTCCACCTAGCACTACAGATCTCGAACCCTGGGATTGCATCAACAGTGCTCCTCACAACCCTATGTTCAACGGTCTCAATGCAATGGAGTCAGTTGAGGTAAATAAATTCCCTCTGCAGTATTTTCGAGGGCTCATTCTACATCCCCTTCCTCGAAGAAAATTGGTTCTACAACTCCAGTGGTTGCGGCATCCTAGGCATTCTTGTCTCGAGAAAATTTCATCCCAAAACCCGTAAGTCCATTACAATGTTCCATTTTGTTAATTTATTTCTTAACAAGGAAATTTCTCAGACTAAATATTCCTATGTTTCCATATATCTGTAATGGGGTTCTCTGGGTGCTATCCATGGTTGCATTTTACAGATAGTGTTTTTTTCTCTCGACTTTCTCATGTACAAACTGCGTAACACAATTGGACCCCATTTTCTGTTTATATACTTGCAGGGTTATTACATTATTATTTTCTAAACTTAATGCCCGATATCATTCCAATGACAGGGTTTGTATGGGATTTCTTCTTCATTTCTCAGGTATTAGTGATTGCATGCCTTGTTTTGTTTTTCTTTAATATTTTTCTTTTGATTTTACTTCATTTATTGTTTGACCCTTCCATCTTACAGTAGTTTATTTATTTATTTTTGTCAAAAAGTGAGTTTTATGTCAATTAAAAATTTTATTTAAGGTTGCAGAACACCAGGGTCACCAACTTATGATTATTTACATTCCAGTTTAGCAAATCAACCTTTATCGGCTAGGGTTTGTCCAAATAGTGTTGATTCAACCATTAATTCCCATCTTTAGGAATTTAAAAAGTAGTTAGGATTTAGGGTTTTAATGGGCATTTTCTATCAAGTGAGATTTTTGAATTTAAGCCAAGAATATTGTTACAACTTGTTTGTATTGAAATGTTTAATGTAAATATTCATTATGGTGTGGCCATGTTTACAAGCTAGCAAGCTTGTTACTATTTGAGTTCCATCTAACAATTTATAAGATTTTGTGGATATGACCTCGCCTTCCATATGTTTTTATGTACTGAAAACTAGAATGAAATAATTTTTGTGAATGTTAGCCTCTTCATATTTACTCATGCTTCTATGGTTTGATAATACAATGTTTGTCGTTCTTTTGACTCTATAACTACAACATGCATTTCTTGTGTATATTTTCTCGTATATCTTTATTATGATTCTACGTAAAGAAAACACTTTTTATATGGTCTTTTATCGGGACGATGTAAGATAATCAGTACAATTTTCACTTGTTTTTGTATTTGTATGAATATCCTTGTTTGAGTTTTTAGCTATGTTTTTTTTACAAATTAAATACAATATGATTTACATGGGTGTTTACCATTAGTCTATGACCTAGTTAGTACCGAGAAGATTTGAGGGATTGTTCTTGGGCTGCTAGGAATGGCTAGTCTCAAGAACTAACCCACTAATCTCCCAATTGTCTTTTATTTTCTCTTTATTACAAGACCCTAGATTTATTCTATGGGACATAATTCCCTCTTAGGCTACCCCCTGCTCAGGTTATTTCCTGACACATCTGAGATTGTACTTGTTTCAACAATGTCCTATCTGGCACTTGCTATAGGCTCTATCTAGCGTTTTGTTTACAAGTTAACCCTCAGAAAAACTTTATTTTTGAAAATATTTCATGTTGTCAGTTATGCGCTGCAATAGAAATTGTCTAAACCAATCTCTAACATGAGTATCAAGTTCATAACTAGCATAATAATTATTGTAAGATACTTTTGTTGAATTTCCATGAACTTGGGTCTAAGATAGAATCTTAAAATATCTAACGCTACCAAACCAATAATCTCAACAAAACTACTTTGCGCAGTAGAATATAAACAACAATAAATCAAACATGCAAAAAATATAGACAATTTTTTACATTTTTCAACCCAACTACGTGATATTAAAAAAAAAATACAACAGACTAGGGCTCCTGTACCGGGAATAATGACCCTCGATCATCCACTAGTACAAGATACAAACTAGGGCTTGGAGTCAGTACATCGACGACTAATATGCCCTCAACAGTATACTTTGACCATATGGTTGACACATTGTGCTCTCTCAACTTCTCTCGATCGTACCATGTACCTTCTTTGTCTTTCATCTCTAGATCTACAACTCCTACCTCTATCAATGCTCCAAGTGCATCTAGCTATTGAACCTCGAATATCAATCTGATCTCTAGTTGTTCCTTAGTCCATTAAGGGCACAACACATTTATACTAGTGTTCATTTGTTGACAACTCCACTTGTGAACAACTCTCAATTTTCCCACTGCTTCTCCTGGGATACTCAGGGAATTCATCCCACTATGGTCTTCCTGCATTTCTCTGATGAAGAAGAATATAGGGCATTGGAGGGTTCCCACCTATCACTACAATATTTCCATCTCCCACAATAAACACGGGCTAGTAGGACTGCCCATCATCTAATGTAGAAGTCCTTCTCCAAACACAAGTATGGGACTCCACAAACTACTCCTATTGTTCTTCAACCCTTGAGATCAATAACTACCGCTCTAGAAACCATATAAGTCCAAGAAGATAGTGCACACTAGGCTCCAACCTTAGGCACTATCACTTTTTTCTCTAGCAGATCATAAATTCCAAATATTGTCCACACTTGGTCCACTCTCATGCTTCCCTCCAACAGTCCACGAGTGACCATTCCTCGTTGTAGCATTTGATCCTAGTTAGGGCATCCAACATCTAGGAAACCCCTCCACATGGATGCTAGCATACTTCAACATGTACTCAACATCAATCCATCATCAAGAGGCCATGTGTAGCTCCTTTTCTTTTTGTCCTCTTTCCCTTGAATTTTGTGCTTCTCAAAGACTAATTAGGGCACATCACCGTCCCTAACCCACTGCTCCAACGCTCATTCAAGTACCCTACAATTTGACCAAATATTTTTATAATATGTGACCTAGTTAGGGCATCTAACCATCAAGTCTGGCCCTCCTCTTTGACTTCCACAAACTACTCACACTTTCCATGCTTGTACAACTTTCCATCTAGCAATAATTCACCAAATAAAATGTTAGTATGCTTGTATCTTTGGGCTTGTGCAATTTTGTTGTATAGCATTATGGTTAGGGAATTATTGCAGACCCTAACAGCCCTCACAAAATCATACAACAATCCCTATATTTTCTATGGATTCCATGAATAGCCTAATATCCCTCACAAAACCATGCGACAGTCCCTTTATTTGTTGCAGACCCCCCTCCTTTTTAAGCCCCTAGCATACGCTACATGTTCATTGGTTCCAGCACCCAGGAATATGCCTTACGGTCATCATAACGTGTACAGAGCAAGTCTACGATGGATCTAATGTGACCACAAGGCATGTGGCTCACCCAAAATGGGATATACCACCCTCAAACCATCACCAAAGCTTCCTATAAATGCTCAAAATCCTTTTTTGTTCATCGACCCACACAAAAGGTCTCCAAACTAATCCTTATGCTCCTTGGCCTCCACTTCTTGAGTTGTGAATTCCACAGGTGATTTAGTCATTAATTTGGTCATTTATTTAGTCATTTATTTAGTCATTAATTGTCACAATTAATGACCAAATATAAAACAAAATATATTACTAAATGATCACTTGAGAAAACCAATTAATGACCAAAGAACTATGACCAAAATGTTAGTCGTCTTATAAGATTTTGTAAATTAGCTACTAATAGTCATATATATGCAAATTTTAGTCATCATTTGAAACCAATTAATGACCAAAGATATATGACTAAATTTTGGTCGTGTTATAAGATACTGTAAATTAGCTACCAATAGTCATATATATGCAAAATTTAATCGACATTTATAATCACAAATTTGTCATTTGCAGTAGTCATTTATCTTTTTTTGATAGTTTTGTATTCATTATATAAATGACTACTTTAGTACTTTATATTGATTTCATTTTTTCCATTAACAATCATTATAAGAAACTAATTTAGTCATATATTCATTTTATTTGTGTTCATCATTAATCAACATAAACTACTAATTTATTAGTTTTATATTGATTTTATGTGTTCATATTAATTAACATAAATTAATTAGTATGATTTTGCAACTAAATTTTAACAAAAATGTCATACAATGTGCATGTTCATTTAAATAATTTCAACCACATAAATTATATTATACAAAATGTCAAGTATTACAATATGAGTTTGCAACTTAATATTGGTTAGAGTAGAATTTACACATGAAATATTGTTTCATCACTTCAAAACATTATCATTGCCAAGGCATTGCGGGTGAATTTACCAATTTTGAAGACTTGACCATCAGTATCTGTGTGCCTTATGTGGGATGTTGGCTCTACGGGTACCACTAGACCAATTCTCTTCTCTCTCTCTCTTTAATTTTCATTTTGTCACTCAAGTGTTATATTTGTTCTTCTCTTTCTTCAATTTTTGTTTCTTACCATCAATATTGAGTTCATTTTCTGAAAAAAGAAATAAGATCAGTGCAGAGTATAAGACTTGAAAGATGATGAACAATAGAATATAAACTAAAGTATACTATAAATGATTTATATGATATATACCTCAACATCAACAATATTGTCAATGTCATTTTTCCCCATAAAATAAAGAAACTTGAATAAGTTTTCTTCAGTTGGTCAATAGTGGCAACTATGTGTTCAGATGACATGTATAAACAAAGAAAATAAAACGTCACCATAGAAAATAACACCTTAGTAAACTTAGTATTAAAACTTCAAGTCAATCTTAAGAAAAATCATGCCAACTAAGTTACATGCTAAAAATCTCAAGCTGCAGATTACTTATACAATGTGGGAGTGCAAACAAAACTCCTAAAAAATCCCAAAGTTAAGTCCAGAATAAAATGAAATGAAGTAAAAAGGATATAATAATAGGATAGCCTCATATACATGTATATAACCAAATAATGTAGAAGACTAAGTGAATAATTCCAGGGTCAGAAGTCGATGATGTCAAGAATTCCCAAGTTTGATGAGCATTTCTTCAGAGAAGAACTACTATTTGGGTCCATTATCACATATGACTATGCCAACTATTCTGTATCAAGTTATTAATTTTTTTCTTAGATTTATGGATCACTACAGTATAAGTGGATAAATGGCAAAGACAAATCCCTTCCCATTGTGTTCCTGACCTGTGGAAAAATATATTAGCTGTGATTTGGAGAAAATTTCCAACATAAAAAATATGTATCAATCACCACTAGTAATCCCCCGAATAGGATTATCTTAGAATGTAATTTCCAGATTCTAGTTTCTATATGATTCTTTAATGGAAAATCCACACTCAATTCCAACACCAAACTTCCAATTTAAGGGAACACTTGTAGCCATCCTCAATCACTCAAACTCAAAACATCAGTGATCATTATAATGAAAAGATAAAATAAGAGTAGTTTTGATCTATTTTGCAGATTTACATGAAAATTACTAATATTTTTCCCATATTTACCATACTTGTAATTTCCAAGATATAACACATCGAATGATTTTTTATAGAAAATAATTGATTCAATACAAACAAGAATTTAACATATTATAGCAATACCGCTAATGTTTGATCCTCAATTAGTTCAAACTAGTTAACACAAAAACTTCAAGGAAGTGCAATAAGTAGAAATAACAAATCCATCAATTAATAATCAATCAAAAAAGGAAGCTTTTTTTTGAATCTTGATAAAAAAACTATAGATATTGACAATCCATTGCAACTAGTACTGGTCTTGTTCAAAGAGCAATACTATTTTGAGAAGTCATCTTCCAAATTATTTTCTCTATCCATGAAGCTTTTTGTTATCCTCAAAACAAAAATCACATTCAATCCTTTAGGTTTTTGAATTTTCCCAAAGGCCTTACCAAATGAAGCAATGAATTTCAATGATTTTCATAAAATGTTTCTGGTACTAAAAAAAATAGTTTGACCATGTGATAGACAATTCATGTAAGTAAAAGAATGTGTACAATATTTCTTAGAAGACTTCATGTTAAAAGGAAAACTTGCATATTTCGGATAGAACAAATAGCTTAATAGAGATGGTCAATATTATAAAAAAATAGACTGGATATAAAAATACAGGTAAAACTAACAAAATCCTAATTTTAATTCAGTTGATTGATTATTCAAAGTGAAGCCAACTAGATACATCCAAGTTTTCATTTTCAGTTTTCTTTCCCATATCTTTATTGGAGGTGGAAGCTAACTTTGCATGCATCTGGAAAGGTTGTTTTAGCAAGAGTATATGTTGAATTCTCATATTCCACACTTTCTTTTCCATGACCAATCCCAGCAGGTATTCGAATAATTAGTTTCTACATTATCTGAGTTGCCAGCTTTAACCTTCTCTTTACTCGAGGTACTGATCCTTCCCCTTCTTCTTGGTTATCAATCTCATAAAAAATCAAAACCATAAAAAATACAGTAATGGTTAATCATATAATAAGATGGGCATAATGGAATACACAAGAACGTTATGCATTCTAATTAAACAATAAAAAATCAAAACCACGGAGAAGATCAAAACCATAAAAAATCTAGTAATTTTTAATTCATAATAAGATGGGCATACATGACATGTGTAAGAACACTAGGCATTATAATTAAACAATTTCTAAATTTATGGTTCAAAGGGAAATAAAATTCATAGCAGATTGAGATTTCTGGTGAGATTTCATTTCTCATGTAGACCTCTCTCAAAAGTTTGTTCTCCCCATACTTTCCTTTCAATTTATACATTATAAAAATGACTTTTTTAATTAGTAGAAAGAAGTTTAAAATGAAGGAACAAATTATTATTTGCAAATTAAAAATCTCAAATGCATAAATTGACCAAGTCAAAGAAGCAAGTCCATCAGTTAGAACACTAAGATCATTCCAGATGTCTTACTTGTTGCTCCAACTGCTAGGCTTTCTGTTTTTAGAATATGACAAATTTGTAGTTATACATGTCATAGATTGCACCCTAATTTAGTTCCCAACTACATACCACAAAATTAGGCTAGCACATCTAGGCAGCCCTTTCCATGTCACACATGAAGATACTTCCCTTCATAACATAGATTGTGCCATTCTCAAAAGAGTTAAGATACATTTGTCACCCTCGAAATTTTCAAATGTCTATTTTCTAGACACTTGGAAAAATAAAGCAATTAGGAATCTATTTGAAAAACTATTTATGAAATTGCATATAAATTTAGTTCATTTTTCTAGTACCTTCCATGGCTATGAAAATGTGCTTCTTCTGCATTGCGAAGCACACCACCCAAGGAGTCGATGCTAGAGCCATCCAAAAAATAAAGTGAAGGAGAAGAGGAATATGTCACTAGGAAGAGCCTTTAAATTAGAAATTCCTTCTAAATGATTCAAGTCAGAAATAACCCTAATTGTGTACATTGTTGAGTTATAGATATCAATTTCCTGCTATATGATTAACATGCTTCAAGTTTGAGCAAAGGATTTGTAAGAGTATAACTTTATCTATTCTCAGTGCTACTTGACATGTTGCATTCTGCTCCTCCCATAGAAGTTGGTTTGATACATTTTTCTCTTCTTCTTCCCACCTCTCATTTATGAAAGTTGAGCCTCGCTCCTCTACTGAATTTTGTAATATCTCAACCAGTTCTTGTGGAGATAGGGGGCCTTAAATCTAGTTCAAAGAAGAAATAATTCCTTAGAAAAGGAAACACAAATGACTTGATGACTAATAATGGTAGCGATATCACTTCTAGTGTTATAAATTCCAACCACAAAGAAGCTAAAAATATATACCTTTCCCATAGAATGCAATATGAGCTATTTGGTGAATTGAAGGTAGCTCATATGTAGATAAATTCAAGTAGCTGACATATATTTTCACAATTAGGGGTGTTGTGCAACAGAGTTGTTGAGGTTATACATTTGGAAAATTTGAGCCTGGTACTCCTCATATAAAGGTAATCTGATATTTGCATCGGTGACCTAAAGGAGCATACAAAGGACATTATGTGAGACATACCAATGGGTCTGATGTATATTGCATCTCACATACAAATGGGCCTGATGCATATTGGATGATATATCATCTTTCAGTAAGAACCTAATTACGAACATAACAGTTGTGGTGTTTCTAATCTTACTTCTAAGCCCCGAGATGAAAATTTATCCTCTTGAGGTCCTTGTAGCATATTCGAATGGAGAAAAGTTTCATACCCTCCATGGGGAATGCCTAGAGGTACCATTCAAAAGTAAGGATTTCTGATCATAACATATGATCAAGGATCTGTAGAGTTATTCATTAAATTATCAAATGTGCCTAAATTTGGTAGCAAAAATTGCTAAATTTGGAAGAAAACATTATGGTTTTACCTATAAACATTTTTAGAAAGTCATATCTAAGGAGGGTTTTTGTAACAACCATTAAAACAGATGCCATTAAAAAAGAGTGTGTATTTATAATTGATTTTGTTTCTCTTATTCTGTTTGAAATATACTTATTCCTTGCAAATTCAGAGACTAATAATAAAAGCCCACGATTCCCGTTTTACCATTGGTTTAGTGGAATGAATTACTAATTTAGGTGAATGACCCTGTTATCACATTGTTTAGTTTGAATTTTTTTTAAAGCCCTGACAACGAGAGTGTCAGTATGAATTTGTAATGAACATGGTTAAAGAGATGACAACTACAATGTCAGCGTTATTGCAATTTTGAAAATTTGAAATTGTGCTGACAACAAGGGTAGCAACGTGAAATTTTGAAGAAAATCAATTAAACTCCGACAATTGGAAAATTAATGCCAAATGAAAAATTCAATTTTTTTCATGACCAAATAAATGCGTCGATGAAATAACATGTTTAATCTCAAGTGTTTCTAGACGGTGAAAATACTTATATTACCATGAAATTAAAATTGTGAAGATTTAATCATTTGTATTGTTTTATCTTGTTATCACTAAATTGATATTGATGGGTTGCTTCAACAATCAACTTAGAGTAATTATTTCAAACCTACTTTTAGTTGGAACTTAGCCTTTCCAGCCTGAGAGGGCCCTCTCAAGGATAAAGATGATATTAGGAAAATGAAGATCAACAGATGGCTAACTTTGAAATTAGTTTTAAATGTATTTTTGTGCAAGTGAAATATGTAAACAAATAACTACCATTGGGCATATGGAGTTACTATAAAAAAATTAGTTGATATATAAAACTTCTCTCATGGAAGTTGAGGCATGTGTATTCTGATGAAACATAGCATTTACAGTAGACTAGATGCTTGAAGGAAGTTACAGCATGTTGACCATGAATTCTAAGTAATAAAACAACTATGATAATGAATATATAATAACAGAACATAAAATACAAACACTCATAAGAATACCAATGAATCTCAGGTAAAAAGAAGTCGGATGCCACTATATATTACTGATAAAAACATTTACAATAATAGTCTCCAATATAACATCCATCAACCCTCTCTCCATCAATTATCTGCCTATTTATAACTTTAGGCACCTTTTCAATGAGTCTTCCAACAAGGCCAGACCTTCAAATACTTCTAATGACACCTTGACTAACAAAAAGCAAATTACAAGGAGGGAAAATAGACATCTTCTATTTTTAGGAATTTGAAACCTAATAGGACTCTAATACACTTTATTACATTAACAAACTTTAAAAGCTCCACGTTTACATCAAAAATATCATGTCACTGAGGTGCTAATGACCAATACTAAACCATAAATACCCCCACCAAGCCAGGATGTCTGTCTTCCGAATTTTGAGGAGGTGATGCCATAATTGCTGATGTGGTTTCCATGATGAGTCGACAACTTGATCAACTTTTTTGATGAGTGTGTCTTAAACAAAAATATTCTAATGATTTCTTACCCTTTCAGGTCGCTGGCATGTTCCCAAAAAACCATTAAGTCTCGAAAAAGTTCAAAATTTCTCTTCGCTAGAAAAACAGAGGACTTCTAGGCAAGTCCAAAGTGAGAGTTTGTAGTGTTATTAACTTTGACCATCTCTGCAAAAAAATCTCCCTCTTTGTTGATTGGAGGATGTTTGGTGGGTCTGAAAAATTAAATACATGCCTTCACCTTTCTTCTTTGTGACAAAATATGTCATATATCCCAAAAAAACATCTTCAGCGAGTTCGTAGTATTTTCTCGGCTTTAATCCTAAGACACGCTACAAACTTTCCTAATAGACAACATGCTTGAAAATTCTTGATTTATTCTTCAAAATTACTGATGGCTATGTAAGTTATGAACTTATAATGAGGGGAAAAAAATAAAGGTATTTTACCCCCTTTCAAGCAGGAGTAGCTTCACCCTTGGCAGCAGCGACTTTAGCTTCAATAGGCTCATTTATCACTGTCATCTTTAAGCCCTTTTTCTTGAGTTTTTTTTACCATTTCCATTTTCACCTCCAACTCCTTCACTTGAAATTTGATATTCTTTCTTTCTACCTAGAGTCAGATGTTCCTTTTTCTTGTGTACTTCATCACTCTGCATAAAGGGAGGGCTCTTTTTAGTATTTTCTTATCATTTTTTAGGGCTTCATTATAATAATAAATTTTCTCATTCACCTTCTCCTTGAACTCTTCTACCATATTCCTTTCTTTCTTAACCTCTTCCAACTCTAGCTTTGTTTCAATGACCTCTTCCCTAGCTTCCCTCACTGCTCCTTTAAAAGCTCCACTTCAGATTTTTCAATGACCTTCTCCTTGCCTTTCCTTGACTTGATAATTTCTTATTTTGTTGGGGATAGGTAAATGATTTCTTCTACCATAGGTTTTTTACCCTTTTCTGTCTCTTCAGGCTTCTTATCAGCCTTGATACCTTTGGCAAGTTGTAATCTAGTGAGAGGTTTTCTTGGTTTAAATACAAAACCTGCATCTTCACTTGAAAAGTCAAGTTTCTTGGCAATGATGCCTTTATTTTCCTTCTTACCTCCTTTTACCTCCACAACTTTGACCACAAGAGTTTCTTCTATATCTATGGCTTGTAAAATATCATCAATATTACCATTTCCCACTGTCTCACTCCTAGTGATTCTTCCATGACTCTTTTTGCTAGGTTTAGGCTTGCTGCTTAAAGGTGTGGGTTGAGGTATATCTATATTTTGCAAATTTTCCATATCAACCTCCATGGGCTCTGTAATTGGTTGCATTTCTCCTTCTTTTCCACCTTCTGCTTCAGTTATAGGTTCATCATTCTTACTTGAAGGGTTGGTCTTTGATTTAGGTGTTTTCTTAGGAGTCAACACATCCACTTCATAACCACTTAGAAACAGAAATGTGGCCCAGTATCTATTTAATTTGTTCAACTCTTCCATAAACAGCAGCTTAATTAATCCATGATGAAAAATAGAGGCTTCACTAATCTCAAGCCTAGCTTGTAATTTATCTGACATTTTTCCTAGGCTTCTGAATAAGAAAAATGGAAGGTCCAAAAGCTTCTTACCAATGAAATGGAGAAAAATCCTGATGTGATATTGATATATCATGCGAAACATCCCTTCAAATGGAAATACTTCTGAATCACCAACAGGAGTTTGGAGTAATTTTCTTTGAGACAGCTTCTTGGTATTCGTAAGTTCATGTCCACTCCTATGTGCTCAAGCTTCAGGAACTCATCACAGTTCTGAAATTTTAATTTCATAGCTTTAAACCTCTCCTCCCCTATCCTTGGAATATATGTAGCTTGGGCAATATTTTCAGGAGAAACCATGAAATTTAGTACACCCACCTTTGATGTGGTGCCAACAAAATTCACTGCAGAATCCTTAGAAACTTGGGCATGATACCCGTGCAAATTCTGAAAAAACCTCATGCATCCAATAGTGGTGAAGGTTGCTGCAAAACCTAGATCTTCATTGACCAATTTTAAATCCACTATCTCATACCTGACCATTGAACCCCCTTTGTTTGTCCTTTTATGCATGGCCATTCCTCCCAACACAGTGATGGCCTCCTTGGCAATATGACACCTGCAAAAGACAATTATGCACAGCAAGTAGCTTGCAGACAAAAGCTAAACCTTTTTTAAGATAGAAGAAATAGCTATACTCGGACAAAAGAGGGAAAAGGTGGCAGCAAGTAGCTCACAAGGATGATTTGAAAAAGGTAAGATTGAATGTGAGAGGAAGGAGGCCAAATAAGGAAAGAAAAATGGAATAATGGGATGATAATGATGATCACACATGCACCATTACTCCAAAAAACTAATCACATTACCTTAGACTACCCTATATCCATTTGCAACTTGGCACCTCACCCATTATCTTGTCAATGCAGAAAAACACGATTTCATAGCATTTTCTATTATGAGTTTGGAAAATTCACTACCGACTTGTCAGGTGAGTCTATAGCGAAAACAACCTATTTTTCATAGAATTTGTTGGGGCCTCAGGAAAAAGTGTACAGGTGGCTTAAACCTTAACTTGAGCCAATGCATGTGGATTTATGGTAGATTTTTATTGACATGACCTTAATGATATGACGTGTGATGACTCTAAAGACTTAGGATTATAGCCAATTCATAAAATTTCATCAATTTTCATGAATTAATTCATCAAGACACTAAAACTATACAAAATTACCTTCATAACCAAATTGAATGTTATTGATGATAACATATCTATTGAATTAAAAAGTTGTTATCCCATATTCTAGTAATCAAATCCCACTCCCATCTTCGTTGCATGTGCTTTTGTATGGTGGAATTTATGACACAAGCTCAACAATCAAAGGGAAAAGGTGCCAAACATATTTGTTTTTACTCGACAAAAACTTTGTTTTTAGACTATTTTTCCTGTAAAAGACAATAAATTTAGGAGTGGTTTCCGAATATATGGAAACAAATTTCCAAAATCTAAAGCATGTTTTTGTCCAAAATAGATACAATTAAAAAAACCTCTCTTGGTTTTCTAACAGGTGTTATGGTTTGAAATATTCAAAGGGATATTTCAAAGGTTGTTTTTCAGGACTTTGTAATCCTATTTTAGTAACTATTTTCAAAATCAGATTTTGAATGAATGAGAATGAAGTTTTCAAAACCAAAATACATTTCGTCTATAACAGACCCCTTAATAAAAAGCTCTCTCAATTTTCTAATATCTATCACAGTTTTGGAGTTTCAAAGGGATCACTGAACCCTATGTTTTCAGGATTCAGTGAGGAAAAAGCTCATGGACAGTTGTTGACTTGGATGCCACCTATCAAATTTGAATTGGTGATCCTTAGCTCCAGCCATGACTCCAAAAAAAACATGATCTTTAGATGCAGATAGGCTTGGAAATATGTTTACGTGTATGTATTTGAGAGACACACTGTATCTATTTTATTTTTAGCAATTTGTAATTAAGATAATGTTAGAAACTTGTTTTAGTTTGTAGTCTTTTCTATACAAACTTTTTCTGAAGAATGAGAACAGGTTGGGAATTTTTGGAAGAACCTTTGATACAGTGTATACTTTTTTATATCAATATATATTACTGTGTTTAGTATTATTTTTTCAAAGTTTAAAAGATTCTTGTGTGACAAGTTTCCTGTTTGTCTTCTACTGTTGTCCTCTCTTTTGTTTGATTATCTTTTCCACATGTCTTCTACATTTTGGAATTTAAGTTTGTAAATTTGAACTCTGTTTTGCATCTCATATTTACTATTGCCAAGTTTTTATACATTTTCCACTTATATATCTAAAACAGAAATCGTTAATTGCTCTTTTTTTGGTATTTATCTCTACTTGGTTCTATCACATCTAAATGATAAATTTTCTAAGAAATGTGTTTCTACCTTGCCTTTTTATTTTGTTCATATAACATGTTTGCAGTAACTTTTTTTCAAACAGACTCCATTCCAAATGGTTTCCCCTATTTTTTCCAGACCAATTTTTTTAAATCCAATCACATCTAGTCGATGTGTTGAATACATAACCAATAATCCTGACTGAAAGGGCTAGATTTCAATTCAAGAGTTTGGTTAGAAGTTACCTTAGTTATTTCCTTCCATATCCAAGGAAATTTTTGAGTGATAAAAAACCCTAAGGGAGGTAAAAGGCTAATTTTTCTGAGCCCCTCCTACAATCAGGTTAAAGTGATGTAATAATAGGATTGCACATGTCCATACTACCTAGAATGAGACTTTTCAATATCACACATTATCGATGAAATATAATACTTTGAAGAGGAATGCAGGACCTGGACAAGTAAATAGCGAAAAAGTGCCAAAGGAATCATACTTGAAGGACTGTAAATACTGCCTCCATTCCCACATAATTATTCACCGGCACTGGGTAGTAATTTACCATCAGAAGAGACGTGGCAGCATACAAATTTACTCGTACTAGCTCGAAAGCAACCAAACTCACTAAAGGAAAACCCTGTAAGTTAAAAAAAGGTGTTATGTGTTGACATGATTGGTATATATAACATTTAATTTAAGCAAAAGGATGCCAACGAATATCAGTAAAAACTCAAATAATGATAGAATATTTACCAATAATCTCTGTTTTTCTTGCTTGTTGTAACAGTTATAGTGATGTAGTCCTAAATATGGATCCTCGTTTGGATTCGAAACATTGGCCATTGTTTTATAGCATTGTGGATAATCCAGATATTTCTTCAATTAAGTGATGTAGTGGTTAATATATTAGCATTCATAAGGGCACATCCCTTGTGGCCATTTTTAAACACTCATTACAACAGTGGTAAGGAGAAGCACACACTAATGGGATTTGCCTTATGAGCAAATAGGATTCACCACTCAGCTACGGGGGAGGCACTAATGTAGTGGAATTTTCCAGTAGTGCAACCTCTCCTTTAAAGCCTATTTCTGACATCTTCCAAGTGTTCATTCCTAGAAAATGAGGGCACTCCACTTGAGGGAGTCACTTGCCTATTCATGGCAGCATGAGGAGTTAAAAATTATCAAAATTTTGGCACTTGAATGAAATACATGATTCTTTTGGCCACTTGAATGGAGGGAACATTGATGAAGGATTTACACCACATTCTCTCCTTATTTATAGCATGAAAGAGGGTACATCATTTGGATATTTACATTCTTTTTCAAAGCTTGAAGAAGTGCACCCTAGTAGAAAAGATGCCTTTGGAGTCATATTTTCTATTCATATATTCATCTATAATTATGTGGCTAGTCTTTGATACTCATTCAAGACCTTCACAAGTTGTAATAATATTACCTAGGATAAAATTTCTCTTAATAAACTCTAATTAACCAGGGAAAATGGTTCAGACTGCCATATTCATGATTATAAGACACAATAAAAAGTGTGATATGTCGTCAATTTCTCACTATGTTTATCTTGTTGTCTATCTTGAAATTTGTGTGGTTTATCTTGATGTTGAATTAAGACACCTTGTATGTATCTCAAACAATTGATTTTTCTACAATATACTCAAAATTATCCTACATTTCCTTCAATGGTTGTGTGAACATTCAACAGGAAATTTTTTCTCCAATTACAATTATGGCAGAATCATACAGGAACAAACAACCATAAATTTGATGAGTACAAAATGGCTAATATGTTCCATGTGGCTAATATGATTGTTGCTAATATGAAAAAATAGTCATATTAGCCCCATGGAACATATTAGCCATTTTGTACTCATCTCAAACAGTCATGTGATGTTATGCGTTGTTTAACGTTTCCCAACATTTCATTTCATAATTTTGACATTGACACACCACATAACAAGAAACAAGTAGAAAAGCTTGGAAATATAAAATATTTATCAATAGGAATCTAAACAAGTGCCAAGACACAATATATTTTAATTTTATTTTTAAATTCAAGTTACAAAATGTAATGTAAGCACCAAATATCAAATTTCAAATTATTTTTTTCTCTAAATATCTCTTTAAGACCTAAGGCCTAGGCTACTAAATCCCAATGAACAAAAAAAGCACCAAAAAACTAGCTTTGCAGACCAAAAACTAGATACATTTTTATGAGGATTTGTACCACCAACCAATTTAGGAAGATCTGGTACCAGTACTTTAGTGGAAGAGGATAATCAGTGTAACTATGATCTTCAAGTGGCAATCTGCACAAGGAAGGAACTCTGAAAACTGGAAGATTTAACAATTAGGAAATAGAACACACCTAAAGGGCTGATTCATGGACATCTGCAAGATTTGGATTTAGTTGTGCACTTTATGAACTCCTCATCAATGCTTCCTTAAGAACCTTCATATCAAAAAAGATTACATTTTAAGGGAAAATAGGAAAATAATTGTATAAAGAAACTACCATGTGTATGTCTTAGACATTCATATCCAACAATCCTAGTGTTTCATCAAATTTGTATATCTTATAATAATACAATAATGAGGCACGACAAACATCCTTGGATTCATCTATTGGATCCTTGAGCTGCGGTAAATCCTAACAATAGGCTTGCTATGCCTAACTGAATACACCCCTTGACATAATTATCATATTAGATAAGAGAAAAATAAATAAACTTATAACCTCCCCAATTCAACTTTGAACAATTTGTATTCTAGGACCAATGATCATAGGCTTCATGAAAATCATTCTTACTCTGAACACAACCCATCTCTACCATGGATACAAAAAGAATATGTATGCACAATTAATTCCATATCAAGCAGTTATGAAAAATATTCCTCAAATTTCACCCATTATAGTTTCTTCTTCATTGCATCCTTCTCTGCCTTCACTCCTCCACAAACCTATTCTCAGATGTTGTGCTTATATATTACTTTCTATTGATCTCTGATTTCCAAATTTGAAATTTTTTTAGTATTTACATATCTAACGCATTATATATTTCATAATGATGTATGTTACAAGTTTAATTTACTAATTTAAATTTCATTTTGATATAATTTTCAAATTATAAGCATGAACAAAGTAATGGAAACATTTTTGGTTTAGAAGAAGTGGAGAAAATAATACCATTCTTAGATGTTGCCAACTTGCCAAGACCTGCAGATTGTTTCGTACACTTGGACATATAATATTAATATCCTTGAATAGAGAATAGAGGAATGTACGAGCAAGAAGAGATATCACAATCCGCGTAATTGGTCCATCTCTCATTGAATTAGAAAATATAATTGGTATTATAGCATCAATATAACTAAAAAATGAATGAAAATAATGATGTTCAAAAAATCGTATGAATCTCAATAACAATTCCATTGCTTCCCTTCTTAAGATCATTGATGGCTCGCAAGCTGCTTAAGATGATATTATGCCCCACGTGTTCGCGACCAGAGTGAAAGCAAGACCACGCTGACTTAATTTCTTGAAAGTCATTCCCAAGCTACCATTTTCCCTCGAAATTATTTATATGGGTAAAGATGTAAACAACCTTACCTAGATGTTGAAGGGAAATACCTCTTTGTTTTGGTTTAGAATGCTCAAGCATTGTAAAAAATAACTCAACCAAAGAAGAAGATGCAAAACTTGAAAAATGCAAAGATTCCATTTCAAACAACTTCAATAACCATTTTCTTGTCTGCAAACACCATGTAACTCAACAAAGTTATCGATCAAAAGAGAAAATTACCTGGTACCCATTTTCTTAAGGTAGCAAAAAAAACACCCGATTTTGAAAAGTGGTGATACAGAATCAACCTTTTTCAGCATATTTTTGGCACTTTAAATTTTTTTATTTTTTTTAATGTCATAATTTTCATGTCGATTTTGAAAAGTGATGGTGCATAATCACCCACTTTTTTTAGAGGGTTGATTTTCACACACTACATTTTCTAATGTCTTCTTCTTCCCTGAGATTTTTTTTTAAGTCTATTTATGTACTTGTTTTTATTTTTATTTTTTTTGTAATGAAATATTCATTTTTCCGCATAGTTAAAAAAAAAAAGAGGGTCAATATTTTAAAATTAGGATTTTTTTATGTTTATGTATTGTTAATCAATATTTCAATGCACATCAAATAATTTTCTCTAAAAAACCAATATTTTTAACCATATGACAAAATAATACACATTTTCAATACAAATACAATGAAAAAGATACACATTTTGACACTTTTTGTTTAAAAAAACATGTTAAATAATTTTTTTTTAGGAAAATTTTAACAAGAAAACTTTTAAAAAAATAGCATTTTTTATGAATTTTATGTCAAAAAATAATAGTAATAACAGTTTTTTTTTCAAAAAATAATGATTCTTCTCATAAAATATCAAAATATAAACATTACAACTAAAATTGTTTAATAGCTCTCAAAATTGAACTTTATTTTAAAGAATAACTTAAATCTAATCAATAATATCAACTAATCCATGTTCAACATTTTCTAGAACATCATTAATGTCTTCTTCTACAACATTTTCTACTTCATTTTGGTCATTGTCCTCTTCTAATGGATATTTCATGTCTACAAATCTTCCAAAGTGTAATTTTACAACCATTCCATATAACGGTGGTTGAGATTCCTTTGCCTTTTTTGCCACACGTGATTCATTAAAATCCACTTTCCTCAAATGAACTTCTTGCATTGCATCTTGAAGAAATTGAAGAGCATTAATTATTTGTTGAATAAATTTGCATTGCATTGAGTCTTTCTCAATGACAATACAATTTCTTCCTTGTTTTAGGCAACATGCTAGTGTTGTACCTAATCATGAAGCACAAAAGAAATAATTAATAAAATTAGTATAAACACATAAAAACTAAAAAATAAAATATTTAAATTCAATTTTATATAATAAAACTTACATGAACCTAAGAAGCATGGAAAATTTTAGGGGCTACTATTCGCAGGTGGGCTAATTTTCCATGGTTTTTCTAAAAAAAAGATTCGTCAATTTCCATTTTTTATAAAAATGATTCGCCCAAATTTTACAATATAAAATTATTTTACATTAAAAATCGCCAACATTGTATAGAAAATATATATAATATCATTATAAATTTTAATAATTTTACAAATACATCAATAGAAATTTTATAGTTTTCATGTTAAGGGCTAGTGAGATTCGCCAATTTTTTAAACTTCAAGATAATTTTCCATCCTTAAAATTATCCCCTGCTGAGAAGAAATGAAAAACTAAATCTCTTTCATTTGAACATAGATCTATAATATAGTTAATAAATGCTTGCAGTTTTTTATAAATTTTAACTATATATCCTTTTGCATCGTTATCCTCATATGTTAGTTTTCTTACAACAGCATCATGAACCAGTACTTGACTATGACTCTTCCCATCTACTCGATTCATAATAATATGCGTATAGTTATCCTCTTTTATCCAACATTCAACATGAATGAAATCACAATCATTTATAATAGGTTGATCTTCGGAAGAAACAAGATTTGACTTCTGCCTGTAACATAACATAGTAAAAGTTCAATTAACATAGTAAAAGTTCAATTAAATTGTACATAAATAAAAAAATTAGCATTAATCGAACATACAATTTCAATGTCCTACCATGTAAGATACATCCTTGAGTTTGTTTTTCCCTTAAAGCTTGTTAATAACTTTGCAAATTGTGTGTCTGAATGAAATGTCACAAATATCCAAAGTGGTGACATTGTGACTTCTTGAAAACATGTAACCACTTTACTAAAAGCTTGATAAGTATATGGTTCACTATCATATTCAATGTCTGAGAAATTGAAACCATGAGGAATATTTGCAATAACTAGACCATGTTCCTCTTAGGTATGACTTTTGCAATGTCTTCACAATCACCTCGTATTATTTGATATTGGAAATTGTCCAGCCCATTCTAAATGAAATGATTAAGAATAGGATCAAGTTCAACATTCATAAAACATTGCTTTCTCATATTTTCCAACTTAACTTTTTCAATAAAGCTTTTGAAAGTATCTGGTACTCCATTTGCATCATTCTTCGACATATTTAATTACATAAAAATATATATGTATAAGTAATAAAATAAAATTAGTTTACATATGAATAAAATGAATGTATAAATCAACATACCTTATTGAATGTGATATAAAAATCTTTAAGTGTTGTTGTAGAACTTGATTCTAGGTAGTGACGCACACCATCATCCTAATTGTCTTCATTCAACATTTTAACCATATGTTCTTGTATTTTCATATAAATCTTCTGACTGAATAAATAAAGTTAAAAATGTTAATATAGCGATATGTATAAAAAAATTATACTAACAACAATATGTTTTATTTAAAAGAAAATTATAATCAAAGGAAAAGTAAAAATAATTCCACAAACTTACTTTTGAAATCATGCGCACATTTCATCCATTGATAATTCACTTGACTTCACATGGGATAGTACTGATTTGACTAGTTTCTCATCTTTCACTCCTTGCATTGTTCTCCAAGGTGTGATAGTCATATCCTCTTGAAGTTGCTTCATTTCAAGACCTGACTTAATGTTGGTACATATTATGGGTTTACACTTTTTAACCTTTTGATTTTTTATGGAAATATTCTCCCACCACTCAAAAATATCATCAATCAATTCCCATATCTCCCCAGCTCTAAATGCCAACTGAAAAATGTTATCCATGTTTCTGAATATATTTGAATGCATTTTTCCACCTTTTGATTTGATTTTATCCTCAATTTGATAACATGTTTCCATTAAACTTTCCTTCTAAAAGGTTAGACTAACTTTTGCCTTATCCCCACCATATTTTTCTATGAATTCATTATGAATAAATCTAACTCTTTGGATGAAAGTCATTTTCATTATGTACTCATCATCTGCATTATGATTCCATGGCAATAATTTTGCTTATGTTTCTATTAAACCAATGTAAAGGATGCATTTCACTATTTCAAAAATATAGTTATTGGGATATTCCTCAATCAATTGTCTTTTAGCCTCTACCGAATGGTTCCCTCCAATTACATAATATTTATATTCAAAACATTGTGTCTTGTCAAATGCCTATATGTTGGGAACCTGATGTGGATCAACAAGAACCACATAATCCACCACATTCGCATATGGATTGAACCTGAACAATGTTTTCAAATTATATACATGTAGGTGATGTGTCTTTATAATTTGATATTGAGATTGTCCTTCATCTGGCCTATAGAATTGGCTGGCATTAAGATCAAATATTTTTCCACCATAAATTCATTTATTCTTCCTCTACTGATATCGAATGGAATTGTGTTTTGTTTTAATAATGTCATCCTCTAACTCAACACCTGGTGTTATGATTTCTCTACTTCCTTTAGAGCTTTCAGTTTGTTCTTCATTGATGCTCATGACTTTTATAGGTTGACCAACATTTGATTTCTTCTTCTTACTGGTTAACATATCCTCTTTTTTATAAATAAGCTCTTCATCACCATCTAGAAGAGAGAAATATTTGGCCATTTTTCTTTTTGGTGTTTGATTTTTTTTCTTCTTTTCAACAACAGTTCTAATCTCCTTCTCACTAATGCTAACATAATTTTCAGCTTCATCTTCCACATTTTCAAAAGAAACATGTTTAGCTTTACTAGATTGACCCACCTTAGTGAGTATTTTTTAATCCCCTCTTTGTACTATTGTAGTGTCACGATCTATTGATCTTTGCTTCCTTCTCCTTTCTTCTTATGTCTCTGTGTGGAAAGTCTTGATCACAGTCATAACATTTGGCTCTAGATAATAAATACCCTCCAACATGTTTGAAAGACTCTCAACAAATTCCTATGAAACAAAATAAAATATGTCAATGATCAATAATTTATAAAAAAATTAATGATCCTTACAATAATGCATAAAACAAATATAAATCAGCATACTTACAATGTTTTTTGCAATGTTGTTTGTGATTTCTACACACAACTTTGTAGATTCTTCATCTATGTCATACTTGACCTTTGATAGATGATATCTCACATTTTCATGTGTATTAGCCATTCTTGCAAGAACATAAATAGTGTTTGTATTCGACACCAAACATATGTCTCATACTCTACCCATCACCTCATATGATTCACCTAAGTTAATCATACCACAATACAGATAGATATGTATACCATCATTGATTTCATTGTCTTGAAGATACTATGAAAAATTTGTTCCATTTATTTCCCGTGTGTTCCTTCATTCAAAAATAAGTTTGAATGTACTTGATGGGCCACTTTCTTGACTTTTATTATGTTTCTCAATTTTTGTGTGTTCAACAATATTCATATTGTGTCCAGCAGCATCCATAGTGTGTCTACCAATATCCTTAGTGCGTCCAGCAGAATAAATAGTGCATCCAGCTGCAAATTTAGATTTGGCAATTGCTGCCCTTGGTCCAAAAAAATTCACAGAGATCTTCTTTGATGTCATCTTCCTTATAAAAAGAAAAATATATATAAATTAGTTAATGAAAAAACACATATCTTAATTAAAAGATTTTTGTTTTAAAAGTTTACCAATATAAATTTAAAATTAATCGAAAATTAATTTCTATAAAATGAATTTAAAAGAAAATACAATTGTTTTATAAAACCATATAAAAATAAATAAATTAACTATATAATTTTTCCAAATATAAATATATATTTTTAAAATTATAAAAACATACATATATTTTTTTCATTTAAAAACAAACAATTTAAAATATATATGTGTGTGTGTGTGTGTGTGTAATATCTTTTTATATTTAAAACAAAAAAACAATACATTTTTAAAATAATCAAAATATTAGAAAAAAAATTATATAACTTTAAATTAATAAAAACATATATATTTTTTAAAAATTTTATTAAATTTTAAAATTTATTGTATTTTTAAATTATTTTAATTTTAAAAATTTTAATTTAAAATTAAAAATTATTTTAATTTAAATAAATAAATAAATAAATATATATATATATATATATATATATATATATATATATATATATATATATATATATATATATATATATATCGTGTGCAAACAAGAACTTAAATAAAAAATAAAATTTAAAAAAAAAAAGTAAAAAGACAACTTTTTTTTTTTAATAAAAATGATTTTTTTTAATAAACTATACATATATATATAATGTTAACAAAATATATATATAACAAAAATATAAAAAAATTAAAAAAATTAAAAAATTAAAAAAAAAAAAAAAAAAATATATATATATATATATATATATATATATATATATATATATATATATATATATATATATATATATATATATATATATATATATATATATTAGTTAAATTAATTAATTAATTAAAGCATACCATGCGATTTTAAAATAATAATAATAATAATAAATTGTTTGCACTTTTAAGAAAAAATAAATTAAATATAACTGTGTTTTTTAATGTGTGTCATTGTTTTTTGGTTTTTTCTTTCGTGGAGGAACCAAAAAACCCTAAAAAATAATTTTTTTCTAAATTTTTGTCCTAAAAGCCCTACAATTTTGATTTTTCCCCATTTTCTTCACTATAAAAATATAAAAAAATAGGATTTTGGAACATTAAAACCATTAAAAAAAAAGTTTTGGGACATAAAAACCATAAAAAAAAAAGAAACAGATTCTCCCCAAATTCATCTTTAAATGGGAAAAATAGAAGGAAAACTAACCGTTCAAATGTGAAAAACTCTCATTCAATGTGTTATCGATGCCAATGAAACACCTCCATAAAATTGCTCCAACAAAACCTAGAAGACTTGATGTGATGTGAGCAAAATAAATAATGGTTGTTATTATATAGTGAAAATTGTGTGATTTCTTTAGTGTTTCGCGAATGTGGGATTAAAATTAAAATTAAGAAAATTAATATGTATGTAATATTATAAGTTTATATTAACTATTATTTAATGTCAGAAAAATATATATATATATATATAAATAAATAATAATAAAAAATAAAAAATAAAAATTTTAAAAATCAATTTCGATACATAGTCAATGTTAAATCATTTAAATAAAAAAATTATTTTAGTTTGGAAGGAATGCATGAAAGGAATATTTTTGTGGATATTTTGAATAGAAAGTAGGGTGAAATAATTCAAGACCAACAATTTAGTAAAATGTTTTGAAATACATTTTAGATGAATATTTTGGACGGAAATATTTCAAATGAAATTTTTGGAGGGAAATTTTTTTGCGATAATTTTTTTGGGAGAATTCTTTTGGCGATAATATTTGGGGGGGGGGTGGGAATTTTAGAGGGAAGTTTTCAATCTTCAAGTTATATATTGTCATTGGGAGAGAGTGAATTTATATCTTTCAACATCTTCTTGTTGAAATTCATGGGTTCTTATGTTAGTGAAGTTTTCCTTTCTGCAACATCAACATCTTCGTCATGCAACAACTCTATTCAGATTGATGAATATAATAGGAGTTATTTCACCATGAATAGAGAGTCAAATTTTTGACTTGGTCCTAATCCTAAGGATTATGAGAACATAATTGATGAAGGGCAGCAAAAAGAAATTTTTGTAAATCGAGAGTCAGTTATTCCACTTAGTCTTAATCCTAACGATTATGAGAGCACTAGTAATGAAGAAATTCCAGAGTCAAAATTTCCATTTCATCCTAATCCTAAGGATTATGAGGGCACTGTTGTTGAATGGGGGGATGAAGAATTCCCATAGTCAAAATATCCATTTCCTACTAATCTTAAGGATTATGCGAGCACCACTGATGAAGGGAGGAATGAAGAATTTCCAGAGAAAAAATATCCACCTCGTTCTAATCCTAAGGATTATGAGAGCACCATTGATGAAGAGGGGAATGAAAAATTTCAAGGGTCAAAATTTCCACTTCATCATAATCCTAAGGATTATGTGAGCACCAATGATTAAGGAGGGATGAATTTCCTGAATAAAAATTTCCACTTCATCACAATCCTAAGGATTATGAGAGCGCCACTCGTGAAGGAGGGGATGAATAATTTCCAGAGTCAAATTTTCCACTTCATATTAATCATAAGGTTATAAAATCACCACTGATGAAGGGGGATGAAGAATTTCCAATAAATATAGATTCAAAGCGTCCACTTCTTCTTAATCCTAAAGGTTAGGAGAGCACTAGTGAGGAAGGAGAGAGGGGGATGAAGAATTTCTAGTGAATAGAGATTCAAAGCTTCCACTTAGGCCTAATCCTAAGGATTATGAGAGCACCATTGAGGAAGGGGAGGATGAGGAATTTTCACTAATACAAAATGGCTAATTAGTTACTAAAAAATGACTAAAATTTGCATATAAACGACTATTTTTCAGTCGGTGACCAATAGTAGCTAATTTACAGTATCTTATAACATGACCAAATTTTAGTCGTTTTTAGCTTAGTCACTAATTAGTTGTCTCAAATTTATTGTCTAGTAATATATTTAGTCATTAATTTGGTAATTAATTTAGTTACTGATTTAGTCATTAATTGTCACAATTAATGACCAAATATACAACAAAATATATTACTAAATGATCACTCGAGAAAACCAATTAATGACCAAATAAATATGAACAAAATGTTGTTCGTGTTATAAGATATTGTAAAGTAGCTACTAATAGTCATATATATGCAAATTTTAGTCATCGTTCAAAACCAATTAATGACCAAAGAAATAGGACTAAATTTTGTTCGTGTTATAAGATACTATAAATTAGTGACTAATAGTCATATATATGCAAACTTTAGTCATCGTTTGAAACCAATTAATGACCAAAGAAATATGGCTAAATTTTGGTCGTGTTATAAGATATTGTAAATTAGCTACTAATAGTCATATATATCCAAAATTTAGTCATCGTTTGAAACCAATTAATGACCAAATAAATATGACTAAACTTTGGTCGTGTTATAAGATACTGTAAATTAGCTACTAGTAGTCGTATATGTGTAAAATTTAGTCGTCATTTGTAATCACAAATTTATCATTTGTAGTAGTCATTTATCTTTCTTTGAGATTTTCATATTCATTATATAAATGACTAAATTAGTAGTTTATTTTTATTTCATTTAATTTCATTAACAATCATTATAAGCAACTAATTTAGTTGTATATTCATTTTATTTGTGTTCATTAATCAACATAAACTACTAATTTAGTAGTTTTAGATTGATTTTATGTGTTCATTATTAATCAGCATAAATTAATTAGTATGATTTTGCAACTAAATTAAAAAAAATGGCATCCAATGTATATGTTCATCTAATATGAAAACACAAAGTTACATATGTTAATTACAATACTAAATAATATCAAGTGCAAGTATAAATAATTTCAACCACAAATTATATTATATAGAATATCAAGTATTACAATATGAGTATCCAACTTAATGTCGGTTGTCGGAGTACAATTTACACACAAAATATTGTTTCATCACTTAAAAACATTATCATTGTGTTGCCAAGGCATTGCAGATGAATTCTCCAACTCTGAAGATTTGACCATCAATCTCTATGTGTGTGTATAATATGTAGCATATTAGCTCTACAGGTACCACTAGTCCAATTCTCTTATCTCTCTCTTTAATTTCCATTTTGTTTCTCTAGTGTTATTGTTCTCCTCTTTCTTCAATACCTGCTTCTTACCGTCAATACTGAGTTAATTTTCTGAAAAGGAAAGAAGATACAATGTAGAGTATAAGACATGAAAAACAATGAACACTAGAATATAAAATAAAGTAGACGATAAATGATTTATAAAATACATACCCTAACATCATAAATATTTTCAATGCTATTTTTCCCCATAAATGCAAGAAAATCGAACAAGTTTTCTTCAATTGGGCAATAGTGGCTTCTATGTGGCCAGGTGACTTGTATAAAAAAAGCAAATAAAATATCACCATAGAAAATAACACCTTAGTAAAATTAGTATTCAAAATTCAAGAAAATATTAGGTGCAATCATGCCAACTAAATTACATGCTAAATATATCAAGTTGTAGATTACTTATACAACGTGCGAGTGCAAACAAAACTCCTAGAAAAATGCCAAAGCTAAGTCTAGAATAAAATGAAATGAATTAAAAAGTATACAATAATAGGATAGCCTCATATACATGTATATAACCAGATAATGTAGAAAGCTAGGTGAATAATACCATGGCTAGAAGTTGATGATGTCAAGAATCCCCAAGTATGATGAGTATTTCTTCAAATAATAACTACTATTTGGGTCCATTATCACATATTAATAGTCCAAAAATTCTATATAAAATTATTAATGTTTTGTTTATATTTATGGATCACTGCAATATAAGTGGATAAATTGCAATTAAAATTCCCTTCCCATCGCATTCCTCACTTGTGGTACAATGTATTAACTGTGATTTGGATCAAGTTTCCAACATCGAAAATATGTAGCAATCACCACTAGTAATCCCCCAAAAAGGATTATTTTGTAATGTAACTTTCATATTCCAATTGCTATATGATTCTTGAATGGAAAATCCACACTGAATTCCACCACCAAACTTCCAATTTGAAAGAACACATGTATCCATCCTCAATCACTCAAACTCAAAACATCAGTGACCATTATAATGAAAATATAAAATAAGAGTAGTTTTGATATGTTTTGCATAAATACATGCAAAGCACCAATAGTTTTCCCATATATATCATACTTGTAATTTCCAAGATATAACACATTGATTGGTATTTTAAAACAAATACTTGATTCAATACAAATAATAATTTAAAATATTACAACAATACCACCAATGTTTGATCCTCAGTTAGTTCAAAATAGTTAGCACAAAAACTTCAAGAAAGAGCAACAAGTATAAATAAAAAAATCAATCAATTAATAATCAAAATGATAAGCTTTTTGTTGAAGCTTGATAAACAATTATAAATATTGACAATCCACTGCAACTAGTGGTGTTGTTCAAAGAGAAATACTACCTAGAGAACTCATCTTCCAAATTTTTTGCTCCATCCATGAAGCTTTTTTCTATCCTCAAAAGAGAATTTGCATTCAATATTTTAGGTATCTAAAGCTGCCCAAAGGCCTTGCCAAATGAGGCAGTGAATTTTGATTTGCATAAAATTCTTATGGTACTAAAAAAATATAGTTTGACCATGTGATAAACAATTCAAGAAAGTAAAAAATCGTGTACAATATTTCTTAGAAGACTTCATGTTAAAAAGAAAACTTGCATATTTCTGATAGAAAAAACAACTTAATATAGATGGTGAATATTACAAAACAATAGACTAGATATAAAACTACAAGTAGAACTAACAAAATCCTAATTGTAATATAGTTGATTGATTATTCTAAGTGAATCCAACTAGATACATACAAGTTTTCATTATTAGCATTCTTTCCCATATATGTATTAGAGGTGGAAGCTAACTTGAATGCATCTCGCAAGGTTGTTTTAGCAAGAGTATATGTTGCATTCTCATATTCCACACTTTATTTTCCATGAACAATTGCAACATGTATTGGAGGAATTAGTTTCTACATCAGCTGAGTTGTCAGTTTTTACCTTCTCTTGACTCTAGGTATTGATCCTTCCCCTTCTTCATTATCAGTCTCATATTTCTCATGTAGCCAACATAGGAATAATTTGGGTTCATGAATAATAAAGATATTCATATGATGCCTTCAAATTTGAAAGTATGTAGTTATATTATTTAACTATTAGTAAAATAATGATAGGAAGACCTTAAATATAACCAAGCATTTTCTATGAAGTGGTTTGTTGCAGATGCCCATGCTAACACAACATCATTGAAAATAAATGGTCAACAATAATTAAAGCTTTTTCCCCTAGCATGAACATTGAATTAGTCTTCGTAAAGAAACATAAACCATTTCAAAATACAAAAAATAAACAAAAACAACACCATTGATATAAATTCACATAATACTGACAACAAAAAAAGAAGTGAATTTTCTAGGTAGTAGCTCAAACCTTGTAGTGGGAAGATGCTCTCAAACTTGAGTAATATCTACATGTCAGGGAATGAGTTGTGACACTTATTTATTACATTTACTAGGAATAATTGCAACTAGAACTCCAATTTTTACTTTAGATAAATAGTATTGGTGTTGATATGCAATGTGGCCCTCCATCATTCGTAATGACACAGTTGTTGGGGTTCACATAGTTACTGTAGATTCAATGTTTTTCATGTCTTACTAACTAGTGTGGTTGGTAATTTTTGGTGCTAATCCTGAGCCAGGGAACAAATTCTCAAGATTTCTCCCCAAAGGAATCTGTTGAGAGTTTAAAGTTTTGGACCTTACAAATTCACCCAAGCTCTTCTACATGGTAGCAACTTGCAAGGCTAAGATTCTCTCACTAGTATGAGGCCAAAACTACATTAATCTGGAATTTGAAATTTGTCGATTGAAATGATTTCAATTACCCACTCCTGAAGACAACTAAAGCATTTTGATAATTGATTCGACTAAAAGGTCAAGTTGAGTGGGTGAGAGAGCCCTACGTCTTAGTTTCCCTTTCTATAGTATAATTTCAATCATGCAGCATGTCTTTTACATTTTCTTCAATGCACTGATTATTTCGTTCTGCAACTCCATTATGTTCACGATTATATGGAACTATCAACTCCCTCTTAATCCTAGATTCCTTACAAAAGGTTATAATTTCCTTGGATGTGTATTCTCTTCCATTATCATACCTTAATATCTTAATTATTCTTTCTATAAGGTTCTCGACTTCAGCTTTGAATTCTTGAAATTTGGTAAATCCTCTGTCCTTGTATTTTATTAAGTAAACCCAAGTAATCGAAGACAGGCCCAATTCAAACGTTTGGTTGAAGGGGAACTGGATATGGATAACTAATTTTAATAAGCGGGGTATGTCTATGTTTGTTTGGCTGAAGCATGGTAGAAATAATGATAATGGTGAACTATCTAGAACTTCAAGAGGTAATGGGCTCTCTGCAAGAGGTAGCCTAAGAGAAGGTGATTTTTTGAATAAAAGAGGCTCTAAATCCTCTAGTATCCAAGCACTAAATATCAATGATGATGAAGATGAGTCTAAAGATAAAGATGAAGGTGATGAGTTTGATTCAGTGAAGCCTATGGGGCACAAGCAACCAATGTTGAGTCTTGTTGAACAAGTAGATCCAAAAACAAGGAGTGTGAAGGCTACTAGGGATGATAATTATTTGAACCAATCAAGATTTTACCAACACAATATCTGACCATTGACACTTAAGGAAACCAACACAATGGGATATGAACGTATGACCATTGTGCAAGAAGAAACTCTTCCATCTATTCTCAAAGGAAAGGATGTGTTGGCCAAGGCTAAAACTTGAACCGGAAAGACAAAGCATTTATGTTTCTTGTTATTGAGGTGATAGTGAAGTCACCATTCCTCCAAGATCATAAAAGGTTGTCTATTCTTGTCATTGGACTGATTATTTCATTCTGCAACTCTATTTTTTTCGGGATTATATGGGACTATCAACTCCCTTTTAATCCCATATTCCTTACAAAAGGCTATAATTTCCTTGGATGTGTATTATCCTCCATTTCCATACCTTAATATCTTAATTCTCCTTTTTGTAATGTTCACTACTTTGACTTTTAATTCTTGAAATTTGGTAAATATTTCGTCCTTAGACAGAGTATAATAAATGGGGTATATCTATTTTTGGTTGGCTGAAGCATGGTAGAAATAATGATAATGATGGATTCTTTAGAACTTTTAGAGGTATTGGGGTCTCTGCAAGAGCAAGGCAAGGAAAAGGTGACTTGCTGAACAAAAGAGGCTCTAAATCCTCTGGTATCCAAGAACTGAAGATCAGTGATCACGAATATGAGTCTAAATATGAAGATGAAGGTGATGAATTTGATTTAGTGAAGCCTGTGGGGCACAAACAACCAATTTTGAGTCATTTTGAACAACAAGATCCAAAAATAAGTTGTTTTCGAGGCCAAAGTTTTATTTAAATTCCGTGCAAATATTGGCGTACAAGTAGTTAGTGGGGGCACTAAATTAACAAGAGAACATAAATAGCTACAAAAAAATCCTTGTCAAATATTAGTGGCCACTCTTGGAAGGCTTTAGGACCATATAAAGAATACCCAAGTTATCTCAAGTCATTTAATGGGTGTGAAAGTGCTCGTACTTTGATGAAGTCAACCATTTTCTAAATATGGGGTTGCATAGGTATATTGATAAGATAATTGTTGGTCTTCCTAAAGAGAGGCCAACACCTATTTTAAGCTATAGTTTCGAAAGAGGTTGACAAATTTTCCCAGATTGGTTTAAAACACAATGATGAGTTTATTAATACAGTTGAAGAGGGCAGTGAGGAAACTCATCAAAAGGTTTGTCAGTCATCAATTATTGCTTCACATGAGAAGCATTTTGACATTGTTTGTGTTGTTCTTAAGACCAACATCTTTAGGGCTTGAAATTTCAAGGGCTATGCATGGATCCTTGGACGCATATGCAGGATATATTTGATTCTTTTGTGGTGGGAATCCAACCATGTTGAGAAATCAATGCAAGTAGATTTAATTCTTAGATTCCTCTTTCTTGACAATTACTTGTGAATTATGTTGTATTATTTTACTTCTTTGTTACATTTACTTTCATCAAGAAATTACCAAATTATGTATGTATGAAGATCACAAAACAAGAGACACGAGATTTAGGCACTCTTCCAGGGAAAAAACCCTATCTAGGGGGAAGCCCAATTAAAATCTCTTCCATCAATATTTTTCCTGAGATAATCCTAGAATATTCACCCTAGACACAGACTTCCTCCAACCAATAGGTCAGCCCTTCCTTCCTCAGCTTTGATATAGATCCTTGACCTTGCAGCATCAAAACTTCGATCTTATGTAGCAACAACTACTTCGACCTATGTCGCAGTTCGATATATGTAGCACTTCAACCTGTGTAGCAGCATCACTTCGACCCCAGTAACTTTGACCCTTCTGCAACTTCGACCTACTGCAGTAGCAAAGCTTCGACCCTGCAATTCCAGCAACTTCGATCCTGTGATTGCCTAGTAACTTCACTGAAAAGAGAGGGTGAGAGCCCAAAAAATTTGATCCTGCACTTTTTCTTCTTCCTCTTGTATTTTTCACCTTTTACTACACTTATTCTTATGAGTATCGAACTTGCTGAGTGGATGTCCAAATAGATCAAACTACACTTGTATATATATTCTTCTTGTGGGTTGAATTGCTCCCTTTCAAACAAACTTCATCAAGAAAGGGCCGACTTGATGTGGAGGTGACAAAATTCATTTTTGACTCAAATATAATTCTTTTTACATTATTCAAAAGCAGCAAGGAGAGAACTGAGCCACAATTTTTCTGCAAATTTTAGCTTACTATCACACATATTTCAAGGTATTTTTGGGTGACATTATGCACAAAATTTAAGGCAAATCATAGCATGAGTTATATGACTGTGTGGGGCTCAAATCTCTAAGTAAACCTAGGAAGTGACATCAGCTACAAAAAGAGAGATAAGTTTGTGTTGTTTTTTGTGTATTTATATCCTTATGAAGCAATAAAAATCCTCTTAGAGAACTGGTTTTCCCCTTGTGGGTTTTTCCAGGGTCAGTTGACCAAAAATAATTGTGTAAAAGTGTGAATTTGTGTGTGTGCTGCTTGTTTGTTCTTTCATATCAGCTGGAAAACTGAAGTGTAGAGATATCTTAAATCATTCAAATAAATTGCATTCTAAATTTTTATATCAGACCTTCTAGTTTGGGATTGTTAGAAATATATTTGAGAAAAAACTTAAAACTATGAAGGTTTCCAGCTAGTTAAATTTTTCTACATATGCCTCACATCATCAACCATGGCATCCACTACAAAACAACAATTTCCTAAAAATCAGGAAAGCCTCCAATGATGAATGAGCCAAATCATCATATCCGGAAATGGGTAGAGCCCAACATGCACAGTGCAATAAAATATGTGCATATAAATGTGTGTTAGTAGCACCATCTAGAAGATCATAGTTGGAAACTATTACTCCTAAATAAAATCTACCCAAGAATAAGCAACCACTTTGATTAGGGAAAAGTATAAATTTGAAGATAAAAGGGGTTAATAGATCCCTCGCATACACCTAAGAAGGTGTGCATGAACGAAGTATTTCAAACTCTAAAATGAAGATGATCTAAAAACCCTAGTCCTGCAACCCTTGGGGCAATGCCATTGGCCATTAGTCTAATAGATCGACTAATTAATCCAAAAAATTACATCGCTGAGAAATTCCCTTGATTAAAATAGTAAAAAGTGAGCCTTATTTGGAAGATCTAAAAGGAAGAAACCTTAGAAAAAATGATTCTAAACCACTTTTGGATCAACATTGTAGTGTGCCATTGAAGATTGGTGAAACCCTAGGAAAAACTCTAGAAAACCCTCGAAGAAATGAGATAATCCAAAGAGGCAAGTTCACATCTGCTATGATACCATGTTGATATTACAAGACATAAACAATGATTGAATGTAAAGAACCAACAGACCATAAATCAACAAAAAGCATAAACACAAAGAGGAGAGAAGATGAACTCATGAACATGAGAAACATGAGATGTAGGTGCCCATGAGCTAAATAATCACATAAGGAAACACTTAGCTCATGGTAAAAGAATTTGTGATGAAAATAAGGGTTACCGTGTATTCACTCACACTTATATTAGCGGGGCGCTAGCTCCAAGGAAGCTGACTAGGTTGGCCTTAGCCTAAAATAGTTAATATTGAAAAAATACAATTAAATGACTCAATATAAATCCTAGGAGTCCACAATTGGGATTTTGACTAATAAAATATGACCCAAACGTGAAACCCATGCTTTAATAAGTCATTGTAACAAAAATAAAAAAAATTAATTCCCAAAATTAGATTTAAGTAGATTTTATCACTTATCACATAAAATATGTACTTAAACTGAGGATGAAAGGGGTATTGGCACTCAAAAGACCTCAGAAAATCCCTACTTCATCTAATGTTTTCTCTATCAATACCTTGCATTTCTTTCCCATCGCTTCTTTATACTATATTTGGTTGGTTACCAACTATCCAATAAATATACCCATTTGAATGTCACCAGGTATTGTTTAACTAGATATTAACCAGTTTGGGACTCACTAGCTAACGCAATTCCCCTATGACAACAAAACTATAGACAACCTTGATATTTGATAAACAACGGGATTTTAAAAATATGATATGAAATAAGCACTATCCAAAATCTCTCCTCTCATATTGTTGCTACCACGTAGTGCTCAACCACAAAATTTAGGTAAATTCCATATTGAGGATCATAAATGTACGTTGAATGAATCACATAAAATACATATATTGTATAACATACAGGATAAGAAAGAGATAATGAAATTTTTCATTCACAAAATTAGACTTAAGTAGATTTTCTCACTTCACATAAAATATGTACTTACACTGAGGATAGAAGAGGTAGTGGCACTCAAAAGGCCTTGGCAAGTCCCTACTTCATCTAATGTTTTCTCTATCAAAACTTGCACTGCATTCTGATAGCTTCTTTATACTATAGTTGGTTGGTTACCAACCATCCAATAAATATACCCATCTGACTGTTACCAAGCATTGTTTAACTAGAGATTCACTAGTTTGGTACTCACTAGCTAACAAAATCCTCATGGATTCCTGCAAATTTATGATCCCATGTGCTCAAATATCTTTCCAAAACGGGGTCAATAACATGAATATTTGTGATAAGAAAATCCCAACACTCACCATATATCACAACAGTATTGTTGTGGCTATAGTACTTTCAAATGCTACTAGAGGAACCCATCAAGAAGCCAGTTTCAAGTAGAAGACAAAAAACTCAGGGAAAAAGAGAGAGTGGGGAGTACTTGGTTTCCCGGGATCTAAAATCAACAAATAGCTAGTCACATGGCTATAATTCATCAGTCAAAACTTAAAAGTATTCCCAGAGAAGGAAACAGTACCAAAACTCTGTCAAATAAACTTTACCACACAAATTGAGTGAATCAAATCCTTTCATATACATGCATTCAGCAATGGGGGCACTCAAACATTAAAATAAAAAATTTAATCCAAACTCCAAGATGTTAGCACTGATAAGAAACTAGTTCCATGAACAACATATTTCATATAGAATCAGACTACATGAAATATGCAACTATTTGAATCACTCTCTAATCTAATCTAATATTCAGTGACAAAAAGAGAGTAAATCCCTTTACATATACTAGCACTGAAAATGATCGAGTCTCTAAGTTGGTTCTTGATAAGGAGACCCTTTTCCTCTACCATTGGAGAGATGTATTTGTTAGGATGAATACATTATGTTGGAAGGATAGTCATCACCTTGAAAAAAGATGGAGAAACTGACACTATGAAGGAATTTACCAAAAATTTCTCAAAGTGCATCTCCAACATTCTTAAAACTTCAGCTAAATGTTATATATGCTAAATACTAACAATATTTTATCCTTGTGTCCAGTTGTAACAAAAAACAAATAACGAATTATGAATGTGTTCGTGTTATGATTGAAGGTTACCATCCTCAATATGGGCAGGTGTGTCAACCTGTGGAATACTAGCAACAATTTCTCCTTCAGTATTAGATTTTCACAAAGGAACTGGCTCTTGAGAAGTGACTTTACAAACACCAATAACAGTATCAGTTTCGTCACAAACTGATTGTTGTTTTTGTGAAGAAACATTTTGTGCCAGAAGATCTAAATCATTTAACTGCTACTTTAAATGTCCCTAAGAAAAATCCATATCTATGTTTTGGATAGAATGTTGCATATCAGTAGAAACAACAGTTGCATCCACATTTGCATCATCCTGAGAATATATTGATGATGGAGCCAACCCTTGTTGATTTCTACTTGTAAAACTTTATCCTTGTGTATTGAATAATTATGTTCATCTCTTTAGTTTTCTATAGGAGGTTGCATCTCAACAGACACAACACATGCATCCTAGTTTATGTCTTTCTGAGAATATATTGAAGCCACGAATTTTCTGGAAAGCAAATTGTAGCTTTAGTTATATGACTATGTAGGGCTCAAATCTCTAAGAAAACCTGGGCAATGACATCAGCTACAAAAAGAGAGATAATTCTGTGTTGTTTGTTGTGTATTTCTTTCCTTATGAAGCAATAAAAATCCTCCTGAAAATTTGGTTTTCCCCTTGTGGATTTTTCCAGGGTCATTTGACCAAAAATAATTGTGTAAAAGTGTAAATGTCTGTGTGTGCTGCTTGTTTATCCTTTCATATCACCTGGAAAATTGAAGTGTAGAGATAGCTTAAATGATTCAAATAAATTTCATTCTAAAGTTTTATATCAGACCTTCTAGTTTGGGACTGTCGGAAATATATTTGAGCAAAACCTTAAAACTATGAAGGATGCCAGCTAGTTAATTTTTTCTACATATGCCTCACATCATCAACCATGGAATACACTATAAAAACAACAATTTCCTAAAAAATAAGGAAAGCCTCCAATGATGAATGAGCCAAATCATCATATCTTGAAATGGGTAGAGCCCAATATGCATAGTGCATTAAAATATGTGCATATAAATGTATGTTAGTAGCATCAACTAGAAGATCATCGTTGGAAACTATTGCTCCTAAATAAAATCTACCGAAGAATAAGTAGCCACTTTGATTAGGGAAAAGTATAAATTTAAAGATAAAAGGGGTTAAGAGATCCCTTGCATACACCTAAGAAGGTGTGCATGAAAGAATGTTTTGAAACTCTAAAATGAAGATGATCTGAAAACCCTAGTCCCGGAACCCTTGGGGAAATGCCATTAGCCATTAGTCTAATAGATTGACTAATTAACCCAAAAAATTCCATCGCAAATCTATTCCCTTGATCAAAATAGTAAAAATTGAACCTTACTTGGAAGCTCTAAAAGGAAGAAACCTTAGAAAAGATGATTCTGAACCACTTCTGGATCAGCATTGCATTGTGCCATTGAATATTGGTGAAACCCTAGGAAAAACTCTAGAAAAACCTCAAAGAAATGTGATAATCCAAAGAGGCAAGTTCACACCTGCTCTGATATCATGTTGAGATTACAGGAGATAAACAAGGATTGAATGTGAACAACCAACAAACCATAAATCAGCAAAAATAATAAACACAAATAGGAGAGAATATAAACCCATGAACATGAAAAACATGAGATGTAGGTGCCCATAAGCTAAAGAATCACATAAGACAACACTTAGCTCATGAAAAAGGAATTTTTGATGAAAATAATTATGACAAAGCTAGTACTAAATACATCACCAAAGCCCAAGAAGATTCTAGAATGTTAATAGTGAGGAAATCTTGACAAATTGAGGATAGATGTAGAAATGGCTAGTGGGGTGCTAGCTCCAAGGAATCTAACCGCGTTGGCCTTAAGCCTAAAATAGTATTTATTGAAAAAATACAATAAAATGTTGTGGTTTCACATGTTTAGACTTATATCCTTGATTACATGTAAGGTTGGCATGAGGCCAAAAGTGAATATTACACCATCATTTCAATATTTTATAGGTATTGCAAGTCTCATGGCATTCACAGAGAAATAAATGTTGTAAAGGAAGGATAGATGTAGAGATGGCGAGGATAATGCTAAAAGGTAAAATCTATCAAATAACTTTTAAGTTGAAGCTATTAGTACAGCAGTGTATTTTGTTGATAGAAGTACAACACAAATTGCAAGGTATGTTACACATAAAGAAGCATGAAGTGATGATAAACCACAAGAGATTCATCCCAAAGTGTTTCTTTGCAATGCCAATGTACTTGTTTCTTAAAAAAGTGCATAAGCATGAGGATAAAGGTTAGAAGTATTTTTTGATAGGGTACAATAAAGACTCTATAGGATATCAGATTTTTTATTTGGAAAAAGATACACTCAGCAGAGATGTTATATTTGAAGACGACTATATCCAGGGTAATTCAGATGAAATTTAAGTGCCATGGCCTATTGAAGGCAGAGATAAAAAGGTAGCAGAAGAAACCGGTCCAAGTCAGGAACAAAGGAGCAATCAAGAAGCCAGTGATAATGAATTCAATGGTGATAAAGCTAGTATTGAGGAAATCACCAAAGCCCAAGAAGATTCTGGAATGCTAATAGTGAGGACATCGTCAAAGCCCAAGAAGATTCTAGAATGCTAGCAGTGAGCACATCACCAAAGCCCAAGAAGATTCTGAAACAACATTTGTGAACATTGGATGGCTCAAAGCTATAGGAACTACCTAAAAGCAATAAAGGACATAGTAAATCAAGAAGACTGTGGAAATTAGCTTTAGAGCAGTTATATATGGCTTTGATCACTAATTCACCACAATTCTGGTGGAATGTGATTCAATGCACATGGAAAGAAGAATGGGACAAAGTAATGGAGGTGGAATGTGATTCCATAAAGATAAATGAAACACTGGAACTTAAGGATTTGCCTGAAGGAAAAAGTGAAAATGGTTAAATGGGTATTCAGGGAAAAGTACAAAGCATATGTTCAGTTGAAAAGCACAAAGGAAGACAGTGATAGTAGCATTTCTATTTCCTACTATTGAGGTGATAGTGAAGTCACCAGTCATCCAAGATCATAAAAGACCGCATGTTTTGTTCTTGTCATTTGTCCCACTAGGGAACTTGCAAGTCAAGATGTTGCAATGTAATCTTCTTCTCCTACTATGTAATGACTCAATGAGACATCACATCATCTAATGAATTAATGAATCCACTCTTTCTCATTGTACTTCATATTCATGTCCGCGTACATGTGTGCAAAAAAATACATTTTAGAAATGAAAGTGTGGATTTGTGCTAATTGTTTCTATAGAAAGGATGGATACTCATTTATGTTGAGTACAGTGATTCTTATAATATTTTAATATTTTCACTCCCACCAGAAGACTTAATTTCTTTAACTAGTGATGGAGATGTTCATCAGTGGACTCGTGATGTACCGAATCTTGCGCCTGGATTATATAATGTTCTAGCTACCCCATTGTATGGACATGGTCTTTGCATTCCACATGGTGATAAGTTGAGGCAAGTGTCCATTGGGGTTGGTATGTGTGCTGGAATTAAATATGGTGGTCGAGTGCATACTTGGAGGACTGGGATGAAGGGTGGGCTTATAGGAATGGTAGTTCCATAGAAGGAATTTTTAACACCACTTGGCCATGAGGAAAGCCACAAGGATACTGCGATTGTTAATCTAGGTTTGTACCTTGGTTTATGCAAAGCACACTCTATGTATTATATTTATTGGTTTTGTATTTTTATTGGTTTATATTTTTAATCTCTGAGCCTATGACTATATGCAAAATATCCCTGAGACAACCCAGTGGTTTTCTCCCTTAATCATTCCATGGTTTTTTTTTTAACCTAGAAGGAATTCATTCAAATAGAAAACGAACTTTTCCTGAGACCACTTGGAGGGTTGTCTTAACCCTATGAGAGACCCAAGTTGCGGGACTGAGTCACAGGAAAAGGCATCTGAATTTCTTTTGGGGCTAGACAAATTTGTACTAATGCAGAAAACTGAATTATTCTGAGATTTATTCCCTACAAGTTCATCCTGAGGCAGAAGCAAAATGATCTGAGGCAGGATATTATCACAATTCCCAGGAAAACAAAACCCTGAGGCGGGTTATTTACGTAATTATTCTGAGGAAAATCAATCTAATTTTTTTAGCATCAAAGGAGGCTAATCCCATCCAAATTTGAACCCCCTTCCTCAGGCCACTCGGGGATTATTTTTTCTCTGCAATAGTTCTTAACTTCTGAAGATATTTCCTACTCCTATACAGAGCTCAGAGTGGTTGTCTGAGGCAAGTATAGAGGAATTGATTTAGGACTGAAGCATATCCAAGACTCTCTAATACGATGCAGTGGTATTGGATAGAGTCTCAGAGAATTTTTTGAAAGAAGTCCAAGGAAGAAGAAGAGGTTATCCTCCATCTTGACACCTGAAACCATTTGCATACTAGCCCTTATCAGAATTCGCAAAGGTTTATTAAGGTCTACAGATTTCTGGTTAGAATAAAGTTATTATTTAGTCAAGATTTGTCCAATACAAAATTATATTGCAACTATTTGAAACTATACTAAACTATAAAATCTAGAGAATATAGTGGTACTATGAAATTCTATTTCATGGTTGAACTATCGTATTGTTTACTGTAATGTTGAGATAGAAATTTTATTTACTGAAGACTTCATTCATTTGTATTGGATGAATCTTGGTGTCATTGTCTGAAAAAGAATTTGTTGAAATCCTAGGGTGAAAATTTCTCTAAGATCTCACAAACATAAGAAAATCAAATTTACCAAATAAATAATAAAGATTAGGATCTACAATATCTATAGTAAATCTTGAACCTGCCAATTATTCTTCAATCCTAGAGTACTGAGCATGTGTTTCCAACTTTATCCCATAAAATTACTCCTTCAATTTTCATTCATGGATCTCTCACCCACATACCTGAAATCCTCTCAAATGATTGGTTTATATTTCCTCCTCGATTAGAACATTAAGAAACAATGTTTTTACATCCATTTGATATAAATGCCAAACAAAAATTGATGCTAAAGATATGACGAACTTGATGCAAGTACACTAGCAACTAGAGTAAATCCTAAAGGTGTCCTCATAGTCAACTCATCTCTAGAGAATAGTCTCACTGTGAACTAAACCTTAGTACATTTTTATGGTATCTGTTGCAAGCTTCACCTTAAACGCCACCCTAGAATAAATCACAAACTTCCCCACTTGTGTTGGCACAATATCCCATACAACATTTTTCATTATAGAGTTTTGATTGATATATATTGCCTCCTTGATTAGACCATTAAGAAACAATGTTCTTACATCCATTTGATATCAATGCAAACCAATAATTTATGCTAAAGATTTTAACGAACCTGATGCAAGTACACTAGCAACTAGAGTAATTGTGTCCTTATAGTCAACTCCTCTCCAAAGAATACTCTCACTATGAACAGAACCTTTGTACTTTTTTATCTACTGCAAGCTTCACCTCAAACATACACCTAGAATAAATCACAAACTGCCCCACTTGTGTTGGCACAATCTCCCAAACATCATTCTTCAGTATAGCGTTGTCCATATCTACCACATCATTATGTCATGCCTGCTAACCAACTACCTCCCCATAACTAAAAGGCTCTACAAAAATGATGGAAGACATCGGTGAAACATAATTTAGAAAAATCTTAGAAAGATAACTCTCTACAAAGGATGGCTTTGGAGATCCAACATGCTCCTATGAATCCTACTATGTTTAGTACCACCTAGGCTGCCTTGTTGAACCAAAAACTACTAAAGCATCACTTCCACCTTCAAAACCGTGCTAATCATCATTAGGATAGAAAAGGTTTCTCCCTCCTAAACCTCTACTAAAAGGCTCCTGAGACCTCGAGGGACCATGCATCATCACAAGGTTCACATCTCAGTCCACTATTATTTTCAAATGTGATAGAATGTAGACTCCATGGGCCTTGCAAGACTCTCATTATATCCAAAAAAAACACCCTTCAAATTGAAGTGTTTCAATTTAGTTCATTTCTCCTCAAAAACATGAATATATATAGGAAAACAACACAAAGAGTGTGATACCTAGGATTTCTCACCAATGAAAGCTTCCTTTGATGTTTTGTCCTTCAATACCTAGAGAGGAAACCCATTTAGGATGTAGACAATTGTACCACATGCCTCTACCCAAAGGAACATAAAAAAATCTAGGTCATGAACCATAGCCTCAGTTGTCTCGGTCTAAAGCATTTGTTTTTGGAAAAAATTAATGCTGGATCACAATCATCCTTTAAAAAAAATGTGGGTATATCCACTGTTTTGACAAGGTTTGAAACTGAAGACATCAATTAAAACACTTCTGGAATAGTAGATTTCCAACTATACATGTATACCAGCTCGCTTATAGATATGAAGAGTCCTAAGAGCATCATGGCATTGCATTTCAAAGAATTGTAGGTAAATAGTTGCAGTGATCAGTAGCTACTGATCAGGGATGATTAAGATACTAATTGAACATACTAAACCATAACATTCTCTACCTTATCAGCAAGGTTGATGGTGGCATCATTAATTTCAGTATAAATTTTAATGCTCTCCCTTGAAACCTGCAACATTTTACAAAATACAAATAAGTATCCCCATCATAAAGTACAACATCAACTTTAGCAATTGAAACCTCTTTCTTCATGCAAGACAGCAAAGGAAATTTAACCACCAAAGAGTGAAGATTCTAAAAAATGATGTGAGTGCATACTCTATCACATGATATAGCTACCCTTTTCGGCTGCACATAATTAGATAATTACATGAGCTCACCCATACACAACATTATGTAGTGCTTTCAATCCAAAATCACACTGAAATGACATATAACTCAAAAATTCTAAAGAACATATAATAAGCAGCCAACCTACAAAATCAGAGTTACTATTCATTTAACAATGGTGGCTCCTATTTAATACCTGACACCCCATTAGACGATAAAGATATTGCTGCAAAGGTGGAAATTGTTCTAGCAATTCAGGAGTGTCTAGTTCCCTGGTTCTCTGCAAGAAAAACATCTCTATCGATTGGAATTTTCCATTTTTTGTCTATAATATGTTGAGCATAAGGTTCAATATAAGCAAAGGAAATAACTAAAGCTATCGGGTGACCAAAAAGAAAATGCAAACAATTTATGTACCAGAGAATATAAACTAGTTGATCTAAGAAAACAATTCGCCCAGATTTACACGTATAAAACAAAGGTACACTATAATCAGAATGACTTATCCGTGTAATACTAGTAATAAAGCATCAATTTGAAGCCTCTGCACCATTTTTCTAAGATATTAGGAAACATTTTTAGTGCACTCCAAGCAAAATGAGAAGGAAATAGATCATTGCACTTAATAGGCAAGTTTGACACACAAAGTCCTCTGTCCACAAAAACCATATCAAACCTAGAAATTTTTCAATTGTCTTCAAAATAAATGGATCCTTTTGTTAGAAATAATGGTCACATTTATAACTTAGGAGCATTAGAACTTAGACATGCAATAAAGTCTCACTAATAAAGGAATGTAATAATGAGGCATTTAATATAGCAATTAATGTAGTGATTATTACTTGGGTATTTGGGAATTACAGTGTACTCCTCTCCTAATATATAGTAACACATTGCATCTAATGGAGGAATGAACCCAACTTTTCTCATTTAAAATGTGCATTCATGTCCACACATGTGTGTGTAAAAATAACATGGTATCAAAGAATTTTTAGGGAGAAGCAAATTTTGTTGGTGAAGGAGCCAAGGGAATGTTATGCCTAGTGAATGCACTGAGGGGCAGATATAACAGCTCAAATTGGACAAAATATAACAAAGGCAATCCATCCTAGAGTGAATCAAAGGGACTATGTATACATATGCAATCAAACTGTGAGAACTGTGGGAATTCATAGCACAAGGAAAAATGCACAAAAATATTGCAGAAGGCAGGCCAAAGAATCATAGAATTGATGATATCAAATCAATTTCCTGACTCATGGAGTGACACTAAGTGTAGGAACTTTGTAGGTTTTCCTTTTGTGAAGCCTGTCATCACATAGGTAGATATTATTTGTTGAATAACCAAAGAATCAAGTCAGAGATGTAGTGAGTGAGCAGGTAGCTTACAACAAAGATGTCAAAAGGTATAGCTTATGTTCATGGTAGAACCTTTGAATCAAAGTGATTAAGCCACCAAAAAAGAAGCCAACCTGTAGCAAAGGATAACGAAGAGCATTGATAGCTGCCATACAAATTTTAACTAGTCACCACCTAGAAAATTGGTGAAATTGAGCTGCCAAAGATGCCAAATAGAAGATGCACTTATTAGCCATTTAATATAGTATTAAATGTGGTTGTTATTAGTTAGGTGTTTGGGAGATATGTAGTGTAATCCTCTTCTCCTACTACGTAATGACACAATGATACATCGCATCATCTAATGAATTAATGAATCCACTCTTTCTCATTCTACTGTGTATTCATGTCCACATACATGTGTGAAAAAAAATACATTTTATAAATCCAAGTGTGGATTTGTGCAGACTGTTTCTAGATAATATAATTATATTAATTTCCAATGAATGACCACAAAATTAAGTCAATGGGACTTTAGAGTACAATGATGTCGATACAAGGAGGAGGACCAAAAGGTCTCATATATAAAGAGCAATAAATAAGAAATAAAGCAAGAAAAACATAATGCTTGAAGACCAAAATGAGGAAATTATTGGACTCCAAGTGCAGAGGGCATAAGATAATGTTCCACTAAATCTCTTTCCTGACACTCAAGGTCGAATGCAAAAAACTCAAGATGGAGTGTTGTCTTGAGGGAGGGCTAGGGGAGGATTTGGAGCCTCTGTTACGCCACTGGCGAGAAGAAGTGGTATGTCACTGATGACTGGGCAATCTCAACTGCCTGTTAGTAAGAGATCTGGTCTACTAATGACTCAGGGGTCCCTGGAATGGCCCCTCTAGCCCGCACTGATCTAGATTATGAGGCAACAATGTTCTTAACTTGTCGCTCTATGCCTCTTGCTGACAGGAGCACTGTAAAAAATGACGTAATCTGCTGCATAGGATCTGCTCTAGGAGGGGCCTGGAGAATCTGTGTGCGAAGTCTCATGGCCTCATGTATGTACAAGGTTAGACATCTCTGGTCTGGGTATCAAAAGAAGTTAGATAAGGTTTGGATCCCTCTAAACAAGCAATGGAATCTCTCACGTATCTCCTCGTAAATGGGGCAGCGAAATATGAAGTGCTCCTTCGACTCAGTCTCTTGGAGGTGGAATAACTGGAAAATCTTTTCTAACTGTGCAATATTATGGTTAGTCTCAATCCGCAGTTTATGTGATATTCTGATCTGACCCAAGGGAATCTGAAGTGTGGGCATCCAATGGTGAAGCGTGTAATGGGGTTGAACAATGAGTCCATGTCTCAACAACATGAAGTGCTCAGCATAGAAATCCATCTTCGGACGTAACCCATCCTAAGGGTTTATCTAAATAAATTGTACATATTTCCTATAAATATCCTCTCGGATGATTTTATTCATCTCTTGTTTTGTTGGTAGGAGGTGGCCCGGTGCACACAAAGAATAATTTAATGGAGGGAGTCGGTCTATCTTGATACCAATTGAAGCAAGGAGATCTGAGACTCCGGCATACCAACATCGGGATAGAGCCGAAGGACTTTCTACTGCAATGGACTCTGATGAAAGTTAGGCCAAATATGGATATCGGTCCCGCCCCTTCGATGTATCTGCAAAACCTTGAACACGGTGAAGAAGAAAGATGATACCAAACACTGTCTCAAGGCGAAAGGGGTGAGCTCCAAACTCTACAAGAATGGTGGTTGAGGAACTATCTGCTTGCACCGAATGATGCAACGAATAAAGGTGATCTGCAATCTCTCTGCAAAAGACCAATCGGACTCTAGTAATCTAGGACCCCAAACCTCCGAACCATATAGAACTGTGGGTCGAAAAAGACTTTCCATCAGTGACATCTTGGCTGATATGTCCTGAAAATGATTCCGAAAAAATTGTCTCTCGAAAACGGCCAAGGATCCATAGCCCTTATTGATTCGAGGCTGGAGTGCAGGCCGCAAGCTAAATCGAGGTCCTGTGAATAGTACCCCCATATAGGTGTATGATCTGGTGATATCAATCTCCTCTCCTCTGAAAAATAAATGGAGATCACAAAGGAACTTCTTCGACATGTTGAAGATCATAACCTTGGTTTTTCCTAGGTTAAACGTCAACTGTCAAAGATCACTAAAAAGGGCCAGGGCATCCAGCTGCCTCTGCAATCCATCAGGGGATGGGGCTAGAAGGACCATGTCATCTGCAAACAACAAGATATAAATCAAGACATGATGTAGAATGCAACCATCACCATCCTGGATGTGTTCACGCAAGAAGGACTCCAACTCGTCAATATAGATCCCAAATAGTGTGGGGGACAAGGGACAACCTTGTTTTATCCCAATAATGCTCCAGATAAAATCTAATAGCCCATGTACTATGCGCAAACGACCAAGGACTGACTCATATAAGCGCATGATGGCTGACAATAGGGTCTCTGAGAGGCAAATATCTCTGAGTCTCTCGAATAATGCTTCTCTAGGGACCGAGTCAAAAGCATTTCGAAAGTCTACAAAACAACAATAGACTTTCAAAGAGCGATGTCATGCCTCCTCAATGATGGCCCTAAGTGTAAGGATGTGGTCAATAGTTTGGTTCTCAAGTCGAAATCCAGCCTGTCCTCTAGCTCTAAGTTGTTTCCGCTCAATCTCCTTGGAGATTTGGAGGTGAAGGGATGTAGCATATAGTTTGGAGAATGTGTGGCCCACCATGATAGTCCTATAATTTTTGGGATCTGAGTTGGGCCCCGATTTGTGTATCGGATGAATGATGTGTTGAGACCATGTCGATGAGAAACATGTACAAACCACATGGTTGAAGAGATCAACCAAGTAGGGAACCAGAGCACGAAGACCGTGTTTAAAGAACTCTTCCTGGAAACCATCCCCATCTGTTGCTTTGCTATTTTTCATCACCCAAATGGCCTCTATGATGTCACTATCATAGAATATGAAACTTGAAGAGGGCGAAGACGTCACCTGAATATTGGGTTACCTTGGGATGTCATATAGGGTGGACACATGGGAGAACATGGACTGGGGGTTATGGTCGAAGGGGAGGGGAGAGTGGCGGGGGAGGACAGTACACCAGAAGTGTCTAGGGGAGTGAGCAAGAGAGGTACACAAGTCATGTCTTCTCTAGGAGACAAAGAGACGTTTCTTACAACGGAGGAGGCGATGATATAAGGCTTTGATATTGGGGTAGGTGGGGTGAGTATGGATGAATGCATGTTGAAGCTGGTGGTGGAGAGCTTTACATTCCTCATCATACCATTGATACACATTTATGTTGAGTGTAGTGATTCTTATAATATTTTAATATTTTCACTCCCACCAGAAGACTTCATTTCTTTAACTAGTGATGGAGATGTTCATAAGAGTGGACTCATGTTGTACCAAATCCTGTGGCTGCATTATATAATGTGCCATCTACCCCATTATATGGACATGGTCCTTTCATTCCACATGGTGATAAGTTGAGGCAGGTATATATTGGGGTTGGTGCATGTGCTAGAATTACAGATGGTGGTCGAGTGCATACTTGGAAGACTATGATGAAGGGTGGTCTTATATGCATGGTATTTCCATAGAAGGAATCTTTGACACCACTTGGCCATGAGGAAAGCCACAAGGTTACTATGATTGTTAATCTAGGTTTGTACCTTGGTTTCTACAAAGCAAAATCTCTGTATTAGATCTATAGGGTTTTATATTTTTATTGGTTGATATTTTTATTGTATGTATACATGTTGTTATACTCTCTGAAGGAAGTGTAAATGCTAAGCAGTTTTTGCTTACCATTATCTCTGTGGGGTAGTAGACACAAAAGATGTTGACTTCACTGCAACTGTGTTTTCTATGTACTGGGGGTTTAGATAACAAGAATATTCATTCTGTTGCAGGTCTCAAGACTTCCACGTAATTAATATGTGTAGCAGGATCCTTGATAGTAGTTGTCGAGAAGAAAACCAGAGATCGAATGGGACTAAGGAAGAAACCAGTGGTGCATCATCCTGGGGTTCTGATTTTTTTTTTGTAATCCAGAGATAAAACCTTTGGAGTAGACCCAGTCTTCTATTCGAGAAACAACAACATATTAATGAATATTTCTTTAAAAAGGAATAATTATTAGAAACGTTCACTAGAGATTTGGAAGTAAAAAACAAAATGCAACTTCGATGTCTTCAATAAATTGTATAGGCTCCTAAGGTAGATGTTCATAACAACTCCCTACATACTGATGAAGCTCTTGGGGCATCTCTAACATACTCTTCCATTGCATAAATGAATGATGTAGGTGGTTTTTCATTCAGTAATTTGATTCAAACCCTCTGTTAGAAGCTGGGCCAAACCCTTCAAACCTTGTTGCACCAGAGCTTTGTGAAGCCATAGGGACAGATCTGCTAATCCATCATTCTATTGTATAAATCTCAACAAAAACCCTCAAAACCTCAGCAAGTTCAATTCCACTTTAGGTCAAAAACCAAAGACAGAAAAAATGGCTCCAAAGCCCAGGGAACGCGTGGATTTTTGATGCCACATATTTACATTTACAGGTAAAATGTGCTCCGCTCTCTCTGTTTGGTTTCTTTCCGACTTGGTCCTACTTTCCAATAATCGAATTGTGCAGCGGTGAGAGCAAAAGGCATTTGGAAATGTTGTATGGCAATATACCAATTATTGTTCATTTTTTAAGCACTTTTTTTTTCCCTCCATCATTTTGATTTTTCCCTCCACCAATTTGATCTGGGTTTAGATATTGAATAGTATTTAACTTTTTAAATATTTAGGAAGTTGTCAATTTGAAGAGAATTTTTCTATTTCTTCTTGAAAAATAAGAAGAAAAAAAAATATGTTTTTTAAAATAAGAAAATTAAAAAATAGATTAATTCATCTTTTAAGTTATTTTTAATATTTATAATGTTTGTATAAATTTTCTAGAAATTTTTCACTTTTCTTTTATGTGAATAATATTATGATTATATTTTTAAACATTAGTTTCATTGAAAAGATTTTTAAACATACACTTTTATATCAAAGCATAAGAACATATAGCAATATATTTATAATTAATTTGTGATTAATTTGGTTATAATTCTTTTTAACATGTATTCACAAATGTGGAAAAATATCTCTCGGGTATTTTTGCATGGAAAATAAGGGTTAGCTAAACAAATTATTATTAGAGTTGATGGGTATTTGGCTAGTTTTACACTATCAAATGCCTAGATCAAACCTCTTGAGTAAGGTGCGCTAGTCCACACTAAAAAGTTTATTGTGTATGCCATCCATGAATCTGGGGAAGCAACCCCTTTGTCTTTATATTTTAACATTGCAAATGGATTCAGATACCCCCTTTATCTCTGAATCCATTTGCAGTGTCAAAATTTAGTGAAATGTAACACTTTAATATCAAAATTGCAATGTTCCATTTCCGTAGTGAGACAATTAAAAATGACTAGCATAAATGATAAAATCATAAACTTCTGGTACTTTCTTGTTGGTCATATTTTTATTCTTGGACGAAAATATTCATTTACGTTAATTATTTTTAATTTTGTCACTTATTATCTAGTCATATATTTTATTCATGGACTAGATTAGTCATTTAAGTTAGTCTTTTTTAGTTGGGTCACTTATTATCTAGTCGTTTATTTTATCCCTAGACTAAATTAGTCGTTTAAGTTAGTCACTTTTAGTTGGGTCACTTATTATCTATTCATTTATTTTATCCCTAGACTAAATTAATCATTTAGGTTATTCATTTTTAGTTGGGTCACTTAAAATTGTTCAAATTTAGTAGTAATTCACTTGAAATAGTTGTGGTGACTAAATTTTTTAGTCACCTAGTCACTAATTTCATCATTATCTACTAGTGTTTCATTAAATAGAGATTCAATGTTTCCCGTATTCCTAATCCTAAGGATTATGAGACCACCATTGATGAATTTGAGGATGAATAATTTTATACAAATGATAACTTTACTATAAATAGAGAGTCAAATTTTCCAATCATTCCTAATCATAAGGATTATGTGAGCACCAATTATGAAGTGGAGGATGAAGAGTTTCTTGCAAATGATAATTTTAGAGGCACATATATGAATAATTCATTTTCTCTAAGTGATTGTTTCAAAGGCACTCATGGTGATGAAGAATTGAAACCTTTAGGGGAATATTTCAAAATCATGGATGAAGATGGTGAAGAATTCCGTCTGAGTCAGGGTTTCAAAAGCGCAGATGATTTTTGTGAAAAAATTTCTTCAAGTGAGGATGGTAATGAATATTTTCCAAGCAATGATGCTAATGAATTTCTTAACTCTGTTTAGAATTATAATAGTGGGGATAATATTCCTCCTAATGGTGATGAAATTGATTCTACAAAGGATGATGGAATGATGAAGTCATTGCAAGCAAATATTGTAACTAGGAGTAGGAGTAGACCCTTTCATATCAATCCAAAATATTTCAGTTATACAAGGATTATGACAACACATATCACAAGCATAAGTTTTTTTGTTCATATAATTTCAAGTGAATGTTGTCAAAAGGATTGCCTGAAACATATGGATTTCAACTTTGCTTTGGAGAAAAGGAAACGATATTTGTCAATGAATAAAAGCATGAAATTTTCATATTTAGTAGGTTGCTTGCAATCAAAATGTTGCATTCAATTGGTAATTTTCATCTGTCAAGAATTCAAGAAAGACTTGAAAAGGATCCCACATATTATTTAGACGTACGTTATAAACAAGAGGTTGGGCCGTTAGAAAATAATGCTATTTCATGGATGAGAGACTTATTTTCAAAGCATGGAGAGTTTATGCCAAATAAAGATACAATACATATTCGAGATATTTTATTGAGATGAGAAATCTATAGTTTATACAAATAATATGCAGAAGGTGTTGAAGGAGTTGGTAATTTTATTACATATTCATATTTTACAAGGGTATGGAAGAACGAATTCAACAATGTTCGTATTCCTAAGAAGACAAGGACGGGGGTTTGTAGTACATGTGCTTCTCTTAAAGAAAAAACAGATAAATTTCAAGGGGAAGAAATAGGTATGTGTTCATAACATTATTTTTAAAAATTGGATAGTTATCAACTATGAAAATATATTTATTAATATGTTTCTTTTATTTTATGTGCAAATTTAGTTGTCAGAGCACTTCAAGAGTATCGCAATCAGAAAACAAGTGAAAGACAAAAAATGTATAAACATCGAAAGAAGTGTTATGATAATCCAAATAAATATTTGGGTTTGATAATTGATGGTATGGACCAAAAGAAAACACTTATGCCACATTTTTTCTACACACCAAAAAAATTACAGGAGGAAAATTTTATTCATTTTCACTTGGTTGGTTGTATGATCTTTAATGAGAAGATGTTGCCAAGGGTTTACTTCACAGCTCCAAATATTCATAATGAAGAAAATTTGACCATAACTATAACCCATGATGTGGTTACTCATTGGTCTAGTATTCTTCTTTAAATTCTATATATACAATTAGACAACACAAGTCATAAAAAAAAAAATCAAGTTCTTTTTGGTATCTCGACATGCTCATTGAATTGGGAATTTTTAAAAATATAAAGGTTGGTGTTGTAGAGGTAAATCCCCTCTGCGGAAAAAGGCGATCCCTACTAGCCCAGATCGGGTCTAGCAACAATCATATCACACTAAGGTGCAAGTTCCTAATTGCAATAAACCAAATGGCGAAAAAGGCTTACCTTGAATCCAACGTTGTTGTTTGTAGAGAAGAAGGCACTCCCGTTTCCTTGCTCCAGCAGATCACAATCCTCTCGCTTGCCGCGATCGAACACCTGCACACACAACAAACACGACAAACACAAGCGTAAAACCCAATATATGCAATTATGTGTCAGTCAAAGAGGACACAACTCATGATCATAACGAACAATACGAGTGGAACCATAACCAATAGTCGCTTATCATTAATTAATACAAAGGAAAATACAACCTGGCTCTGACGCTGAATCTTCCTTCGGCGGGTCATCAGCGGAATACGTCTCGGTAAAGCTTGTCGGGGATGAGGAAAAGCCTCTCTCTTCGATCATCAATCTCCTTGCTACTGATTTGTCTCTATGAGGACTATTGCAGCATTCTTTAAGCTATGAAGGCTCTTGGAGACTAGCTTGCAAAGGAAAATGGCAAGCTTATATAGATGGTGGAAGGGGAGTTGAGATCCCTACAATCATGGTATTGGCACTATCCTCAAGGAAGCTTCCATGAGAGGTGCAAAACCACTTCCTCTACATGGAGATTCGTAGCCAACCTCCCAACTCAATTTAGAGACCAGTTCAGGAATTGGTTGGAGTCAATCTTCCACCATTTATTTTTAAAAAACACTCCTTATTAAGCTTGGCGCGGGTGCGACCCTGGGACAGAGCGCCAGTTGGCGCGCCCTCTTTGGAGGATTTCCCCCATTGGCACGGGTATAACACTGACGAGTCGCGCCAAGGATAAAAAGGCTATTTTTAGGGTTTTTCACAAGGATTTGTCTTCAAGGGAATGAAATTCCATGTTCAGGGGAATGCCATAAAAGTGTTTTTAGGTCATGTCACTGCTCATAGGTCACGGAATAAGCCCTCCAATGTGCGGGACGGGGGATTGCAGGGACGGTGACAGATTTTTGTGTAACAGTTGGTCTCCTTATTGTTCGGCATACTCATGACCATATTGATCAAAAGTTCAATCGTTTTTCAGTAACATTGAGGAGGAAAGGTGTTGGGAGTCTACCATCATTAATTGAATGTATTAAGAAATCGTACATTCTAGAGTTTGTTTTTCATGTGTTTGAAGAACCTATTGACATGCGAAGGTTTATTCTGGGATCCCATGGTGAGGAGAAATGCATTGAAAAACTTAATGACATGAGCTTCCAGCACTAATTTCGTATCAAAAAAATTGATGGGATAACACTTATGTGGGAAAGAAGTATTTAACTGTTGTGGAATGGGGGCCATCATCAGGTTTAGCATTTTTAAAGTTCATTCCAAAGAATTCAATATTTTCATCAAAAGTATTGTTATTACAATCAATTGTTGAACTCCATAATGCACAAAGGCATAAGAGAGACATAAATTTCTGAATGTCTAGAGGAAATTAAAAGATGTATTAGAGATAAATATGAAAGTTGACTCAATTTGGTGGGAGTATTTTTTCAATAATCAAAGTGATATGATTTCAAGATCAATAAATGAGGATACATTTTTTAATACTCCATTTATTTGGCCACAAAATATGCCAAATGAATATGAGGAAAGACACATTGTTGAACAACAACAGTATTAAGGTATTATTAATTCTCCACAAGTAGAGGAAAAATAAATCTATATTGGCTCTAGAAGATCATGTGCACAACGTGAAGCCATGGAAGTCCTTTACAGGGGTTCTATGCAAGATATTAAGGAGGGTTTCATGATATCAGTCTTAGCATATGAAGATCCACTTGGCTATCGATTATGGGTTTCCAAGGTTATAAAGGTCATTAAAGAAAATGAATATATTACAGTTGTTGAAGTACATTGGTATACCACAAACACCCACCCATTCAATGGTGTTTACAAGCCAAAGATGGTAGTTGGAAAAAAAATTGGTAGAAAAAGAAAAATAAAGGGCACAAATATAAATCGTCGCTGCACAAACGTCTTAAAATTGGATTATATTAACATACTTGTGTATCGGAATTTACAGGGTAAGTTCCTTAGATCAAACATCAAAGGTCACCGCTCACAAATAGATCACATATCAGTACACTAGTATTTGACATGGTTAAAACCCTCGAAGAGGGAAACAATCCATGGCCTGAGCCAACGTGGCCACTTCAGGCAATTTATTAATATAAAGAAAGAAAATTTACATAAGCTTCTCTCATAAACGGTCACCAGATAAATGAACCTTCATGCTCTTTAAATATAGATCATGAACCAATCGGGTGTTAAGCCACGGATCAAGTTTCAGTAATATTAAGAAGAGAATGAAACGTAAGATCACTACATATCGTGATTGTCATATAATAAGTTACAAATGTACATACTAAAGAAACACACTTTACCTAACTCTATGGCTAGAACAAGTTATACTTAACTATTTCCTATGTGTCAGAATATCCTAACATCCCCCCTTAAGAACAACTTTGGATAATATTAAAGGATTTACAAAGGTGACACAATAGGATATTGAAGGAGGCATTAGAGCATATCCCCTCTTAATGATAAATTTCCTAAACTCCAAGCATAGATCGAATTTTGGTAAACTTTGCTTCCGTGAGGGCCTTTGTAAAGATATCAACAACTTGATCATTGGTTGAACAATAGTGCGCTTCAATAACTCAATCATGAATGAGCTTTTTGATGAAGTGTATGTGTAGCTCAATGTGTTACATGTGCTAATGTTTAACTGGATCTTTGCATAGATGAATGGCACTCTTGTTATCACACCAAAGTGTAGTTGGAGGTTGCTAATGAAGACCAAATTCGAATAGGATCTAACGAAGTCACAGGGCTTCCTTGTTGGCTTCAACAACACCACGATACTCTGCTTTTGTCGAAGAAAGAGAGATGGCACTTTGTTTCTTACAATACCATTTAATAGGTCTTGAACCAAGAGTGAATACATGACCTGCAGTAGACTTTAGATCATCACAGCCAACAACCCAATCAGAATCAGTGAAACCAATCAACAATGGAGATGCTCTTGCACTGTAATGAATCTCGAACTGAATTGTACCTTGAATATATCGAAGTATTCTTTTTGTTGCTTTCTAGTGACTTTAATGAGGTTTTTTCATAAATCGAGAAACAAGACCAATGGCAAAGGAAATGTCAGGATGGGTATGGGTTAGATACAGTAGTTTACCAACAAGTTGACGGTATAAGGTAGCATCAACTTCAGGGGAAGCATAAGTGACTAAAATCTTGACTCCACACTAAAAGGGAGAAGGGGTTGGCTTATAATCTTCCATTTTAAAGTGGCATAGACAATCACAGGCATACTTGGACTGAGAAATGGAAATACCTTCTTTGGATTGCAAGATTTGAAGACTAAGTAAATAATGCCAGTGTCCTAAGTCTGCCATTTCAAACTTATTTTTCAGGCTATCCTTCACATGGTTGGGATCACTACCAGTAAGGATAAGATCATCAACATAAATAACAAGGATGATTAACGACTTACCCACTTTCTTGGTGTAGACAGTGTTGTCGGAATGACATCTAGAAAATCCATTATCTAAGAGAAATCTATCCATTTTTTGCATACCAAGCCCGAGGGGCTTGTTTGAGACAATAGATAGACTTCTTAAGGCGACAAACAAGGCTAGAATCATTTTGGATAAAGCCAGGGAGTTGTTCCATGTATATTTCTTCATGAAAGTCCCCATGTAAGAAGGTGTATTTAACATCCATTTGATGGACTTCCCATTTAAAAGGGCAGCAAGGGAAAGAACAAGGCGGACAGAATTAATTTTCGCAACAAGGTAGAAGATTTCAATATATTCAATGCCTTCAACTTGTGAAAATCCCTTAGAAACAAGACGAGTATTATGTTTATCCACTTTTCCCTCTGGTCCAAACTTTGTTCTGTAAACCCATTTGCATCGAACAAGTTTTCTTCCCTTTGGAAGAGGAACAAGATCCCAAGTATCATTTTCCAATAAGGAACGATATTCTTCATTCATAGCTACATCCCAATCTATATGACCTGAAGCTTCTTCAAAGGTATATGGATAATGATTTTCTGTAACTTGAGCCAATAAGGAAGAGGCTCTATCGAACTGAGAATGTGTACGATGTTGAACTGTAGGGTCACCTGCAAGAGAACCTGTTGCATCCCGAGTAGAGCAGACTCATTTTGGAATCTGTGGATTTGAAGGATGTAAAAATTATACAAACATATGTATATCAATGGATTCAATCTGATCAATCAATGTACTAAAACTAGATATTGAATCCTTCTACAAATCAATTACGAAAAATAAACACGATTGCCAATCACAACAAGTAAATAAAGAATCAAATCAAACCACAACACAGATAATTTTCCAGGGAAAGCTTACTTCTCAAAACCCCTCTATCATATATTGTATATTCCATAAGGAATCATGAAACAATTACAATGCACTCTTCTCACAAGAGTCTCCTTCAATCTGCCTATCGTCTCACACTGATCCAGACAAAACTGGGCCAACACTTAGCCAATTCTCAGCATGTATTCAACCTGCCTTTCTCAAGAAATTACTGATGAATGCATTCCCTATTATTTAGGAATTTCAGCCTTCCTCAACTGCGCTAGTATCATGGGAAATCCTGTGGTGTTTTAACTACATCCAAGAAGTTTGCTAATAATACAACTTGTTAGCACTGCAATTCTTTCAAAGATTTTCAAAGTCTAGTCATCATTCTCCAAGGAATCAATCTGCCTTTTCAGTTCGGTTGTAAGATGAAAGTGTCGTTTTCAAAGTGTAGTGGTGAGAAAATTTTATTTCTTGCTTCATTCATTTCATTTTCCCTCTTTTACTTTTCATTTTTCCAAAAAACCCCAAAGTTCAGCATTTCATTTCTTTCAAACACCCTTTTTAACTAATTAAAATTCAATTTTATAGTTAAAAAGCAGCTCCACACACCCACTAGCAGCCATATCATATTATACCCTTTTTAGCTTACCTTCTATCACATATTCAAACCTTATACATATAACCATTTTCGAATCCTACAAAATTTCTGATCTGTGATATTGCTGGGACCCATCATTTCCTTTTGATCTGTTTCATAACATTCAGAATGTTTTAGCAAAATCCTTTATATTATGATTCAGATGAATTTTACCATATTCATTGACTTAATGAGTTTTTTAGTTATCTGCTTTTAAAATCCTTTTAATGGGCCCCACCTACCTTTTCACATCGCATTTTCGCAAAGTTCACTTACCGCATTCACTTCTGCTTCCTCATTTCCCTGATTGCGATATTGAGTGGGATCCTTTCCTGCCACATCATTGTCACTAATCGCATATCGCAACAACCCTCGCCACATTCATTTTCCACTCCACAAATCTTCTAATGCGATACTAAAGGGACCCACCTTTCCCTGCCACGTCACCCTTTCCCAATCGCACAGCGCAAGCTCTAGAGGATAAGCACTCGGGATCATGTTATAAACGCCGAAGTGTGATGTGCGATATTGGTGGGACCCAATCGCATATCGCAATTCCCAAGCTCGGGAGGATAGGTGCTCAGGAATCTGTTATAAATGCCAAAATGTGATTGCGATTTCCACCGGCTGCTACACCTCGTGATCTTCCCTGCCCTTTCATCCAAGGTTCTTATGCCTTTTCGGCTCCCCTTCTCCATTCTGATTTTAACACTGTGGGGGGGTCCGAAAAGTTTTTTTCTCCGTCGCTCCTCCTACTACGTGTCCTCCTCTCCGCATTTCACACCCCCCTTGGTCCAAACCTCCTTGCCATGTCATCATCCCCATTGCAAATCGCATTCCCTCCCGCTTGTGTTTTATGCTTAAATGTTTCTGACCCCAATCTGCTATTGTGATATATGTATAAAAGGTTTTCTCCTCCCACTCATCATTTATTTAATAATCTCTCCCGCTAATAAAATGAAGCCCTGCTATCTCTTTTAATCTGCATCCATAACCTATTTAACCTCATCTATTTCACCTATAAGCCTCATCTATTTCACGAGATCGTAATAACTTTTGGGAATAGGTTTACTCCTTTTGTGGAGATGACAGTTTTATATTTTTGTATATATGTGACAAACTGCTCTGTAAAAAAGGTTTATGGTTTTAGAATCTTGGCTCTTATGATCAGTACTCTTTTTAGTGTATAAAATTGAAAGAAAATTTTGAGGACTTATTATCAATCTGGTGTGTGTATTGTTAATTTTCACTTGTGTTTCCATATCTTATTATCTTCAGTGGCAGTTTGTAATCCCTCATGTTGTTATGTGTTTTTATCAGTCTCTTGACATGTTCATGTGTTTTATAAATTATTATTAGTCTCATACAGTGATATTTCTTGATGAAATATACATGATGACAGTGTAAATAGCATCACTTATAACAGTTATCTTCCATGATATTTCAGTGAGAATATTGTAAGTCTAGAAATAGCTTTCTCTTGTTGAAATATTGACAAATTGCTACTTGTGTTATTTTCTACCAAAAGTAGTGGATTTCTGCCTTGTAGACCCATTGTTTCTTCTTCCATTTCACATTCTCTTCCCCTCATAGGCTACAAACTCACTCTTTTTATACCAAATCAGACCCAACACCCTCATTATTAGAATAGTGGATTTGACTAAAATCTATTTTCAGTGAATGGGAGTTTAAACCACCTACCAATCTTATAAACCAAATCATTAAATTGCCTTATAGTTTAGGATGTGTTTGGTCAGTTGCTTAATGTAGTCCAACTGTTGATTCTAGTGCTAACATCTTTTGGTGCATCTTCCGAGAGATTAAGGCCTTGAAACGAAGTATTCTATCGAGTCTCTTATTTTGAATTTCTAATAATCAATTCTTGATGGTGAACAAGTATTGGTACTTGAAGAAGAATGCAAACTATTTCACCTGGCGACTCCACAAAGAGGAAGAGTGGTTTCATGACCTCCTTCTACAAGGAGGAATTAGAGATCACCTACTGTGACTCCAGTTGTTGACCCAAAGAAGATCATTAAAGATGCAAAAGGAAAACAGAGATCAGTTGAGGCCACATCTCAGTCATTGAATAAGGCACACAAAAAGTGTGTTCCAAAGCAAAAGGTACCTTTATCTACTTTAGAATCAAAAGAAGTTTTAGTTTCAAAATATTCTGCTAAAAAATCTCAAGTTGAAACTACTTCCCTAGAAAATAAAGTAGATGTTGTTAACCTAGGCTCAGCTAAAAAAATTTCTCACTCATCACCTAGTAAATCTTAGATAAGTATTGTTCCAGTCAAAGAGGAAAAAATAGAATTTTTAAGTATTAATAAAGAAACAGAAGAGTTTGTGTTGACATAAGGAGAGTTAGAGCAAGTATTGGGTATTGCACCTTTTCTTGATATGTTTTGACTAAAGAATACTTTAAGGCTATTTTAAATTTCCTTCAAACTCATCCTAAATTCTAGTCTCTTATTACCCCTCAACAAGATTATTTTCCTTTGTCTCAAAATCTAGCTGATGGTTCATCCTCTTCTCATCAACCAGAAGGGAATGTTTCTGAAGGCCTCACTTTTAACTTATCTAACCTCCTAGCTCAAAAAAATAAAGTTGAATTTACCTCATCTCCTCAAGAGACAACATTTGAATCTAATTCTTCTGTAGAAGGTGCAGACAAAACCTCCTATGTTCATCTCTTTGAAAATCCACTATTTTCAGCCCCAAAACTTGAATAATTAGCCCGAGAATTCCAATTTTCTGCTATCTTAAGTCAGATTCAAATTCCACAGGTTGTAATTCCTAGTTCCCAAACAACTACATCAACCAGTCATCTATCAATTGTACATCAGCAATCCATGGCTCAGCCTACCCTCACAAGGATGCAGTAGATAGTGGCTGCAAGATATGTGCCACTTGTTCTCCCTCAACCCTTGCATCCACTTCCTAAAGGATATTACTTAAAATATCTTCCAAAATACACTGGGGATGGAGAAGGATTTTCTGCTAAGGAACACTTAGTTTCTTTCTATAGTTATGCTGACAACCAAAAAATTGAGCATGAAGATGTGTGGTCAAGACTCTTCGTTCAAAGTCTGGATGGAGAAGCTCGTAAATGGTTTAGAATTATGCCATTAAACTCAATAACAGGAATTGATAAATTGGAGGAAGTATTTGTGAAGCAATGGGGTGATAGTAAATACTATGTGTACTACCTTACAGAATTTGGAACCCTGAAAAAAATTTAAATGAGTCATTGGTTGATTTTACCAAGAGGTTTAATAAGATTTATCAGAAAATTCCTGAAGAAATTAAGCCTACTGAGACTATAGCTATGATAAATTTTGCAAATTCAAGGACTATAAGCCTATTCCTGAGTTTTCTTTATGGCTGAGAGCTGGGAAAGCACAAACACTGATGGATATGTAACAGGCTGCAATTAGAGTGAAGTATAATCTTATGGCATCTAATAAATTGAAAATGGAGGAAGAGAAAGTATCAAAAGACAAAAAGAAAATGAAAGAATAAAAACCTTCTTCCTCTACATTTCTTACAACATAAGAAAATATTGATCAAATGTCCAATTTGATCAAGTAAATTGCTTCTAAGATGACAAAATTAGAGTTTGAAAACAAACCTACTACTAGAGCCAATAAAAATGAGGCCAATAGAAATAAGGCTCCCTTCAGGAGGCCTTTTCTACCTCAACAAATCCTATACCGCCCAAGGAGGAATGTTGATGATCAAAATGTTCAGCCTCCTTTGAATAATTTTTCTGAAGAAGAACAGCAAGAAAATGAAGAAGAAAATGAAGAAATAAACCTTGTGGGAGAAACCTCACAATCAACATGTTTGACTTTTCAAGAATATGAAGACCAGTCAAGGATTTATTTGTTTTCGGATGATGAGAATGCCCAAAGTTATGCACAGAATGATAAAAAATAGCAAGAAGTTCAAAACAGAAATCATCCTTTGAGGTCCAAAGGTCATGTTCAGCAACCTCAACAAAAATCAGATTCAGATAAACAAGCTGCTAAACAGAAGGCCAAGGTCAATGAGGTTCCTCCACCTCAAAATTATGCTCCAATTATCAAAATCACTGCAAAAATTAAGGAAATAGTTCCAATTTATTTCAGTTTCAAATCTTAATTGAACAAAATGAAAATTATCGTCCCACTTCTTGAATTGTTGAAAAATACAGCATATAAAGAGTCTTTTAAAAGTCTGCTACAACCTCCCCTCGCTCCCAATTCAGTCATCCTTGAGGATGATCATCCCACTATTTATCTAGGTTGTCATGTCCAATACCAAAATGATGAAAACTCACCACCTTTCTACCTATCACTCAATATACATGACAAATTGCCACATAATTGCTTACTAGATTCTGGAGCTTCTCATTATCTGATGCCAAAGAAGGTCATGGATGAATTAGGATTAGAAATCACCAAGAAATACCATGACCTATACACCTTTGATTCCAAAAAATTCAAGTGTCTAGGAGTGATCAAGGACTTGGTTGTTTCCCTTGCCCAGCTGCCTATGAAGAGCTTAGTGATGGACATCGTAGTTGCAAACATACCTTCTAGATTCGAGATGCTGCTTTCCAAATCTTGGTCTAAAAATTTGGGAGGCACTCTTCAGATGGACATTTCATATGCCACAATCCCAGTGTTTGGAGGGTAATTCAGAAGGCTGTATAGGGAAACCCCTACATCATTAGTGATTAGCATAATCCTTCAAACCATCCCATATATGCTGAAGAAAAGGAATTGGGGTCATCAATACTATACCTTGCCGCTGATGATAACAATTTCCAGCCTGAAATAACTGAAAAACAACACTTTCAAGGTACAAATGAGCAGCATTTAGAGGGAGGACAGATCTAGCAATTGTACTTTGATGGATCCTCATCAAGAGAAGGATCGGGAGTTGGTGTAGTCCTCTTTTCTCCCACTCAGCAAAGGGTAACTATTTCATAATTACCAGTATGATTCCGGTCTTAAGGATGTAATATTAGTAGTAAGCAAGTAGCACCGTAATCTCAATGCTGAGGTCTGAATCATGGATACGTGTTGTGAAGGGTCTAAATTTTCTCCTATCATTAAGTAGTGATTCTTAAGGCAAAAAGTAAGCTCTTTCATGGGATTAGTTCTTCTCCTTTACCAAAGAAAAGCTCTAAGCAATCTAAACTGCAATTTTCTACCACTAACAACACTACTGAATATGAGGCACTTGTGTTGGGTATGAAGGCAGCGAAATATTTGGGAGCAGAGTAGCTAATTGCTTTTGGTGATTCAGATTTGGTGATAAAGCAGGTGAGAAACATCTACCAAGTGAAAAAATCCAAGTTGAAAAATTATAGAAATGAATTCTGGGACTTGATTGAGCATTATTTTTCAACATTTAATATAAATTTTGTCACTAGAGAGGAAAATCAAATGGTTGATTCACTAGCTACTGCTGCTAGTAATTTCAAAGTTCCTCTAGATGTCAAGGTGGCCTATGATGTTCAAATCAAAAACAGACCTTCAATTCCTGATAACATCAAATACTAGCAATTATTTGAGGATGACAAGGAAATTCAGAAATTTTTAGTGTGTTGAAGAGTTTGCAAATATAGAAATTGATGATAAGCAAGACATTGTTTAAAATCAAAATAGCAAGCCTTTTAAGAAAACCATGGCTGAGAAGAACATTATAGATATGAAAACTAACTATATTCCTAAGGGCTTAGTCCCTTTAGAAAGATTGTTCGATAATAATGATGTTTTTATCAAGCCTAAAAGTAAAGTTGATAGAGAGAGTACAATAGAATGTAACATTGGCACAGAAGATTAGCCAAAATTTGTCAAAGTGTCCAAATTCCTTTCTCTTGAAACCAGAACAAAATATATCAAGTTGTTGATATTTTGCATGGTCTTATAGTGAGCTGAAAACTTATGATAAAAGCATAATGGAGCACAAACACTGTTACCGATGAAATAGGTAACTGCACTGTTACCTACTTTTTTTTGGTAGCACAAAAAGCACCCGATTTTGAAAAGTGGTGATGCAGAATCACCCTTTTTTTTTTTGCACATTTTTGACACTCAAATATTTTTATTTATGAAGTATGAATATTTGTTTTAAAATGTTGGTATTTTTCATGCTAATTTTGAAACGTATTGATGCAGCATCAACCCTTTTTTTTTAGAGTGGTGATTTTCATGTTGGTAATAAAACACAAACCTTAGATTAAAATATATATATATATATAAACAATAAAAAAAACCAATAAAAATGTAAACAAAACAAAATTAACTCGTAAAAATAAAAAAATTTAAACAAAAATAAATTTAAAAAAAAAACAAAAATATTCGAAAATTATATCAAAAGAAATGACAAAATTTGAAAAAAAACACATAATTTAAAGAAAAAAAAAACAAAAATTAACCAAAAAAAAAAAAAACATCAAAAACATTTTTTTCTAAGTTATTAAAAAAAACCATATAATTAAAAAAAAAAATTAAAAATAATTTAAATTACAAAATTAAAATTTAGATAAGAAAAAATAAAATACAAAAAAGAAAAAATTAAATTTAAAAATTTAAATTAAAAAAATAATAATAATAAGAAAGAAAAAAATACAAATTTCAAAATTAACAAAAAAAACAAATCCAAAAAAAATAAAAAAATTAAAATTAAAATTGAAAAAGAAAATTAAAATTAAAAAAACCTATTATTAAAAAACAAAAAAATGAAAAAAAACCACGTGCAAATAATTAAAAAACAAATATCCATAAATTTACTTTTTTTTTTTTAATGAAACAATTTATAAATTTTAAAAATGAAAAACTAAATAAACTAAAATTTAATAATAAATTTTAAATTTTAAAAAATAATTAATCTGAAATATTAAATTTTAAAACAAAATTTCAAAAAAAAAACAAAAAAACAAAAAAATTAAAACAAATTAAATTTAAAATAAAAAATTTGAATTAAAAAAAAAATAATTTTGAATTTTTTGAATTAAAAAAATAATATTAAAAATTAAAAAAAAAAAATTAAAAATTAAAAAAGAAATTTTTTATCGTGGTGGCGCCACCAATCGGCCTCCCGCCTCGGCCGCTTGGCGGGTAGGAAGGCTGCATGCAGCCTCCCCGCCGCCACCTGGGCAGGAGGTTGATTCCGGGAATCGCCCTCCCGCGGCAGGAGGCCAATTCCGACAATCGGCCTTCCGCCACAGGTTGATTCCAGGAATTGCCCTCCTGCAGCGGGAGGCCGATTCTCAAAATCGGCCTCCCGCCCAGGTAGCGGCGGAGGCCGGTCGCTGGGCGGGCGGGGGGCTGTATGCAGCCTCCCCGGTCGCTGGGCGGGCAGGGGGCTGCATGCAGCCTCCCCGCTCGCCCAGTGGCCGGCCTCCGCCGCCACCTAGGCGGGAGGCCGATTGGCGGCGCCACCACAATCAAAAAATTCTTTTTTATTTTTTATTTTTTTAATTTTTAATAATTTTTAATTTTTTTTAATTTGATCTATTTTAAATTTTTTTTTTTAATTCAAAAAATTTAAATTTTTTTTTTTTTAAATTTAATTTTTATATTTGAAATTTAATTTGTTTTTGTTTTTTTAATTTTTTAATTTTATTCATTTTTTTGTTTTTTTTTTTTTTCTAATTTTTTTTTTTTTTTTTTTAATGTTTAGTTTTTTCATTTAATTTTTTTAAATATAATAATAATATTTTTTTTTATTTTTTTTTTTAATTTATTTATTTCAATTAAAGTTGTGTATTTAAAATTAGATTTTTTTTTTTAATAATTAAACTTAATATTTTCAAATTAATTTGTTTTTTATTTTATTTTTTATTTAATTTATTTTTTTCAATTTTTCATTTTTAATTGATTTTTAAAGTTTTTTAACTTTTTATTTTAACAATGTTTTTTTTTTCTTTATATTTAAAGTTTTTTTATTTCAAAATTTATTTGTTTATTCATTTATTTATTAAAATTTAATATTTTTCTTTTTTAAATTTAATTTGTTATTTTAATATTAACATTTTTTTTAAAATTTAATAGAATCTAATATATATATTTTTAATTTTATTTCACATATATATATTTTATTTTTTATAATTTAAATTTAATATATTTTTTAAAAATTATTTGTTTTTTTAATATATATTTTTTAAATTTAATATTTTTATCATATTTTATTTTTCATTTTTTTTGTTTTTAATTAATTTTTCATTTTTTACTTTTAATTTAAATAATGTTTTTTTTTTTTTAATTTTTATTTTAACGTTTTAAATTTATGAAAGTTTAATATATTTCTTTAAATTTAATTTTTTTTTTTTTAATTTATTTATTTTTTTTAATTTAATAAACATTTTCTTTTTCTTTTTTAAATTTAATTTCTATATTTTATTTTTTATAATTTCTTTCTTTTTTTAACCTTTTTTTTTAATTTAATATTTTTATTTTTTTATTTCTATATATTTTGAAATTTTAATCTTTAAATTTTATTTTATTTTATTTTTTTCTTAAATTTTAGGTTTTTTATTAAGTTTGAATTAAAATTTTTGTTTTGTTTTTATTTTTATTTTTTTATTCCTATATATTTTTAAATTTTAAGCTTTAAAATGTTTTTATTTTTTAAATTTATTTTTTCTTAAATTTTAGGTTTTTTTTAATGTTTGAATTTTAAAAATTAAAAAATGTTATTTCTATTTTCAAAAATGTCAAAAATATGATACAATTTTTTTTTTTTGTTATTCCAGCATCAACTGGTTTTGTTTTTAGGGTGTTTTTTCAATCCATTTTTCAAGAAACAATTTTGTTTTTAGCATAATTTTATAAAATGTTGAAATTTGACCTTCAAAAAAAACCAAGTGCGTTTTGGAATACACTTTTTTTGTTTTTGGGGTGTTTTTTCATGTTTTTTTTAGTCTTTTTGGGCTAGAGTTCTCGTTTTGAGGTCACGTTACCTATTTCATCGATAACAGTGTTCACAAGATTCCTTCGAAAATAGATGCAAAGCTTGTAGCACAAAAAATCAAACATATCAATCCCATGCGACTCCCAATCATTGAGAAAGAAATCATAAAATTATGGGAAGAAAATATAATTCTGCCTTTGAGATTTTTCTAACTCGGTGGCTAATATAGTCCCAGTTCAGAAAAAGAATGGAGAGATAAGAATTTGTGTCAATTTTCACAACCTGAACCAGTGTTCATTAAAAGATAATTATCCACTACCCAAGATGGATTATATTTTGCAGAAGGTTGTAAGATCCAAAATATTGTCAATGATTGATGGCTTTTCATATTTTAGTTAACAATCAAGATAGAGAAAAGACAACATTTACCACACCCTGGGGTACATTCATGTACAACAAAATTCCATCTGGTTTGATGAATGCAAGCGCAAATTTCTAGTGGGCAATGGATATTTCCTTTGCGGGAGAAAAAGATAGATTTGTAGTCATCTATTTGGATGACATTACAGTCTATTCAAAATATGATGAAGACCACTTAAAACATTTGAAACAAGTTTTTGACAAATGCAGAAAGTTTGGTTTGTCCTTGAACCCAAAAAATTCATCCTTTGTTGTCTAAGAAAGGAAATTATTGGGACATATCATAACAGAAAGTGGCATCTGTATTGATCTGGGAAGAGTGGAATCTATTCTAAAGACTGGTTTTCCAAGGAATAAAAAATAATTGCAATCACTTTTAGGGAAAAAAATTTACTAAGGCGCTTTGTTCCAAACTTTGAAGAGCTGATCAAACACATAAATGTCTTGCTAAAAAAAATGCAAAATTTAAATGGTGAGATGAAGAAAAGAATTCTTTTTCAGCAATCAAGTTTGCCTTGACTAAAGCTCCAGTTTTGATTAGTCCTGATTTTGAAAAAGATTTTATGATTTTTTCATATGCTTCAGAAGAGACAATTGCAGTTGTCTTGTTACATAAGAACAAAGAAGGTTTAGAGCATCCTATCTCATTTTTCAGTCATGCTTTAATAGATGCTGAACCAAAATACAACCTGACTGAAAAGAAAAAGAAAAAAAAAAGCATATGCACTAGTTAAGCCTTTGAAGTATTTTAGAGTTTATGTTATACATTCCAAAATTGTTGCTTTTGTGCCAAATATTACTTTTAAAGATGTATTTCTGCAGCTAGATACAGATGGCAGGAGAGGATGATGGGTGACCAAAATTCTAGAATTTGATATTGAGATCAGACCGACTACATTGATAAAAGGTCAAGGCTTGGCTCACTTGATGGCAGAATCTAATTGCAAGGCTTTAAATCTCAATGTAGAGGAAGCTGAAGAAGAAGATGGAGAAGGTATTTCTAATTATCCTGAAATATTTAATTCATATTTATACAAGTATATAGTATACTTTTTGTTAAATTTCAAATGTCCCCCTGAAATGGAGAAGCCAAAAAGGAGAGCTTTCAAATTGAGAGCTATGAAGTATTGCATTTTGGAAGACCATCTTTACTGGAAAGACCATGTTGAAGTCTTATTAGGATGTGTAGATCATGTTGAATCCCAAGAGATTATGACAGAGATACATGCAGGAGCGTGTGGAGGGAATTTGTATTAGAAAGCCACTGCAAACAAAATCTTAAGAGCTGGCTATTATTAGCCAACTCTTTTCTCTCATGTTTTTGCCAAAGTTAGGAGTTGTGTCGAATGTAAGAAATTTGTTGGTAATCAGAACTTTCTACCATTACCTCTTATTCCTATTTCAACAAATGTTCCTTTCCAGGAGTGGGGGTTAGACTTCATCGGTGAAATCCATCCACCTTCATCAGGATAGCATAGATGGATTCTCACAGCTACAGACTATTTTACTAAATGGATTGATGTTGTACCAACCAGAAATGCTACTGATACGGTAATTATCAAATTTATGTTGGAAAATATTATGTCCATATTTGGTTGTCCACATAAATTAGTAACTGATAATGAAATGGCCTTTAAGTCTACTAAGATGTATAGCTTATGTCGGCAATACGAAATTGAATTGACTCATTCCGCACCTTATTACCCTCAAGGTAATGGATTAGCCAAGTCATCCAATAAAATTTTGGTGAGGATCATTAAGAAAATGTTTCCCAAAAATAAGAGAAATTGGGACACCCAGCTGATACATGCTCTTTGGGAAGATAGGGTAAGTGGTAAAAAATCAATTAGAATGTCTCCCTTTTAGCTTTTATATGGTACTAATGCTTTAATGTCTTTGCAATTAGCTCATCCTGTGATGAAGTTCCTGCAATATGAAGTTGATGATGAAAATCCAATCCAAACGAGAATGTTGTAGTTGATAGAGAAACACCAAATCAGAGAATCATTGATGGATAAAGTACAGAAGTATCAAACTAAAGTCAAATCTGTTTTTGACAAAAGAGAAAATCAACAGTTATTTTAGGAGAATGATTTGGTGTTGCGTTGGGATGTCAGGAGAGAAGATCACGGAAAGCATGGTAAGTTTAACAATCTATGGTTTGGGCCATTTATAATTGTTGAAGTTTGCAAAATAATACTTTTTTTCTCAAACATATGGATGATGATCAGCTGACTCGAGGCCCAGTTAATGGTCGTTTTCTTAAAAAGTTCATTGTTTAGTAAGTCAGTTGATTCATTCAATTGTAAATATCAGGTGTGATGTGTCAATAAAACTCCATGCCCAATGGTGTTTGTGTCTGTATATATGGTCAGTTTTGAGTCCAGCCAGTCAATGCTCAGTTCTAGTCATAATTTCCAAGAAGTCTTCTAAGTTTAAAGGGTTTTTAAGGCACTGATTCTATAGTCCCTAAAGCCTCACAGGGAGGACGTCATCCCCAATAGGAGCCATTGTTAGCACTGCAATTTTTTCAAACATTTTAAAATTCTGGTCATCATTCTCCAAGGAATCAATCTGCCTTTTCAGTTTAGTTGTAAGATGAAAGTGTCGCTGTCAAAGTGTAGTGGTGAGAAAATTTCATTTCTACCTTCATTCATTTCATTTTCCCTCTTTTACCTTTCATTTTTCCAAAAAAAACCAAAGTCCAGTGTTTCATTTCTTTCAAAACCCCTTTTTAACTATTCAAATTCAATTTTTATAGTTAAAAAGTAGCTCCGCACACCCACTAATATCCACATCATATTATACCCTTTTTACCTTACCTTCTATCGCATATTCAAACCTTATACATGTAACCATTGTTGAAACCTACAAACTTTCTGATATGCGATATTAGTGGGACCCATCATTTCTTATTGATATGTTTCATAACAGTCGAAATGTTTTAGAAGAATCCTTTACATTATGATTCGGACAAATTTTACCATATTCATTAACTTAACGAATTTTTCACTTATCTACTTTTAAAACCCATTTAATGGGCCCCACCTACCTTTTCGCATCGCATTTTCGCAAAGTTCACTTGCCGCAATCACTTTCGCTTCCTCATTTCCCAAATTGCGATATTAAGTGGGACCCCTTCCTGCCACGTCATTGTCGCTAATCGCATATCGCAACAATCCTCGCCAAATTCATTTGCGACTCCACAGATCTTCTGATGCAATACTAAAGGGACCCATCTTTCCTTGCCACGTCACCCTTCCCTATCGCACATCGCAAGCTCTAAAGGATAGGCACTCGTGATCATGTTATAAACACCGAAGTGCGATGTGCGATATTGGTGGGACCTAATCACATATCGCAATTCCCAAGCTCAAGAGGATAGGTGCTTAGGAATCCATTATAAACGCTTAAATGCAATTGTGATTTCCACCGGCCTTTACACCTTGTGATCTTCCCCACCCTTTGATCCATGGTTTTCATGCCTTTTCGGCCACCCTTCTCCATTTTGCTTTTAACATTGCGAGGCGAGGGGTGAGAAAATTTGTTTTCTCCATCGCTCCTCCTGTTACGTGTCCTCTTATCCACATTTTTCAACCCCCTCAGTCCAAACCTCCTTGCCACGTCATCACCCCCATCGCAAATTGCATTCCCTTCCTCTTGTGTCTTATGCTTAAACATTTCCAACCCTAATCTGCTATTGCGATATATGTATAAAAGGTTTTCTCCTCCCACTCATCATTTATTTAATAATCTCTCCCACTAATAAAATGAAACCCCGCTATCTCTTTCAATCCGCCTGCATAACATGTTTAACCTCCATATTTCCCGCTCCTCTTTTATTTCTCCCGCTGGTCCACAATTCAACATGTCTCCTTCTCATTTCTTTCACGTGCCCAGTCCTTTTGTTTGGAACCTATCTATATGGGTTTTTCCACTCCAACATTATTTCCATGTTTAATTCAAGACCCTATCACGAAAAAAAAGAAACCAAAGGAAAGGAACAACGAAAGAGTTTCTCTGAAACATATTTCTACCATTATTCTCAGCACCAACATGTTTCCACAAGGCATCATGCAACATTCAAAGAAAATTCACATGTCACTTTCACTGTTGTTTACACTTTTTGTGGAGTTGGTTGCACCAGAACAGAAGAGGAGTCTTCCCATAGACTCCCACATCATACAACCACTCCGAATTGTTAGGCTTGATGTTGTTTATTTTGATTATGTCATAGCACTTTGTATTAAAGTTTTAGGATAAGCGTCATCTCTTGCACAAGATCGTAATAAATTTTGGGAACAGGTTTACTCCTTTTGTGGAGATGAAAGTTTTATATTTGTGTATATATATGACAAACTGCTATGTAAAAAAGGTTTGTGGTTTCAGAATCTTGGCTCATATGATCAGTACTCTTTTCAATGAATAAAATTGAAAGAAACTTCTGAGGACTTATTATCAATCTAGTGTGTGTTGTTAATTTTCACTTGTGTTTCTATATCTTATTATCTTCAGTGGAAGTTTCAATCCCTCATGTTGTTATGTGTTTTTATCATTCCCTTGACATGTTCATGTGTTTTATCAATTATTATTAGTCTCACACGGTGAGCTTTCTTGATGAAATATACGTGATGACAATGTAAAGAGCATCATTTATAATAGTTATCTTCCATGATATTTCAGTGAGAATATTGTAAGTCTAGAAAAAGTTTTCTCTTGTTGAAATATTGACAAATTGCTACCTGTGTTATTTTCTACCAAAAGTAGTGGATTTCTGCCTTGCAGACCCACTGTGTCTTCTTCCATTTCATATTCTCTTCCCCTCATAAGCTACAAACTCACTCTTTTGCTACCACATCAGACCCAATATCGTCATTAGTATAACAGTGGATTTGACTTAAATATCCTTTCAATGAATGGGAGTTTAAACCACCTACCAATCTTATAAACTAAATCATTAAATTTCCTTAGAGTTTAGGATGTGTCTGCTCAGGTGCTTGAAGCAGTCCAAGTGTTGATTCCAGCACTAACACAACTAATAGTAAACTTCCCTTTAACCTTTGTCTCAACTGGGTCTCCACTGGAACTGACATGCATGCATCTATTAATAGTAAATCATCAGTTGCATGGCAGATCACTGCATGTGAATTAAATCTTATTTATTTCACTTGATCTCTCACTAGTGCAACAAACAGTTACAAATAGATCAATTGACTTTAACTCACTTAACTGAGTTAACTAATTTATCATGCATTAAACTAATGCACTAACTGCAACTCGAACTCCATAACTAATAGAATCACTCTTCATAACTCACCAACCACCCTCAACTCGTAATTCATGAGCTAACTGAGTCTATCACACTCAGTTAACTATTACAAGTGTTTATGAGATAAGAATACAATTTATTGTCCCATTTAATTAAGGGATAATTAAATTAGACACATTTCCAATTTATAAAATAAATAGAATTGCACATAAATGTATCGCTAGGACCCATCACTACATGACCTATGGTCCCACACTTGTGTGTGTGCTGTCATGTTGTTTCTGGATGCCAATTTCACTATTTATTGTTGCAAATTTCAATAAAGGAAGATCCTGAGGAGGTGGAGGAGGATTTTCATCCTCGCAGTCATCATCAAAAGTAGAAGGAATGTTGTCAGAATTAGAAGATATAGAGAGAGGTGGCACATATGTTGAATCAAGCTAGCAGTCCAAAGGTGGCACACCCGTCGAACTAGGCTCGCAGGCTGATACATTTTTATCAAATTTTACATATCTTCTAATGATTACAATTTTGGATTTGGGTTTAATAAGTATATATCCTTTGGCATCTTCAAAATATCCAACAAAATTGCATTTTTCACTCTTAGGTTCTAAGGCTTTATGTTTCTCATCTGGAATATGGGCCCAAGCTTCACTTCAAAAAACATGAAAGTGACTTACTTCTGGTTTGATTGAGCTCTAGGCTTCTTCTGGAGTGATATTCCTTAAAACCTTAGTAGGAGTGTGATTTACTATTTAATTTTCACAGTTAATTTCTTCTGCCCAAAAATTAAGACTAAGTCCTTTATATTAAAGCATACAATTAGCCATTTGTTTTAGAGTGTGATTCTTCCATTCATCTACACCATTTTGTTGTGGAGTATACATAACAGTATGTTTTAATTGAATGCCATGCTCAGTGAAAAAGTTGATAAAATTGTTGTTAACATAATCGCATCCATTTTCATATCTTAACTTAATAATTTGTTGTCCATATTGATTCTCAACAAATTTCTTAAAGGCCAAGAACATGTTAAAAAATTCACTCTTGAGTTTTAAGAAGTATAACCAAGTGCGTATGGAAAAAACATCAATGAAAGTTAAGAAGTAATTGTATCCAGAGAAAGAAACAACTAGAAGTGGACCACATAAATCATTGTGCACAAGCGGCAAAGGGACTGCAGCGTACCAAGAGGCACGTTTGTCAAAAATATCCCGAAGATTTTTTTCGAGTACACAACTTAAACAAACAACATCTCGACAAGATACCATAGGAGGTTTTGTCACCATATTTTCTTTACATCGAGTTTGAAGAGAGTGATAATTTAAGTGACCAAATCACTCATGCAAAAGTTTGTTCACTTCATCATTATGAGCAACAGAAATGGACAGAAGACATGATGACACAAACTTGTCAAACTTATACAACCTTGTGGAATCATCAACAATGTCAGTAGCTAAAATATGTCTAGGATATCTTAGGTCCTTAATTACAACATCATGAGGTGAGAATTCTACTATTTTCCCTTCACCTGAATGAGTTATCTAATAAACATATAGAAGGTTGTAGGACAAGGTAGGAACACATAATACATCATTAAACTGACCATTATCTAGATCAATGGTTCCAGCCCCTACAACACTAAGGGATCTATCATCACCAACATAAATATTTTTGGTGTTACAATCATTTAAAGAAGAAAACATGGCTTTATTTTTTTCCATGTTGTAAAAGGCTCCAAAATCAATGAGCCACTCATGAGAATCAGAAGAAGAAGATCCATTCAATGCATAACCAGATCTTGATGCTTGAAAACCACATGCAGAAAGTGTTATTCCTGAAGATGAAGTTGAAGAGTTCTCCAAATGGATGTTGTGATTCTTCATTGCTACTTCCAAGGCTTCCATATTCTTAAAAAAATTTGACTCTATGTGACCATCTGATTACAAAAGTTTCAATGTTTATTTGTATTCTTCCCTTTGTTTTTATTTGCCTTATCAATCTGTTGAGTTTTTTTTTTTAGTTTGCGGCTGAGATTTTTTAAGACCTTTATTTGGTTTAGGACCATTCTTTTAGGATATTTCTTCTTATGATTCTTTTCATTTGGTTGTTGTTAGGCTGCTAAGGCTTTCTTATAAAATTTTCTAGTATTAATAAGACCAAGGTGTAAGAATTTTTCTTGTTCTCTTATCAAATAATCACAAAAGGCATCAAAAGAGGGGGACTTGTAGGGTGTTCATTGAGAAATGAGGGATTCTCTAGTGGAATAGAAACATAGTATGCAAGGCCTAAATTAGTAAGAATAGAATAGATAAGACTACCATCTTCTTTTTTGACCTTACAACCTTCTAAGAAAAGTATAAGGGTCTTGAATTTGGACAAAAAATATTCAATAAAGGAGAAATTATTGGGATCCAACGTAAGCAACTCATTTTCAAGATAGTGGGCTTTGATTTCATTTTGAATGCCAAAAATATTATTTAGCTTTTTCATAGCTTCATCCGGGGAGTCAATTTCTTAGATATGAAATCTAAGATCTTGAGCAATAGACATTCCTATCAACCCTTGTGTTTGATATTGTTTGTTTTCCTATTTAGCCTTTTTATCTTCATCGGTAGGTTTAGATTCTAGTCCTAAGGCTATTCTATAAAGCCCTTTACTCCTAAGTAAGTATACCATGTAGGATAGCCATTGGAAATAATTGGTGCTCTTAAGAATAATCGGGCATGCACTTTCCATTTTTAAAAACTAAAGTCGTAAAGGTTGAAACTAACTGCTCCAATGGAAATATCTCGAAAAATTAGGCAAGTTCAAAAAAACGGCTTCCAAATGAATACATTATGCATTTTTGAAGAAAAGTTGTAGTAGATGTCGAGTAGTCACGTGATAGGTTGAAGGTTGATGATGAAGTGGTATTTTTTTTTTAATCCCTCCCTTTCCAAACTTAATATAATAAGCTCATTTTTTTTAACTATTCTATGTGACCCACTTTTATAAATAAGTGAAAGTCACTTTGACAATGTTACTTTATGAATTAATGACCAAGTAGATTGTAATTTAAATAAAATATAAACTGACTTTAGACTGTAAGTGATTCACTTTTTATAATGGGTGAGAAACACTATTAAATAAGGTAACTTTAAAACATAAGTTACATGTTTTTTGTTTTTAAATAACTTGACAAAAAACCTCTTTTCCAAAAAAAAAAAACTTGACGAAAAATTTTTTTACAAAAAATAACTTGACAATAAGACTTGAACCCAAGACCTATATTCCCATAAAGTAACGTTGGACCAAGTGAGCTATTAAAAATATTTAGTAATTGTTGGAAATAAGGAAGGGTTTTTTTTTTTTTCTCTTTTGAGTGCATGTTTTTTTCCTGCAAAAAACAACCACGCAAAGAACAAAAAAAATATACAGCCCTTACAGCAGGATGTTAGATTTCTGGTTAGTCCACCCGAAAACTAAATATTTTTCTTGCTATTTTTTATTTCCCGAGATTACACAAAGTCGTAGGGAAAGAGCATACGTAGGAGAAAATTTTCGTCTTCATGTTTCTGGTTTGTCAAATCGCACTGAGCGCGGAGTGTAGAGCATACTTAGAGAAGAGGGTATAAATCCGGTAATAGAAAAAAATGACTATAAACTGAAATAAAACAGAGAGATAAATCAATATAACTACAAAAAAAACTTTATACCTCCAAATCTAAAATGACATAGCTTGGGCAAGCGAAAACCTTTTCGCATAAAACGAAAGGGGTTCCTCACTGGACCAGAAGATCTAAATACAATAAAGCAGTTCTATTGGCCCGAAAGTGGTAAGAAACTGTAGATCTGGAAAATTCCAATAACATGCAGTCAAATTGGCTTTAGATTTGGATCAACAATAGATGTGGCCTTCAACACAGCTCTGATACCATGTAGGAATTTATAGGGTAAGTTCATTAGATCAAACACCAAATGTCACCACTCACAAACAGATCAGTACACCAGTATTTGATGTGGTTAAAACCCTTGAAGACGAAAACATTCCATGGCCTAAGCCAATGCATCCACTTCAGGAAATTTATTAATATAAAGAAAGAAAATTTACATAAGCTTCTCACATAAACAGTCATCGGACAATGACCCTCCATGCTCTTTAAATAGAGATCATGGACCAATCGGGTGTTAAACCATAGATCAAGTGTCGGTAATACCGAGGAGATAATGAACCGTCTGATCACTACATATCATGACCATTAGATTATAAGTTACAAAAGTACATACTAAAGAAACACACTTTACCTAACTCTATGCTAGACCAAGTTATACTTAACTATTTCCTATGTGTTAGAATATCCTAACATTATGTATGACTTCAATTTGACAAAAAGAGGAACTCTTCGCTTGAAGACCATAAATATTTTGAATAAATTGCTACCAAAAGAAATAGTGTTGAAATGGGATTGTGTTGAATGTAGTCGTAGATCTAAAAGACTTTTGAAACCTGAAATGGTGGCCATGTATGTTCACTAAGATGGAGCACTAATTCATGAAAGAGAAGAATATGGATCATCTTCATCTGCATCCAATCATTCATCTGAATATGTAGGTTCTGATGGTGTGCCATAACCTATGACTGATTTTGAATAAATGTCTAAGACATCTTTATGTAATTGATGTTTGCATGGTAACTTGAAATAAATATTTTTACTTCCATATGATCTTACATGAAGTTATGAGAAATTTTTATGTTTGTTGGATTATATGTTTTAATTCTGAAGAATTCATCTCTTTAGAATATCCACAGTGCAACAATGAATTACAAAAATAATTTATGTTATATTCAATATACCAAAGTTGATATTTTGATTAAAAGTAAAAAAATATTAGAAATTAATGTTGAATTTTTAAATTATGCGGTAATATTTCCATGATATTATTTATTGTTAACATTTGGTATAAGATACTTTCAAAAATTTTAAAAACAGTATGACTCATTGAAAGGGGACACTTCGTTTTGATTGTTGATTTTTAGGTTTTGGTTGCAATTAGATAAGTTGTCTTAGGCTAAGATTTGAAAGGGATATACTTTTAGCTTTTAAAATAAAAATTACTCTTGGAATAATAAATCTTTCATTTACTTGTTCATTTTTAAAAATTGTTTTAGTCATATAATTTATCCATAATTCCATGGTTCAAATATGCTAAAAACTTGATATTTAAAGCTTGTCAAAATATTAAGGTTTTTCTATGCAATGATATTTTATCTTTAATGCTATGGTTGAAAATGTTTATAATTTTAGGGTTTTATAAAGTCAATATATTTTATCTTTAACATGATATATTTATCTTTAACATCATGTATCAAATTTTTTAGAATTCTACAATTTTTCAATGTCCTGATATTTTATCTTTAATTCCATTGTTAAAAAGTGTCAAAATTGTGACACGATTGTTTTTTTTATTATTCCACCATCAACACTTTTTGTTTCGAGGGTGTTTTTTCAATCCTTTTTTCAAGAAAAAATTTGGTTTTTCGCATAATCTAAATTAATGTTGAAATTTGACCCTTAAAAAAAATTGCGTTCTGGAGTACACACTTTTCATTTTTGGGGTGTTTTTTCATGTTTTTTGAGATTTTTGGGGCTAGAGTTATCGTTTTGAGGTAATAGTTCTCGTTTGATCGGTAACTTTGTTACTCTTGGTGCATGGAAGCAAACATACTTTGGTGTAGAACAGATAGAGCTCAAAACAACATCTGAAATAAATGAAGATGGAAATGACAAAATATAATAAAGAATCACAACAATCACTTGCCAACAATGATTCTTTTCTAAGGTCAAAACAACCTAAGTAAGACCTTCAAGTGAATGTTTCCAAACAATTGAACTTTGCTCACTTTCAGAGACAAATGAATGAGCTTCATCTCTTGTAGCCACTTTGCTTGAATGAAAAGACTTGTATCTGCACAACATGGATCCCAAGTAAAGAAAACAACTTGTTGTAGTTTGAGTCAATTTACTAACCATTTAAGAATGAATTTTCAAGCAAACCTCAAGTGTTGGAATTTGTGTAAAAATCAGTGCCTGCAAATCTTTTGTGAATTCTTCCATATCATAAATACATGAAAAGTACTTTAAAGTACTACTTACACCTTGGTTAGCTCCACGTCCATTAATATCATCTTAAGTTGCATCAGCATGATCCTTGATTTGTGAATAATCTCGTAGTCAACATCTGTCTTCTTGTTTATCAACATCACATGGATCAAAAAATTTATCTTCTATCTTAGTTTCCAATGTCACCGTATGGTCATTGCAATTTAATGCAAATGAATATTTCTTAAAACCTGAAGGATGTTCATTCACCAATAAAATACCTAGCTCTCTTAAAGTGTATTGGGACAGGCAGCTACATACGGCAAAGACCTTCTTAAATGAAAAAAGATAGTTGTAGTAATTTTGTGTTTCCTGAAAGCTATTAAAATAATCTCAACATACCAGTGATTGCATAAGTTCTCTCCTCCTCATAATAAACAAGTCAAAAAGCAGACATTGAGCAAGAAAAATCATTTAATCAACTATCATTCTTATGCTCAGGACCTAATTTCAACTCATTTATAAGAGTATCTATGCATAAAGATTCAAATATCGTCATAGAGAGGTCATCCTATGAAGAAGTTGTTGTTCCAACAACGTGAGAAATCAAATGCAAACAATTTAGAGTCTGTAGCACACAACTGTTGGACAGCAGGAATCTTATGACCAACTCCTTTTCAGCCTAGGATGTTAGGAGAGAAGGATGAAAACATCATAGAGTTGGGTTTCTCCCTCACATTCATCCATATTCATATAGTACTTGTGACCTATCTCAACATGTACCTTTATATATTTCTCTCCTCTCTTATTCCTATTCCACTTTGTGGGATTTCCAGAAGCCCCTTCTTCTTCACAATATCAATAATTTACCACTAAGATGCAATGCCTACAGTTTGGAATATTAATAAAATCATTTTTTTCAACGGAAATATATGATTCAGAAGAGCTATCATAAAAATGAAGTGTCAAATTATAAAGTCAACAAAAGAAAATTTCCATGAAACTCAAGAAAAACACTTTAAGAAGAGGAGGGGTTTCTAAACAACTAAGATATGTTGAACTGGACCAATAACAGCAAAAAGATACCACTGGAGATGGAAAATATTATTACTAAGGATTAACTCTTCCTCTTGTGTAATGGGGAGCAAAGTTTAGGGTTTTTCCTTCCATCTTGAGAGGAATCATTACCTAACCTTTCAATAGGACCTGGTATTTTCTGTGAACATTACGTAGATTATGTGTGCCTCCCTAAAATATTTTCAATAATCAGCAAACAATCATGACATTAGATGTGTTCAATTCATTGCAGATTTGATCATTATCATAGGGGTCATGAACAACAAGGCCAAGGTTGCATTAGATCATATTAGGCAACATAACACACTTTGCATGCCTCAAAGATGAAATCGAGTTTAACTCCACACACATCGCCCAAATATTTAAGAAAGAATGGATAATATAGAAACAACACTGTCACCGATGAAATAGGTAACCTGACCTCAAAACGGGAACTCTAACCCAAAAAGACTCAAAAAACATGAAAAAACACCCCAAAAAAAAAACAAAAATGTATTCCAGAATGCACTTGGTTTTTTTTTAAAGTCAAATTTCAACATTTTATAAAATTATGCTAAAAACAAAATTGTTTCTTGAAAAAAGGATTGAAGAAACACCCTCAAAACAAAACCAGTTGATGCAAGAATAACAAAAAAAAAAAAATTTGTGTCATATTTTTGACATTTTTAAAAATAGAAATAACATTTTTTAATTTTTAAAATTCAAACATTAAAAAAAAACATAAAATTTAAGAAAAAAATAAAAACATTTTAAAGCTTAAAATTTAAAAATATATAGGAATAATTAAATAAAAATAAAAATAAACTAAAAATTTTAATTCAAACATTAAAAAAAAAAAACCTAAAATTTAATAAAATGAAAATTAAACATTAAAATTTCAAAATATACAGAAATAAAAAATTAAATAAAAAATTAAAAAAAAAGTTAAAAAAATAAAGAAATTATAAAAAATAAAATATAGAAATTAAATTTAAAAAAGAAAAAGAAAATGTTTATTAAATTTATTAAAAAAAAAATTAAAATAAAAAATTAAATTTAAAGAAATATAATAAATTTTAATAAATTTAAAACTTAAAAAATAAAAAATAAATAAAAACATTATTTAAATTAAAAGTAAAAAATTAAAAATTAATTAAAAATAAAAAATGAAAAATAAAATACAATAAAAAATAAATAAATTTTAAAAAATATATATTAAAAAAACAAATAAATTTTAAAAAATAAATTAAATTTAAATTATAAAAAATAATATATATATATATATATAAACTTAAATTAAAAATATATATAGTAGATTTTATTAAATTAAAAAAAATGTTAATATTAAAATAACAAATTAAATTTAAAAAAGAAAAATATTAAATTTTAATAAACAAATGACTAAACAAATAAATTTTAAATATATATTTAAAAAAAAAAAAAACATTGTTAAAATAAAAAGTTAAAAAACTTTAAAAATCAATTAAAAATGAAAATTTGAAAAAATATATATTAAATAAAAATAAAATAAAAAACAAATTAATTTGAAAATAGTAAGTTTAATTTAAAATAAAATAAAATCTAATTTTAAATACACAATTTTAATTGAAATAAAAATATATATAAAAAATTTATGTAATTAAAAAATAATAAAAAAAAAAGAAAAATTAAAAACAAAATATATATATATATATATATATATATATATATATATATTAAATTCAAATAAATAAAATACAAAATTTATTAAATTTTAAAAAATTAAATGAAAAAAAAAATCAATTAAATTAAAAAAAAAATACAAAATACAAAATTTAATAAAAATTATTAACAAAATTTAGAAAAAAAATTTAAAAAAATGAATAAAATTTAAAAATAAAAAAACAAAAACAAAAACAAAAACAAACAAACAAACAAACAAAAATTAAAACAAATTAAATTTCAAATACAAAAATTAAATTAAAAAATAATAATAATTTTATATTTTTTGAATTAAAAATAAAAAAACAAAAAAATTTAAAAAAAATTTAAAATTTAAAATATATATATATATATATATATATATATATATATATATATATATATATATATATATTTTTAATCGTGGTGGCGCCGCCAATCAGCCTCCTGCCCAGGTGGTGGCGGAGGCCAGCCGCTAGGCGAGCGGGGAGGCTGCATGCAGCCCCCTGCCCGCCCAGCGGCCGGCATTCGCCGCCACCTGGGCGGGAGGCCGATTCCGGGATCACCCTCCGGCGACGGGAGGGCGATTCCGGGAATCACCCTCCGGTGGCGGGAGGGCGATTTCAGGAATCGCCCTCTTGCAATGAGAGGGCGATTCCCGAAATCGGCCTCCCGGCTCCCGCCGCCGGAGGGCGATTCCCGGAATCGGGCTCCCGCCGCGGGAGGGCGATTCCAGGAATCAGCCCCCCGCCTAGGTGGCGGCAGAGGCCGGCTGCTGGGCGGGCGGGGGGCTGGAATCGGCCTCCCAACACGGGAGGGCGATTCCCGGACTCGGCCTCCCGCTGCCGGAGGGCGTTTCCTGGAATTGGCCTCCCACCGCAGTGGGGCGATTCCCGGAATTGGCCTCCCGCCTAGGTGGCGGTGGAGGTCGGCCGCTGGGCGGGCGGGGGGCTGCATGCAGCCTCCTCGCTCGCCAAGCGGCTGACCTCCACCACCACCTGGCGGGAGGCCGATTGGCGGCGCCACCACGATTAAAAATTTCTTCCTTTTTTTTTTTATTTTAATATATATTTTTTAATTTGATTTTTTTGAAATTCAAAAAATTTAAATTTTTTTTTTTAATTCAAATTTTTTATTTTGAATTTAATTTTTTTTTATTTTTTTTTTTAAATTTAATATTTTAGATTAATTATTTTTTAAAATTTAAAGTTTATTTATTAAATTTATTAAATTTTAATTTAATTTAATTTTTTTTTTAATCTTTTAGTTTATTTAATTTTTCATTTTTAAAATATATAAATTGTTTCATTTAAAAAAAAACAGTAAATTTATGGATATTTGTTTTTTCATTATTTTCATGTGGTTTTTTTCTTTTTTTTCTTTTTTAATGATATTTTTTTTTTTTTTTAATTTTCTTTTTCAATTTTAAATTTTGTTTTTTTTTTTTAATTTGTTTTTTTGTTAATTTTAAAATTTATATTTTTTTTTCTTATTATTATTATTTTTTTAATTTAAATTTTTAAATTTAATTTTTTCTTTTTTGTATTTTATTTTTTTTATCTAAATTTTAATTTTGTAATTTAAATTATTTTTAAATTTTCTATTTAAATTTTGTTTTTTAATTATATGGATTTTTTTAATAACTTAGAAAAAAATGTTTTTGATGTTTCTTTTTTTTTTTTTGTTAATTTTTGTTTTTTTTCTTGAAATTATGTGTTTTTTTTTCAAATTTTGTCATTTCTTTTGATATAATTTTCGAATATTTTCTTCTTCTTTCTTTCTTTCTTTCTTTTCTTTTCTTTTTCTTCTTCTTCTTCTTTTTTTTTTTTTTTTTTACGAGTTAATTTTGTTTTTTTACATTTTTATTGGTTTTTTTATTGTATATATATATATATATATATATATATATATATATCTAAGTTTTGTGTTTTATTACCAACATGAAAATCACCACTCTAAAAAAAAAAGGTTGATGCTGCATCAATACGTTCCAAAATTAGCATGAAAATCACAGCTCTAAAAAAAAAAATTCGATGTTGCATCAATACGTTTAAAAATTAGCACGAAAATCACTAATATTTTAAAACAAATATTCATACTTCATAAATAAAAATATTAGAGTGTCAAAAATATGCACCAAAAAAAAAAAGAGTGATTCTGCATCACCACTTTTCAAAATCGGGTGCTTTTTATGCTACCAAAAAAAAGTAGGTAACAGTGCGATTACCTATTTCATCGATAACAATGTTAAACATATTTCTACAAAAAAAAAGATATACCTTTTCATTAATTTTAACAAAAAAGATTTATGAACAATAATGAAGTGCCACTTCATCTAGTTTCCCGGGATACAAATTAAAAAAACCTATCTAGTTAAGATACAACATCATCAATCATAACATCCTCTATGAGAAAACACAAAGACCTTTCAAGGTTGCTACCCATCGATTCCTTAAATCCTTAAAGTTTGTATTTCAATAGTTCATTGAATTAAAGCAATGTTTTCAAAAAATTAAGGCTTTTTAAGTTGATTAACTATCCAAAACAAATCAACAAGATAAAAATTGCATATTATCTAGGACTATGAATGCCCAAAAAAAGAAAGTAATATTTAATGCTATATAATTCGAAATGAAATATATATCAATTATCCAAGCATATTCTTATGTTGGTAAGCATCCTAAAGGGAAGCTAAAACGTCAAAATTTGGTATTCAAACCAACCTATGATGTTGAACAACAATTGTAAAATGAAAAAATATAGCATGACCAATTATTCTGAGAGATATGAACATGAACAATAGTATATGAAAAAAAATAAACTAAAAACTCATTAACATCCTTGGGACAAGTTTAAGCTTTCTCAACATTCTAACTGAGGTGAAGAAAGAAATCACAAAAAGAGCATGTAGAAACACTTTTGCTTAATCACATGTTAATTCTTACTAAATTGGTGTGCCAAGGGTGAAAGTCAATTTAAGCAGGAAATTTATAATATTATATTTAGAAACAAATTAAAATAGGCCAACCTATTTTTTTCAAGGGCCCAGAGGAGCAGGAAAAGGTGGGATGGTCCCCCTTGGGGCAACTTTCCCAAGCAAACTAGGAACAACAAGGAATGTGGAGACTATGTCCTCTTCCTCATTTTTTCTATTTGCTACAACTATATATTGTATTCATTTCCCTCACGAGGAAGCCTTGGAATCTAACAATCAAATTTGAAAGGGTTGAAAGCTCAAATTGACCTCTAGACCAAATTTTTCAGAGGATTATGCACTTAATATAGTATTTTCATATCTAATTTTTAGATGATCTATGAAGCATAATATCACTTAGTCTTCTTTATATATTTCGGTAAATTATCCTTAAATTTTTCCAATTATACAAGGTGAAACAACATACTTTTGTGCAAGCTTGCATATGGCCCTATCTCTTTATCAAGGGAACTACAGTTAAGAGTTTACAAGGGCTTAGCCATCAATATTTTCATAGGGATTAGGGAGCTAATTTCCCGTTAACGTCTCCAATATCATTTACAAATTACATCTATAAAATCTATAATAAGAACGCAGCATGCATTCAACTGGTAAACATCAAGCAAATTATCAATAATGAGCATCGAAATATAAGTTAAGACACTTATCTGAACAATTATATGCCTATAACTAACGAAGGGTAAGCTATTTTCCACCCAACCATAATCTCAGTCATGCCTTTATCTTTCTACACCTATCCAATTCATGATACCACTAGGGTAACTCCAATTCACTCAAGAAAAGATGACAGTGATAGACACTCTGCCTCACAAAGATATTACAACAAAATTCTCTCTTCCCCATTTAGCACAGGGTTTCCAAAAATTCTCAGATGTTTGTCTAGCTAGTGGGAAACAGCACTAGGCAGACCCTTCATTGCCCAAGAAGTGCCTTAGTTTTCTCCCTTCTCAGCACCACTCCAGCTTGCCCAACTTGCATCAATTCACACCCCATTCAATCAGTTTGGATTTTGGGTTCTTCCACAAGAATTTAGAAAGTAGAATTGGATCCTTTCAAGCCCATGACACACAAAGACACATCTAATTATCGAATGGCACTTTTTAGGAGAAATTTGGGTAGCCAAATTGAGCTATAATTTCCTAGAAAGTAACAACAATTATCTGATATGAATATGGGAAAACTAGTTTTGTTATGCTAGCTCCCTCATCAGTTTTAAATAAATGTGTTTAGGATCATCTCAAATTATCCAATTATGTGAGGGTTTATGTGTCAAGTTTAGTGTCTTTTATGAGAAATTTCTTATGTAAAATAGTTATTAAAAAACACATGTACAACAAATAGATTGCAGAGAAATAACACACAGCAAACACATTACACAATAGCTGATAACGAAGTTCACCCCTCCTGGGCTACATCTACATTGACTTGCTTCAAATCGCTAGGCCCTCTTTGGATTCATGGTCAATTATTTTATCACATGCACCTACAATGCTCCAATGGCTTTGCAACCTTCTCCATTGGATTCAGAAGACCCAAAAACCTCAAAATAGAATCTTCAAGATCTGAAAATGGTCTTCAAGTGGACTAGGCATGACCTCCTCTCATGTTGGCCCTGGGCTTCTTTAATGTTCAAAGTTGAAAAATCGCTTATAGAAGTTCTCCAATGCCTCTGCAACCTACACCATAATGCTCAGAGCATCCAAATCATCTAGGAATGACTCTTCTTGAGAAAATATTGGTCGCAATATGCCAAAGTTATGGCTTCCTTAATATTTCCTCGAAAAACTCCATCAAAACTAGAGAAAATCTAGTTAAGCCCGCCAAAATTGGATATGGCACCGAAAATATCGAACCCGCCAACTTCTCCACCAAGTTAACTGCGATTTTAATTAAGTTAAGTGGGGCTTTAATCGATGGTTAGCTCTCTAAGCGTGTTTTTAACAAGCTGCATTAACCAAAAGGATTAGCGTGGTAAATCATTGATTAAGGCTTAATTAACCATGTTTTAATTCTTAAACTCCGCAAATTAGAATTGGCCTCCACAATGGGTCATGGGCCATGGTTCTATGGTAAGGGTTGGCCCTTCTTGCCTCCGCCCAAATCTTATTTAAAACTTAAATAAATGTTGATGCCCATAGTTGTTAAGATCTAAAGGTGTGGCTTGGTGTTATGTCATGTGGGTTGTGTGGGGTAGGTCGTGGGTTCACCCTGACCTCTGCCCTTTCGCCAATAACTTTTGATCCAATATATATATTAATTCGACCATGAAACTTAACCAAATTCGGCCTTTGAGAGGGGCATGTGGCGCCCTCCAGGCTAGCCACATGTCAACTCCCCATTAGCTCTCCACAAAACAACCACAAATTTCCATGTGCCCAGAAGTTCAGGCCAACCAGCATTCAACAAGTGTCAACTTCCCATTCGGTCGGAGGAAAACCAAAAATTTTAACTTTGACCCTGTTTGACCCCTTTATTTTTTATATTCCTCTGTTTTTTCATGCAGACAACAGGCTCTAACTTTCACATACGGACTTTGTTTTCGATGAAATGAATTGCATCAGATTCCTGGTGATGAGGCCTATCCGGTCGTTCTAGTTTGGAGTGATTCTGAGAACTTTGAATTATTAGAAATTTTTTCCCCCAATCCAGATTTTGATCACTCCTTCCCACTGACAAGATTTTGGACCCACAAATCTGGTTATCTGATGAGAGTCTTCTCTTTCCCAAGTTCTATCAACTTGATTCTACTTGGAAAAAAACTCCATGACAACCACTTGGGTTAACTGACATGCCTTACCTTGCAAATGGCTTGGAACTTCAACCAATGTTCTCCTTATGTTGTTAACCCAATCCAACACTTGTTGGCTACTTTCTGACTGATAAAACATCTTGTTGTACCAAATCAATCCCTTAGTGCTGGGAAAACTGACTGATAACCTTCCCACTGAGAATCATGTTCCTCCTTTGCACAAACATGCATTTGATGCAAGCTTCTCCTTGGAAACCACTTTTCTAATTAAGCCCATTTGAGTGAACTACAAAAATGAGTTCCAATATCACTAATCATAAGAAAAGAAATTACCATTCTTTTTTTACCTCCACGGTTCCAAATTCCACATCTGGAAGAATGCATTCTCCATCTCTTTCGCTTCTTAGCGTCAACACATCAAATGGTCTACAATGGTTGTTGTTTTGGCTGAAAAATTTTTCTATCTTGTCCATCTTGTCCATCATCCTCTAGTACTGACATGTTTCTCATGCCATGATTTAATAGTGAAGTCTAATCATGAACCTCTTGCTCAAGAGTCAACCTTCCCAAAACCTCACGACATCTTGTCACAAACACAACCATCAATCTGAAAAACACGTCATGCAAGAAACATAACTTGACGACATATCCCTTTGCTCCTTCGAAGAAAAAAATGTCACATTATGTGAACATTGCCATGTACTCTTACATCTTGGTGTACAAACTTATCTACCAAACACAAGTCGACAAAACATGCCTCTTCAAACAACTAAATCTCAAATCAACAAAAGCATGTAAAAATTGACATCTTTGTTGCATCTAAGTGAGTCAACATAACTCTACTTTTCCAACATCTTGCTTCGTGCAACATGCAGCACACTTTCATGAGAAAATAAATGCATTTAATTAGCAAATAAATGCATCCATCATCAAAAGGAATGCAAGGCCTTAATTGGTTAATAAATCTAACCATCTCTTTCCAAACCATTTCAATGGCACTTCTTTCAACTGCATTTCATCATGTGAATCATCCTGACCCACATCAATTATGGAATCCTCTTTTCCATTCTTATCAATATCTCTCTCCACCTTCTTCAAACTTCGTGGATTACTTATTGGATAAAAATTCAAACACTTGTCTACAAGATGACCTTGCTTATGGCAATGAGTGCAAACTAATTGCATCTTCTTTTCCATGTGGTTTTCCTTGTCCATTGGACCTTTGGCTTCCTATCTCCTTTGTTTGGAAAGTTCATTGTGCATAGCTATCTTCTTCCAACACCTCGAAACATTATGTTTATTCAAAACACAAAAGGAACATGAAAACTTTTTCCAAATCTTATGTGAAGATTTACCATGTTTATCATAATCAAAAGAAACTTGATTAAAGGCACATTTATACCTTGCACATTAGCCTTTGTCACCTTCTTGAGGAGGTGAATTTGATGAGGTGATGGATCTCTTCGGAATACCAAAAATGGCTGCAATGACTTTAGAGCTTTAAACATCCTCTTGTTCTCCATTCTCATTAGTTTCATGCTTATGAGCATCTTATTGCTAAGTGGGTGTAAAATTTTTGCATTCCTCATGAACACAAACTTCACAAGCTTGAGGTAATGAACATGTAATAAAAGTCCTTCTTGGAACACCTTCATGTGCCTCCTTGGCTTTGTAGCATTCTCCATCATGTTTTCCATAACCAAGACCCAAAAACCTAGGCCTTTCCTCAACAACATTTTTCTCAACTATGGCTTGTGCATGTTTGCCTAACCCTTTACCTTCATAGCCCATATTCATCAATAATTTGGAACCTATTCTCTATTGTGTCTTGAAAAGAATCTACACATTAATTTTGAGAGGAAGTTGAAGATAAACATGATTTTGATACCTCTTGTTCATGCACATACTTGGCTAGAGTTTCCTTGGCAATATGGAGCTGAGTCTCCATCTCATGCATCTTTTCAAGAAGCTCTTGCTTCTCCTCCTTCATGGCAATCAACTACTCTTGAAGTATAATTCTCTCTCTGTTATCTTCATACATCTCTTGCACCATATCATTCATGATGTAGAGCTTCTGCAACATTTCTTTATCAAAGAGTTTTTCTAAGGAATATTGACTAGAGACAGTGCTTGATGAAGCGGCCATCATACTTGCAATGCATAAAAATATTCTTTGATGTTATTTGATAATTGAGCTCTCAATCTTGACCTTCTCATCACAGACATAAAATTTCACACAGTTAAATTCTCCTTGCACAAATACAAAACCAATAGATAATTCTCTTGCTAAAATTGGAAAAAATGAGCTAAACTGTGTTGTGATACCAACTTTATCTAAATATGGGAAAAGTAGTTTTGTTGTGCTAGATCCCTCATCAGTATTAAATAAATGTGTTTAGGGTCATCTCAAATTAGTCAGTTATTTGAGGGTTTATGTGTCAAGTTTAGTGTCTTTTATGAGAAATTTCTTTAGTAAAATAGTTGTTAAAAAACACATGTACAACAAATAAATTGTAGAGAAATAACACACAACAAACACATTACACAATAGCTAATAATGGAGTTCACCCCTCCTTGACTACATCTCCATGGACCTGCTTCAACTAGCTAGGCCCTCTTTGGATTAATGGTCAATTCTCTGATTACATGCACCTACATTACTCCAATGTCTTTGAAACCCACTACATTGGATTCAAAAGACCCAAAAACCTCAAAATAGACTCTTCAAGCTCTGAAAATGGTCTTCAAGTGGACTAGGCATGACCTCTTCTCTTAGTGGCCCTAGGCTTCTTTAATCTTCAAAGTGGGAAAATCAATTACAAAGTGCTCCACCGCCTCTTCAACCTGCGCCATCATGCTCAGAGCATCCAAATCATCTAGGAATGACTCTTCTTGAGCCAAAATTGGTTGAAATATGCCAAATTTATGGCTTCCTCAATATTTCCTGGAAAAACTCCACCAAAACTAGAGAAACTCCAATTAAGCCAGCCAAAACTGGAGCTGGCGCCAAAAATAGAGAACTCGCCAACTTCTCTGCCAGGTTAACTACGAGTTTAATTAAGCTAAGTGGAGCTTTAATTAGTGGTTAGCGCTCTAAGCGTGTTTTTAACAATCTTCATTAACCAAAAGGATTAGCTTGGTAAATCATTGCTTAAGGGTTAATTAACCCTGTTTTAAGTCTTAAACTCTGCCAATTAGCATTAGCCTTTGCCATGGGTCACGGGCCACAGCTTTATGGTAAGAGCTAGCCCTTCTTTCCTCGGCCCAAATAATATTTAAAACGATGCCCATAGTTGTTAAGATCTATAGGTGTGGCTTAATGGTATGTCGTGTGGGGAGGTCGAGGTTCGACCCCGACCTCTACCCTTCCGCCAATAAATTTTTCTCCAATATATATATATATATATATAGATATTCAACCATGAAACCTAACCAAATTCAGCCTTTGAGAGGGGCACGTGGCGACCTCCAGGCTAGCCATGTGTCAGCCCCCCATTGGCTCTCCACAAACCAACCAAAAATTTCCATGTGCCTAGAAGTTCGGGCCAACCATCATTCGACAAGTCTCAGCTTCCCATTGGGTCAGAGGAAAACCCAAAATTTGACCTTTGACCCTATTTGACCCTTTTTTTTAAGATTCGCCTATTTGTTCAAGTGAACAGAAGGCTCTAACTTTCACGTACAAACTTTGTTTCTGATGAAACGAATTGTGTCGGATTCTTGGCAATGAGGCCTATCTGGTCATTCTATTTTGAAGTGATTCTGATCAATTTTAGTTTTTAGAAAAAAAATTCCCCCAATCCAGATTCCGATCATGATCCCCCTCAAGATGGGTAGCTTTCAAATCATGGATTTCATTCGCTATGCACTCTTGTGTCCATTTAATCTCCATGAGTGTATAAATCCATGATTAAATGGTTGTTTCCCCAAAAAAATCCCATTCCCCCACATCACTCATGGGTAAACTCTTGAAATTTTAGATGGGTACTTTCCCATAATGTCCGTTGAAGTCTGAAAGAACTCTTCAATGACCACCCAACTTCCATAATTGTGGGAGGCGGTTAATTCATCTACCAATTTCTTCATTTAATGAATTTTAGGGTGGAGGAAAAATATAAGGCAACATTTCAAATTTAAATTTTGGCTCAATGTTTTGGCAAGGTTTTCTATCATTTTAGACAAGTTTAATCCCTGCACCCCTTCAATATTTCCCACTCATGGCATCTTGATCTGTGTAGGTTATCCACCCTTGAGTTAGTTGTTCAATAATTTTAATTAATAAACATGATACATTTACATATTTCATAATTTATTTGCTTCAGTTTAAAAAGTGACAATGTGTCCATGTTGTGACTCACAATAATTCTTTAGACATAGTTACAATTACATACCGGGGAAATAAAAATGGGGTGTTACATAAACTTGTGAGCATGGATTTGAAAATTTTGTAGTTTTATTCGTCAAAGGAATAAATTTATGCTAGTTGTCATTTATATCACATTTGCATTTAAGTGCATGCTTTATTGTTATCAATAGATATTTAGTGTGGGTTTAGCCAATATATCATGTGTGTTCTTCATTTTGAATAGAACCATGTGTAGTTGTTCACTATTATTCATTCTCTAGCTATTGACATTTGCAATAATTATATAGTTATATAGCTTTCAACCCAAGCAGTTTCATGTTAATCCTTTCAACACAGGAATTGAACTAACAATAATTTCCTACATGTGCCTTATTGGAGGTTGTTTCATTAAGTGATCAATTGGGGGTTTAGTTGCCAATGCAAGAGCTCCAAAAGTATCCATGATAAGGTTGACCCAAAGAAGCTATGGAAAAGTAAATTGGGCCAAAGCCATGAGAATAAAAGGAACATTCTAAGTAAGAGATGACCCATAATTTTATTGATTTTAACACTAACCTGAACTACTGTTAGAGGAACATCTTCAAATGAAACAGTAGAAAAAAAAAATTAATTACAAATGTTGTGACATTTATAGTGAGTTGAAAGTGAATGAATTTATAAATGTTTGCATAAACTAAGCAACCCCACCGAACTTCCTAAAAACCATGGGAAAACAATTGTAAGGAATCAGTAACTTTGAAAAAAACCATGTACCTTTCAAGGAAAAGAAAATATCCATATATGTAACAAACCTTCACAATAGAGGCAAATCTATCATCTAGAATAATGATATCTGAGCTTTCCTTAAACACTTCAATCCCATGGATACCCATGGAGAGGCCTATGTATTCCTATATGCTAGATAATATATAAAATAAGTTCCATAAATATAACTTTATACCATATAGAACTGGAAATATTCTTGCAAAGGCAAGGTTGGCTTACATAATCAGAATTCACAGCTATATGCAACAAGAAAACCTACTTCTTTAAGTGCAGGAGCATCATTCTTTCCATCTCCAGTGACCGCCACAACATGACCTTTATTTTTCAATGCTTGCACCAAGTGAAGTTTGTCTATAGGTGAGGATATTCCCATTACCTGCATGCAAACAAAATGGTGGCCCTCCCATTAGAATTTTCTTTTGCAAGAAGTTGTAGGCATAATTTTTTCGTTTTTTCACTTTTCTGTGTTTGTTTACATGGAAGGATTTGTACAAGCATACTCACATTAATTTTTTCCACAATATCCAGTATCTCTTGTTCATCATTGTATGTGTGAAAATCCCTCCCTTCAATGATTTTATGCTCTCCTATAGGCTCTAATACATGGGGTATGCCACATTCAAGAGCTATAGCTTTTGTTGTGTAAATGTTATCACCAGTGACCATGCAAACCTATAAAAATGAATTAATAAGAAGAAAGGAATTAAGGTGGTACAAGTCAAGGAAACTAACCAATCTAGAAAATTTTAAGCAAGCATGTTTCTTAAAACTCATATATAATGGGAAGTTGAAAAGGTGAAGTGTTATACTAACAGGAAGTTGAAAAGATGAAGTGTTTGCAGCATGTCGGATCCAAGTTGCATGCATGATTTGGTAATCAAGAGCCTTCATAGGCGCAGATATTGCAGTGATTGGATTGGTTTCCATTGGTATGGTGGAGGGTAGTGTGTTGGCTACCCAAAGTAGCTCTAAACAAGCTATCTTGAAGTGACAAAGAATATTTGAAGGTTGGGTGAAATGTGGTGCCTAAAGTGCAACACTTTGATGGAAAAAAGTGACTGCTAGATTGGCATATTGGAGCTCGGGGTTTGGCCAGCCTAGAGAGCAGATTGGGTCAGCCTATGTACATGCAGCATAAGTGACTCGCCGCAGTTTTAGGTGGCATCCCTCCTAGAGTCTCGATGTTTTGTCCTTTGAAGGACTAAGGAACAGCTAGTGAGCAATATGGGAACAAAGGACCGACAGGACAAGATATGACATAGAAGCTACAATGAATATTGTCATTATATCATATATACCATAGATTGTTGTATTATTCAGATTGGTTTAATATAACGAAGATTGGGTTGTACATTATGGTAAAATTTTGTTAAAAATTGTGTATACTAGTTATGCATATGTGATTTACTGCTTTATGCTTTCCATTGTGCAAAGTAGCTCTTGTTGATATTCTTGGTTTGGTAGTGTCAGTGATTTTTGGATTCTATCCTAGACCCAAGATCATGGAAATTCAACATTTGAAACTTTAAAATTGGTTGCCAACTCTTTCAAATGGAAATTGTAAGAATTTAAAAGATCTAACCCTGATATTTAACTAAAATTACATCCATGTTCTCAAAAATCATATAACTCCTACATGTTTACATTTTAAAATGGCAGCATGGTATTGTTCTCCCAATATTTTATGCTCGAGGATATATCGTTAACATGGCAGTAGAAATTTACCCTAAACTATGGACCAAGTGAAAATAACATGAAATAAATAGACAATACATTACCAGAAGCCAATTATCTTCTCTAGCAAAAGAGATAAAAAGTTATTTTATATTTCCAAGTAACATGTGCAAAGGATTTACTTCAATTACAAGTCTTTGTGTTAGAGTTGGCACTTTGAAAATCTACATAGAAAAGCTTCATAATATGGGATAATCACTAGAACCTGCATTGGAATTATTCTTATCATCACCCTCTCGTATGACTGCAGACATAAGCACATGATAATTCCTAATAAAATCCTTTGCAAATTCAGTCTTAAAATTTGGATCTCCCATTAACTTGAAAAGCAACTCATGGAGCTCTAATACTACTTTCTTATGCAAAAATTGTTCAGTCCTTAGCAAAATATCCAACAACCCATACTAGGAATAATACATCAATGTTGCAATAAAATTCACTAGTCTCTCTCTGCATTCACAAAAACTAATCAACATTTCCATAATTCTATAATTTGTCTTGTAAGAAACATTTTCCTCTGCTTTTTTTTCTTCCCATTTCTTTGGCTTGCCTTCGGCCACTATTTATGCAGCTAATAGATGTTCTTTCCATTCATGTTCAAATTGGAAACTAGGGCCAAACTCCACCTTAGACAACTCATATGATGGAGATATTATTTTTATTAGATTCCTCTTTCCGAGAGATGCAAGATTTATCTAAAGATCATCTTGTTTGGATGAGCAGAAGTGAGATTTTGAAATTCATTCTCACACGTGCAAATTTTCAAGGTCAGCTAGAAGTTTAATGTAGGCTCATAAGCCCCAACAGATGTGTCTACACTCTCAACGATTTGTATAAATAAGAGATACCTCTTCCTCATTTTGGACATCATCACTCAACACATTCTATCTCCTCTCTTGAATGGGTCGTACAACAGGTGCAGCTTCTTCACACGTGTGGCAAGGGTGACCATATATTTCAGGTAGAAATTGTAGAACTGTTTTTGGGAAAACTACAGTAGTGTTGACTAGCGTTGACCTAAGGTCAACTTCATTGTTTTGACTGCAGTTTTCAAGAAGTTCCGTCGATCTCTCTAGAATACATCTCTTGGCACAAAAACTGAGGCAATTGGAGCAGGTTGACCTATGTTGGCCGCAAACCCTTTGACTGCAGCGTTGACTCTGCGTTGACCAAATTTGACTATTTTTTCCAGAGTTGTTTTGGGTTGACTTGGACTATCTTTGGAGGCCAAATTGACTAGGTTTAACCGAGCTGATTTGGAGAAGTATTTCTACTAGTTTGACCAGCATTGACTTTCTGGTTAGGGCATCATATTGACTGTTGTTGACTGGATTGTTTTGATAGTGATTGGGCAAGTGAATTTTGTATTATATACTCTCTTTCTCTCTCAGTTAAACTTTTGAAGAATAATAAGAAGATTTGATCAAAGGGTTTTCCCTGCATTGGGGTTTTTCCCTGGAATCCACCAAATATTGTGTCCTCTTGTCTTGGATTGACTTATGCTTACTGTTTATGTTCTATCTACATTTAATATCAATTTAATGTGATTTCTAATCTGGAAATTAATATTGGGCTAATAATAAATATTGAAGTAAATTTCTCTAAAGCATAGAACATACCATTGTTATCTTAAATTAACATGGTATCAGAGCCCAGGTGAAGACAAATCCCAAGCAAGAGTGAGAAAATAAATCACTTAGACTTGTTGGACAAGGACAAGGGTGAATGGCTTCCTCATCTTATTTCAAATATGAGGATAAGATAAATCATAAAAATGATTATCATGCATGGAATATGTCTCTTGACTTGACTTTGGAAGAAAATGAAATCATGGATTATGTGCAAGGAAAGATTGTTGAGCATCCTTCAAATGCATCGGCTACCACTAAGACAAAGTACAAGAAAGGAGAGTTCAAACCCAAAAAAATCATCATGGGTTCTACTCAAAATCATTTGGTTGCTTACATCTCCGAGCTGGGCACGTATAAGGATATGTATGACAAGTTGGTTAGCATGTTCAAGGCTAGCAACGCAAATCAAATCCTCTTTCTCAATAAAATTATAAAGGGCGTCAAGATGGATAGAGGAGAATCCATACAAACCTACTTCATTATGATTAAAGAAATAAAACTTGATATTCCATCTATTGGAGAGGTTATTTCCGACCGGGAGCTCACTCTTATTTCCCTTGGAGGTCTTCCCGGAGCATTGAATGTATTCAATACCACCATCCTCAACAATGACATGATTCTTGTTAATTTTTCTTAAAGCGCCATTATTCTTTACCTTAATAGTTACATTTATTCATTAACATGTTGCTTTCACCCCAAATAGTTTTTCCATTATACAGATCTATATAATTAACCATCAAAAAATGAAACTATGCAGAAATAAAAACACCATAATAATCATCATCATCTAAGCAACCAAAAATAAAATATCAAAGGAAGAGAATCATGAACACATAGAGACACCGGGATTGGTCTAAGACTAGAGAAAACCCACTATGGGGAAAACCCTTGGAAATTCCTCTTCTTAGATCTTCATTGAATGATTCAGAAACAAGGGTACAATGATCCATGAGTACATATATTTACTATGTAGAAAATAAATAACATACAAGCACTAAAACCATACGCATACTTTTGCATGAAGGAAAATGAATCTGAGAACTAAAACGCACTGACACTAGCTGTAGAAAACTGATGAACGGGTTTGATACTAAATGAGGACTGAAGATACATACATAGTGTAAAAAAACAGAGTTGATCTATAGATCTACAGATATATAATACCAAAACTCGGATCTGAAATATCACCAAGTGATCTCCTCTCAAATTTCCTATATCTGAATACATGAGATTGTTATCGACTGCTCTGACACAATTGTGACTGAAAACCGATATCTGAAGGCACTACGCAATCAACTGAAGGTTATACAAATCTAATTTTTTCATAAACTCTCTTGGTTATGGCCTTATCAAACTCTATTGGCGGCTCTCGGGTCTGTGTCCACTATTAGGACTCACTGTGCTTGTGGCTCTACTTCAGATCAGCTCTGAAGCTTGGTCGCGACCTCCTCACGTTGTGCCAGCAACTCTAGGGTTCTTGGCTGCATGCACAACATACTCATCCAGCATCTCTACTCCTCAGAGATGCTACCTCACCTTTGTCTACCCGCGGCCCAAATACAAAATTCCTAGATCTCTAATGTGCCTCTAACTCTGATCCCAATCCACTGCGCTAGCCTCTTGCAACATACTTGTGTGAGCCAGAAATAGAAAATACGAATCTAAACCAAAACATCATGGAGGATATCTCATGATTGAATGTGTGAAAATGAGCTTGAGGTCGCTTCTATTTAAAAATTTGTGAGGGACCACTTGGGGCTTTGACCAAATTAACATGCAGTTAACCAACTCATTAAAATATTAAATTAATTCATAACTTAACTTCTGCTAAACCGATTGGGGCGATCTATAGGTCGATTTTGATTGTCTCGAAAAGAGGAACCTAATTAAATTATTATCTTAATCATCTAAGTTGTTCAATGTGGAATTTGACCTTTTTTCAAAAATTAACACTCCCTCTCAACTAGGAATAATTCCACTTTGCAATCTCTGCTTGTAGTTTTCTGCATCATGGAGTCATCACGGCTCAACACAATCTGTTGATATTTTATCATAAATCAATATGCCATTCCGATATTGATGTATCATCACGTGTCATCAATGAACATCTATGTCATGTAGTCATCATGTTGTGAGCATTTCTCATTACAAATCATCAATGTACTCTTCATGCTTATTTCTATTTATCTCTTGATTGTTTATGCTTGTATCATGAACATTCTCGGATCTAGAAGAAGAAATTTTCACCAGAGGGGAGCTTGGCCTACCACCCTTCATTCATTAGCCTTTCATCATGCAATATTTTCCATTGGGCTACTACCCAGAATACCATCATCGGAGAGCATATCAACAGGGAGTCATCTCAACCTATAACCGCATCGGGGAGCACATCTCGACCCAAAATCTCATGGGGGATCTATACCTATACAACCCCATGTCTAGCAATAGGACATCCAGTCACACAAGGGAGTCTATCTTGACCCTGTAATTACATCAGGGAGCATACTCTCAAACAGGAACCACATAGAGTTATCACAACTCATCCTATTTCCTATTGATCTTCCCTTCGATGACCTTGAATAGTTATGTGGTATAACACCTGCATCATAATCCTCTTGGTTTGTACACCCCAAGTACACTCTCAACTTAGTGGCAAAATGAGGAGCAGTATTACTAACAAGCTAGACCAACTTGTGGTTATGATGCCAACTAGGATATACTCTGCAAAGGAAAAATAGAGGAGCAACATTCTACTACCCTATACGGATAGAGTAGAAGCATTATCAACCCTAGGTAATAAATAGGGAATACGCCCTATTGTCCAGAGTTACCTCAGCCCCAAGAGCCCTCTATATCAAGTCCACTTTCTGGGAGCTCAAACAGAGAGGAAGATTTAACTCAGTGTCCTCGATCGGCGATGCTCTCATCTGGTATCTGTTAATTCCTATACCTACGAGACATCAAATCAAGTGTTATGTTAGAACATACATAATCATGTTTGCAAGATACTAATAACAATAAGATACCAAAACCATCCTCCGTCTCATGGAGGTTTCAAGTGCGCATGGATACTATAGTTATATTTCCTCTCACGGAGGTCACACAGATATTATAATCATCCTCCCTCTCACAGAGGTGTGAATCATAAGCCTAGGCTTATCTAGAATAATTGCATTATCTTAAATGAATGCAGAACATAGAGTCCCAACTATATGTATTTTGGATTCTCTATCATCATCGTGTATCCATGTCTTATCCATATCATGCCTGAACATCTCTCTAAGAAGCTTCTACATCATGCCTCACAGCTAGCCTTGCTAGAAGTGTTGTATCCAATTTCGGTTGTGCTATGGACCTCTCATCCAAGGTGTCATGGAAGATCTCATGCTAAGGCAGCATCCAAATGTGCTCATCAATCCATAACATCATTAGTTCATTCATGTAGCTACATATCATGGGAGAAACATCTCAACCAAATAAAAGATGTTTGATGTCAGTTTTGAGTGAAGCATTTCAATCATGTTCTATACATATCATATACGGATGAATGTTCAACATGGAACATCAATGCTTCAACCAACTACCAGATGCGATATCACATTCAATCAAAATTTAAACTTTAAATCAAAGTATCCAAGGATTTACATTATAAAAAGCCATTTCAACAATATTGCTATATGGAATTTCTTTCCCAAATTCCAGAGATCAATTTTATCATGCCATGATACATCATTGCGATATTCAAAAGCCATCTCCCTCTTACTTATATTTTCAGAGGCGCGTCACTTATCAATGATAGACTAAGAATATGTATAATCAAATCCATAATAAAAAATCAAGGCCATACCTTGGAACTCATTATTATGACTTCAATAGATAACATTCAACTCTAAATCAAGGATTTTTCATCATGCAACACTCTCTATGAGCCTAAGGCCTCATCATGCTGACATATCCAGTCTTACTCAAATCAATGTTGAGTCAACAAAATCAGCTCATTAGAAGTTGATTACAACTATTATCAAAGACATTGATTTCATAGTATCAATTCTTCCAACCAGAGACAGGTAACATACATGTCAAATCTTGGATTCATTTCATGCAAGTTCTCAAGTCTGTCATTTAACATGTCATTATAGTTCATTTTCGTCATTAGATGTAAGTTCATACACATCACGGTTAAATCATGCATGTTCATACTATGTCACAACAACCATTGTGCTAGGAAGAAGGAGGCCAATACAAAACCATACGTTCGTATACTCACATAAGAAATTGAAGGTCACTATGCCCACATAACATAGTCCTTTGGGATTAATCAACCATCACCAGATCAAATCATGTCAAATCCAAATGTGCAATCATGGTAAGATCTATAAATCCATACATGTCTCAATCATTAAGCATTATGTCAAAAGTACCAAACATGGTTTATCAATATCAATCAGCCTTAAACACAATGACATATCCATATGAATGTCTCGGTCACCTGCACACACAAGTTTGATTCAAATATATGAACTTTCCCAGCTAACAAATCTTACGGGCATCTGCAATACATATGCATAACTAACATCTTCCAAGTGACCATCTGATTTCATGCTCAATTCTAGCAATTCTAGAAATCAGTTCACAATGAAAAGACACATCAGAGATCCATGGATTCGGATTACAAACTGAATTCATTATACATAAATTCAATTATGTTTCTCTCAGGCATAGTCACATATATGATCCTTACTTTGCATGAATGAGGCTCAGCCCTCTACTGTGGATTAACCAACGTCAAACATTCATAGATCATATTTCAATAGAAATCATGAGAAAGAATAATTTCTCCCTCTAAATGAGAATCCACATCATTCATATCATCAACCTGTATTTACAGGGATTAAGCAATAGCAAATCTATCATAAACACATATCTATCTTGATCATCAATATTATGTCATCCATATTTCATCAAGGACTGGAAAAGAAATATCAGGGCGGTAGGCTAGTGTGACAACACAATATTAAGATACAATAACAAAACATCAAGTTAAAGCATTTAATTTCATCGCATGCTATAACCACAAATAGTCATAAATCTGTAACATCAATCTCATAAATATCCCTTTATAATCATGGCTGCCAATACCATGCATATCATAATCAATAGGATCAATTTAGGTTAACCGATAAACCAACAAGGTGCAATTACTCTTTTCTATGAGCTTTCATCATGTTGATCACAAGTATTATCAATACCATATCAATGAGTTAAACTTCCATAAGAGATCCAATAGATATTATTCTTATCAAGAATCAAGAGTACCATCTACTAAAATCAGAATCGGGATCTCAAAACAATAGGTGTTAGCCATGCATTTAATTTATGCCACTATATCCAAGATCAGAAATCACATCAAGTACTCTCACATAATCAATCAGATCATCATGATCAAACCATTCAATACTAGATGCACTATTTCATCATAGTAAACATAATCCCAATCACTCTTATATGTGCATGCATGAGCCATCCGAGAAGTAGACATTCTCAATATACCAAAGGCCTTACCTAGTCATCCAATGTTGTAGCTAAATCATAACATTAACATAATATTACATGAATGCCTTACCATAATACTTGTGCACCTTCACATAGGCAACTTGTAGTGCGCAAGTGCCTCATTACCTTTTCTAGATCTAACCATCTTTCCTTTTCCAGATCTACCCAACTTTCCTTCATTTCTCGATCTAGCTATCTTTCCTGCATTTCCAAAGATCCTCAAGAGGGATCCAATCATCAAGGAGGTTAGATATATCCAGGTGCTCAAATATACATGCAGGAAGTAACGACTAGAAACAATGATCATAGAAATCTGATCCATAAGCATAAACAAGAGTAAGGATTATAAGTAAAGGAGTACTTATCTTTAATGAGATATGATCATTTCCCTCTTGAACCAACCTTCAAGAGTCAGCCATAAATCATAAAGAAATGTTGCCTTCAATAAAAAACTTTATCAATAACGGGTCATTTCTGTCAAACCAATCCAAGTGCTTGAGCATCTTCACAAAGGCCATGAGAGGGTTTCATAAACCAAATCTCAAGACTTTACCATAAACTAGGGTTTCTCTGAAACCCTTATTCACTAACTTCCTAGAGTTTTCTTCATACCCTAGAATTATTTTAGGTCTCTACCATCCTTTGCGTGCTTCCATAGAAGTGTCTATTTGGGGTGATCCTGATGGATTTTCTTCAACTAGCTTTGATACCATGTTAATTTTTCATAAAGCAGCATTGTTCTTTACTTTAATAGTTACATTTATTCATTAACGTGTTTCTTTCACCTCAAATACTTTTTTCCATTATACATATCTATATCATTAACCTTCAGAAAATGAAACTATGCAAAAAGAACAACACCATCATCATCATCATCATCATCTAAGTAGCAGAAAATAAAATATCAAAGGAGGACAAGCATGAACACATAGAGACACCAGGATTGATCTAAGACCAGGGAAAAACCCACTATGGCGAAAACCCTTGGAAATTATTCTTCTTAGATCTACATTGAATGATTCAGCAACAATATTACAATGATCCATGAGTACATATATTTACGATGCAAAAAAAACAAAATAATATACAAGCACTAAAACCATACCCATACTTCTGCATGAAGGAAATTGAATCTGAGAACTGAAATGCACTAACACTGGTTGTAGAAAATTGATGAAATCAACTGATATTGAATGAGGACTGAAGATACATTTGCAGCGTAAAAAACTAGATCTAATCTACAGATCTACATATCTATAATACCAAAAATCGGATCTGAAATATCACCAAGTGATCTCATCTCAAATGTCCTAAATCTGAATCCAGGAGATTGTTATCGATTGTTCTAACACAACTGTGACTGAACTACTAATATATGAAGGCACTGCACAATCAACTTAAGATGAACCAAATCTAATTTTCTTAGAAACTCTCTTAGTTGCGGCCTTAGCAAGCTCTGCTCGTGGCTCTCGGGTCCTTGGCCACTACCAGGACTCACTGTTCCCATGACTCTGCTTCAGATCAGCTCTAAAGCTTGGCTGCGACCACCCCACGTTGTGCTAGTAGCTCTGGGGTCCTTGGCCACATTCACAACACACTCATTTGGTGGCTCTGCTCCTCGAAGCTTCTGCCTCACCTTTGTCTACCCACATCCCAAATCCAAAATTCCCAAATCTGAAATGTGCCTCTTACTCTTATCCCGATCCACTGTGCAAACCTCTTGCGACGTACTTGTGCAAGCCAGAAACAAAAAAAAAAAAAAAAAAAAAAATATGAATCTAAGCCAAAACATCTTGGAGGAGATCTCATGAGAGAATGTGTGCAAATGAGCTTGAGGTCGCTTCTACTTATAACTTTGTGAGGGACCTCTTGGGGCTTTGATCGAATCAACATACAGTTAACCAACTCATTAAAATATTAAATTAATTCATAACTTAACATTTGCTTAACCGATTGGGACAATCTATAGGTTGATTTTGATCCTCACAAAAAGATGAATCTAATTAAATTATTATCTTAATCATTTGAGCTATCCAATGTGGAATTTTACCTTAGTTTCAAAAATTAACAAGTCTAGGTTTTGATTAATTGTTGACTAGATGCCCTCAAGAGGAGACAAGGATGATGGAAAGAGACGTTCCTTCAAATAGGAATGATCCTACTACATTATTCACTCATGCTAAAAGAAAGAACAAGGTTGGTCCAAGGAAACAAGGTCAACGAAGATTGGGATTTAAAGAAGGAAGAAAGGGTAGATGTTTTAATTGTAACAGGTTTGGCCACTACGCTAGAGAGTGGCCCAATAAAATGGATACACCACAAGATGATTATTAAAATCACAAAAATTTCAAGGGAAATGGAAATAAAAGGAATAACAGGTTCAATAACAAAGGAAAGAGAAATGCTCCCACTACACGATATGGAAATGGTCCGCCTTTTAAGAGATCGAGAAACTCTAGGTATGATGAATCTAATGTTGTACATAACAAGAAAAAATAATTTTATCTTATATATGCCCTCTCTGCTGCCTCTCCTCCGAACACCTTGGATGATTGGTTGATTGATAGTGGTACCTCGAGGAACTTCACTAGGTACAAATAGGCCCTCTCATATTTTATTGAAAAGGAAACCAATTTGGAAATCATCCTTGGATACAATGCCACCTATCCCATGAAATGGATATGGACTGTTACTCTTCATTTAAATCAAGTTCAAATCCTTCATCTAAAATATGTATTATATGTACTTGAATTGAAGAAGACTTAGTATCTATTTCGGAGATGGAAGGCAAATGATTCAAGGTGGCATACATTGATGGAAAGGTACATGTTTGGAAAACAAAGAAGCATTCACTCTTGGATTTAGGGTTGATACTCTTTATCAGGTTGGAGGAAGTTTTTTGGGAGCCATGACATGTAACACTATTCTTCAATCTGAATTATGTCACCGAAGGTTTGCTCACATTAATTATAAATCTCTTCCTAATGTTAGGAAGATGGTCACAAGTATGCCCGATTTTAAATTTGATCATGAAGGTGTTTGTCAAGGTTGTGCTGAAGGGAAACATACAAGGGGATCATTCGCCTAAATTGATAGAAATACTACTGACATTCTTCAATTGATCCATTATGATTTATTTGGTATGTTGCCTATAATGTCTTTCTCTCGCAAAACTTGGATATACTTCTTGAAGAAAAAGAATAAAGTGTTCAAATGGTTCTTCTCTTTCAAAGCCTTGGTTGAAAATCAAACAGGGAAGAAGATAAAAGTATCGAGGACCGGAAATAGAACTCAATATGATTTAAATGAGTTCAATGACTATTGTAGGGAAGTTGGCATTAAGAGGGAGACCACTATTGCTTACACTCCTACAAAAAATGGAGTTTCCAAAAGAAAGAATCGAACCATAATTAAAGCTACTCGTTCCATGCTTCATGACCAAGGCCTACCGAAGTTCCTATGGGAAGAAGTTTCCAACATTACTTTTTATGTTTAAAATAGATGCCGACATCAAGCATTGGACTCGAAGACCCCTGAAGAAGTTTTCACCAGTAAGAAACCTGATGTTTATCACTATAGAATTTTTTTTAGTCCTGTGTATTTTGAAGTGTCGAAAGAAAAGAGAAGCAAGTTGGATGCTTCTGGAAAGAAGGGAACATTTGTGGGCTACAATGAAACTTCAAAGGCATATAGAATCTATGTGTCAAGTTAGAAATAAGTGGAGATAAGTCATGATTTCACCTTCGATGAATATTCTACCCTTGGGAAGGTTAGAGATCTTCATATTTCAAAGAAATACAAAGATGAAGATGATGGAAAGTAGGAAGAACCAAAGGATGAACAGATGCTCAATGTTGAAGGTCTGATGGATCCCATTGATCCATCTCCTAGCAAACCCTCTTCTTCAAAAATAATACCCTCATGGCTCATAGATACTCTCGAATATGCCAAGATAAATATTTCACCGAGGGGGGAATTTCATGAAAGTAAGAATTCAAACAGGTACCAAGGATATATAGTAGCCATGAGCACCATTTTTCAATCTGAACCTGGAAATTTTGAAGAATCTGTGAAGCACCAAGTTTGAAAGGATTCAATGAACAAAGACTATGAGTCGATCATGAAGAATGATGTGTGGGATGTGGTCCCTAGACCAAAGGACAAGTTTTTTGTCACCTAAAAATGGCTTTACAAAATCAAACATGGAGCTGATGAGAGTGCTGAAAAGTTCAAGGCCAGGTTTTTTCCCTGAGGCTTCTCACAAAAGGAAAGTATATTAGAATATGATGAGATATTTGCACCGATTGTACCACAATCCATTCGATCATTTTCCTTTCTGCCTCTCAAGTATGGAATCTACATGGCTCGCTTAAGGAAGAATTTTGTGTAGAGCAACCTGAAGGGTTTGAAGTTCTGGATCGAGAGTCACATGTATGCAGGTTGAAGAAATCCCTTTATGGGTTGAAGCAAGCCTGCAGGGCTTGGTATGAAAGTATGAACAACTATCTTATGAAGTTGGGGTTTACACGAAGTGAATTTTATCTTAGCCTTTACTTCAAGGTTGAAAATGACATGCCTCTCATTTTGGTGCTCCATGTGGAAGATCTATTTCTGGCAGGTGCAGACCCTCTCACTCATCAATGCAAGAGGGAGATGGATTATGAATTCTAGATGAAGGACCTAGGATTGATGCACTACTTCCTAGGCTTGGAGGTCCGGAAAATTCAGATGAGATTTTTCGTTCTCAAGGAAAATATGTTCTGAAGTTGTTTGAAATATTTGGGATGGTGCATTGTAAGTCTGTGACTAGTACTCCTATGGAACTCAACTTTAAGAAGCTATGCAGAAGTGTTGTTAGGCCTGATTTGGGAAATAATTCTGAGTATCGTCAACTTGTGGAGGGCCTAATGTTCTTGGTGACATCCTATCCCAACTTATGCTTTGCAGTGGATACATTGAGTCAATTTATGGTCAAGCATCATCACATAGACTGGATTGCTGCCAAGAATCTTTTGAGATATATTTGGGGCACAATCAACTATGGATTGAGATATATTGTCGGGAATTTGAGGCTCCATGGATATATTGATGTTGACTCGGCTAGCAGTGTAGTGGATTGCAAGAGCACATATGGATGTTATTTCTCTCTATGTTTAGCTTCGATATCTTGGATGAGTAGAAAGCATAAATCAGTTTCTTTGAGCACCACCAAGGCCGAATACATTGCAACAAGTGTGGTCTGTTGTGAATTTTTTTGGTTGAGGAAGATATTTATTGATTTGTTTGAGCATGTGTTGGATAACATCGTGATCTACTACGACAACCAAAGTGGGATTCAAATTTCAGAGAATCTCGTGTTCCACCACCGCTCCAATAATATTGATATCAGGTACCACTTTATCCAGGATATGGTACAAAGAGGATCCATAAGGCTCCATCACATTAGGACTAATGAGCAGGTCATAGATATTTTCACAAATCCCCTTGGGAAGGTCAAATTCTTAACCTTCTGTGAGAGACTTGGAGTCGTGGACAAACCCTCCTATGAGGGTCCTACATGAGTTGGACATTGACCTCTGGGAGATTTGAGGTACTTCTTGGCGCTATGAGCGACCATAGGGTGAGTAGTTCACCTTCCCTTAGTGGTGTGCTATGTACAGGGTGAATAGTTCACCTTCCCCTATGATACCCCCTTTGTTGGTTGATATATGAGCAAGTTCACCTTCTCCTGCTGGGGCCCTAGCATACATCCTACCCATGTAGTTCGGGACTCGTGGGAAGTACCTCTCATCTGGCTAATGATTTGGGAAATGAGGATAGAGACCATAGCACTACCAATGTACACATAGTGTATTGTCATACTCTCTATTCTAGGATGCATGGTGTTCAACAACTTGATCTGGGATCAAGTATGATTGAGGTTTTTACCTCTAGACTGACTTTGGGTCAGTGGAGAGTGGAAATATCTTGTGAATCACTCTCAAACAAATTATTCTTCATTATTTATTCATAGTTTAGCTATTGGGTGTGTGTTATATTCTTTCCAAAACTAGCCCCATGCGCTGTATGTTGTGTCAGGCGCAGCAGGGGGGTCATAGGGGGGGCGGCAGCCCCCCCTGTCGGGGTTCAGGGCAGCGCCCCTACGAAATTTTTTTTGGTGTGTGGTCCCACTCATAGGCGGACCCACTCATGTTTTGTGCATGAGTTTGCACATGGTTTTTTGGGGTACGATGGTTTTCAGACCCTGGTATTTTGTAGATTTGGTCGAGGGAACTATAGTTATGTTCTAATCCAGGGTTAACGGATTGGGGTTTATGTATGCTTCGGCATGTATATATATGTGTTGTAACACTAAGAGGAATATAATGAAAAACCAAGCTGGTTGTCCCGATTTGGGATCCAGGGGAAAATCTCTATGTTTATCTGTTTTATGTTTTATGCTCCCGCTATTGTTTATTTTCTGTTATAAGATTCATGTGTAGATAATTTATGTTCAGGGTTAAAACCTACATTTGGTATCAGAGCTATTTCGGCTTCAAGGGGATGCCTTTGTTGCTGAGGGTTTTTTGCTCGGGCCTGAGGTAGACCCTGTTCGGTGGGAGATCTGCGGGATCGATTCTTGCGGTGAAAGAAGATGGCGAGCGGTGGGAAGATAGAGATCAAGAAATTTAATGGTCATAGCTTTGAGTTATGGAAGCTCAAGATGGAGGATCTGCTGGTGGATAAAGATCAGTGGATCACAGTAGATCCAGGTACTAAACCAATGGCAATGTCAGATGAAGACTGGAAGAAACTGGATCGGAAGGCTAAGAGCACAATACGGTTGTGTGTCTAAGATTCAGTATTGTTGAATGTATCTGGGGAAGCTACGACGAAGAATTTGTGGGAAAAACTTGGGACTTTGTACCAATCTAAGTCTCTGGTGAATAAGTTGTTCCTGCGGAAAAAGTTGTATAACCTAAGGATAAAGGATGGAGACTCAGTGACAGAGCATCTGAACGCCTTCAATACTATGGTAATTCAGTTGTCATCTATTGATATTAAAATTTCAGATGAAGATAAGTGCATCAGTTTGTTGTGTTCTCTACCAGACTCCGGGGACAGCCTGGTTATTGCAATAGGTAGCAATACAACTACCTTGAATTTTGATGACATTGTCTCAGCCTTGCTGTCGGAGGAAATGAGACGGAGAAATATGGAGGGTCAAAATGGAGATGCCTTATCTGTACGAGGAAGATCCCAAAACAAAAGCAAGAATAAGGTTTCGAGTGGGAGATCTAAATCTCCTGGAAATTTTGTAAAGGTATGCTGGAAATGCGGAAAGGAAGGGCACTACAAAAAGGAGTGCAGATCTAAAGCTCCTAAGAAAGGAAAGGGATCTGATGATGATCCTTCTGCAGAGGAAAACCACTCCCGATGAAGGTGGGGATGGCTGGCTTCTTCTTCAAATACACATGTAGATCATGAGTCATGGTTGATTGACTTAGGTGCATCCTTTCACTTCATTCCCCATTGGGAGTGGTTCTGTGAGTATGAGAAATATGATGGTGGTGATGTCTTCCTAGGGGATGATAGGAAGTCCAAAATCGTCAGACGTGGAAAGGTCAAGCTGAAGCTGCAAAGTGGAAGGATTAGAACACTTCCTGGTGTTCTGCATATTCCTGCATTGGCCAAAAATCTGATTTCTCTAAGCAAGATGGATGATGTAGGTGTAAAAACAGTGTTCGAGAAAGATGCCTACAAGATGGTTCAGGGATCACTGGTGTTAATGCGGGGAGTTCGGATTGGAACTCTGTAAAAGCTACAAGGTAGCACTTTTATTGATGGGTGTAACAGTTCTATGGTTCCTGTAAGTGGATCAGAAAGCCTAGCTGTCTCTGGAGAAAAGACCATGCTATGGCATCAAAGGCTTGGACATATTGGAGAGAAGGGCCTTCGGATACTGCATAGAAATGGTATGGTAGAAGGTATGACTAGTTTCTCTCTGGATTTCGATTTTCGTGAACGTTGTTTATATGGGAAGCAGAATCGGGTGAGTTTTCCTTCTGGTGCTAAGAGGGTGAACAAGATATTAGAACTTGTGCACAGTGATGTGTTTGGACCTGTGTCAGTTCCATCACTGGGAAAGTCTGTGTACTATGTTTCATTCATAGATGACTTCTCAAGGAATACATGGATATATTTCTTGAGGAATAAATCTGAAGTCTTTGACAAATTTAAAGAATTTAAGGCTCTGGTGGAAAACCAGACAGAGAAAAATATAAAGGCGCTGAGGATAGATAATGGTGGGGAGTTCTGCAAGAAGGAATTTGAAGAGTTTTGTAAGAAGTGTGGCATAGCACGGCAGAATACTACTCCATACACACCTCAACAAAATTGATTTGTAGAAAGAATAAATATAACACTGATGGAAAAGGCAAGAAGCATGCTCAGTGGTACCGGGTTAGGACAAGAATTCTGGGCCGAGGCGTTGGAGATCGCATGTTACGAGCACGGGGGATCACCTTCATCGGGCCGTTGAGGATAAGACTCCACATGAGGTAAGGACCGGTAAAGAAACCCTCTCTTTCACATCTAAGGGTATTTGGATGTGATGCATATGTACATGTTCCAAAAGGAGAAAAGGATTAAAGTTGGATAATAAATCAAAGGTGCATCTTTATTGGGTATAAGGATGGTTTAAAGGGTTACACTGTTTGGAACCCGTGAACAAGGGAGTTTAATGACAACCGAGATGTGGTGTTTAGAGAGGTGAAAGATGTTGTTACACATGAAGTCCTACCAAAGGAACCTAAGAAGATAGAGTTTGAGCTAAAGGAGGATGAATCAGACTCTACAACAGAAGAAGATTCAGAAGAGGAAGAGCCACAAACCTAAGCTTTGAGAAGATCAGTTCGGGAAAGAAGGCAACCAGAAAGGTATAGTCCATCTGCTTTTTGTTCAGGTTTTGCCTTAACTATAACTGATGATGATCCCAAAATTGTCAAGGAGGCAGTAGATTCAGAGGATGGAAAACTCTGGAAGGAGGCCATGGTTGATGAAATGGCATCCTTGCACAAAAATGAGGCATGGGATCTAGTGGAGTTGTCGGCTAGAAGGAAGCCCATCGGGAGCAAATGGGTGTTTAAGAAGAAGATGAATGTAGAAGGCAGGTGGAGAAATACAAAGCTCGCTTGGTAGCCAAAGGTTATTCCCAGGTGCCGAGAATTGATTTTGGTGATATTTTTTCTCCTATTGCCAAAGTTACTTCTATTAGATTACTTTTATATGTTGCTACTGCATTTGATTTTGAGATAGAACAAATGGATGTGAAGACAACATTTCTTCATGGGGATCTAGAAGAGGAGATCTACATGAAGCAACCTGAAGGCTTTATGGTGAAGGGTAAGAAAGAACTGGTATGCAGGTTGAAGAAGTCTATGTATGGGTTAAAATAGTCACCAAGGATGTGGTATCAGAAATTTGATACCTATATACGGGGACTTGGCTTCACCAGAAGCAAGGAGGATCACTGTGTTTATTTTAAATTAATTTGTGACCGTGTTATTTATTTGGTCTTGTATGTGGATGATATGTTGTTGATTGGAAATGATAAAGAAATTATCCAAGATTTGAAGACCCAACTGTTCTCCAAATTTGACATGAAGGATCTTGGTGCTGCAAACTATATTTTGGGCATGGAAATTAAGAGAGATCGGGCAAAGAGGAAGCTCTGGTTAAACCATAGGAAGTATGTCGAGACTATATTGCAGAGGTTCAATATGCAGGATAGTAAACCGGTGAGTGTTCCTATTCCTGTAGGTGCAAAGCTGTCTGCTGAACAGTGTCCCAAGACACAAGAAGAAGAGGAGGATATGTCTCATGTTCCATATGCAAGTGCAGTGGGTAGCCTGATGTATGCAATGGTCTGTACTAGACCAGACATTGCACATGCAGTGGGAGTATTGAGCAGGTTTATGTCAAACCCAGGGAAGAAGCATTGGACAGCAGTGAAGCCGGTTTTCAGATATTTACGTGGCACTAGTGATTATGGCTTGTGCTACCAGGGAAGACCAGGATTGGAAAGAATGTTGGACATTCGTGGTTTTGTTGATGCAGACTGGGCTGGAGATCTGGACCAAAGAAGATCTACAAATGGGTATGTGTTTAGCCTATTTGGAGGTGCAGTCAGTTGGATGAGTAAAAGACAGTCTGTAGTGGGGCTTTCAACTACAGAGGCAGAATACATAGCAGCCACTCATGCAAGCAAGGAAGCAGTTTGGTTGCAGAGATTGTGTTCAAGTATGGGGTTGGTACAACAAGCTATAAGGATAGACCGTGATAGCCAAAGTGCAATTTTCTTGGCTAAGAACCCTGCTTATCATTCAAAGACAAAGCACATTGATGTTCAATATCACTTTGTTAGAGATATGGTTGAGGCTAAAAGGGTGTTGCTGGTAAAGGTGGACACTTTGAAGAATGTTGCAGATGCATCGACGAAGTCTGTGAGCACTCAGAAGTTCTCTTGGTGTAGAGAAACAATGGGTGTTGAAGAATTGGCCCAATGACTAAGCTCTCCTGTGGCCCCCTGTGGAAAGAAAACAACAAGTGGGAGAATGCTGGGTATGTGTTATATTCTTTCCATGACTAGCCCCATGCGCTATACGTTGCACCTAAGTGACAACTAGGTCACAATGGGGGTGGAGAGCCCCTCCATGTCAGGGTCCGAGGCAGGGGCAGCGCCCGGCAAAATTTTTTTTGGTGTGCAAGCCCCACTATAGGCGGACCTCACCCATGTTTTGTGCATGAGTTTGCACATGGTTTTTAAGAATATGGTTTTCTTGACCCTCGATATTTCATAGATCTGGTCAAGTGGAACTACGGTTATGTTCTAATCTAGGGTTAATGGATTGGGGTTTATGTATGTTTCGGGCATGTATATATATGTGTTGTAACACTAAAAGAATATAATGAAAACTGTTTAGCTGCCTGATTTGGGATCCGTGGAAAATATCTGGTTTATCCTGCTTTATGTTTTATGCTCTCACTATTGTTTATTTTCTATTATAAGATTCATGTGTAGAGTTAATTTTGTTTATGAAGAAACCTACTATCACAGAGCAGAAAGTGGCAGAATGAAAAGATAAAGGTAAGGATGATGGGATCCCGTTGGATTTCTCTCTAGTTTAGAGGAAGTGTTAAAATTGGAAACTAGGGCCAAACTCCACCTTGGACAACTCATATGATGGATATCATATTTTTATTGGATTCCTCTTTCTGAGAGGTACAATATTGATCTAAAGATCATCTTGTTTGGATGAGTTGAAGTGAGATTTTTAATTTAATTCTCACACATGTGCAAATTGTCAAGGTCAGCCATAAGTGTAATGTAGGATCATAAGTCCCAACATATGTGTCTCCACTCTCAACGGTTTCTATAAATAAGAGAGACCTCTTCCTAATTTTGGACATCATCACTCAACACATTCTCTCTCCTCTCTTGATTGGGAAAGTGAATTTTGTATTATGCTCTCTCTCTCTCTCTCCCTCTCTCTCTCTCTCTCTATTGAACTTTGGAAGAATAATAAGAATATTTGATCAAATGGTTTTCCCCTAAAATCCACCAAATATTGTGTCCTCTTGTCTTGTCTTGTCTTCTTCTTACTGTTTATGTTCTATCCGCATTTACTATCAAGTTAATGTGATTTCTAATCTAGAAATTAATATTGGGCTAATAAGAAATATTGAATTAAATTTCTCTAACGCATAGAACATACCATTGTTATCTAAAATTAACAATTCAATTAGAAGGGCTTCCAACACGAGATTTGCAAATTTTTCATATTTTGGGGGTGGGGGTTGCACCTATCCTGGAACTCTATGCCTGGAGAAAAAACATTATTATTTCCACATTGTTTCATTTCCACAATCATAACAACCACCACCTATATGAATCATGGAGTAATTTTTATTGGCATGGTTGCTAGCTCTTAATCAAGGAACACAAATAGCACAGGTAGGATGTTCCTCACATGTTCGACACCTGTATGCAATGTCATTTTTCCCTAAACTGCCCCACTGACACTTTGAGTATCTATTTCCTGCTTCTTGAGCTCATCAAGAACTACTTGAGGCTCCTCAAACATTAACAATTGTAACCATTTTATGCTTTCACAAAATTAATTTTTAATTCTAGATGAAGATGTTACTCCATTTACTTCTTCAATGCCAGCTAAAGGGGCATATACAATTGATTGTAGGTTTGAGCTATTATGTTTAATACATGTCACCAATATTGGTTGCAATTTCCCTAATTTCTCCTTAAGTACACCACACTTCATAAGCCTCTACCAAAACACATTAATAATATAATTAAGAGTGAGAAAATATATGGTAATAGATCTTGTTAAAGCAATGAACATTAGGCAACCCACAAAATCGTTAGGAATTATAACATCCTTGGTCTTAAAATTTGTTCGAAGTATAATATACTTGTAGAGTATAACTAAATTTTGCAAGTGTTAATGATTAATTCAAGAGAGATGATGAATTTTCAATGCTTTGTGGCACTTTATTATGTTTATCGAGACAAGATTAATAGAAGTGGCATCCTTCAGATGGTCTAGTGGTAAGTTCAAGATTTTTCCATGATTTGGTTGAGCATTTCTCAAGTGTGACAAGTTATTGCAATTAAACAAATTCTATTAATGATGGTCACCAAGCTAATGCAATATTCATTGATGATGCCAAGGCTTTTAGGTCTGGGTCATTTTAACCAAAAGCATATCCCTTGCCATAGCTTTGTAGCCATAGGTCATCATGTTGTAAATATGATATAAGGAATTTTGTCCCCTCTTTGTTAAAAAAAACGGTTTATCAACCAAACGAGAAAGTTGTCATATAAACAACCAATTATATGGTTATGCAATTACTTATCATTATTGGTAAAGAGCTTATTATGTTGCCCAATTGTTGTATCATTCAAATTATATTGGAATTTGATGTCCTAAAATATAACAAGAAAAAAATATATGAAAAGTAATGTTCATCTAGAATTACATATCAACCAGAATTTACTGATGTCCATGATACCACAAAACCTTAAAGAAAACTAGAATCATTTATATATAAACTAGGTGCATTGTGAAATCCTAAAGATGGTAAGGATAATAGTTAAATCCACGTCTCCAATGAAATCTATTAATTCAATCTACCATATTCAATTTTATTATTAGCATCTCAAGATACTCAAAGTAGGAATGAAATGATTCCCAATGCTTGTTACTACCATTATATTATAATTCTTAAATTAGCATGTTCAAAGAATATGTTTAATAAAACCCTAGGCCAAATGCATTAAAATCCCAATACCGACTGGCCCCCACAAAGAAAATTTACAAGGATGGTAAGGCACCTTGTGAAAGTGATCCATTCATGAAGGCAATGAAAATTCACTCTACACTTCTATACAATCTCTTGCAACCATGGATTGAGTCACACCAACATTCCCAGAGAGATAAGATGTAATGACTTTGTTGCAACAATTAATAAAATCAAATGGTTTATGGTTTTCTATGTCCTAATTCCTACTACGTTGGCCATAACCATTGATGAGACATCATATTCACACTTTAACCTAAAACACAAGGATCCAGAAAATATGAAATTCCTATAGTTAGGTCTAGACTCTACATTCAACATAGACCCAAAGTAGAACCGCATGGGGAGAAATATATCTTTCAACTAACCTTCTTATCCCACTACACTCTTTCCAAAGCCTTTCCAAATATCTTGTACCTGCCCCAAATATAGAGAGAACACTATCATACAAAAGACTTATCAACATAAGCATCACCTCCCTCATCACTCCTTTTTTTCTTCTTGTTATCATACAACTGAGATGTTGATTTAGTAGGGGTTGAAATTGCATCTACAACATTTTCTTTTTGGAGTGTCCAAGATATTTTCCTATGAAGAACAGATTCCTCACCAAAGGAAAATATTTCATTCAACAATAACTTTAACACATTAATATATTCATAGCAATAATTCTCCTAGTTGTGAGGCCTGACTGTTGCAACTTCAAAAATAGCAGACAATAACTATACTAGTTTCGTACCATTCTCATATGAAAATGTTTTCTGGAGACCCACAAACTTATGTAGAAGCTTCTTAAATAACTTAATTTCTCTATTTATCCTCCAAGCATCCCACACAGTGTAAAAATCACATTTTCTTCCACACCAATGCAAAAAAAACCTCTGTGCATATTTTTTCACAAATTTTGTATGGGGATTACTGATATAGTTGCATAACACTTCTTGACATCCATCCAGTACAATTTCTTATTAACAAGGAATTTGTATGCAAAAACTACTCTTTCAGATGGTATATCTAATGTTTCTAGTTGTATTATATTATAAAGTAGTTGAAATGTTTTTTCTAAGAGAAGCGTATGGAAATCTAAAAGTAGATCAACACAATGAGCTTTAAAATAAGAATATGAGAAGGAACAAAATTTCCAGCCGGAAACTCTCATTTCATTGTTATTAAGACACCACATGTTGTCCCAAAAATATGTTATTGGCCCAAATTCCAGATTTCAAGATGGACCCTTGAAAAGTTGCATCGGCTATTGTAGAATATCCATAAGATATTTGACAAAATATTGTTGTCTTAAAAAAACACATGCTGGATCTAGACAGGATGCAATTTCACTTTACTCCTGACCATCGTTTGAACATGGAGAACCGCCCCTTGAAGAAAATGGAGTTCATTGAGTTACAATCGAATCTTGAATGTCTATGGTTACCCCATATTTTTATAGGGACTGATAATTTCCTACTTGATGGCAATTGCGTAGCATAAAAGTAAAGAACATGAAAAAATAGATGAGAGACTCTCCAAAAGATGAACTAGTTTGATCCATAAAGTGGAAATTCAAATTCATTTCATCCATTCCCAACATGAAAAACACATTACTATATGCACCCAAACCCATATCTTTCAACACATCCATGCCCAACATGTGTCGTTAGTGATGCAACTGAATTGTGTGGTGTATTAAAAAAATAAAATCTAAGCATGGATCTATTATTAGTAATCCATGTTGTTAGTAATGAATCTTTTGTCGTAAAATACCACTTTAGCTACGCATAAAAAATAGCCCTAACATCGATTATGGCTACCAAATATCTTTAAATCTGCAACTGGGTGATCCAAATAATGTTGCACAAATCCAGATCTAAGCATAAAAGACATTAAGCAGATAAAGTAAAATGTGGCTCCATGCACCCAATAGACAAGACAAGAACAATGTATTTGAAAGAATTTTTACATTATATTAAAAAGGGGGCACCTGAGAGGAAAACAAGAAAGGTGTTTTCCAGTTCTCCTCAATGGGATGGGTTCTTGAAAGTCCTCAGCGTTTCAGATCTAAAATTCTTCTCTCTTGTTGTTGTAGAAAACCCAGACAAACATAGAACTCAATGGGAGCTCATAAGGCAAAAATGGAGAATGTGACCTATTATATATCCAGAGTGATCTAATGCAATGGAGGTGACTAATGAATGGGGAAAACCCTTCTATTTATAACAAAATATTAGGGCGGTCTAGAACTCGGTGCATGAATAAAATATTATTAATCGAATTCTAGAACCACCCTTTAGGAATATTTTATTATATTTGTTGGAGGGAAAAGGATTTTTGACTTAGGTCAATTCCTTTATTTATAAATAATAAATAAATAAATGATTTATTTATTATTTTAAGGAAATGGTGGGAATATAATTAAATAAATAATGATTTATTTAATTATTTATAAATGATTTAGTCAAATTTAACTAGAAATATTATTTAAATAGGATTTAAATAACTTATTCCTAGGAAATAATCAAATAAATAAGGATTTATTTAATTGATTTCCTTGTTTTGGGTTAAATATGACCAGGAAATATAAACAAATAAGTTATTTCACATGGTGAAAGAAATTTTACTTAGGGTAAAATTGGTCTTACATGGTGTACTTGGGTTCATCTAATAATAATAGGTTAGATGACCAAAAAAATGGTGTAACAGATTGCCCCCCAACGTACGAGTGTTAGGAGAAAATCGTATGACCGAAGTACGTTGTAAGAACTCAATCACTAGAGATCAAGAAGGAAGTGAGAGAGAGAAATGTAAGGTAGTCTAAAGTGCTAAAGGACTAGACCCTGAGGAGACGAGACTTACAGGTGCAACAAGTCTCTAGTTTATGAAGTGGTACCTATGCTAAAGGCAGCAGGGGTGGCATACCTATGCCCGCCGAGACAAAGTACAAAGAATAGGAAGTCCAGTAAACAAGGAACCGAACCAGGAAGAATATGCTAGCATAAATAAGAGCTAGAAAAATAAAATGATAGATCCCACATACATGATATGCCTGGAATAACCGTCAGGAATTATACAATAAGATTTTAGTACATGAGATACAAATACGCCCAAATGCCACCTACACATGGGGAAGGGCTCGCAAAATTTGACTGATACATGCAAATATAAGAGGCGCTACAAGTGGCTGAGGCCAATATCATCAAATGGGAGGAGCGGCATCAAGGGCTGAAATGAAGAAGTCATACAGGCATGTGGGGGGGCTACCTACGGGGCCACACCCTCATGCGGGTTGAGACATCTCACACACACCCGAGAATCACCAAGAGCTGCTACTGCATCACTGGACTATCAAGTGTATAGATCACGATCATGCTGAAAAAGAGCCCCAACAAAGGTACACTGCCCCCTAGACCTAGCTTCTGGAGTAAATGAGCTAATGTCAACAGAAGTAGGTCCGCCATAGGCGAGATAATAAGGGAATCTGAACTAAGGCATGGGAGAAAATAGTAGAGAGACTAAAAGACGGACACTGATGACGATAATGAGATGAGGGATACTAAGTAGCGGATGGACGAATTCTGTTGTTAGACGTTAAGGGGTATGAATGGCTTGGCAGCAACTGACGCAATATCAGGGAGGATAAGTGACAATGATACGAAAGGCAAAAATTTGCAACATGAGAGAGGGACCAAGCGATGCAGGATAGAGGGCTATAGTGGGAAATAAAAGGGCTCGATATAGACTCCATGACGGATGATGACTCAACTCGGATGCTCTAAACAAGGGTGACTCGATGGTGCTGCTACACAGAGAAGGTCCAATGGGGGACCATAAAAACATGAGTACAAGATGGTATCTCATGACGAAAATCTACACGAAAAAATCCAAGTAAAGAGGTAAAGTGGTGCCCCAAGTACAAGCGTTGTAGGTGAAGAATTCCAATTGGAAGGAGAGAGGAAGGGACCCTTCATGAACAAAATGTGTCCTAGTGAAGTATCAAAACATGAAAAACTAACATATGCCCATTTTAGTGCTCGCTGAGAGCTTTCCAATGGTGCAGACGGTGTGTCAAACGGGGCTACGGTTTGGTCGCAGCGGGCGAAAGAAAAAACAGGGGTTTTTCTTCTAATAAGGCATTTTCCCTCCAAAATCATTCATTTTCTTGTGTAGCTGTGGTGAATGTGGAGAGAAGGGAAGGCCCTAAATCTTGTGGTTATCGTAGCGGACAAACCGACCGTTGGAATCACTATCCGTCAGTTGCAGGTAAGAAGCCTAATCCTACTCTTTGTTTTTTATGGATGCAAAGTTCAAATTAGGGTTTTAAATCTCAGTAACTGCTCCTACTTCATCATTACGGTCGGGTCGCACTTTTTGGGGGAAAAACTGCAACCTGGGATGCAGTTTTTGGCCTGAAAAGTGCGACCTAGCTCAGGATTTGGCCAGAAAGTGTGACCTGTTAGATGGGTGTGGTTTCAGTGCTGTTATGGGCTGAGATTCAGTTTTGGTGTAAGGAAATGTAGTTTTGTTTATCTGTAGACTGACAAAGATGATGGTTTTGTGCAGATATGGCAGATATACAAATCAAATGGAGGGAGAGAGACCTAGGTACAATACGGACGGAAATCCAAGTGGATCAGGGTGTCCGTCGTGCATTGGCTAGGTTTGGGGTTCTGAAATTTGTGGAGAACCCTTTGATGAGGGCTGGTGAGCCTTTGTTGGCTCGGATTATCAGTTACTGGGATCCAAACCATGAGGTGTTTATAGTGCAAGGGCACAGGATTGAGCTGACAGTCCAAGATCTGTATTTCCTGACTGGTCTCCCGCCATTAGGGATGGTGGGAAATACACAGCCAGTGTTACCGCGAGGGCGTAACATCATGGAGTTTGTTGAGCGACATTGTCGACCAGGTGTCCGAGTCAACGGGACTCGGATATCGATTGGGGATCTAGAGAGGTTGGAGACCTGGGCAGTGGCAACAGCAGTGTTGCAGATTTTGGGCAGCCAGGCATTCCATCACATCACTGGAGGGCAGATGATGATTGTAGAGAGTGTTTTGGGTGGGACCTACTATGGGTGGGCCCAGATTATGTTGGTGTCGGTGAAACGACAACTGCCGCTATGCAAGCGGCAAGTGAATCATGATTGTGCCTATGGGACGGTATTGTGCTCTTTCTTCTTTGAGAAGATCCTGACCTTACGACCTCGTATACAGTTACCTGATGGGGGTCCGAGAGAGCCCCGAATGTGTCGGTGGGGACGACTACTGTGTAGAGGAGGGGGAGGGGCGGTTGGACGAGTGTTCCAACTAGAGTTCTTCGCCCATTGGGATCAGATGCCATTATACATAGATGACTATCCCTATAGTGGGATGAGTTATTGGGGAGATCCGGACTTGCCACTTCCGCCTGGTCAAGTATGGGGGCCCGATGGTAAGTGACAAGCAACTAATCTGTTATGTGCATTTTAGAGTTTGTGACTAGTATTCATGGTACTAATCTTTATATTTTTTGGAATGTAGATATAGCTCCGGTAAAACCGGCCGGATATATGGGACGACCTGCAGCAGCAGGAGCTACAAGTGCAAGTGGATCAAGGATGGCACAGAATGTGGATATGGCCGCTTTGTTGGAGGACATCCGTCGTAGATGTGAGGGGCTGTTGACCGGTGTGTCTGAGCGTGGTTGGCAGGATTTAGACGACCAGTACATAGAGTTATGTATTGGGCTACCCTTGGAATGGCGAGGTATCATACGACGCATGGCGATGGCCGGTCAGACTGTGCGTGATCTATGAGCTACAGGAGCAGAGCCGTTGGCTCGGGATCCTCCAGAGAGTGATTAGATGTAGGGGCAAGTCGTGCCCCCCATTTTCGTAGTTTTGTTTGTTGTAACATGCTATGGGCTTGTCATATGTTTCAGAGTAGATGGACTCTAAAAACACATGTTATATGATATATATGATTTATATACATTTTGTTGATGATGTTAAATGTTATTGTCTTATGTGTGATAAATTCCAGTCTAGAACATGATTTGCGATTTGATCTACGTAGTGATTTTGACTTCTAGGGATATGGTGGAAAGTAATGGATCTAAATTCACGTATCAAAATTTTCACTCGTAAATATCATCTAAACAGGATAGGGTTATGCACACGATAGACACCATTAAGTTGTAAGACAAGAAGCAGGGAATCTAAATGAACGTGCAGATGGAGGATGTGATGAGAGATGGCATCGGCTAAGAGACCACATACTGCATCATATTTGGCCTAATTATTGGTGGCATTACCAATGCAAACCCCATTTGCAAGAACCAGGGTATGCAAGGGGGTAAAGATGGCCCATGCTACCGAAGCGAGATTCCGGGAATAGCGACTTGCCCCATCGGCATAGCCAAGATAATGTGTGGACGAGAGGGCCTGTGGAATAGTGTCACAAGACAAGAAATGGGAGGGATGAGAATAAATATGGTAGCGTGAGTAGAGGGTAGACATCCACTGACGACTATGGGAGGAAGCAGTCCGGGAAGGAAGTCTAGGACTCATAGATCGACTAGAGGGAGATGAATGAGAAATATGGGATGAAGAGCGGGAACTCAGGCTGCGAAGAACATCATAGATACGGATGGTATGATCGTGATTTTGGAAGGAAATGGAAAGGTCAAGGAAACCACATGACGTTGCAAAGCTACCTAAATCATCAGTATGGGAAGAGAGGTGCAGGTACGGGTCATCACGGGGAATGACAAAAGAACAGGTAAAAAGATGGTCAAAGCATGAAGAGCCAGAGAATGTGGCTGCAGGGAAATCAAGTAAAACAGATGGAGTGGATTCAGAGGGAATGTACTCTGAGGGCCGTGCGGATGATGATAGGTATAGGAGGGGGGCAGCAGGTTCCGACATCTCAACATCAAGGGGAGGAATGTCAATGGTAGCAGGGGGATCCTCGAGTAGACCTAACGCATATTGAGCAAGGATGGGAGAGGCGGATTGATTTTGTTCAACTTCGTACTCGCGAATGACCTCTAAAGAGGCACGGTAATGCGTGAGGTGAGGAAAATGGTGAGAATAATGGCCATGGACACCACACAGAGCACAGGGTTTGTTGGTGCAAAGATTCTTTGGGTTCTTAGCTGCGGATGAGGAAGAAACAGAGGTTTCGGGGACCGTAGATTCGGGGAACGCGACTTTAACCATGGGTTGGATATGGGGCAACTCAAGACAAGTATGGGTGGGATGACCGATACCATCACATAAGGCACAAGGCTTGGCGGGTAGGGGAGGGGTAGGGTCAGCTGCGGTGGCATTGTCCTTCGATGCCCACTTGCGAGTTTTTCTTTTCTTGCCTGTAGATATCGCAGCATGAGGAGGGTCCTGTGGAGGGGCTAGGGGCACTGTAGTGGTGGAAGGAGTGAAGGGAATCGGTTGTACGAGTGTCACAACAATGTATGGTTTGGGGTGGCCCGGTGGGGGGTCTTAGCTAGAGCAGTAAGATACCATACTGGTATTCCCAAGGTTAAATTAGGGAGGGAAAGGGTGGCCATGACAGGAACCGAATAGACGCCGGGGGGGGACTAAGGAAAGGTATCTGACCAGCGGGGTAATGGCCAGGAGGGACGACTCCCATATGGTGGAGACCTGAGGGAACTGACTCAGGAGGGTAGGGAGGTTCCTGAGTGTGAGGGTGATGGGAAGGTCCAGGCGGGAGAGGGTCGGTCGACTGAAGCAAAGGACTAGGAGTAGGTTGCAGTGGGCGAGATCAAGGTTGTTGACTAACTGAAGCAGGCTGTGGAAATTCTGCCTGAGACGAGTGCATCATGTAAACATTTGCTAAGCTGGGGTCAGAGACAGGAGGAGGGGGAGGACCTGGAAAAGTGCCAAGCAAGGAGGAATCTTTGTAGACGCCAGGGGAAATACTGGTCAAAGAATCAATAGTTTACTTATTGGTGACAGTAGAGATGGTGGACTCAGGGGAGGTCTGAGATTTTGGTTCATGGTAAGTCAACTGGTCAATAGTGACAATCTTGCCATTATGAGGGAAAAACATCTTTCGGTGGACTACGGATGGGACGGCGGACATGGCATAGGTGTAACTACGCCCCAAAATAATGTTGTAGTCAAGAGGGGCATCAATAACTTCAACGTCGACACAAACAGTCTTACCTGCAAGAGTAATAGGATAGTTACAGAGAAGGCCGATGGGCTGGGAGGCATGGCCATCCCACGCACGAAGTGTGATTATGGAAGGGGCCAGCTTAGGAGATCCAAGATGTTTCCAAACCAAAGCAGACATCACACAGCTAGATGCCCCCTCATCAATAATACACCGAGCGATGTTGGCATTTCAGATTTTGACTGGGATTTGGAAAGCAACAGAAGCAGGAAGAGGGGGATGGTCTAACTAGCGGGCATTGAAAATAATCAATTGGTCATTAGCAGGATCTACAGCACCCACGGCAGATAGTAGAGCCTTCTTTTGAGAAGGACACGACTGGAGGAGTTCCAGTGTTGAAATGGAAGCAGGAGATTGTGCCAAATCATCTAATATGTTGTATGAATGGGCAGCCCGACCAGAGGCATCATTTCGGCGTAATGGGCCCTTAGGAGTCTTGGTATGAACCTCATCTTTGGGCGGAGGGATTGGCAAGGGACCATTGGGTGTCGACAGAGGCTCTGTAGGACCTGAAGATGGGGACTCAGAGACAGACGGAACAGGAGGCGTGGAATACTGACGGGACCAAGTTTTAAGGTTAAGGTCGACGGTGAGAGGTTGGTCAGAGGCCATCATGAGGATCTGGTAATCAGAGCAACAAGAAGGGGAAGGTTGAGTGGTTACCAGGGCATGAGGTGATTGAGTGGCCACAAATCCTTGTTGAGGGAAAGGATCGGTAAACACAGCAGGTTGAGAAGTAGCTGGATTGGGAGGGACAATAGGGGAGGAGTGTTGTCCCCGCACAGTGGCCTGAGACTCCCACATCTGCCGCATTTGTGGTAATAAGGGACAATCGTGAGTGTAATGACCATAAACACCGCAACAAGAACAGGGCTTATTGGTGCGAAGCGGCCTATCCAGCTTGGGCTGAGAGCCCTGTGGCTGATTGGCAGTGGTAGAGTCAATACTTGTAGGATTGGATCCACAATTACCAAAAGCGGATTGATTGCCTTTCCTCTTTCTTTGAGAAGGAAGAAGAGTAGTTTCCCCCTGCTGCGCAAATACTTGCCTTGGGGGGGGTAGTAAGTGCAGTTGTGGGGGTGGAGAAGGCAAGGGAGTGGGAGGTCCAAATGCTGGAGGAGATGAGACACTAGGCTATGGGTAAGGATAAGGGTTAGGATGGGCAACATTGAGGTAAGCAAGATTGGGGGCAAAAGGAGGATGCATGCCGTATCCTGGATACATGCTACCTAGAGGGGGAAAAGTGCCAGAGGTGTTGGCCCCTCCTGGAGGGAAACCATAGCTCATTAGAGGCTGAGTAGAGGTATGTGAAAGAGCTCCAATGATACCATCAGTAGAGGGAGATGCCCCCGGGGCGTTAGTGCCACCGGGCTTGGGGAGGTCAGGAAGGACGGTATAAACATAACCAGATTGAGCATAAATAAGGTCATATTTCAAGGCTATTTGGAGGGTGGCTTCTTCGGTTTGAGGGAAATGGGAGGCAACATCTTTGCCAATGGGAGGTAAGAGAGAACGAAGGAACCAGTCCATATAAACCTGATCTTCAAAGGGAGGAGCGCGACATAAGCTTCTTCTTCGCCGCCATTCCTGGACATGGGCAGAAAGGCCGGTCGAAGAGGATTGACGGAAAGAGGTTAAAAGCTATGTACTAGTGTCGTATCAGAGAGGGAGCTGTAAATAAGATAAAAAGGCTTGGGTAATGGTCGCAAAAGTGGTATGGGAGGAGGTGGCCTGTTCAACATACCATTTAGAAGCTTCACCGGTAAGCGTGCATTGGAACAATCTAAGATGAATGGAGTCATCAGTAATGGAATTGGAGGAACACCACATGTGGAAAGATCGGATATGGTTGGAGGGATATTCACTAGCAAGGCCTTCAAATTTGGGAATGTCGGAGGGGAGCTTGGTTGGCATACCAGGCCAACTGACATCGTGGCAGATAGGATCATTAATCAGCTGATTGAAGTCGGGGAGACTGAGGCCGGCCACATAAGGGAGAAAAGGGGCAGTCGAGGTAGGTCCCATAGTGGTTCCACTGGAAACAAACCCAGCAGTGGAACTGGGGTTGTTGTTGGTAGTAGGCCCTGAAGTAGACATGGTGAAAGTAACAGGGGGAGAACCAGGAGTAGGGGGAGAACCCGAACAATCAGAAGAAGAGTCGGAGTACGGACTTGGGGGAGGAATTACTCGATGACGACGGGAAAGAGGAAGTCGACCAACCAGAAACAGAGGGTGAAGGCCAAGAAGTCTCCGGGAGAAGCGCCTTGGGGGCACAATGATGACGGGAAGAAGAAAAACCGACAAGGGAAGGGAGGGACAAAATCAAGTGAGGTCAAGGGCAGAGAGGTGCAGTGACAATTGATTTTAAAGTCTTTTCCAGGCGGTGATAACCAGGCTCTTCTTTGCTTAGGGTCAGTGTGTGGCGTGCGTTAATTTTAATTTGTTTAAACCCAGACATTTTGAGAGTAAAAGAAAAAGTGTGCTGCGTAACTGAAAATAAATCTTCATTAAATAAGACTGAAAGAACATAAAATTAACAGCTAACAATGCATCAATCTAACCCAAGAAGGCAGGTCTCTCAAAACTAGTCTATAAGAGGGAAAAAACTAAGCAAAGCACGCAAAAAAGAGGCCAATAGATCTAAGGTCGAGAGGGACGGGGATCTAAAGGAGAAATCTGCTGAAAAGAGGTGCAGAGGACAGCAAAGAGGCAGGGGCAAGGTTGCTGTTAAAAAGGAGGAGATCAGCTAAAAATAGAAGGGACAAGGAGGCGGCCCTAGAAATGAACCCAAAGAAAACGAGATGAGGTGATTTGAAAGGGATAAGATCTGATCTAAAGGGATCTAAAAATGAGGTATCAGATATGAAAGGAACAAAGCTGAAACTATGTAAATTCAGACTTCTGAAATAGCAAAAAATCTCCCACAAAAGTGAAGGGTACTAGAGCCCTAAGGGAAAATTCCCACTTAGTAGAGTGAAACAGATTAGAAACAGGTCTAAACGGGCAGAGACAAAGGCCAGGAAAACCTGAAAGAAGCTTCAGACAAACCTAGAAAAAGTGCTAGAAAATTACAGAAAAAAGTGCAGGTCGCAGGTTCTGACCTGTTTTCAGTCCAGGTTGCAGATTTGGGGTAGATAAGTGCAACCTCAAGGCCAGTTCACAGTTTTTGGGCCGATAAGTGTGACCTGCAGATCTAGGTCTCTCAGTGGCAGATTTCAGAAAAAAATTTCGTCTCAGCTGCGGCTGATGTCTTTCACCTGCGCAATAGGGCTAGAAACATACGGAAGTTAAATATTTTGATGTTTGAGGGTTTTAGAGGTGGAAAACACCATAAAAATAGGAAAAATAGAAAATGGAAGAGAAACCCTAAGTTCTGAAACAACTGGATATGCAGGAATATATAAAATGACAGCGGTCGCAAAATAAAACTCGTGTGGAGTCGCCAATTGTTAGTATGAATCTTTTGTCATAAAATACCACTTTAGCTACGCATAAAAAATAGCCCTAACATCGATTATGGTTGCCAAATATCTTTAAATATGCAATTAGGTGATCCTAATAATGCTGCACAAATCCAGATCTAAGCATAAAAGACATTAAACAGATAAAGTAAAATGTGGCTCCATGCATCCAATAGACAAGACAAGAACAATGTATTTGAAAGAATTTTTATATTATATTAAAAAGGGGGCACCTGAGAGGAAAACAAGAAAGGTGTTTTCCGGTTCTCCTCAATGGGATGGGTTCTTGAAAGTCCTCAACGTTTCAGATCTAAAATTCCTCTCTCTTGTTGTTGTAGAAAACCCAAACAAACATAGAACTCAATGGGAGCTCGTAAGGCAAAAATGGAGAATGTGACCTAGTATAGATCCAGAGTGATCTAATGCAATGGAGGTGACTAATTAATGGGGAAAACCCTTCTATTTATAACAAATATTAGGGCGGTCTAGAACTCAGTGCATGAATAAAATATTATTAATCGAATTCTAGAACCACCCTTTAGGAATATTTTATTATATTTGTTGGAGGGAAAAGGATTTTTGACTTGGGTCAATTCCTTTATTTATAAATAATAAATAAATAAATGATTTATTTATCATTTTAGGGAAATAATGGGAATATAATTAAATAAATAATGGTTTATTTAATTATTTATGGATGATTTAGTCAAAATTTAACCTAAGAATATTATTTAAATAATGATTTAACATATGCTTATTCTTAGAAATAATTAAATAAATAAAGATTTATTTCAATTGATTTCCTTGTTTTAGGTTAAATATGACTGGGAAATGTAAACAAATAGATTATTTCACATGTGTGAAAGAAATTTTACTTAGGGTAAAATTGATCTTACATGGTGTACTTGGGTTTATCTAATAATAATAGGTTAGATGACCAAAAAAATGGTGTAACATCAATGATGGCTACACCTAAATCAATTAGAGTGTTCTTAATCATAACCCATTGATAAAGGTGGTAACGCAGATTTGAGAATCTGCATATTTCAGTAACAAATCTCGGTGGACATAAGGTTTTCAAGTTTACCACTGCTTGAATTGTGAAAGGGTTATTTCTTCTATCTTCCAGGTTTCTTGGTACATAGCTCCCTCACTATTTTTCCGCATAAATCGAGATATCCATAATTTCTGCAAGATGTCGGGATCTTAATGCACACATTCCTCAATTTATACACAAGATCAAATTCGGGTTGTTTTTATTTTCATCTCCAACCTCTCCGGAAAAAGGCGACTCAGAAAATATGGGACGAGGAAGGTTCTTATGGATTTGAAGTGTTTTGTGTACTCAGTTCATGTGTTTGTTTTATACTTTGTAGTATTTCCATATTTTCTTCTTCTATAATCTCTTCAATTTTTTTCGGGTTGAGTCACTCACTTTTCTCGATCCGAGTTTAATTTCCTATAGCGACACGAAATTCCTACAACAATGGAACACAAATTTCTCATGAGAGGACGTGGTGTAATACAATAAGTGAGGAAAAAGTGGGATAAGTGACCACTCGATATTGTGAGTAGATTGGACGGTTTTATTTTTGGGTGAGATACTAGTTGCGTAGAAGTTGCGTGGGACGAGTTTAATTTTGGTGGGGGCGAACAGCGAATTCTGTTGTTGTTGCTGTACCATTTGTTGCGGTCGATGGGTTGTGATGAATACAAATTTTGAGATGGAAAATTATGTGCAGCGAGGTTAGAAAGAGTTCCCCCTACGAGGTTATTGTGGAGCCCATGCCATGGCATTAGAATATTCCACATCTGATTCTCGGTATAAGAATTTGAAAAATGTGGTTGTAACCTACCCTATATGGACGTGGTTGCCATGGTTTTTGGAGGTGCCATTGCATAGAGAGAATTGACAACTCCTAATTTGCTATATATTCTTCTGTAATCTAGAAGAAGAAGGACATTGATCAATAGAATGTTCAACTTCACAAATTCGACATACCTACTTCTATACTTTCTCTGGAAAATTCTCTTTAAGGTATGTTTCTTCCTGAAATTTTTAGCAGAAAAGCGCTAGGAATTTCTCCATTTTCCTCATGTTTATTCTTAGCGAAAAAACATCCAATTGTGAAGACAAAGTGTTAAGAATATCGAGTCTTTAAAATTTTCAAATAAATTACCCATTTATCTCTGGTTACTCTAGATTCGATAATTGATTTAACAAGCTACGGAAGACGTGTCTCTTGATCCTCCTCTAACTTTAGAATTTCCCCTTGAATATAGTTGACACAACTCATGCACATCATCATAACTCGTTTTTGATATATCACCTCGCTCCCATCGGGTTCAAAATATCCATGTGATTTAGTCGATTGCCCCTCGAGAAGAATCGTCCCTCTTGGTGTCTTTACTCGATTGATTCATCTTGGATCTCTATATATTATGGTGAAATATTTCTACCAAGTCTTCAAGACTCTCCTTCACTACTTGATTCATGCCAAAAATTTCTTCCACTAACATCCCTAGTTTTACAATAATCTTGATACTTCCTCAGAACACCTTCTTCATTTCATCCTGCAGGTGGCAGGGGAGTTTGAACCCAACCCATAAATACTCTGAGAGTTGCATCATTTAATGTAGCATGAAATAACTTCAACTTTTGTGCATTGGAATAATATTCATAGCTTTTTCACAACACATCGAATTCAAATGAGAAAGCACCGAGAGTCTTCACTAGTGACACCCATGAAATTTAGCAGGCTAAGGGAGGAATTTTTTTTCATCTGCAGTAGCTCCAATAGTCTCCCCGATAGGGAATTCAAATTTAACTAGTTCCTCTTCCTTCTCACTTTTATTCCTCATCGTGTTACTAATACCTCTATATGATCCATATCGCATTCTGGAGAGAGTAGGACCTTTGTAAAGCTATCGATTCTTCATAATCAGTGGCCCTGGAACTTTGGTTCTTGAATATGATTGACGAGGAATTCCTCTTCGAGATGACCACTGTGAAACATGATGACTTCCTTGTAGAGAGAAGTTTATAATGGGAAGCATCAGGAAGATTTTCAACGAAATCGTACTGACTTTTGCTAGAAGTCATGGATCTAATTAGGATCAACGAACGAAAACTCTTTTTTGGACTACGGACCTCTGTCGGATTTTTTCTTCCTTTTTGCCTTGTTGCTTGCAAAATTCCTTGTTCATTTCCGAGTTTATTAGTGAATTAGTGGTGCTCACCTTTGCACCAAAAACATATGGAAATATTGGACCCTACTCACATATTATGAAAAAAAATCAAAAAACTTCTACTACCAAACAATCAAGACATATATTTGGCAAATTATGACCTCTCCCGGGTGCGTAGGCATTACCTGCTTGCATCTTGTCGCTTTGGCTCCAGATCCGCGAAAATCTCAAAGTGGCAGAAATCCTACTAAAACACTTTCGGTATCATCCCTTAGCACCTCCCAGGCATTTGGTGCCAAAATGTTGAGGAAAATTATAGACGCCGTGTGACAAACGTAAATCGTAAATCGTGAGGTAAAGCTTATGAGATGCAGCCTGCAAAATGTAATGTCTCTTTTGGGAATTTCCTGCAACATGGTCCTCAAGGGCGTGCGCATAAGGAAGGAAAGTGCAAAAACAAGATATAAGGGGACTTGGATCCCATGGCAACACACTCTGCATTACACTTGCGAAGTGGAGCTCAAAGAGAAATAGCCACGAGAGTTGTCTCAAAGAATCTCAACTTCCTTCAGTATCTTTGTTTGTGCGTGCTCGAAAAGGTGAGCTCTACGACAACATGTGAGCATTAATCATGGAGAGCTACGAAAAAATGCCACACAGAAATAAATGTAGTCTCATCTGTAGCACATCATTTTTATTAATACCATCAGGCTACAATGTCTGGAAATATCTTGAGACATGACCTCTCGGAGACTCATAGGAATCAATCTCCATTGATCAAATCTATGAAATACACATGAGTTAATCATGATTCGCAAAAATGCGAGAGAGCGGGAAAGAGCCTCGCCTATATTAGAGTGTGCTGCTATGGGTATCGCATAAACGTGAAATGTGGCTGAACCTATACAAGAAATTCCCAAGAACTAGAAGAATGGGCTCCCGATACCAGTATTTCGAGCCAAATCTAAAAGAGATTGCTAGAAATCTTGAAAGGCTGTCTGATGTGAAACAATTTGACTCGTCACTGCAGGCGAAATCATCTCATGTGGATATAGCATGTCGAAAGTAGTGATTCCCCTCCTCGAGTGGTGTACCTTGGCTTGGCTGCGAGTCCTTTATGCTCGAAAGCAACTCCTCTATGATGAGCTCAAAGTGACTCCCGGCAACTTCTTGCCCAGCGCGAGATCAGGTTGGAAACTACCTTGTGAGGAAGTGCTGGATGGTTGACCTTATGCCAATGATGTGAAAAATAAAGCCCAGGTGTCCTCCTCACTAATCCTCCAAATGAATGAGTCGAGTTCTCCACATGAAAAACACAGCCAAGGAACCACTCAGAGAGATCCTGTATGCTTGCGCAGCGGCACAAAGGTTATCTTGCTCCGGGAGATAATCTTTGTGGCTGAAGGAGGTAGCTTTAGCCATGGTGGGAATGAGAAATTTCAGACTCTGGAAACCTCTCCTTCCCTGAGGATGAGGTAGGGACTCCCGCAACGAAACACTGATGCCCTTGACGTGTCTTGCACTCTTTCTGAGCAACAAGAGGAGTGAAGTCTCAATAGACTAAGCAAAATAATAAATCAAGCGTGAAAAAAATGGCTCTCATCCTCTCACTTATGTATAAAAGTGCTCCTCTGCAAACGCAGTGGTCCCGATCCACGTGTGCACATTGCAACTGTGCACGTGTCCTCCTCTAAAAGCTGCGTGATCCATCAAGGAGATATGTTTTATCTAGACAGTGCGTGTGGACTTGGTCAAAATGTCTGAGATCAGGTATGATCAGATCCTATTCACACCATGTGGTGCTCACGATCGATTTTCTTTGTTATTTCGTCACATTTCAAAAAGGAGTGTTATTTTCATTACCTCCAATACGATGAATTTTGGGGTCTCCCCTACCCATTTTCATTTCAGCTTTAAAATAAAAATACTGCTAACTATAAATGTGCTTTTGACTTGGGGCTAAAAATTGCAAACATTACGGATCTTTAAAATGGTGCTTGGTCCTCGAAGCAACTTCTGAAACGAGAGTCCTCCCCTCTTCGTGTGGCCTCCTCGTCGACCAGGCCCACCATGGCTCATCAGAGATTGTATACGATAAATTTAGTCCTCCATGTAAATCCCTCCAGGTGTGTAGAGCAGTATACATCATGAGATAATAGAGGATGAGGTGTGAGCTCTCCTTGATTGTTCCAATGGCCTCCTCCAAGGTAGGAGTGATGAAAAACATGGGAAGTATTGTTCCCTTTGAGTGACTCCTTCATCCGTGCGATCATCCAAATGAAAGCGAGCCATCCTAAAGGTAGCTCATCAAAGTATTCCTCAACGGGATCTCTTTGCAAACATGTACGCTGAATGGAGAGTGAGATTTTCCCATCAGTGGTTTCTCCCTAAATTGTGACTTAGGTGTGAGGGAGTTTGTTTATATTCGGGCTGAAAGTCGTGGCCTTTACAGTGGCCCAAGCCTCAGCCTGCAAAATTGAATCAACCATGAAGAGTGCCTCCTCCCACGACGCATTTCCTCCCAATTGCTCCTTCTATATGGAGAGAAAAAGTGGTGACATGGAAATCGTGGTGTGGCCATTATTTCTCATGAAAGATACAACATGTGAAAAGAATAATCCTGCTCCCAATGAGGCATACTTTACAACTCCTTGTCTTGACAAAGCCTCCAGCATGAGGTATGCAAAACATGGAAAGCAGCATGTGGAAGCAAAATACAATGACATGAGCTAGGCACATAGCAGCGGAGAGTGAATCGTGGTTTCCTCTTGAGGAACTAGTCGCAGAATCGCAGTCCATGCCTACTTCAAAACAAGAGATAAAAGATGACTGTTAGCCACTTTTTGCTGCACTAGTCCTTCTCATAAGATGTGAACATGAATCGTCTGATGTGGTGTGAATGGTGCACACGAGAGTCATAGTGGCTTCCACAAACCACCATTAAGGTAGCCTAAAATCAATGCTACAAGTAGAGCTGCATAGATGCATCGTACAAAGATGCAAGAAGGGATGAGTCCTTCATTAATACAATGTTCTTCTACATTTAAATTAAATAAGTACCACAAACATAAATGCGAAAGTGTGTGCCTTCTCTACTGTGTGCTGTGAGACCTTGAGTGGAAATGGCTCGAGCGAAAAAGCTCCCTCACTCCCCGATAGGTAGGAAGGTGGGCTGTGTCTGTCCGTCTCTATCACCATATGTCTTATGCATCTCCGTGTGCTAGTGTGTGAACTCAGGTGGATGCCCTCCCAAGTGAACTCCTCTAACAAAAGCAAGATATGCAGCGGGTGCATAGCTACAGAGAAGTCCTCACTCGTGTGCATGATAATAGTTCTCTCCTTGAGACTAGATGCTCACAGTAAAGAAAGATTACTTGCCATAACAATATGTGACGTATCCATCCACCATGTATCTTTCATCTCCCTCCAGGTCATCAAGAACCATGCAAGCACCCAGAATCCTGGAGTACTTACAAAGCTGGAGACCTCAATATGGATCAATCCTTGTCATAGACAATGTTGGTGATCCCAGCATGAAAGCTCCCCCTCATGCTGGTGCCTGCAATTTGAAATCTCCCATGCCAAATTAATCCTCCAAAATGCTACCATGCCCATCATGCAGCTTTCGCCATGCTACAGCAATGATGGTGTCCTACGGAAGTTGGCCTACATGAGAAGTTGCATCCAAAAGGATCTTCCCAGCCGACGTGCAAAGTAAAGCATAGAGGCCTCATCCACTCATATGAATGAAAGAGTCCTCTCTCAAAGTAATTATCCTCTTCCTCTTCAAATATGTGAGTAGGTCATCCCGCATCATGAAGATGCCATCCTCCATCCCATGACAGAAATTTATACACAGTATGATAAGATGAGGGTGATACTAAAAATGAGAGAGTGTCTCCCTCCTCCTTGGTTTTATCCCAAACTCTCTGTGTTGTGTTGGACTCCTCCAATGTCTTCACCTCTCTATAATCCAAGAGTGGTGAATAAAGGTGACAAGATGCCCTCATCATCCCTAGAATCAGGTGGCCTTCTAGGTGGAATGCCTTCATATGGTGAAACATCAGTCAGAAAGTGGATGTATGTATGGTGTAGATTTGATTGGTCCCTCTCTTCATTGTGTTGTATAGTATCCTTCTCTTGTGCAAAGACTTCCAGGAATATAAAGGGTGTACCAACCCTTGATGTTTGATCCCTTCTCTTCCTCCTCCATCTCACAATCCCCAAAAATTGTTGCATATGGCTCCAGGATTGTGCCTTGGTTCCCATGTTGAATCATTTGGAACTCGTTTGAAAAGACACATGGGCTCCTCTGGTGGAAACAAAGCTTCCTTTCTCACCTCCATGTGGTGATGGATCTCTACTCAGGTGGGACAACACTCATTAGATCTCTGTATGCTCATCCTCTCCATCAATAATTCAAATTACCCTACATCATCGAGAGAGACCCTAGCTCTTGGTCATCTCTTGAAGGAAGTACCTCCATGTCTTCACAAATGAAGAGGGGCCCTTCACACAATGAGGATCTTTTCCCTGTATCAAGCCATCATTCATGTTTCCATCCCCTTGAGAAAATACGGGAATGGATTTTCTTTGTTTCATGGTTCCCTCCAATGCATGAAAAGTGTTTGATGTTTTGATACATAGAGATTCATAGTGATTTTCATCAAATATTCTCACCCGATACTTTATTGAATCCATCATATTATTCTACATTTGCATGAAAATATGAAATAGAATTTCAAACCAACAATCATGAGCCATACCTTTGAGTTGCTAGTGACTGCTAATCCTAATGGCCTCATCTTCTTCCTCCATCCTCCAGAAAGCAGGGTCTGAGTGGGCAATGGAGCTGTACTGGTGGATCTGCATCATGTGGCTGAATGCTGACACCCAATGTGGTCACAACTAGGGCTTGCTTCATCCACAAACCCTCTCAGAAAATCTCTCCAGATTTCCCTTTCTGTCTCCTCAAGGTCTTCATGATACCCTCCATGGTCTAGAAAAGAAGAAAGGGAAACACTCCTCTTCGTCATTCCTCTTTTCTTGTTTCCTTTGTACATATCCTCTTCTATGTGAAGATTCTCACTATATAATGGCATATTATCTTGGGCTGCGAGTCTGAGCCAAGATTGATGCTTTGATACCAGCTATAATGTTCATTTTTAGAAATTTCTGCATATAGGTTCTCAAGGACGGGTGCTATAGGAAGGAACAGAAAAATAAGATGTAAAGGGACTTGGATCCCTCATTTAACACACCATAAATATACATAGAAGTTGAGCTCAAATAAATAACCCTAGGAGGGTTATTGAGATCTCCTCCCTTCGGTATCTTGAAAAAAATGCTCAAAGAGTAACTACAACAACATATGAGCATAAATACATTAAACTAGAAAAATACGTGCATAGAAATAAATGGAATATAATACAACCATAATTCATATTAATATATCAGCTACAATATATAGAAATATCTTGAGAGACAAAGCCACTCTAGCTACTGTGAATCAATCTCCAATGATCAATACATGAAATACATGAGTTGCTGTATTTGCACAAAATGCAGGAAGTGGGTAGCATGTAAACTGCCTATATTAGAGTAGCTGCTACTATAGATGCATAAACATAAAAATATGGCTGAACTATACACATAGATTCCCAAGAATATAGAATGGGCTCCATTACAATATTTCTAGCCAATGCTAGAAGAGATTGCTTAGAAATGCTGGGAAGAATATACAATGTGACAATTTGACTTGTCACCTGAAACTAAATCAAAAATATAAAAATGAGGCTGTAGCAGATCAGAAATAGTGATGCCCTCCTCTGATAGTGTATCTAAGCAAAAAGGCTGATCCTTTTACTCGAAACAACTCCTCACCCGATGAGCTCAAATGATCCTCCCGAGCAATGCTTGCCACAAAATAACGAAGATCAAGCTAGAAAGCGTGTTGTGAGGGAAGATGGATGGTTGGCCTAATGCCGGTGATATGAAAATAAGCCCTGGAGTCCTCCTCACTAATCCTCCAATGAATAACTGAGCTCTCCACTGAAAAAACAAGCGAAAGGAACCACTCAAGAAATCCTCACGTTGCGGCACCCAACAACAAAGTTATCCGAGCTCCGGGAATAACACTGTGGCTGAAGAAGGTAGCTCGGCCAAATGCCTAAATGAGGGAAATTCAGCTCTATAACCTCTCCTTCCCTAAGGATGAGGTAGGGATTCTAACCACAAACACCCTAGTGCTATGTAACATTTCACTCTTTCTAAACAACAAGAGGAGTGAAGTCTCAGCAGGACTAAGTAAAATAATAATCAAGCATGAAAAACAATGGCTCTCCTCCTCTCCTATATATCAAGTGCTCCTCTCCACCATGGGTCCCATCCACATGTGCCTTCCCAAATCATGCATGTGATCCTCCTCTAAAAAGCTGTGCATTCCATCAAGGAGATACATTGTGTCTAGACAGAGTGCATGATGGACTTGGTCAAAATGTCTAGGATCAAGTATGATCCGATCTGCTTACACCATGTGATGCTCAAATCAACTACTTTGTTATTCCTCCCCTTTCACACAAGGAGATTTATTTCTTCCTTCTCGAGGATTATGGGTCTCTTACCCATTTTATTTAACTAAATAAAATATGCGTCAACTATAATGTTCCATTTAGCTTGAGGCTAAAAATTGGGAACATTACACAAAATATATGTAGGATATACCTTAAGTTCTTACTAATTAAACCATTCACACACACACGACTCTAATGTATCTTTTCTTGTATCAACACTTGGCATCAAAGGCTATGGAAGTGGATTTAATCATCCCTCTACATTCTACTAATATTGTTGATGTTGATTATAAAAGATAAAGGACCAAGAAAATAGCCATAAAAATCAATTTAACATTCCATCAAATAAACAAAAACTTGATAAAATGATTCATAACACATTCAAAAAAAGAAACTTCACCATTTAATCATTACACATGTATCTGCTACAATTCAGAAAAAGAGAAATAATAGTTGTGCAAATAAATCTGTTAATGCATAAAAATAATTAAAGAGACACAAAAGCGTAAATAATGGAGTTGTGAGCAAAGGCCTCCCTTACTCACAACTCCTCTACTATTAAAAGGGTTTACTTAGCAAAATCAATAGAACATATAACTTTGTATTAATCTTAAATTATTATAGTGATGTATAAGCTTGATATGTCCAACCAACTAACCCCTTTGCAAATGAAACATGATAACATTTATACAAGTTCGCAGGCATATGCTTGCCCGATTATGAAAACTACTATGCTGCAACTAATTTCTATCATTAGTTGAACATAATAACAAAAAAAACTCATCTTGAGTTTGATCCATGGCTGAAAAGCATGGATCAAACGATTTTAGTTACATTGTTGGAGCTTTTCCCAATATGAACATCGAGAAGAGGAATGAATATCCGGGTGGTTTTGATGATGAATTCAAAGCAACCAATAGGACAACATCCATGTAGGTGGATTTCCTCATAAAAACCATGTTCTCATTTCACTTGAAACTAACTAGAACATACTCAAGCGTTGATTCTGTAGAGGAAATTTGGGCGGTTATAGGAAATGCATACTGTACGGAAATTACGAAGTGTGTCAGGAAATTAGCGACCACAGAGGCTGTCGTACAGGAAATCGTGGAGCTTCTTTTTGAATATTGACTAGTCTACATAAGGGCCGGATCGATCAAACTTGAAATTTGTAGATAATTTTATTAGGAAACACTTAGCTTCAAGAAATACTAAGAACAAGATAAAATGATACTTATTAAGATTATTTTCATACCTTGAGCACACAATACCCTTTTGGTCGAAACATAGATAATATGGTGAAATGGAGTTTAATTAAAGGTCGGGAAAAGAGTTTAAAAAATGGGGGAGAAAAATCTTAGAAGGCTATCAAAATTGGGAAAAAATTGGTACTCAACAACAACTTTCATAACTCTTTCTACAAATGAGAGGCTCAAGCGTCGGATGTACTTGTCCCATTTTTTGTTTAAATGGCTTGACCCTTCTTTTATACTGCAGATCACATGTTGGATGATTCACATGTCATAAGTCTTAAGCTCATCACATTTCCATGAAAATACATCTTGGTACTGCTTGAATAAGCATATAAAGGCTTGCCACTCCTACAAGTTACAACATGTACCAATATTGACATACTTTAGATCCTTTTATGTTCCCAAATTAATTTCCTCATGAAAAAATCGCGGAAATGTGGATTTTAGCATTCTAGGTGCCCTAAAAACATATTTTTTAGGCCATACAACTTTTCCAAATATATCATGCACTTTGGCATGAGATTTCATTTACTTGTATTGGATACATCCTCGTAATTCCTTATACGTGCTCGTCTTCATCGATCACTACATCTTTAAATGCATCAACCTTTGCCATGAAGCACAATATCTATTGGTCATCATTAAAAAAGTGTAAATTAGTAATATTATCGGGAAAAAATGTTTACATATAATTTCTACGAGAAAAAATTGTCCTACGAGTGATAACCGAGAAAAAAAATTTTCTAATGCATCTGCGTAGATGTGTTACACATTCTTGGAACAAAAATAATATTAAAATCTTGGAAATGTGAAACCAAACACCATACCTCTTGTTGATAACCTTTAAGATGAGGTGATACACAATGTATATTATTGTGTGCACCATGTCGTATCACAATTTTTGAGTCACCTACTACTTTTAAGAACACAATGTTAAGGTCAATAGCTTTCTTTCTAGAGTCCAATATGATTTCCTCATATTCGAGTGATATTTTTTGCACTCAAATTCCAAGAAACTAGAGATCAAATGTTTTCTCTACGGTGAGGGTCTATTAAAACATAACCAACTCTAGAGCCCTCTTGTGTTTTGGAACCATCAAAGTAAAAAAGTCCATATGGCATATGTACAAGGACTACGAACTACTCTAGTACTATTATTGCTACTACTACTACTAAAGCTGTAAAAGATCATTTTCACCAACTTTGGACTAGGGAAGGAGCTCAACTATGTTTTTGGTGGAAATGGGGATGGATATGCATGATAACACCCCAATTGATTTTCCGAGTAAGAAATTTCTGAAAATGTGTGTTTGGTCTCAATCTAGTCTCCTCATCGAGCTCATTTAATTGTCAACCAGGATTTGTAAACCGTTGAAGTGAAGTGTACTTGTATGTACCTAGGTGCTTGTTTCCTAATGCGTTGTGTGTAGTGTTTATGATGTTTTTTGGTCTTTTGTAATGATTTATGATGTTTTTGGTCTTTTGGTGGTTTTATGTTTTGCGGGAAAATGCCTAGAAAAGCTAATAGAAAGAAGCTGACGATTAAAAACGAGTTAAACCTAATTGATGGATAACAAATGGCAAATGCAATTGGAAACACCGAAGTCGAATCTAAACTATGACTAAATAAAAGTAAAAGCTTGATAATGACTTTTTAGACAAATGATCTAAAAACACAAACTAAACTTGAGAAATTATCACTAAGTATGCAAATTCTCTAAATAGACAAAGTGAAACAACTAACTTACAATGATGCAATACTTTGTCCTTAATTAGAGATTTGAAACATAATTAGAGGAAAGACATTGTTACATCATCATAAGATCTTCTATTCTAGAACTAGCTCCTATCTCTATTACTGCAATTTAATTGAATGTCACAAAACCTTTACTCAAGAGTTATTGATTTCTTTTCAAAGTAGGCTTTTGAGAGGAGGATTCATTTATGAAATGATAAGGAAATTGCAGAGATACTTTCAGCCTTATAGTGATGTTGTCTTACTGTTCATGTGGTTATGGATCATTTGTAGATTTTAGAACAAGAAGAGGTTTGTGAATAATGAAGGTCATGTCTTGTTAATCCTAATAAATTTGAAATAATCTATTGTGCAATGGAAGACAATTTGAATATGGAGTGCAAGTACAATGAGTTAATCTAAGAATGAACCTAAGATGCCACTAATCTAGAACAATGTCTGAACTATAAGTCATCATCAAACTTGAAACAAATTAATTGAACATGAGTTAAATGCAATGAAACTCGTAGACATTCTAACTATGCTAACATGCATTATTCTATGAAGTTACATAATCTGTTTGTTCATCATTAGTGATATTTTGGAAGAGTTCCTTCTTTTGGAAGAGGTAGAACAATTGATTTGTGTAATTGAGTGCAATTGTAAGCAAATAGGCTCGAAAGCGAATGAAAACTAAGATATCATATCCATACCCTACTCGTCATTATGATGTCTTGGGCAAGCGTTTGAAGAAAGAACAGAGATGATACTTAGTACAAACACACAACTAAATCATTCATTATCACGGTCGTATCGTGAACTTCTTAAGAATTTCTTGGAAGAGTTTCTTCTTGTGGAAGAGTGATTAGAACAAGTGTAACATGATAGTGAATCAACAAAAAACTACAACTAAATCCTACAGTACCATAGCTATTCATCATTCATCATTATAATCTTTTGGAAGAGTGTCTTCTTGTGGAAGAGTTAGAATGAATATAACTACGAGTAGCTAGTTAAAACAATTATAAATTCAACTCCTAATCCTACAATACTATAGTCATTCAACATTCATCATTATAGTCTTTTGGAAGAGAATCTTCTATGGAAGAATTAGAATGAGTACGACTACGATAGCTAATTAAAACAACTATTAATTCAAATGCAAAACGTAAAGCGGCTAGGAAACTAATCTAATTTACGCAAAATAAATCGTGCAGAGAGCGGGGGCCCTCTACCACCCGACGAATTCAACTCCAAATTAAATCACGTTCGAATAACACGAGTCTTCTCCATTAAAGATGAAATAGTTTGAACATAACAGCTCTTCTAAAATATTGAAGCAAACATGAGTTTAAACAAAAATCTAAGCGACAAATCTAACATAAAATCTCTAACATAGCTCTCGGTCTCCCCAAGCGTTTATAAAGCAAATGCACATAACAATAATTGCAATAATTGAGAACACTTTGTCTTTCCTTATTGGAATCACGTTAGGACTCTTTGAAGTGGGTCGCGTGAAGAGAAAGAGACATACTGGCGTAGACAGATTCTAATAGAAGTCTTCCTTCCTAAATGTGTTCCCCACGTTCAAAACCATACCTAGAATTCGTTTCTTCCTCCATGATGAGCAACGAACCATGTAGACATAGCGTGGATCATGCCCATATGCGGTTTTTCTCAAGAGGCCACCTCGGAACATACTCAAACATGAAGGCGCTGCAGAATCTCCCAGATTAGCTATGAATGTACATCGTCATACGTACTGGTTCGGAACAAAATGCTTTACAATGGCAAAAATCACAAAAATTAGCAAGTCAGTCATGTAAATCATTCTGAAGTAATTTTAACTATATTTATTGATCAATTGGATCTAAGATAGCAATGACAAGGAAAATGAGGTAAAATGAAGTGAAGGAAAGCACAATTTTGAGGCTCAACATACCAACTATCTTTGTCTCTTTCGCATGTCCTCATGCAGTTATCCTATGAAATTCGAGGCCTGCTGAGGACATCTAGTCCTCTCCTTGTCCTTTGATACGAAGCTAGAGATCTTACGTTTTTCACGATAACAAGTTTGAACCTTAGGTTGGTGATAGCCACGATTAGCTTTTTTGTTCCTTGTCTTCAACTTCTCATTGGTCCTCTCCACTTTGTCTATATGCGGGGATAAGGTTGAGTTCATTTTCGGTTTTGAGACTTGACTTGATCTTTCGAGAATTTCATTCTCATTTTTGATGTGTCTATTCGATAATTCCAACTCATACCTATCCCTTCTTAATATATCTATTTTGAGTCAGTGGAGGATCAGGGGTTCTCTCTCGCTACGAAGCTCTCCCTCTCTCAAAGTTTCCACATAGTCATAAATTTCCTGTTGAGCAGGGGAGGGTCAATTTCAGAGGTCCCTTCATAAAAATTCTTCTTCAATGTCTTCTTCCATGGATGTTTCACTCAGTCTTCTATATCAATCACCCCTGTTTGTTTCGATTAGTGTTTTCTTCGATTTCCCTTTGAGTTACGTGGCTTCTTCTAGCGTGGGAAGATCCTTCTCCTTTCTCCATGGCAGATTTCTTGATTACCTTTCCTTCCTTAAGTAGCCTCTTGATTTGGGTCAACTTCTCCAAAAATGATTTCCTCATTGCTCTCTTGAGTGGTTTGTCAATTTCAACTTTTTGAAGTCCTCCATTTCCTACTTCTCTTTAGTGAAATTTGTGATTCGGTGATGGTTCTTTTTGCTTCTTCAAAATGATTTCTTATTAAGAAAATCGTCCCATGTATCATTTGTTTTAGCTAGATGATGCTCAATCAAAATTTTGACCAAACCATGATGATATAGAGGTTGTTTCTAAAAATTGAACTCTTCTGCGAACACGGGAAGCCATCTTCTTCGAGACTTTGAAGCAAGAAATATGGTGAGGTTTAAGTCTTCGGAAATGCATCATTAGTCTAATGTGGTAGACATAAAATGTCCCATATCTACCCTCACATGTAACAAATTTTTGCAAAAGAAGTAGTATGTTTCTCCATTTGTTTTTCAATGCGAGTAAGCAATTCCTTTCTTGAATACTGTGACATCCATATTTGGTGATTTTAAAATTTGTTTCGGGTGGAGTCATTGTGGAATTCTCTATTTTTAAACCATTTTCTCCGATTACAAGGTAATCACTGTAGCCTCGTAGTGAGTAACTTGAGTGACGGTGGGGATTTTACATCTCCTACTTCAACTTCGGTTCCTTGAAATGATCTTGCAAATGTTTTAGTGACTTCCTTGTGGAAGCCATAGTAAATTTCTCCAAAAAATTCAAGCCATCCTATTTGTTGTAACATTTCTTTGCATTGTGGGTAGCCTTCTAAATATTTTGAACCCACTAGTTCGGTCCTTACGATGAAACCCATGATTTTTTTCTTTCTAATGTTCAAATTAACACTCTTCTACCCACAAACAATGACTTTTCACTTTTTGGATTGAAATGGCTTCAAGCTCTAAATGAAAATGGCTTCAATTTTGGAATGACATACCTACGATTTATAGTGGCAACGACTTCACTCCTCGGGCTGATATGCCTTTGTTGACAATTGAACTTTGGATTGATACGTCTCGTTTGACGGTGACAGTTGACTTCAACTTCTTCCACTTCAATACCTTTGGCTCTTGGTAGCAAATGGTTTGAATTAAGCTGCTCTGCCAACACCTCTGTCTTTGGTAGCAAAAGGTTTCAATTTCAATCATGCAACACTCTCCGCTCTCTGCGGTAGCCAATGGTTTCAGATTCAACACACTGCAGCACCTACTGATCATCCTAGTGACAAAGAGACTTCCAAACTCCACATCTGCTACACTTCAGTGTTTCACTAGTAAGAATGCTCAAACTACTGCTTACGAGGTGATACTTTGTATACCCACGGAATCAAAATGACTTCAAATTCTCACACTATTTATGCTTTCAAATTTACCCTTTTGCACTCGCTATCTGAGTTTACAATGCTCAACGCTATTCAAGTCGATATCCTTTGGCTCTGCTCCTCGGTGATAATAATATCTCTGTCTTCGGAATGGAATGCCGGCTACTGAGAATGAAGTTATGGCGGTGGTCACGGAATGAAGTAGTGGAGTGAGGTGGAGGGAATGTATTAATGATTGAAAGAGACGAGCGGAGGATTTTCTGACAAAGCAGAGGAAATCATCATTGAATGATTTGGTTAAGAGGCGTGGAGAATTCAAATACCTCGGCCATTTTTAACCACTTAAATGATATCGGATATGAAATTTGAAATGGAAGATTTTAATCCAAAGTCGTAGAGGGTTTGTTGGTGTTGATCAATAAAAACAAACTTAAAAACAACCTTTTCGAAAAATCCATAACTAAACTATGCTAATCTTTTATGAAATGCCATTATAATTTAAACTTGTTACTCTGCTGCCTTTCATTTTGATAGCCTTTGTCTTCTTGTTCACCTTTGGAGAGTCTTCATAATTTTCTTGATGCTTTTGATTCATGGATACAGAGTCACTTTGTTGCAATTCGATGTCTATAGTTGATGCCTTCGAGATTTGTAGGCTATGGAAAAGTGTCTAGTCATTTAGAAAAGCTGATCATCCATAGAGAATGTCTACTAAGGGCTGCAGAATGTTCCTGTAGAGCACTTTAATCATGGAAATGGAGTGTTTTTGGAATATGGGTGAAATGTTATGTGGTATGAATGAAATATGAATGATGGATTATGATATGTATGAAGTGGATGATGAAATGGAATGGATTCGATTCATGAAATGGAAGCGAAAAGAGCATAAGAAGCTGCTTACAATTCATGACATGTTTTATTCACTACAATAGATATCAAATTTTGTATTTTGACATGAAAAATGAAATGGATGGAAGATGGAATGAGATGAATAGAAATGTGGAATGGAGGTGAAATATGAATGATGGATGAGATGGAGTATGGATGAATAAGTGGATGGAGTCAAATGAAATGAAATGAATCATAAGCACTATAGGGCCGAACTTATGATTTTTGTAATGGTACTGTGTAAAAACAAATATGGGAAAAGTTGGAGTGTCGGAGAGACTCTGATTTTCACCCTATATTTTCTGTATAAACATGCCAATAAATGATTGGTTTTCATGTTTATACCTTTATCTATTTTATTTTTCAAAAGAAAAGCGCTTGAGAAAATTTAATCAAGTTGATGAAGAAGAGGGACTCTTCTTCATTAACTTCACGCATCATTACTTCCTTGGAACTTCTTGACAAACTCTTCCCTTGAGAGTGGCTTGATGGTAACTGAGTCTATGACCATTCACAAGAAAAGTGACCTTTTCTTCATCTATAGTTCTGATTTTGATTTTACTCATTATCAAAAAATTTCAACAATTTCATATGACTCAAGCCAATGTGTACGAAATTTCCCTTGAAAATCCTTGAATTTTGAATCAAACAAAAGAGCCGGTCACCCTCTTTAAATTTCTTCTCCTTGATGTATTTGTCATGCCACCTAGCCCTTTAGCTGTTGGACTAGACTTGTTTTTCTAAGCGCATCTTGTCCGATCTCATCCAATTCATTAATTTACTCAGTCTATGCTTTTTGTGCCTAGATTAGATCAAGTCCTAGTGAGCTGCCATCTTGAATGTTTGAATTTGGAACTCTATAGGAAACAAAACTCGCTTTCCATAAACAAGCTCATAAAGAATATGACCTGTTGTGTTTCTCCATGTAGTTCTATAGGCCCACAGGCTTGGGGAAGCCTCATCTGCCAATCTCTTCTATGTAGATGAGATCGGGTCTTTGTTAGGATTCCTTGAGTGACTTTATTAGTAGATTCCACTTGACCATTTGCTTGTGGATGATAAGGAGTAGATGTTCTATGTCGGATTTTATACTTCTCCATCATTTGCTCCACTAGCCTTGATGATAAATTGAGCTCCTTGATACGTAACAATTTCCTTGGGACATCAAAGCGAGTAAAAAATATCCTCAAAAAAGAAAAAGTAACTACGGAGATGATTCATTAGCAACAAGTAATGGTTTAGCTTCTACCCACGTAGTAACATAATCGTGTAAACTAATATATATTTATTTTGTCTTGAGTGGAGGACTAATAGGTCTACAAAATCCAAAGCCCATTTTTCAAAAGAGGTTCGATATGTACTCGAGGTTGTAATGGCATCTCACTTTCGAAGGAGAAGGTTTCCCCTACCCTTTGGCAGCTGTCACACCTTTTTACATACTCCCTTGCATCTTTAAACAAAGATGGCCAATAATATCCTAAATTAAGGATCTTATAGGTGTGTCCTCTTATCTTGCAAAGTGTACGCTACAAGGTTCATCATGACATGCCTTGAGAATTTCGGGCATCTCATCTCTCACGAACACACCTTCTAATAATCAAATCTAGACTCGTCTTGTACAACTCATTAGCGACCCATGAATATCTTGCACTATCATTAATGATTTTTCTTTTATCCCTTGCATTCATAATTGAAGGAAATTTTCTGAAACTAAATAATTGGCAATATTAGCAAACCATGGAGTTTGAGTAGAGATTGCAAAAAGATATTCATCGGGAAATTGATCTTCAATCGGAGTGTCATCTTTGATATTTTGGATTCTAGACAGGAAATCAGCCATAGTATTTTTTTTCTAGAGCCTATCTAGAATAGTAATGTTGAATTCTTGCAATAGTAACAACCATCTTATAACTCTGCCATTAGTGATTGATTTATTCATTAAGTATCTAATGGCAGAATGATCAAGTATGAACAAAAGTTTCTAGCGCTTTGTTATATAGTGTCTAAACTTGTTTATGGCATGAACAACATGACTAAAAACTCTTTTTCGATTAAATTATAGTTTAACTCTGCAGGAGTCAAATTTTTCTACCGATATAATAGATGGCATAGGAATCAAATCTTTATGTCCCAATACTGCTCCTAGAGTTTGTATCGAAGCTATCTGTCGAGATATGAAAAAGGTAACTTCGAGTTAGGTCCCTTAATATAGGTGCTTTCGAAAATTTTTGGTTTTCGTGGTTTCAAAAGCTAACTGGCAATCAGAAGTTCACTTAAATTCACAATCTTTGGTAAGTAATTTGAAGAGTGGAGATGATATTTTGGTGAAGTTTTCTATAAATCTTCGATAATACCCTGTAAATCCTAGAAAACTTCTAACATATTTTTGACAACTTGGAATGGATAGGTTAGAAATAACTTCAACTTTCGCCTCATCAACTTTAATCCCATCCCCACTGAAATGTGGTGCCCTAAAACAATACCTTGATTGAACATCATAAAACATTTTTCATGACTAAGAGAAAGGCTTGCTTCTTGACATCTTTTTAAGACTTTTTTCCAAGTTTTCTAAAGCCTCTTCAAATGTATCCCCATAGACTATGAAATCATCCATGTACACCTCTACACAGGTCATGTATCGGATCGGAAAAAATTCCTAATCTCGCTCTTTGGAATGTTGTGTAGTGCATTGCATAACCCAAATAGGCAATACTCGATAGGCATAGGTACCCCAAGGACAAGTAAATGTGGTTTTATCTTGGTCTTCAAGTGCTAGTTGGATTTGATTGTAACCACTAAAACCCGTCTAGGAATGAAAAGTACTTTTGCCGGCTAATGTATCTAATACTTGATCTATGAAAGGTAAGGGAAAATGGTCTTTAAGAGTAGCTTTATTCAGTTCATTGATAGATCAACACACACCCTCCATTTTCCATTTTTCTTAGGCACAATCACCAAAGGAGAAACCCACTGACTATCACGAAATAGGATAGATGAAATTAACATTTAACAATTTTTGTAATTCTTTTCCTTGACAATTTCCCTAAGATTTGGATTCATCAGTCTTTGAAATTTTCAGTCTCGATTGGTTTGCAATTTGCCTCTATATAGATGTGATGAGTACAAGTCTTGGGACTTATCCCTTTCATGTCAGGTGTATTCCCATGCATACTGCGAAGAATGTCTCTCGTAATACTTTGACTAACTCTTCTTGTTGAGATTTTTTCTAGGTTTTTGTTTATGTTCAAGGTTTTGCTCGGAAAAATTTCACTTGTAGAGTCTGTCAAATTTGTCCATAGAATAAAGAGACACTGCACTAGATGACAAAAAACTCGATATTGGATCCCTCTTGAAATGATTCATGTTTGTGTTCTAGAGAGGATTCAAAATTTTCTAGAGTATTCGAGATCTGATTATCTTCACTAATTTACGAAAATTGTGAAGAGTGGTTGTAAATATTCTTCATTCTCTATCCATTGAGTGTCATCTAGATCTGTAATTGTCCTAGTCGGAGGATATAAAGTGAATTTCTTTGTTGAACTACCATCAGAAATATACATATCACGGGACCTCACAACTAATAAAAGCATCATCATGTAGCCAACCAAGGTCTTCCTAATATACACAGGATGGCCTCCTAGATTATTCTTAGGAGTTAGGATCATGAAATCCACGGATGGTACTCCCAAGAGTCTAGGGACACTAGAATATCTTCTATTACCCTCATACTGTCAATTGCATCGGATCTATCTGCTAATTGTAATAATGTGGGTGTAAAGAGAGAGATTAGGAAGTTTTAGTTTTGTCCATGATTTGTCTACTCATGATGTTTATTGCTGCTCCTAAATCAATGAGTGTGTTTTGAATTTCAATTCCGTTGATGTGAATTTTGACAATTGGATTTCACTGGGTCAAGGTACTTTGAATAGTAATCTTGCCCATCATAATGTCTCTGCTATTTGTCCTACCAGTTGAATTTTCTTGGTTTCTCTTATTCTTTTTTTCTTGTTGTCTTCATACTCAACTCCTTTATTGTTTTGGCTAAAATTGGGATTTCCTTGATGGCTTGCAATAATGGAATTTTAATGCAAACATTTCTCAATTCATCTAAGAAATCATAATTAGGCACCATTATTTGTTTTTCTACACCTTTATCAATTTGTAATCTTTTCAGGAAAGGGAGGTATAGAAGTAGATGTGGATGGTTGCTCCTATCACTGGAGTTGGATTTATTGGATCTTTTTGTTTCGAGTTTTTCAATGTTTTTGATCTTGAAAGGATGTGTCTTCCTCAAGACTTTTATTAACCCGAAGGAGTCTTCCCTCGAATTATCTTGTTCTTGTATGATCGCGAAAGGTTTCCTCTTCTCAAGTATCCCTTCCAGACCTAAGTTGAACATCACTAAGGTCTAGAGGAGTAATTAAATAAGTTGGAAATTGTTGACCTTCTATCATGTATGTATTCGAGGGAGGGTTTTTTATTATTGGGGTTTGGTATGGGAATTAGGCTGGCAATTGATTGGATTTTTGAGGAAATGGTAATGGAAGTGGTTGATTTTGATGTGGTTGGTTCTGATGATGTTGTTGAGGATTTTGTTGAAGATTTTGAGGGAAATTTTTGTTGAGGATTTTGAGGATAAAAATGTGGATATGGTGGATAGGATGGTGGATACTGATAATATGGAGAGTATCTTCCATAGGGACTTTAGTGTTCCTTGTGCCCAAGGTTGTGATTGATTTTGAAATTGGGGCCAAGGTTGCTGCCAAGAATTCCAAGGTGGAGGTTGATTATACATTTGATCATGGAATCCTTGTGTCCGAGATCCTTGCAAGGTCTTCTAGATACAAAATTAAGAGACTCTGTGGAATACGTAGAGAATTTCTTCTGAAAAAAAGCCTTGAGACCTGAAGAGAAGGAAAATTCTTGGTCTCATGCTTCTCGGAACAAATGACACAGAGTTTCTACAACTTTTACATCCAAAGGACATTCTCTTAAGGCATGTTTCTTTCTCTGCATTTGGGACAAAAAGATTGCCAAGGCATCGAGATTCATCCTTTTGCTTGTTTTGTATCTTGAGGGTGTCTATTTGTTCACTAAGACTCCCTAAGATGTCGGTCTTAAAATCATCAAGCATGTGTCCTATTTCTACTGGTCTATACGTCCAGAAAGCGGGATTTACTTGCCCTTGCAAGAGCAGATCTCTTGGACCTTTGACGATGCTTTTGGATTTCCCTTTGGAAAGGTTGATACATAACTCGGATATTTCGGGTAATGTAAGTTGTGATATATCCCCCTTTTCCCATCATATTTAGGATATCCAACCATTCATCCCTAATTGTTTTCTACAAAAGAGCTTTTAAGGTGTCTTGATCTAGATTTTCCATTTTTGCCCTTTTGATGTTGTAATTAAATCTTTCCAACAAATCTTCTAAGTTTTTCATCTTCTTTTTTGTAACATCTTGAACACTTCTTCCTTATGATTAACACGCATACAATAATCCAAGTATCTCTCTAGAAATGCTTGTTTCATGTCTTCCATGTTCTAATAGAACTACGATTAGACTCATAAACCACTTCAATGCTTTGCTCCCTTCAAAGTTGAAGGAAATAATTTCAATTTTTGAGCATCTTGTAGGTAGTCATAAGTCCTACACAACACTTCAAATTCGAATAAGAAAGTTTCGGGATCTTTCATTTTTAAGTCCATAGAAGTTTGGAAGGACAGAGAGGGCGAAATGTTTTTCATAGTTATATTGGTTTCTTCATCCAGTATAGGGAACCCAAAAGAGCTTCCTATTCTACCTCTTCCTCCATCTGCACCTCTACCTCCTTCTCCTCTTCCTCCTTCCCCTCTTCCTCTACCTCTACCTCCTCCTCCAAATAATGTGTGTTCTCCATTAAAAAACTCCTCCCCCTCCTTCTTCTCATGTGGTTGACTCTCCTATGGAAGTAGAAAGGTTTGTGTTCCTAACGGGAGTTTTAAATCTTCTTCTATGGCGAGGTTCAAGTGGATGAAGTGGAAGGTTTCTCTAATGGAATAGGTGACCTTAGATCTTCAGAAGTCTAGGATCGGTAGAGGATGGAAGATTGGTTTGATTTGAAGGTGTACTAGCTCTGGATCTAGATGAAACAAGTGGTGTTCTAGAAATCAAACTACGCCTCTGTGCGCTTTATAAATCTTCCCCTTGAATCTCTCTCCTACGCATAAAATTGTTTTTGGATGCTAAGAAACAAAGGTTACCTAGTTTTCACTTCCCCAGAATTCAGCAGCCTTTAAAATGTTTGGTCTCAATCTAGTCTCCTAAAGCGAGCTCATTTAATTGTCAACCAGGGATTTGTAAATTCTGAAGTGAAGTGTCACCCATGTACCTGAGTGCTTGTTTCTAATGCGTTGTGTGTAGTGTTTATGAGTGTTTTTGGTCTTTTGGTGGTTTTATGTTTGCAGAAAATGCCTAGAAAGCTAATGAAAGAAGTTGGTGATTAAAAACAGAGTTAAACCTAATTGATGGATAACAAATGGCAAATGCAATTGAAACACTGCAAGTTTGAATCTAAACTATGACTAAATAAAAGTAAAGCTTGATAATGACTTTTAGACAAATGATTTAAAACACAAACTAAACTTGAGAAATGATCACTAAGTATGCAAATTCTCTAAATAGACAGTGAAACAACTAACTTACAATGATGCAATACTTTGTCCTTAATTAGAGATTTGAAACATAATTAGAGGAAAGACATTGTTATCATCATAAGATCTTCTATTCTAGAACTAGCTCCTATCTCTATTACTGCAATTTAATTGAATGTCACAAAACCTTTACTCAAGAGTTATTGATTTCTTTTCAAAGTAGGCTTTTTGAGGAGGATTCGTTTATGAAATGATAGAGGAAATTCGGGGAGATACTTCAGACCTTATAGTGATGTTGTCAATTTCTGTTCATGTGGTTATGGATCATTTGTAGATTTTAGAACAAGAAGAGGTTTGTGAATAATGAAGGTCATTCTTGTTAATCCTAACAGCTTGAAATAATATATTGTGCAATGGAAGACAATTTGAATATGGAGTGCAAGTACAATGAGTTAATCTAAGAATGAACCTAAGATGCCACTAATCTAGAACAATGTTGAACTATAAGTCATCATAAAACTTGAAACAAAGTAATTGAACATGAGTTAAATGCAATGAAACTCCGGAGCATTCTAACTATGCTAACATGCATTATTCTATGAAGTTACACAATCTGTTTGTTCATCATTAGTGATATTTTGGAAGAGTTCCTTCTTTTTGGAAGAGGTAGAACAATTCGTACTGTAATTGAGTGCAATTGTAAGCATAATAGAGCGAAAGCGAATGAAAAACTAAGATATCATATCCATACCATACTCGTCATTATGATGTCTTGGGCAAGCGTTTAAGAGCGAAACAGGGGAGATGATACTTAGTACAAACACACGACTAAATCATTCATTATCACTGTCATGCTCTTGAACTTCTTTAAGAATTTCTTGGAAGAGTTTCTTCTTGTGGAAGAGTGATTAGAACAAGTGTAGACGGTGATAGTGAATCAGCAAAAACTACAACTAAATCCTACGGTACCATAGCTATTCATCATTCATCATTATAATCTTTTGGAAGAGTGTCTTCTTGTGGAGAGAGTTAGAATAGAATATAACTACTGGTAGCTAGTTAAAAACAATTATAAATTCAACTCCTAATCCTACAATACTATAGTCATTCGAGCATTCATCATAATAGTCTTTTGGAAGAGCATCTTCTTGTGGAAGAATTAGAATGAATACGACTACGAGTAGCTAATTAAAAGCAACTATTAATTCAAATGCAAAACGTAAAAGGCGGCTAGGAAACTTATCTAAGTACGCAAAATAAATCCGTGCAAGAGGCAGGGCCCTCTACCACACGACGGAATTCAACTCCAAATTAAATCACGCTTCGAACAACACGGTCGCTCCATTAAAGATGAAATAGTTTGAACATAACACTCGCGTCTTGCGAAATGTAGCACGAAGTTTAAACAAAATCTAGCAGACAAATCTAACATAAAATCTCTAACATAGCTCTCTGGTCTCCCAAGCGTTTATAAAGCAAATGCACATAACAATAATTGCAATAATTCGGGGAACACTTGTCTTTCCTTATTGGAATCACGTTAGGACTCTTTGAAGTGGGTGCGTGAAGAGGAAAAAGACATCCGGATCGAGGCATGTCTAATAGAAGTCTTCCTTCCAAATGTGTTCCCCACGTTCAAAACCATACCTGAATTCGTTTCTTCCCCTCCATGATGAGCAACGAACCATGTAGACATGGCGTGGATCATGCCCATATGCGCTTTTTCTCAAGAGGCCACCCGGAACATACTCAAACATGAAGGCAGCTTCATAGAGTAATCGCGGTTAGCTACGTAATATCCGCATTCGCAAATGGTTCAGGTCAAAATGGTTTACAATGGAAAAAATCACAAAACTTAGCAAGTCGGTCATGTAAATCATTCTAGAAGTAATTTTAACTATATTTATTGATCAATTGGATCTAAGATAGCAATGGACAAGGGAAAATGAGGTAAAAGTGAAGTGAAGGAAAGCACAATTTTGAGGCTCAACAATGTGTTCTATGGAATCCACCGAGTTCATGTTTCATGTATATTTATGAGTTCAAAAAGATATGATCATTTTTCCCCTTATGCGAAGTCATAAGTGTGACAGGTCTGTAGCAAATTACCCTTGTAACTTGTTGGACCATTTTGTGCTCAAAAAATACTTCGTATGCCTCTGATGTATCACTACAATTACTATAGTTTATACATTGGTGAACTTGGTCCTTGAATGATAAACCTATAATCATGTCTTTGAGTTCACTAACCGTGTGGACAAGAGTCTTGTCCAGTGACTAATCCATGCATCTCATTTTGTCCCATTTTGCATTGATTTTTTTTACGATAGATAATGGAATTATATTTCTATCGATGCACCTAAATCAACTAAGAGATTGTGTACATTGAATTTGGAAATTTTGAACGTTAACAGAAACTAAGAGGTATAGTATATTTCTTCCATTGTTAATACGTTAAGAATTGATTTGAGGAACCAGAGGATGTACCCTGATGCCTTCTACTGAAAGAAGCATCGCTTACCCTGTAGTGGACTTCCCAAATGCGCGTAGAAGGATGTCCCACTCTCTCGTGATCTTCGTTAGCTCGAACATTGAAATATTCGAATGAACCTTCTTCATGTCCCCAAATATGTTGCAATCTCACGATGGGAAGGATTGCTAAAATGTTTGAGGGCGTGACTTGGTTTGTGACTTTTGGAGTGATGGTTTTATTCCTACTATTTGCATAAGTAATTTTTAGATGACACTACTTTCTTAGACTTGTTCTAAGTGTTTTGTACTGAACTAACATGCGAACTAATTTTTTTTAACAAACTTTCTTTAAGTTTACCGTCAGTCGATTTTTCTTCTCAGTGACTGCTCTGGCTTCTTAAATTGTACCGTATTGGTATGCTTTTTGGGCAGAGGGATCACTCGCGAGGTTTTTTTTCATATGTGCTCTTTTTAGTATGTGAGTATGCAATTGAATATTTTTCATTTCGCATGCACCACACTTGAGAGTTTCTTGTCGCAGTTGAGTTTCTTCCTTTTCTTCTTCGTGACTCGGTCTCACTCATCAAGCCAAGTACCACATCAAATTGATGCGTAGCTATGAGAAATTTCACAGTGTGATTCCATTGGCGAATTTTCTCGTAATTATATTCTTTATGATATGTACAGTGTATCCATGCTTAAACCTTCAATGTTCAACACGATGTTCGAGCTTTCATGTAGACTATGCTTTCGGTTAGTTCACATTGCTACTGCAATTTGATTCATGCTGAATAGATTGAATTTGGGAGGCTTTCTTCTCTACTGGTCTTACTTGAACTTGTGTTTCAACTCTTCCATCTCATTTGAAATATTCTTTGGATGAGACGGATCAAGCTTTAAGAGATCATAAGTTTATTTTTCTTTGGCCTTGCCTATGCATAGGAATGAGTATTTTTTACCTGCATGTATTTTGGAGTCTTTCACTAATTCATCATCTACAATGACTGCACTACATGCAATTAATTTTAATCATGAATCACTTCTTTATAATTTTCCATAAGGTTTGTTCTCTTAGTTTTCTTCACAAACCTGACAAATTTTCATTTAAGCAAAGGAAAAAGTATGATAATATATAGTGATGGAGTCATGAGGTTTCATGTTTTCTAAATAATTATTCAAGATGTGGTTAAAACCTCTTATTTAAATATTTCACTTTCTCCTTTTTCTCCATCTTAATATTACGCTGATTATTTCAATAACTTGGTGGGGTCGTCTATATTACAGCAACATTTTCGAGGAATATGCTTAAACCCCTCCAATCTCCGGGATGGAGTTTGAGAGTGATGTGGGACCATAAAACTGTATACCATCCAAGGTACATGGAAAAATTATTAAAGATGCAACATCATTATCAGTGTACCTCAAGTGTTTGGCAGATGTAGGTAGAATTTTTTCCAAGTGGTCTTCCGCCTCACTGCTTTATCAAGGTCATACTTCTTTAAGAGCTTTTATCTAATGCTTTGGCATTTTGTGTGAAAACACTGATGAGGGAGATTGGCTAAAGTCATCCAATCCAGATCTTGATTCCGCCATAATCTTTTTTCAACACTTCCTTTTCTCCTTTTTCTCGTAATCGTTGATCTTCTCCTCCCTCTTCACCACCTATTTTTAGGAAAATATCATTTGAGAGTACCATGTTTCTATCCATATCATAGCTATTGAAAGTTTGGAGGTCTATTATGGATTTTATCCATATTCCCTCAAAGTATGGTAACTCTTCAAGGGTGAAAATACGAAATATTCAATGATGTTGAAACTACTACAGAGGAGTAGTTTGGTTCTTCTCTGAAAATAAAGAAGTGTATGCACTGTGGGTATCAACTCGATAGCTTTTGGAAACTTATGGAGTGATGAAGCGTAGTGAATAGATATGTTTTTATGTGAGTTTTTCAAAGTTGTGCAGGTTTCAGCTGAGAAATATCACCAGTTTAGGAACGCTGAATGGAAGTGTTAGGAATGTTACCGCCTTGACTAGATAGATTAGAATTGGGGTTAGTGAGGTTATCAACCATAAAACATTGGATTTTGTCCTTCTAGCATAAAAAATGTTGATGGTGTCGACCTACCAAAAATTTATGGGATCTCCTTGGATATCAAGTACTAATTACACCTGCAATCGTTTGGTGCAGGAGTCCCATCCAGATAAAGGTCTGGTTTCTACCTCTAAAGATCTCCTTGCTATAATTTTCAATAGATAGAGGGGTACATTTTTACTTCTCGAAAATCAAAGTGTATGAGTCGGTGAGTGTTCAATTGCAAGTGTTAAGGTTCCATTTATTGGAGAAAGGGATAAGTGCAACTCAGAAGATAATAGTACCACCCAAGAAGAGACATATATTTACTTTTCGAAAAATAAAAGGGCGTATATCGGTGAGTGTTGAGTTATAAGTGTGTATAGAGTATATTCTACTACGGGAGAAAGAGAGAAGCCCACCTCTAAGAGAGAGGTAATAGTACCACCCAATAAGAGACATGCTTGAACCAAAAGAATCCATCTATATCCAATAGAATAGTCCATAAGGGATGCGACAATAATTACAACCAACAAATTAGGAAGGTTTTTGCCTAATATCACGTAGAATATTCCATAAGGATGAGATAGTGATAAAAACCCATTACAATACATTCTCAATAAGATAAGTACTAAAATAACCAAAATAGTTCAACTACCTTAGCACAGTGAAAGAAAAAAGGGAAATAAAAACATCCGCATGATAGTCTTACGAACATTCACTAATCCATGCATGAAGAACGTATTGGCCTTGAAGGATTATGTTATTAATTAAAATTTCCAAGACACATATATATAATGAACATCACTAGCTCTAGTAGTGGACATTGGAGCCACTCATACAGTCACAAAATAACTAACTTATCTCTCTAACACTTTGCGGATGGATCAACATGAGTCGTATGCTCATACAATGAGAGAAATATATAACAAAGGTAATGACTTCATCCTCATGAATATTTGACTACCCTCATGACTATTTTACTCTCTTGAATTTTCAACTTTCATGACTCTTCTCATATTCCATGTGTCCTTTGAATTCCACACTACAATAAATTTTGAATACAATTACATGATCCACAATGATGTCAGCATATGACCACTCATGAAATAACACCGTTGAGCACGAATGTTGGGTGATGGTAATGCTAAAAGCCATTTTGTGGCCGAGAGCTTTAAGTCTTCTGAATATGCTTTTTCTTTTAGTCCCTGCATGGCATGGTGATAAGGAATCTTTAACGATCTCAAATTTTGGATAGTGGTCAAAAATAGTGTCCTCCTTTTCTTCTCCCTGATTGATCAACTTGTAGATTCAGCTACGAGAGAGTATTTGAGCATGCTTCCTCCTTATCCTTCTTCGTCATCTTTCATGACACAGGGTACATGTTTTCTGCAATTATCATGATGAGATGACATCGATACCCCTAGTCTAAGATGGTGCATTCTCGATCCACAGAGTGAGCTCTAAACAAGCGATAGGGAGGGAAGAGGGTCACGAACTACAAAAATGTGCATTCATGAAGCCAGGTGAGGCTTGAGCCCCAAGGATGTGAAATGTGCCAGCTAAATCCAAACCCAGAGGAGAAAAACCGATTAGTTTCTAGGGGCTAGTGAGACAAGCTTCGACGAAAATTGGCACTAAGTGAGCATAATGCGTAGCTCGGGAGAAAAAGGGAGGTTGGGATATTTCTAATGAATATTTCAAGGGCTCGGGGAATTATCTTGATTTTGATTACTGAAGTGCATTTTAAGCCAGGTTGAGATACATGCTTGCAAGAAATTATGGAGGTCGAAGTTATCGATCCATGGCACAAAAAGCTACTGCGCTGGAGCAAAGACTGAAGGTTGGTACCGTGCATTGTGCAATTCAAGCAACAAGGTCGATAGCCTAGAGGATTGAAACCACAGCAAAGGTGCAACCCAGTGAGGTCGATGAAGCTAAGTTGCTTGGTCATGAAGTTTTTTCATGAAAATGGCTAATTGCGGGATCAGTGAGTTCAGTAAAACGATGATCAAAATTTGGACCGTGATCACACACTTAGAATATTTTGACGACTCAACAACATGATCATCCATGACGTACAAAAAAATAATTTCTCTCTCAGAAGTGACAACTTTGCGACTAGTTACGATAAGTGCAGACACTAAAGATACACATTGTAATGATCATATGACACTTGTGTGAGAGTACTCAAAACACTTTGAAATGAGTGTGACAAGTATTTACAAGGTTAGAGCAACTCATTTTCACAAATATGACCTATTGGAAACACCATAACAAGCTTATATACATAATTCAATAATCAAATATGCTAAACAAAAAGACGAAAGCACTTTACTCAACTTGCAAAAGGGAACACTCCTAAGAAAACAACTGCGGATGAGTTTCAAATTTTGTAATGGTTATAAAAAGACTGAGAAGGTCCCAAAATTAGGGAATAGGCCAAAATTTGTTTAGAGTGATTTTGCAGAACTAAACCACTCATCAACACACCGGGTAGAATTCATCTTCTCGCCTTGGTTAAAATTCTTTCATGCAAGGCCCTTGGTTTGTCGTCGAGTATTGATTCATCATGCAATTAACTTTGGTTCCCCATTTACCTTGTGAATTGACATAGCTCCCCCATCAAACCCTCTTGGTTTAACTCAACACAAAATTCAACATTATCACAATGTTTCGAGTTGGGAAGGGTAGTGAAGCTCTGTGAGTTTAATATTTTCATACTATAATTTTTTCATCTCTAGGGTTTCTCCTCTTCTAGAAGGTCTCAGATAGTACCCCGATGGGATCTACCACAGAACACAAAAACTTTCTCAGCTACGAGATATCCTAAACATTACCCCGACAGGCAGTTTCTGCTTGCTTCTCCGCGTAGGAAGCCATTCTATTATTTCATCTTTATTTATTTATTTAAAGAGGATTATGCATTTGGAACTTATTCTTTTGGGCAGAGGATCCCGACTTATCGAGAGAAGGAGAGGTTGTTCCTTCAAATAAGCATATAAATACTCTGATTTAGATTTTTATCGTTTATATTTTTTTTCCCCCTCTCTTTGTTTCTATTGATTGGATAAAGTGTGAAACATCCAAACATAAAGAGCCGAATGTAGGAACAGAGGGTTTCGTGAACAAAAAAAGTTCATGGTTTGATCCAAAACTCCCTTTAGGGAAAAATCATATTTTTCGACACATATTCATTGGCCAAAAGACATAACCAACACAAGGAACATATACTAAAGTACTAGCCAAATGCTAGTGTTAAAGACTCTCTCATGCTTCAACCACACATACTATCGAAAACCAAAACACGTAAAAAGGCAACGCACTTATTCACATAATGCAAACAAAGCAAGAAACAAAGAGAGAACAACAACAAAAACAATAAAGAGAAGAAAACTATGTACATGGTGTGAGGGCACAACCTCAATTGTCATGAAATTAATATTTTAAATCTTGAGTCATGCAGGGAGATATTTTTAAATCTTCTCTCAAGTGATTGAAGACGATGAAAGTGTGTTGTACAAGCTTTGTGCACTATGAATGGCCCAATCCATAGGGATTTAAAATTAGTGTGTTTTCCTTTACCTTCGTGGATTTGTACAACTTTAAGACTAAGTCACCCACACTAAATTTGTTATTCCCTCAATTAGTCTGGTGTAATACACCTCTTGATATGGTTTTGATAGAGTGAAAGTTTTCTTTTCTTTCTTTCTCAAACCTTTTATTCCTTTAGTTTGTGAAGGGTGTCCATCCTACGCCGCACCGACATACATGACCTCCTTGGGATTCTCATGGAGAGCTAGAGAGTAGGCAAGTCATATGTTTGGTGGGAGGATTGCTTCTTTTCCATATACCAAGAAGTAAGTGGAGGTGTTAGGGAGGCTTCAGGCAGTGACTAGTCAACCCATTTGAAATTTATGAAAGAAGAGTTCCCACTTCCTCTATTCAGAGCAAATAGGTATTATTAATGATAGGATTAAGTTCTTATTCATGGATTTAGAAAGACAATCTCCTAATTAGTGTAATGTTTCAATAGATTTCCATTTTCCAATGCAAAATCATAGAGTTTTCAACAAATAAAAATATGTTTCATTATCGAAAAACAAGTGAAGTAGGAATGTTGAACATAGAAAATGATACTTTTCTGAGATAGCTAATTAATTCCTCATCGTTCACCTATTTGAGCTGCAAATTCTATCCACAGCGTGGAAATAATCTGTTAGCATTGAGAAGAGTAGCACTATTTCTTCAGGATACGCAGATTTTTCCAATAGCAGTTCAATCGCCATCGATTGAAAAATGTATCTTCCAGCCGTGATAGAGTCTGTACGGGAGTAGTTAGTACGCTATTCTCAAACATCTGCTAACAGACCTTTCAAATTGTATGTGCATAAATCAGGCGTAAGGAATATTGAGTCAATCTGAGTCTAAATAAAAACTCCAACCCACATTATTTTGTGCATGGTTGTGTTGCGCACATAGTGTGCCCTTGAATGTCTATCGTGGTGAGTCACGCAATACCTATCTGCAATGCATGTTCTTCCAAACACTCCTAGAGACAATACCTCTCATTATGGTGATTTCCATGAGCACTCATGCTCCAAAATGGTAGGATAAGTGCTTTATGAGTCTAAATGCCTCTTAAAACACAGCCATGCGGAAAAATGGGAGGACATTAGGCACTTATGCTCCAGGTAGTACCACGCCATTGCTGGGTCGTAGCATGTAGCTACTGCTCAGTAGTGGAAAGGCTCGCTGATATTTGTGCGTAAATTTCATTTCTCCTACTCCGCAGGGATCTTCTTACTTCACTTTTGCATCACATTAGCCCTCTACTGCTAGTCGACAAAGCCATGGACTATTGAGCGTGCGAAATCCAGCACATTAATCAAATCTAGGTCACATTCTTGCAAACCTCGTCTTGTGGTTTCGCTCTCCTTTTCACTCAAGCTCTTGTTTAACAAAGCAACGATTTGACCTACTCTGGGTGCTGGGACAAAAGATAATGTAGTGATTTTTGAATAGACTAAGTCTGAAAATTTATCTGTCACCTTTAACCTGAAACATAAGCTACTCTACGCTTTAAATTTCAGGTAGTTGAGTTTGGAGTTCTCACGAAAACTACGTGTCTCATGAAAAGATCTAGGATGCTTGCTGTACACATCGTCCTTTTGTGTGTAGGTAAAATAGACGAGAGAAAGTACCTCATGCAAAGCATAGAGACATTTATTAGAAATATGGATTGCTATAATGTTGGATACTTTCTATGGTGGCTTGTGATTATGGGAGAGACACGTCATTTTCCACTTTCATCCCATTTTTATATTGCATCGAATTACTCATCCTCTAACATACTCATTAGGCAACAATCTGAAGCATAGTCGTGGAGCATGTCTATAGGGAAATTGATCTTCCCGTGTGAAGGATTCAATAGCCTATCTTTACTGGGAGGAATGCGCATGGTTGCTGCAAATCCTCTGTGAGCATACCATTAATTCCACTTTTTTAAACGAAATTGTGGCCCAAGATATTCGAGACCGCAAAGAAGTACTCTTCTTGGGATTGAGAGATATCTTATACTTTTCATGGCGATCGCTTGAAAATTCTATATCATGTGGCGTATGTGATTTGAGATTTATGTTTGCAGACTCGCGTACGTCATTGAGATAATACCATTACATACTCTATCCAATCAACTCACGGAATGCCATTTCCATAGCAGTTGAATGTTGCACCAACATTTATCAACCCAAATGGCATTCACCCGAATGCTAACATGCTCACTTCAGTGCAGAAATTTAGTTTTCAAGTATATTCAGGATCTGAGACTAGAACCATGTTTGCGTCTTGAGTATCCAAATAATAAATAATGACTCCAATATAGTATCTATTCCATTAGCGACAGGTATTTTCTTGTCTTATAGAACATTCAGGATTTCAAACCAGCAGCTGACATGCCGATCTCCCTGGACTTGCCTGCTCGTGAGGACCAACTTTGATACCAAAGGTTTAAATTTCTTTACACTCGTTATATTGAATCGAGCGTCCAAGCTTTCTTAACTCTTTCGATGAGAGGTTGCAGTGTTAGAGGTACTTTTATCAATTTTTTTGCTGAAATGGCTTGGCTGTATTTTTAATTTAGAATCACGTGTTTGGATGAGTGACGTGCTGTAAGTGAGTTGTTTCTTTCGTCGTATGTCCACGCGAATAAAATCATCGTACTATCTTCGATAAGGAAATAAAGGCTCTGTCTCTTTGGGTGTGCAACATACGCACCATTTTTGACATAAATTGCATCCTTTTACGTTCCCGAAAGTCATATGCGCGTTGCATCAATGACGAACCGTGGGTTTTCGTTTCATTGACAAAGCCAGTTGCAAAAGCGATTTTACGGATCATAGCGTATTTTCAAAAATATATCATTCCCTTTTGGCGTGAGATTTATTTTACTTGTATTGGCTGTACATCACTACACTCTTCTCGTGCCTACGTCCTCATCGAGTCACTACATCTTTTGAAAACATCATATTTCACCGTGAAGCACAATATTTGAGTGGTCATCATCAAAAACATGCAAATTAGTGGCGTATTATTAGCATGTGGTTTATAAATAATTTTTATAGAAAAGACCATTTCGTCAACGTATAACCTCGGAAACAGCTTATTTCTCAATGCATCCATCAGCTCAGTACGTGCATTCTTGGAACGTAAATAGTCATCAAAGTTGCGGAAATGTTAGATCTGAAATTACACGTATATGATTTAAGGAAAAATTTTAGGAATGGGGTGACACACAATGTGTGGTATCATGAGTTCCACGTACCGCAAAATTTCTGACAGACCTACTTCTGTAATAACGCAACGTTGAGTTCAATGGCTATTTGCGAAACTCGAGATGAGTTCTCATGCTCTGTTGTTACACGGTGTGTGTGCACTCAAAGTTTCCATGCGGATAATGATCAAATTTTTTCTCTCCGTTGAGTCTATTAAAGGCGAAACCAACTCCATAGCTCTCTTTCATTTTGGAACCAAAAAGTAGCATTCCACATGTCGATGTACAGTACTAGAGCCGGTGAACCCTAAGTTCAGCCGAGAGGGGGTGAGTCATTTTAGCACATTCATGGACTTTTAAAACACTTTTCACAACACTTGTTTACACCTTCATTCTCATGTTTAGCTTAACTTGCGCAGATGATCTTAGAATGTGAGGCAGCAAAGCATTAATATAATGTAATAGTAGAGCTTATTATGAGGAGACAACAAGTATGAGCTGATGATGATAAAATCCGCATCACCGTATCAAAAATCTGCACAGAGACATAGGACTGATGGAAACCCATAAGAAAACTACATCTTATTAATTGCTTGCGTGGATGCAAAGGCAAGTCTCCAGCTCCCTCTGCACCACTCATTTTGCGTGAGACTGCTCCAGGAGGCATCATGCGTCACTAGGCTACAGCTTGCAGGAAGCTCCAAATCCCATCCATTTTCTGCGTGCACCAGCCTCAGCGGAGGTCTCAGCCTCGTGTAATACTAAGAATCGACATCCATCAGCTGCCAACTTGGTAGGAGGTCTGCAACTTCCTGCTCTTTCACAAAGAGAAACACTGTGCTGATTTACCTTGGATATCAACTCGTTCAGCGTTCCATGCTTCGCTTCGTTGTTCATCTGTTCTCATATCATGCCTGATATGGCCTCTGGGATCTCTCTGTATTCTCCTATCGCCTTCTCTCGCTCAGCATACCATTACCTCCCTTCCGTCTCGCTCCTCTTCTTCTTGTCTTCCTCCTCGATTCTTCATGCGCATGTGCATATATTTACTCTCTCTCACATGCCTTTTATGCATATCTAGTTGAATATTATTTACTCAGATTCCCTCACATGACCTGGTTGTATTTCACAGGGAATTTTGAGTGATAGGTCATGCAATCTTAGGCTTCTGACTCTCTCATGTCCTTTCATCAATCTCAATTTCAGGAAAATTGCAATGAGTATGTACAAAATTTCCATGCTGCCGTTTGGGATTTTCATTTTCCTTTGGGATACCTATGGCAATGCATCACAAACAATAAAAAATTTAATTACCAACATTTACGTCACTCTTTGATTTCGCCATGCAAACTTCACACTCAGCCTTCTTTTCACTGGATTTTGCTTTGACTTTGGATTTGTCTCTTTTCTGTACCGTTGTTTCTCTACGTTTGGTTTTTGTAGGCTCTCTTTCTATTCGTTGCAGATGTGTAACCGTGGTACATATAAATCATGTGTCTTTAATATCTCTCTTTGGGCCGGGACATCTCAAATTACTGTGATTCTCAGTGGCTTACCTTTCCCATGTTGAATCTTTCGTGAACACACTTGTAAGAATTCGGGTCACATGAGAATAGCTCTTTTGTAGTCCAAGCTGGTACATACCAGTAGAACACGAAAGCTTAGTTCATCAACTCGTTGATATAACTGGCAGTAGCTACGCGATCATCAGGTCTTCCACATTTTTTTCCCAGTCTGAGTAATTAAATATTTTCCACAGCTTTTTAAGTCAATGTGTCCGAGCCTAGTTAAGGCTGCCCACATGTCCCGAGTGCGCACACCTTCTCCAAACCTTAACTCTCCACCTTACCATTTTAATAACCTCCATCTACGCTTAAATCAAACATTCTTTGCATATTTTGGACTTTTGTTCTGTCGTTGAACTCATATCCTCAGTTCCATCCGCACATTACCCAACACCAGGAATAGCCCTTAGGCCGATCTACCTTTATAGTCGACTTTTAAAGTGCATCCTGTAGCCACCACACCTTGAGGTTAGCCTGCCTTTAACAGCGGTAGTCCACATCACCGTGTGATGCACATTCCTCCGCATGTGGGTATGGCTTTGTGTCAATTTCGCACTGAGTCTTTTGGTCGATGGTTAGCACGGCGTTGTGCGCAAGTGAAGCGGTTTTTCAACCTACTTGCCTCCCATGCCTCGTGTCGAGCTTTCTATGGAATATCGCTCGCGAATGGGGAAAAGCGCTTTGCTCCATAAAAGCGGTGCGATGCAGCCTCGGAAATTGTCGTCACGCTGTTCTCGCTCCAAACCATGCTCCTTTCATGTCACTCTCTCAATCACGTTTCCACTTCTCCACTCTGTGTTCCTACCGCCTTTCCGCTGCAAGGTTCCGCCCGTTCTACTGTGGAAGAGGCTCTCCTCTTTGCGCATCAGAATTGTTTATAAATCAAACCATTTGGCATTTAGCCTAGCAAAATGACGAGCTTATCAAGTGCATTTCTCGTATATTTTCACCTATTGAACTCCACGCCCACCACATAGAGGTTAAATCACAGTAGTGGAAATTTGAAATCGGCTGTCCACCAGGAGTCAATTCACAGAGACTTTCAATCAATGCTTCAAGGATTTAACTTACAAAGAGTTTTCGTCACTCCACTTTCTGAGGCAAGCCTTCTTTGGACTTTAGGCACTCTTTCTCATGCAGAGTCTCTCAGTCTTCGCTGAGATCTTCAGAGATCAAAATCAAAGCACTTTCTAATCCCGCCTTCGAGCTCAGATATGGATTTTCTTCTGCATTTTCATTCGTACAGTAACTCAAAAACACTTTGCTTGTATTTTATTTGATTCGACACACACCACACCTCAAAGCTCATAGACCTCTTCAGACCGATGCGTAGGTCTCACACATATTCTCATCTGAGGTATTTCCATTAATCCATTGGTTTCCACACACACACTCTACGCTACTTAGTCAACTTTCTTACAACAAACTCAACTACACACTCCTCTCGGTTCCTGGCAGATAGTCAATTGGTGCCTTCACTCCACTTTACCCGCCCGTCTCTGCCCTAGCATCTCTTCCCTACTCCATTTCCTTGATGTCTCGTCTCTCTTTGGTTGTACAAGTGCTCTCTGCCACCTTTGCCATCTCATCTGCATAGGCCGTATTCAGCCCTAGTTCTAACTCTGCACTCGTCTCTCGTCTCTACTCTCCGTTGCTGCGCTTCAATTCCTTTGGCTGTCTTTCCTCACACTGCGCTACCTCATCTATCTCTTTTTGCCTGCCTGGATGGTTTGAGGTGTCGCTCTATTCTTTCCTCTTGTCACTGATGCCAACAGGTGGGCCAACATGTCCACTACCTGGCATTTGATGGCACACATTGCTACTTTCCTTTTAGAGGCCACTCTTTGCTTCCTCCCCTTTGGCATCACGTGTGGTTGCTCATTTCCTAAGTTTTTCTTTACGTTTTCTCTCTCGCGAGGTTATGTTTGAGGCCCCTCTTCATGCTAACTTTGTAACCATGCTGCTCCGGACTTATGTATGCAAGACTTGTTGAGAGAACACCCTTTGAGGATTATCAAACTTGAATATGCATCAGGAATTGATTACAATTCAAATGCGACAGACTTCTTTCTCACTTGTATAGAGCTAAAGAAGTGAGAGATAATGACACTCATTGAACACATCATTGTACCAGAATTTATCTAATCGATGTAGGTCATGATCGGCTCAAAAACTAAACAAATGGCTACTGATAGGCTTACACATATACTTCTCAGTCTTTGGTTCCGATGGACGAGTTGGTCATATATTCTGCGTGGAGGAAGATTATGTAGATGGAGCATGTCTTCTCCTCGGTAATAGCCTCATCTCGGTGATTTTAAAACCCGTTCAGTGTGATAATGATGCCAACCTATTCTTTATTGTTGTGGTACACCTATCTCCTTTTCTGTTGCAGTATGATTATAGTTCTACGGTGCTACCAAGGATATTACTTTTAAAGATTGAGAGGTTTTGCTGTTGATGTGAACTCATCGATCCAGCAGAGCTGCAGGCTTATTGTGAGAATAGGCAATATCTTTCAATATAAGATACCAAATGACTTTCACCGCTCGCACATTGTACTTTCAGCAAAGTCGTGATATGGTATTGTTGATCTCACTTATCAATCATGCAGGCCATATTTATGCATGAGGAGCGGTATGTATGTCAATGATAAATCTCTTTAAAGGTGGATTAGGTAAAATCCCTGTGTTGAAGTAGGATTTAGATGATTTAAAAAAAATTACTAGAGCTTCTGTATGGTAATCACAGTACCAGTCCTTTATTCTTCTGGGATCCTTTTGACTCTTCTATCAGACGAACTTTCTCACGAGCCACGTATAATCCTGCGTGCCACTTGGGGTTATTTTGCTATAATCCTGTGATCGAGGAGACTTGTACCGTGCAGCAACCTAGCCGATATGCACTGATGTTGAGTTGATAGGTACGTCGTTTGTATAAATTACCAAGTACCAGCTATTACCTATGGTAAATTATGTACCGAGATTTTCACTTGTTTTCATACATTAACCCCATAATTGGAGACATCGTCATACATTCTACTATTGAGGCTTTCCGCGTTCACACACCTACGCTCACTGTCAATACACCGACTGGATCTTGTCATCATTGACCTCTCGCTTGATCAATCATTCTCGCTTAGAAAGTCACCGCATTTCTTTCTAGGACCGCTTCCAGACACCGCTGTGTGGCGCAATTCAACTCGTCTAGCATAATGAGTGTCGTGAGAGACATGTTCAATTTACTTTTCTACTTGAATCTTCTTAACGAGGGCCGAGTGCTCAAATATTTGTACCACTGAATCGCATTCTCCAAAGTAAAGCTTTTTGTAGATGATGAGAGTGTAATAGAACTAAATAATAGGCACTTTTCTTAGCCCAACACTATTAAATAGTCTCATTATGCTGACTCCAGTACGTAGATTACCTGTGGATCACTTGCTAATGTGCCGATATCTTCTTACCAACACATCTTTCATTCTACGATGCTGCTCTGTCACCATGGGTGCTTGCTGCACTCCTTTTCTCCTTCTATCAGTCATCACGTATTGAACACTTCAAATAATCTGCTCGATCCCCAGCGCTGTTCTCATGCATGGAGCTCTTTCTGCGACTAGTTTCATGGGGTCTTATTTTATGAACTGCCTTCTCCCAGGATGTTTACTTCACATCTATCCTGCTTTGGATGGATTTTTCTTTGCTTCCTGAGCTTGCCTCCCGCAGACGAGGAGGATTCATTATTATGTTATTGAGATAGTGAGCCTTCCCTTTCTCTTTTCAGCTTCCATGCTGTTATTGGGTTCTGCATAAATGTCTGTGACTTCTCTTAAATTCGTATTTTTGTTTGATTTTCTTTGTTTTCCATCCTGTCATGGAGTTCTTTGATCATATAGCGATTCTATGATCTGCTTTGTTGGCCAAGCTTAGGAGCATACTAACATTTATTTTTCAAAGTACATTTAGTACATGCATATAATTTTTCTCCTTCTGAATACATTTGCAATCAACAAATTTTGTGTCACATTATTGCATGCATTCATAGCTATGGAAATGATTTGTGTACTCAGTGAAAGAGATTTTCTTTTCCATTTTCTTGCCCTTGAGGGTTCTTTCTCTTTCTCATCCTTTGTTGGTTGATTTCGATTGATTTGTCTTTGCAATGTCTGACATTATGTCTGGTGTTTCATGACAAAGAAACATGTGCTATTTTTCCATGGAGGGAGAGAACCTCCTTTGACATCTTCGATTTGTTCAATTCATCCTTAGGAGCATATGAGCCTTTAGCAGTTTATTGTTTCATCTTCTCATCTTCATCATGTTACTGCTTGATTCTATTTGTTTCTCGCTATCCTAGTTCTTGTTAGCTTCTTATTTGTAGGAATCTCTGAGCCTACTTCATTTTCCTTTGACTTTTACAAAGATGATTTCTTGTTATCATTTGCCTTGGACTATAGTTTCTGCTGTATCCTATCCCAGGTCTTTTAGAAATAGTGCCTTTGTGATGAATCTGGTCGGGTTTTCCAAAGCCTTTCATTAGAGGTGTGTTCATTATAATATTTCTCTTTGGGGATTTTTCTAATTTCTTTCTTAAGCTCACTACTTGTCTTCCAGTTTTCACATTTCTGACTTTTCTCTCTCATTTGTTGCAATAGAGTGTCGTCTACCTTTTTTCCTCTTCATCGTGCTGTCTTGTGTATAAATAATTTCTTTCCTATCTTCATATTATTTCTCATCTATATTTATGCCAATCTCTTAAGTCTTTGTTTTCATTCTGAAATTTTCTATTTATGTTAAGAATGTATCAGGTTGCAGCTTTTTCCTCATTGAATTTCTTCATGGTTCTTCATCGTCATTCACCTCGCGGTGACCTCATTTGGTTGACATCTTTTCTGTTGGCATTGTGCATTTTTCATTTTTCTTAATTTTCCCTCCTGTAATAGTGCAATCTCTCATCCGTGTCTACTCCATGCATGATGATATCCATTCTATTTCTTTTTCGTGAGTCTGGATCCATTATCAACTCAAAAGTACGTGCTATGAAGACTCATTATATATCTCATTGCTGTTTGCTAAGAGTCCTGTGCTTTTTCTTTACCCACGGGGAGTCTATGCGTGACGCATCACAAAAAAGCTTCCACATTTCATCAGGGTTCATTGAGCCCATTAAACCTTTGTTTTCAACATTATCTCTCCATTAAGAAAGTTTATTTGCTGTTGTAGATACATTTGATAGTCCATGACTCAACTGGGATCTCCTTCAAGATATCGTTATCTACACCAAAGAACTGTAGCATGATACCAAAGTGTAAACTTATAAATTCGATGAGTGAATCGATTTAACATTCATGGACTTTTTCAACTTTTTTCATTTACATCTATTATTTCATGTTTAGCTTAACTTGTGAGTAATCTTAGAAATGTGAGCGAAAGCATCAATATAATGTACGATAGACTTATGTACCTGAGCAGTATCAAGTGAGATGAGTATAAACAGATCAAACACATAAAATCATGCAGAGACACGAGATCTAAGTGGAAACCCATAAAGGGAAAAAACCACATCTTATTATTATGTGATACGAGGAAGGCAAGCTCACAAACTCCCTCTCACGCCGAGTTTTCCTAGCACGCACCTGCCTAGAGGTCTCTACCTCAGTCGTCAAGCTACAACTCTGTACATGAGGCCCAAATCCCATCACATGCTCGCAGGCACCAAACCTGCACGGGAGGCTCTGAACTCCCGGCGGCTACGCCGACATCTCACTGGGAGCTATACAACATTGGGAGAAAGCTCCAACTTCCTGCTCTTTCAAACTGAGAAAGCACTTTGCTACCTACCTCTGGATATCAACCTGCTTCCGTTCCATCTGCGCTCTTCTATTCAGCTATCTCTCACATCGGCCTCCGTGTCGTCTCTCGCATCTTCTCTGACTCTCTCTAACTTCTCCGCTTTCTGTCGCTGAGCTCCTCTTTTCTTCTCGTCTTTTCTCTCATTCTGTCATACACGTATCTATAATTTGCACTCTCTCACATTTTTATGCATATCCAGGTTGAATATTATTTATAGAAAGGTCCCCTCACATGAATGTATTTTCACAAGGAATTTTGAGTGAATAGATCCACAGCCTCTCGAGGCTTCTCGTCTTCATTCTCTATCCAATCTTCGTCGTACTAATGATGATGTACAATTTTCCTTGCCAGCGGTTATATATTTTCATTTTCGCAGGATACTTGCAAATGCATCTACAAACGATATTTAATTACAGCATTTACATTTCTGCTTTGGTTGCTACATACCTAATTTTCACCAACGTCTCTCTGGAGTTTTGGCTCAACTTTGGTTGTCTCTTTCTGCTGCTATTTCTCTACATTTCATTCGTAGGCATCTCTTCGTATTGTTAAAGCTAGAATTGTGTGTGCACCTGTGTATTTTAATACACACGTACCCAGGCAGTTTTCAATCCTTTTAATTTCTACAGGTAAACATATACCAACATGCTAAAAGTCTTTGTCAATACACTTGTAAGGATTCGCATGTGGGTAGATGAATCTCCTTTTGTGGAGGTCCAAGCTGGTAACATACAGAACAAGCACAGGGATTTAATTGATCATTCTCAGTGATATGCGTGCTGCTTCCGCATAGTCCGGCTGTCCTGTGCAGGTTTCTTCCGTTTGGTAAGTCTGTCTATTTTCCAAACAGCTTTTTAAGTCAGTGTATTCCGACCACTGATGCAATTTCAGCTACGTCTGAGCGCTAATTTTCTTCCATGTAATCTCTACCTTCTTTTAATAACAACTCAAATGAACCCTTAAATAAACTTATCCTTTAACGTATTCTGGACTTTCTGTTCTACTCGTAGAACGCCTAGCAGAGTCTCCACGTAGACCTCAAAAAACCTTCACACATGGAGTTCTATTTACTAGTCGCGCACCTCTTCCTCCTAGAGCCCATTTAGAGCCCCACCAGTGCGTAGTCTCAGAACTAACCCTACTACAAGATGCTGCCATTAATCCATTGGGTTCCAATACATACAATTTCCACGTTCTTCCTCCTCTTTCTACAAATGAAATCAACTACAGTAGCCCTCTGGGTCGTGGCTTTGAATATTTCAATTGGCCCTTCACTTATGTCACTTTGTTCCTCAGTGCTCTCTCCCTCGACTCGTCTCCTTTGCCATCCCTGCTTCTACCTCGATCTTTGCATGTCTCATGCTCTGCCCGTTCCAAGTGTTCCTCACTTGCCATCTCGTCCGCAAGCCTCAGATAAACCCCTAATTCAGCTCCACTTCGACTTCCGTCTCTAATTCCTCTGCTCTCAGCTTCGATTTCCTCTATTTCATATGTACTTTGCCTTTGCTTTACCTCTCTACATCTCTTTTTCTCTTATAGGATATGGTTTCCAGTGCTTCTCCTATCTTTGGCTTTGTCATCAGGTGCCAACATTTCCACAGAGACTACACTAGTACTAGATATAGCATACCACTACTACTTATTGCAATAAAGGGTCAAGTTTTCACCTAGTTGAGATAGGAAGGAGATCCAACTATGCTTCGGGGTGGAACTAGGATAGGTCAGTGCAGGATATACGAGCGTTGAGTGCTTCCAGGAAGAGCCTCCAAAAGATGGATTGCCCATGTGGCTACAATAGTTTATTTTGTTCCGCTCGAGGGCATGAGCGTATGTTTCATGTATCTTCTTGAGGATCAGTCAAATCCAGATTATTTCTACCCTGTCTGCGGGAATCCATAGGTGTGGCTCTGTCCACAAGAAAAGTACCCTGTGTAACTTTTTGGACCGACCTCTGCATCATACAATACTATGTGTGCCTGTGATCTGTCACAAAATTACACATTTCTTGCGTATCAGGTAGGTGAACTCGAATCATTGGATGATAAATAAACAATCACATTTCTCAGGATCACCAACCTATGTGAAAAGAGTCGCATGTCCATGCTCGAATAATCAGGCATCTCGCGTCACATTTTTCAAATTGACTTTTCTTTGCATGATGGATAGCTGAATTACTTTACTAATTACGCTTGAATCAACTAAGAAATCAGGTACATTTAGGGAGTTGAAAATTTCAGGCGTTAACTCGAAAATGTAGAAATGCAGGTGTATTTTCTCATTGTCAAAAGTGTTAATCAATTGATTCAAAGGGATCCAAAGGCCGTACCGGTGCCTGCACGGAAGAGGAATTGTTACTGATACGGGTGACTCATGCTGCGTGGGAAGATGTCATGCTGGCGACATGATATTTGTTAACTCGAAAGACATCGAAATATTCACACGAACCTTCTTCACGTCCGCAGCTATGTTGTAATCTACAATGTGAGAAATATTTCCAAAGTGTCTGCGCTGACTCGGTTTGTGACTTCGAAACGACATTATTTTTGTTTACTCGTGAAAGTGGACGTAATTTTGCTGAGAACTAATTTTTTGCAGAATTCTTCTCTGGAATGTTTTGTTATGAAAGCTGATGACCCGACCATCTCACGCAAAGTGTTTCGCATATTTCTGCAACCACAATTAGAAACCAAGACTCAAATCATATGCAACCAACCAATGTTGTTGGTGCTTTGCATCGTGGATACCATTGAAATGGGTCTTTAAAAGTGTCTTACCTTTCTATCTTACTTTTCATTTCATTTTAACCATATTCCACACTATCCAATCACCTTACAATGAGACCATATTTCACGATTACATGGGTTTTGAGCTCATCTATTTTCTGCACCATTTATGTTGGTATTTTAAGTTAATTGTATGAATCAAATATTAGGAAAAATAACGTGTTTTCACTTATATCTAAATTTGGACGAGTTTTCGTTTTTATCTTCAGGGATTTTTGAAGACTCCAACAATGTCATATGTTGCGACAATTTAGTCTCACATTCAAATTTCATCTTCTAGCTTGTGACTTTGTGTGGGTGATTTTTGGAAGATAATCATTGATGCAGTTTGATGCTAGAAGTAGTCCTTGGAGAGTTTTGATAAGATTTCTTAACAAATATTTTGAGAGATTTGTCCGAGGATATGTGGAGATGTTGCTGCTCAGATGTTAACTCGTGGTTCTATCCTGCAGGAGATATTTTTGGATCTAGGAGATATTATTTCTGATATTTACATTTATTAATTGAGTCGTCTAGTATAAATAAAGGATTTCTTCTGTGTTGTAGTGCTGGAGGAACATATTGGAGCATAATTACTAAATTCATGATGGAACAAAACATACGTGATAAGTTCGTGTTTTATTTGAGTTTTACTTTTATATCTGACTGTTGTAAGATGTAGTTTTATAATTCATGTGAATTTTTATAATATATGTGAGCTTATATCATTTTTATGTGTTTTAAATTCATCTATCTTTGGATCAACATTAGCGCTTTGATTTAGTGTGAGCTTTTAGCACTTGAAGTAAAAAATGGATGATCTGAGATTTAGCAACACCTTTTGAGGTTTTTAACTTATGATTCAAGTGGGAAAAGAAATTAAGATCGATCTTGAAAACTAGCTGTGGGTTTCAGCAATAGCCATGCACCTTTTTGAGATTGAATCTCGAGAATTTCTTCTAAAATATCGTGCAATTTTGGAGATACTTGTGGATATATCAAATCGTAATTTAATCAGTTTACCATGCGTGGAATCCAGGTAGAATATTACAATAAAAAAAATACTTTGAATTGTTCATCAAATAAAGAAAGAGATCACTCACTTTGAACCTAAATCAATCTATGAATTCATCACAATTCTACATTCTTTTAACTAAAGAAATAAAATTGTATCAGCAATGATCTACTGTTTAAATAGGATACGATTGTTTACTCGCTACTAGATCACTTTATATTTTAGGTTTCTAATTGTCGCTTTGTTATTTTACATAGAAATCAAAGCACTTGAAACATAAAAATACAAAATATATTAAATTCTAAATCATTCTCATTTGCATGATTGAGAGTTGTTTTCTTTCAACATGAACTAAGAATGTTTTCTTTCGTAGAAACAGATTTGATATGCTTTCTTTGCATTATGCATTTTACAATCTTTCTTATGAGATTAGAGAGTCCCATGCTTTAATATATTATTTTACTTGCTTTCTCATGAGATTAATATTTCTCTGGTTTCATATATTAAGCTTACATGCTTTTCCTAAATTGAAATTTTCATTGCTTTTTCTACAGGTCATTAATTCTCCAATGTTTCTCTATATTAGTCTTTCATTTCATGTATTTATTAACTTTAATACGATTGAAATTTTACTCATTATGATTATTTAGGTAGATTTAAATCTGAATCCTAACATTCTTCATCATGTCACTTACTTGATCTAAACTGCTTGGATTGACGTTAATGTTGAAATGATTTTAAAACAAAATTAGATTTCTCTAATTTTGGTGTCATTATTAGAATATACCCTTGATTTGATTTTAATTGGAATTTCTCTTTAATTTACATAATTTGAGAAAAATTACAAGGCAGATGTAATATTTTTGTCTTGTTGAGGTTTTCTCACCACATAGTTGTTGAATTTCTGTATCATTTTTTCCTTTCTGTCCACTTTTGGTGTAAGTTTAATTTTATTATTTTTTAAAATTATGTTCTGGGAGTGATTCATTGAGGGATAGCTTCAGAGAATTCATTCCACAATCACCTACAATCCCACTGAATCATTGATATGAGTAGACCACATCATAAATTCTACTTTGCAGTTGAATAATTTATATCTCAAAATTGGAGAAATTGGAGAGGTCTTATTACAACAGGCTCATAAAATAGAATGAATAGATCATGGGCAAAAATTATCACTATGAGAGGAAGCACTCCCCCATTAAATAAATGAAACAGATTCATGATATGATCAAATAGAAAAAACCTCATTTCTGTATATGAATAAAGTTACATATAAACCAGAACACACATAACAGCAATGTCTATGAAATTTTGACAATAATAGTAAAATTTGGGATTATACGGAAAAAATAATAACAATATGAGGTTCAATAGACATGATGATAACAATAGTACCTGTTCCCAGCTAACAAGAGACCACTAGTACTGTAGGGACCTAACCTCTCTGTATTAAAAAAGTGTTATGCCTGCTTATGAAGTGAATTCTAGGATGCCTTATGTAAAATTATCATCTTTCTGTGGAATACTTCAGCGATGAATTCATACAGGTTGATGGGAATGTTCATTGATCATTCTCTGTAGTGACAGAGTTCTTTTTGTGGCTATTCTTGTTTCATTTGATTTTCTTTCTCTGTCAGTTCTTGAAATATTGTTGAGCTGAACTTTTATCTAATCTCTTTGACATGAGCTGTGGAAAATTAGTTTTTGCTGGGAAGATGTGATGAAAATAGTTTATGCTGTAATATAATATTTTCACCTTGTAGGACCTTAATTCTGTTGATGATAATTTATTATCATGTCTAGCTTACTTTCTGAGACATTGTTTCTTTGTAGTTTGTATTTTCTGTCAAAAATATGGTCTTTTTATTAAACTTATTTCTTTTGATGTTGATCTCCTTTTTAATACTGCTCTGATTCTGCAAAGTGAGGTTATACCAAGAGTTGGAGAATTTAGCGTTGATAGATTCTAAATTATGATCTTAAAGCAGAACATATAATTTCCTATTAAGAGTAATTATGATGGAAATTTAGATGATATCCATAAAAATTATACATGAATGGAACTATTTTTCTTTGTAGTATGGAAAAGTATTATACCACCATTATTAAGATGTATATGGTGTGTTTGTTATCATATGAAAACAATAAAGATATTCTTCTGAAATAATTATTCATTCTCTGGTTTTCCAATCAGATTGAGACGATAACATGATTGCCAATTCTGTAATTAATTAGAGAGTAAGAAAATGTTTAAATCCAAAATTTCTGTGAAAATGAATCTCACATCATAGAAATAATCTTTGGGTTTCATCATATGGTTTGAATTGTTTCCATAAAAACAATGAAGCTATTCTGATTTAAATGGATGATATAGTACCTAAAAGTGTTGCATACACATGGTAGAATCTATAACTATAACCATTACATGACATACTGATTCGGACTTGGTGGCTTTGATAAGAATCATTGAATACTCAAAGTTAGCTTAGGATTGGATAAAAGTTGTATGAGTAGAAGTGTAATGGTCTAAACTTTATTTTATAGTGAAGACAAACATTTAATACAGCTTTTTAATATCAAATTTAAGACGTAAAAAAATTATTGTGATACATATGATAGAAAGCTTTAAAAATCTTGGGTTCTCTATAAGGGAAGTTATTACAAATTTAAATAATATTTTTGTTGGTTGGAATTCTTAAAAGATATAGAGATATTTTTTGTATGAATCATTTTCTAGCTAAATGTATACTTGTGGATCTTGTTACAACATGAATGATTAATACTTTTGATAATTATTTTGTTTCATACCTTCGCTTGATTCATCTGATTTGGTTGGATAATAGAAGTAACCTCGAAAATGCTTCCCCTGTTAAATACTTCATTAGGTATGCAACAACATATTGCTTTTTGTAGTGATTTCAATTAACTCATCTTTGTGACATTTTTTATTTTCGCTCTTTTGAATATAAAAATGTGGTTCCAAAAAGTATTTAAATTTATCGTGATCTGTTTTTACCTTGAGTATATTACATTAGGTAGGTTAATATTTATTGATGTACATGTATTATTACTTAACAATTCTTCTCATAAATAGTTTTTGTGTATAGAAATACTTTCACTTTTTTATACTTCAAAGACGATGTTATTATTTAGCTAAACATAAATTCATTTCTTGAGACATCACATTCCACAATAAAGTTTTGTGAAGTCTAGCATATCTAAGACTGATGCTTATGATTTATATTAAATATATTCAAAGACTCGAGTTTCTTGTAGGTCAAAATATACGTACTGCTGAAATAATGTTGTTGAAGTTAACGTTATTCTCCATAATTCTTAATAACCTTGATAATATACATTCGCTTAGAAATTCTGTGATTCTTTATGGTTGTGGGATTTTCATTAATAATATCTTTTCAATTTTTATGGATCTATTTCTTCTCTGAGATCTAATGCAAATACATATATTTCACCTCTTTGAAGGAGAAAAAATTCATGCCTTGTTCTCATAATTTTGATATGTTGCATTTCCTTCCTCTTTTATTTGTCATGAAGAATTTTTGTTCATACCTAGTGTATCCATTTTTTTAGAGAATTTTGAGATCAAATAAATAAATATTTTTTTAACTATATGTATGCAAATCCACTTCAGCCTAGTAATTTTTAAAGAAATGTTATTTCAAAATTCAAAAACAACATAGTTATTGTACAGAGATATCTATATTAATTTCTTCTTATCTCATAATTTGGATCTCCAGATCTTAGGAACTTGAATATGGTATCCCTGTGAATGTATTTCCAGTACTTAGGTTATAATAATTGGATTATTCATGATAAAATTATTCTGAATATATATTGACCTAATTATGGGCAGTTGATGAAGTGAAAATTACTGAATTACATAATACTGATTCAAACTTCAAACCATAGAAATTTAATTGAAATGAAACTAAAATTTCAGTACTCATTACTACATTGATTTTTAAAATTACATTGGTATGAAGAAAGGTTATGTGAATTTTACCTCGTCAGATTGTTTGAGTAGATTTTAGACACATGAAAAAACCAACAATTCTTTAGAATATATCTCAAAAATATAGTAGAACCAGCCTCTAATTCTATCTTTAAATTCATGGAGATTTAGGCTCTGTGGTGTAATTTTTTCTCAAAATTGTGAAAAATGGTCATAGCCAAATTACAGTCTGTGGCTGACAGTAGACCACTGATCCAAAGCCACTGATACCAATATTGTGAAGACAACTACATAAAGGCAGAAAAAATATGCAGTTGAAAGTAACTTAAAAATTATCCCTGTTGGAAGCCTCATACATTACATAAATGAACAATTCTTGGATGATTCAAATAGAAAAAACCTTTATATATAAAGGTCTAGGGATGCAAAATATATATTAGATATACAACAATAGTAATGTAGACACCAACAATAGCAGTGTTGAAACTATGAGATTTTAATAATAAAATATGGGACTGTGGAAAATAATAGCAATGAGAATGGGTAAAAATAAAAAATAGGGGCTACAATAGTATTATGGGACATGATAGAGAGGTTAAGTAATGGATGAAATGACAATGAAGGATATATACAGGTTACCATTGGATATTGATATAAATCTTCAAATGAAAAACATATATATATAAGCACCATTTCCATGGTAACAGATTATAGACACAAAATCTTTCTTTTGAGTTGAAATAGTTTTTAGTATTATATGATTACTTATTCAATACTCAAGGTAAAATTTTTACATTACATTTAATGATGTAACTCTGAAATAGTTCTGTTTTTAAAGGACTAATTAAATAAAGATATTTTGATGATGTGAAAATGATATTGCTAAAAAATATATAGGCTATTCATACATATCATATTTTAAGGAAAATATTAAATGACTCAAAAGAAGATGAAAAACCATAGGATGCAGTGAAAAGATTAATGTACTTAATATTTGGAGAAAAATTATCACATTTGAGTTGATACATTAAAAATATATGAAATTCGAGATGATAGTTGGATTATCATTATTAATATGAGGTAAATAAAATGTTTTCATTATCGACTGGAGTATTTTTTGAATTATATGACTATGTCAAGGTATGACATAAAAGTATTACGATGCACCGCCAGAATCAAGTTATTGGTGGTGGTAAATTGACATGACGATTTGATAAATTAAGATGAACTTGAGATTTTCTAAAATTTTAAAATGACAGAATATTATTGGCAATCTAGTGAACATATGATATTATAAAGATGAAAACAGAAAAAATCATCATCATTTAGTATATGTTTTTCCCTAAATATGAAAACACTCCATGTTTTTGAATACTGTAAGTGCCATTTAATTTTAATATTTTGTGTATAACTCATGCTACAATCATTTCCAATCATTATGAATTTGAAATCAAATTTATCAGAAAATAATGAACAAATCAAAAATTTAATTAACGTTGTCATAGCTCTAAAGATATGAAACCTCATCCTTAGGTAAGCGCGGATTCTTATTTCGTTCAAAGGTTATACATCAATATAGAAAATGGTGGAACACATGGCATTTCTTAGCGAAGTATAGTATATCAAACCTACTTTCAAAAAATCTGCAGTAAGTTGAAGGATTTTCTCAAATGTTCTGCATAATCTCAACATTTTTATCACCTCCTCGTATAAATCGGTAACACAACATTCAACTTTCTGAACCCTGTTTGTCTCGTTGAAACTGATGCTTATCCTGTCTTTCTAATTATCACTCCAGACCATTCTCACTCATTATGGACAACCCATTTAATTTAAATAAATAGCACATTACTTACAATCAGCTGGTACAATTTTTCAACAACTCTAATGATTAATGATATTCATCTTATATTGAAGTATTGCAAAAATAAAATCTATAAAATCATTTGAAGAAAAACATTTGAAAAATATGTCTAGATAAATACTAAAGAATGTGGACCACCTCTTAAAAACCATTTACGGACACAGATTAATTATTATCCTATCATTGAATCCTTTATGTGTCCAAGTTAATTATTCATACTATAAGTTGAATATTGAAGATAAAGACATACATAACATTAGAAGATGAGAAAATGAAACAATGATCATATATATATTGAAATTTGGTTCGGAAATCGTAAGCTATTTTTATCTCTTTTAGCAGTTCATAATATAAAATATAATTAAAGAAGTTGGTCTCTCGTATTTTGGTATATATCAGCATATATTCTTTCATATATGGTTATTGTCATCTATATGCATAGCTCCCTTTAAATACTCTTATCCACAAATGATTTTTAATTCAGTAGGAAAAATTTCAAAAAAAAAAATAAAAAAATATTAAAACAAAAAAAAAATTGAAGAAAAAAAAAAAATTATCTTTGGTGGGCTCATTCTTAAATGATAATCATTAATTTAATCCTATCAATATAGTGTATTGTCTTTATTATTAATTATATCACATATTGTGTATTTTTTAATATACATGTAGATACATATTTTTATTATTGTGCTCCATAGAAGCCCATTATTCCATTATTATTAATTTGCCCCTTACCATTATTCCTCATGTAGCAGGCTGCAGTTCTCATTATAAATCCTTGGAGCTCATATATACTATGAAAGGAGGTTTGTCATTTGGACAAATAAACAAATTGTAGTTATGTAATTTAAAAGATAATACTCTAAATAGGACAAACCTTTTAAGCTGAGTTGATCTATATTTTTTATTCTATTTTGAAGGTTGGTTTATAAAATTTGGTATGGAAACTTTTGGTTCTCGGTTCTCTTCTTCAAAACACTCCTTAATCTTGAATTTTCCTCCTGTAAATTTTTTTCTCCAGGGGCCAGAATCAAATTTTTAAACATAATGACCCAAAAATGTTGAATATAATTTTGTGTAGCAGGCTAAGATCACTTGGTTAATATATTTTCAAATATATAACGAGTCCCGGAAGACCACGGGTTTTCATTCAAGGTCGGTCTCCAACAGCAAGCAACGGAAAAACTGTCTCGAAATTTAATTTTAAATTGTGATTCAAATTCTGGCAGAAAGTGGAATTTCAAAATCAAAAAGACTGTAAAATAATTTCAGCACTTGAAAATTTGAGTTCGAGTTTGAAAATAAGCTGACAGGAGGGCCGCCGAGCGCGATTCCGCTCTCCTTCGCCCCCCCTATCGAATTTTTGAAAGCGACAAATGGGGCCTAAATTGTTTTCTCAAAACCGCTAGGGAATGCATTCTCTTGAAAACATAGTCTCTTGGAAGGCCTCCATCGCTGTCTTCATGTTGATAAAAATCCCCTCTGCTGATTTCCATCTTCAAGCCTCTCTATTATGAAGAAATGCCCAAGGGCCTCCTTTTCCCTCTTATTTCCCCCCACATAGCCTCAATGTTATTCCCCCCTTGTCTCCTTTTCTATTTCCCACTTATTCCCCTAAATCCCCTTTAAATTCTACCTTTACCCCTTTGTAGGCCATCTTCCCCTTTGTTCCCTTATTACTTCCCTTCCTAACCTTCAAATCCCATTTAAATGGGCCAAAACCCACTTCTGACCTTATTATAAGGCCTAGCCCCTTTCCGCCAGCCCCTTTCTAACCACTTCCCCCCATGTGCCCAGGCGCCAGGACCGAGCGCTTAAGTCCAAAGCGCTTATCGCAATCGGGGCTGTCAGTGGGCGCGTTTCCTTTGCTACAACCAGAAAATCCTGATGTGATTGTTTTATTACAATAAGCCCCGTGACACATTTCACACCGTCAATTTATCATAAAGATCCGACGGCGGAGCACTAATCGCAACTCCCCGTCCGATCGCAATCGCAAGTCACATTGGCGCCGCCCCGATTGAAATCTCCCAATTACATCCCGACCGTTCATCCTTCCTGCAATCTGACGGCCAGCACTTAATCGCACCCTCCTCCCGATCGCGATCACATCCCCTTCTCTCCGCCTCCCGATTCAATCCCGTCCGTCCATTTCCCCGCCGATCCGATGGTCATCGCTCAATCACAAATCCCCTCCGATTGCAATCGCAAGTCCTGTCTCCCGTCCTCCGATTGCGATCCCCCGATTGCATTATCAACCATTCATTCCTCCCCCAGATCAACGGTTATCGCTCATTCCCGTCCCCACTCCCAATCGCAATCGGAGCTTGTTGAATATGTGTTGCGATTGCCTCCCTCTACAATTTGCGATTGCGATTTCCGTATGGTCCCACCTCGTATGATCCTTCTACCACATTTCATTGTGTTTCGTGCATTTTCTTTGTATTTCCTCTGTTATTCAAACCTTTGTGTTTTACATTAAGGTTTAATAAATCGCCCTCCACCATGACCGGGTCCTGCTTCCACGGCTCCGCTCCATTGTTTTCCGTGTTTCCTTTGTAATTCGCCCAAGAGATAACCTTGGGGATTTTACACTAACAACTGTTCTTCCACCACTCTTCATCATTTCCGCCGCTCTCAACTGTTCCACCTCCGCTCCAACAGGCCTCTGAAGCAATTCCTCCGCTACCACTGCCCGGTTGTGTAACAGTTTATTGTAATGGTGCAGGCGGAACAGAGAGGTAGTTCCAGGGAACCAGCAGAAGAGATTCGAAGGGAGTTAATGCCTGCTAGTGATATAATTGATGTTTTTCCTTATAATCAAAGGATCAAGGCGCAGTTTGAAGATTCAAGCACACGCAACAGTCTTATCTGTGGTTATATCAGCAAAGTATTCTTTTCTCTAGGCGTACACCTTTCCCACAGCGATCTCCATGCCTCCTCGAGCCTTGAAATGATTAAATACACTGACTGAAGCTCATTTAAGATAGTCAGGCAGCAGTTATGAGGAATGGAGAAACCTTGCAGATCTTCCACCTAGTTCATTTATTTCAGAATGGCAGCACAGAGTCCAAACAGCCAGAAGGACTTCACGAAACACCAGAGGTTAAAATCTGACCTGACAGAGATCTCTGAACCAGTCTTAGAGTACCTACAGCGTTGCAGACAACCATTAAGTAGCATGGGCGTGGACACTTCCACCGATTCTGCCTTAATGAGATCAATTAATTGTTTATCTACCTCTGTTTCTCTCTTCTCCTATAAGAATTCCCGAGAACATATTGTAAGGGTTGTTGTTCAGCTGTTGGGAAATTTGCTGTCAGAGGGATTCATTCCGACTGTTAGAACAGTCGTGGGAGGGAGTAGCAGAGTAGTTGTATGTAATAGGCTAGGAGGAGAAGTCTGGACTGTATTAGCCATTGAGCTTATCGTACATGACTGGTTTTGCATCAATTAATCAAAGCACTTTTCACAGGATCCTGGTCTATTACTATTGGTGATGTTTTTTCTAACTCTGTTTATTACATTTCCATACTGTTTCATGTTCTTCTGGTAGGCAACAGAAGTATAACATAGGATTCACCCTTGCTAGGTGCCCTATGTTTCCTGCTCTCCCTACCTGTAATGTTTTCTGCTTTATGTGTTATCTAAGAGCGAAGTCATGCGGTTTAACCAGTGCAGTGGATGTTATTGCCTACTGGCTGTTGTATGAAATTGTGGGTTTGCTACTTGGATGTTTCTTCGTCAGTATTATCTCTGTTTTCCCTTGGAGTTGCTAAAGCAGACCTAGAGTTAAATGACCTCTGGTCTGATCTATAAGAAGCCCCTTTGTCCCCCTTCGAGAGCTGCCTTCGAGTATGTCCAAGAAGGTCTGGAGTTAAATGACCTCTGACCTGATCTATAGACAGAAATTAGTTGCTTTCCTTCTTCCACCTTCTTCCTTAATGTCCCATCCCATCATCTATCTAAAAATATCCTTTAGTGTAGATGACTTGCCCTTTGAAAGCCTTGGATAGTGGATGCAAGTAATTCCCTTTCATGACTCCATAGCCCAATGGATGGCACTTTCTTGACCCATCCTCCTTGCTGAAACATCATGCTGCTTTGTTCCTTTCCTCCCATTGCTTTCCCAGTCTGTGATCTCATGACTCAACCCAGCAACCAACCAACCAAATCATTTTAAACCCCTCCTCTGTGCTTCATAACTAGCCTAACATCCCATTTTGAGCTTCAAAGATGTATCATTATTTGCTCTATTTGGAGAGATCCCTCTCTGGGTCCAGGAGGGCTAGATCCTAGGGCCCAAAAGTGGTTCTGATGTTGTCTCATCTTTTGGTCTTGCCAATCTGGCCAAAACATGGGAACCCCAACATAATGGCAACTCCGCTAGGGAATTGAGTGCATTTCACCTTAAAAATTCTTAGGCACTCAAAAGACCCAAGATCTCTGGTTAGATTGGCATTCACATTGCTGATGGTTGATAGCAGCCTGCTTCAAACAGTCAAATTCATCCACCTGGCGACTCCACACTCCCTATGATACAAAGACCAAATGACTCCACTGGTGAAGGACACTGAACTGGTTGAGAAGAAGCAGTAGCCTTCTTTGCATAAGCATGAATTCAAACATGGACCGGGACGCAAAGTATGATGCTTTGTGCGATCAGTTAATTGAATTAACAGAAACGTTTGGTGAAATACTGAAGATGCACATGGCTAATATGAATACAGATGATGACTATTTCGAGCAGCCTATGCATCTTCCAGAGCAAGAACAAACTCAAGACCAAGAAGATGAGCAGGACATGTATGATACTCAAGAATCTATAGAAGATGAGGAGGTTAGTGATCAGGAACTGCCTGATTGCTTACCTGCGTCCTGTGTTACGCTGACTAGAGAATATCAGGACCTAATAGCGGAAGCTAATAGGGAATGCTGCCTTGAAGAAACAAGAGACGACATAGAGGAGGCAGAATCTGATGAAGAAGAAGAGGCTCAAGAAAACATCCAGCCTCCAAATCAGCTAATGCAAAAGGAGGAGGATTGTTGTCCTTCTGTCCATGATGAGCGGGAAACCCCTCTTTTGACAGAAGAGGAGATTGGTAAGATATTAAATCAGCAGTCCACCTCAGAAATATTCTATGGAACACACACTCTTGCTCATTCATCTTATGAGTTTGATGATTCAGAACCAGAAAGCTCCTCTGTGGATGAGGACGAAGAAAGACCTGCTATGCGCCCAGAATGGTTGACTTGGTCAAGTCCGCCTATTTATGACACTGATGGAGAGAGCTACGATAGTATAATAGCATATGAAGATCCTGCAAATCTCCATTCTTCTTTACCACAGATTATCAGTGAGACTGGTAGCCAGCAACCTTTCCTTTCAGAAGATGAGGAGGAAAGCAAAGAAGAGATTCTTGAGTAGAATGAGAATAACGAGCTTCCTTTTGAGAAAAAGGAGGAAGTAATGGAACAAGCCCCTGCTCAAGAATACATAGATCTCTTCACAGAGCTCAGCACATTAGAGCAGAACATATCAGAGCTCCAAGGGGACTCAGCTCCAATCTATGATGAGTCCTCCAGTTCAGAAAATGAAGAGGATGAAGGAGATTCTCTTTCCCAAGAGAGTCTCATTCTTGACCTAGTGGACGAAAAAGAAATCCTGGTTGAAGCCTGCCTGTCACATATTCATAGCCAGGTATCTTTTCATGATCCTTATCCACATTTTCTGCACACTTTTGAAGAGGGATCAAGGGTCTTGTTAAGCAGCATGTTGCAGATAGAGAGAAAATTTTTCAAAGCTGTTGTTATTGAAAAAAAAGAGTGGGAGCTGCCCTGCCTATCCAGCATGCTCAAGGAGTTGAGCAAGAAGGACCAGCCATGGGATCACTTGATGGACTGGTTACATTGGAAGACAATGTTTGTAAGCTAGAATTGTAAATATTTTAGTAGAGTAGGGTAGGTAGGAAGCTCAATAAAGCTCAGCCTATAAGCAAGTAGATTAGTTGTTTCAATTTCTGTCTTAGAATGTAGAGGAGAAACCTGCTAGACAGTCTAATCCTAGCAGGTAGTAGTGTAGGTAGAGAAACATATGAGGCCAACAGTCTAATCTGGTCTCATGGAGTAATAAGGGTAGAAGTAGAATAGGTTTACTTTTTCCTGTTTGTAAAAAATTGATGATCTAAAGGGTCTGCAAGTCCAAATGCACCCAAGAAGAAAAAATGCTAGGACTATAGTGTGGGTAGGTAGTTGTTTGGGAGAATGTTACTGCTGATTTGATGTCCTCATGATTTGTGGCAGCTGATCAAAGAAATAAAAAGATGGCTTATAGCAGCAGGCATCTGGCCTACACCAAGAGGTCAATTTCTGAATTCTTGACTCCTTCAAGAAGAAGCCATCCCCATGTGGAGCCACCGTTAGCCCCCCTATAAATTTTTGGCAAGCAAACGGGGGCTAACTTGTTTTTGAGCCTTCAAGGAATGAATTTCCTCTGAAAACACAGTCTCCTTGAAGCCTCCATGTGTCTTTTATCCTTTGCTAAAATCCCCTCTGCTGATTTCCATCTTCAAGCCTCTCTATTATGAAGAAATTCCCAAAGGCCTCCTTTTCCCTCTTATTTCCCCCCACATAGCCTCAATGTTATTCCCCCCTTGTCTCCTTTTCTATTTCCCACTTATTCCCCTAAATCCCCTTTAAATTCTACCCTTACCCCTTTGTAGGCCATCTTCCCCTTTGTTCCCTTATTACTTCCCTTCCTAACCTTCAAATCCCATTTAAATGGGCCAAAACCCACTTCCGACCTTATTATAAGGCTTAGCCCCTTTCCACCAGCCCCTTTCTAACCACTTCCCCCCATGTGCCCAGGCTCCAAGACCGAGCGCTTAAGTCCAAAGTGCTTATTGCAATCGGGGCTGTCAGTGGGCGCGTTTCCTTTGCTACAACCAGAAAATCCCGATGCAATTTTTTTATTACAATAAGCCCCGTGACGCATTTCACACCGTCAATTTATCACAAAGATCCGACGGCGGAGCGCTAATCGCAACTCCCCGTCCGATTGCAATCGCAAGTCACATTGGCGCCGCCCCGATTGAAATCTCCCGATTACATCCCGACTGTTCATCCTTCCCGCGATCTGACGGCCAGCGCTTAATCGCACCCTCCGCCCGATCACAATCGCATCCCCTTCTCTCTGCCTCCCAATTCAATCTCGTTCGTCCATTTCCCCGCCGATCCGACGGTCATCGCTCAATCGCAAATCCCCTTCGATCGCAATCGCAAGTCCTGTCTCCTGTCCTCCGATTGCGATCCGCCGATTGCATTATCCACCATTCATTCCTCCCCCAGATCAACGGTTATCGCTCATTCCCGTCCCCACTCCCAATCGCAATCGGAGCTTGTTAAATATGTGTTGCGATTGCCTCCCGCTCCGATTTGTGATTGCGATTTCCGTATGGTCCCACCTCGTACGATCCTTCTACCGCATTTCATTGTGTTTCGTGCATTTTCTTTGTATTTACTCCGTTATTAAAACCTTTTTGTTTTACATTAAGGTTTAATAAATCGCCCTCCACCATGACCGAGTCCCGCTTCCACGGCTCCACTCCATTGTTTTCCGTGTTTCCTTTGTAATTCATCCAAGAGATAACCTTGGGGCTTTTACACTAACAACTGTTCTTCCACCACTCTTCATCAATTCTGCCGCTCTCAACTGTTCCACCTCCGCTCCAACAGGCCTCTGAAGCAATTCCTCTGCTACCACTGCCCGGGTGTGTAACAGTTTATTGTAATGGTGCAGGCGGCACAGAGAGGCCGTTCCATGGAACCAACAGAAGAGATTCGAAGGGAGTTAATGCCTGCTAGTGATATAATTGATGTTTTTCCCTGTAATCAAAGGATCAAGGTGCAGTTTGAAGATTCAAGCACACGCAACAGTCTTATCTGTGGTTATATCAGTAGATTATTCTTTTCTCCAGGTGTACACCTTTCCCACAGCGATCTCCATGCCTCCTCAAGCCCTGAAATGATTAAATACACTGACTGAAGCTCATTTAAGACAATTAGGCAGCAGTTATGAGGAATGGAGAAACCTTGCAGATCTTCCACCCAGTTCATTTATTTCATAATGGCAGCACAGAGTCCAAACAGCCAGAAGGACTTCACGAAACACCAGAGGTCAAAATCTGACCTGACAGAGATCTCCGAACCAGTCTTAGAGTACCTGCAGCGTTGCAGACAACCATTAAGCAGCATGGGCGTGGACACTTCCGCCGATTCTGCCTTAATGAGATCAATTAATTGTTTATCTACCTCTGTTTCTCTCTTCTCCTATAAGAATTCCCGAGAACATATTGTAAGGGTTGTTGTTCCGCTGTTGGGCAATTTGCTGTCAGAGGGATTCATTTTGACTGTTAGAACAGTCGTGGGAGGGAGTAGCAGAGTAGTTGTATGTAATAGGCTAGGAGAAGAAGTCTGGAATGTATTAGCCATTGAGCTTATCGTACATGAATGGTTTTGCATCAATTAATCAAAGCAATTTTCACAGGATCCTGGTCTATTACTATTGGTGATGTTTTTTCTAACTCTGTTTATTACATTTCCATACTGTTTCATGTTCTTCTGGTAGGAAACAGAATTATAACATAGGATTCACCCTTGCTAGGTGCCCTATGTTTCCTGCTCTCCCTACCTGTAATGTTTTATGCTTTATGTGTTATCTAAGAGCGAAGTCATGCAGTTTAACCAGTGCAGTGGATGTTATTGCCTACTTGCTGATGTATGAACTTGTGGGTTTGCTACTTGGATGTTTCTTCGTCAATATTATCTCTTTTTTCCCTTGGAGTTGCTAAAGCAGACATGGAGTTAAATGACCTCTGGTCTGATCTATAAGCAGCCCCTTTGTCCCCCTTTGAGAGCTGCCTTCGAGTATGTCCAAGCAGGTCTGGAGTTAAATGACCTCTGACCTGATCTATAGACAGAAATTAGGTGTTTTCCTTCTTCCACCTTCTTCCTTAATGTCCCATCCCATCATCTATCTAAAAAGATCCTTTAGTGTAGATAACTTTCCCTTTGAAAGCCTTGGCTAGTGGATGCAAGTAATTCCCTTTCATGACTCCATAGCCCAATGGATGGCACTTTCTTGACCCATCCTCCTTGCTGAAACATCCTGCTACTTTTTTCCTTTCCTCCCATTGCTTTCCCAGTCTGTGATCTCATGACTCAACCCAGCACCCAACCAACCAAATCATTTTAAACCCCTCCTCTGTGCTTCATAACTAGCCTAACATCCCATTTTGAGCTTCAAAGATATATCATTCTTTGCTCTATTTGGAGAGATCCCTCTCCGGGTCCAGGAGGGCTAGATCCTAGGGCCCAAAAGTGGTTCTGATGTTGTCTCATCTTTTGGTCTTGCCAATCTGGCCAAAACATGGGAAACCCAACACACTCTACTGAACCAATCAATAATCA